>VDFB02000008.1:92679383-92858998 GCA_007258455.2 Sequoia sempervirens
CACAAGTATGGGTAAAGCATAATATAGAACTCCAATGAAACAACTGTGCAGACTGGTTGAATTAATGGAATGCAAGTTATTGCAAGGATGGGATCAAGATGTGTACCACATTTAATCTCAAAAACCAGAGAGTGGATCACTATTTTAGCTTGTGTTAATGCAGTCGGACATGCTATACCAGGTTTTTACTTGTTTAAGTCCAAAAGACATGAAAAAATATATTGTTAATTGTGAGCTAGAGGAATGCATGGCAGCCCAAGAGCATGTGTTGATGACTAAAGAATTAATTTTTGATTGGCTTGAACACTTTTTTGCACTAATCCTTGATAGGGTTTCAACAACAAACAAAGCACTTCTTGCCTTTGACGGTCATGGAAATTGTGTGGCCTTCAAGACAATAGAAGAAGCAAGGCATATAGGCATAGAAATTCTCACACTACTTGCACATACCAACCACAAGTTGAAACCCTTGTATGTTAGTGCATTTTCTCCCTTCAAGAATTACTTCAAAAAATAAAGGAGTGTATGAATTCCTAGCAACCCCCAAATTGAAATTGGAAGGGAAGAGTTGGCAACTCTTACTAGTAAGGTATTTGCATAGGCATTGACTTCATGTACTATTATAAGTTGTTTTAGAAGAACAATAATTTTTAAATTGAATCAAAATACACTTGACAATGATATGAGGCCAACTGAATCCTTCACAGTTCAAGAGGAAGCAACCACTATTAGAGCAGAAAGTGATGCCATGACAGTCAAGGATAATGCATAGTTTATTGCAGAAAAAAAATAAAAAAATGAGGCTTGTTGGTTTTAACGAGGATCAGATTTATGAGTTCATGTAAATATTTAATGGAAAAAATTCCCCTAATGCAAAAACAACTTAGAAGGACATTGCACTTAGAATCATGATGTTGAATTGTAGGATAATGAAATCCTTTTTCAAACAGCCTGCAATGGTGTTGTAGATAATGGAGAAGGTTTGAGTCTGTCATCACATATAAGCAAGTCAAGGTAGTTTAAAGATACAACTTTAAACCTATGGGTGCACTTGACTTTCAATGTAGTGGATGAAAGTCTCTCCATGCCATCACCACCACATAATGATCTAGTATAGATCATCCACTACTTCACAAATGTAAAAAATTGGAATGTGAATGATGGACCAGAATGTGAAAATGAAAATATTACAAGTGACCAAGAAGTTGATTTTATGGCATGCACACAAGTTGATGACCAACAAAAATAAATCACAAATAATAAATTTCTCTAACTTCTAATGCAAAGGGTGTAGCAATAATCACATAGAGGTTGGTATGGGGTGCTACATCTAAGTAGGCGATCACATATTTTAATTTTAGATCCCTGCATTGATTTGCTAAATGAACAAGAGGCATAGAAAAAAGAAACGAGGTGATCCCACAATACTAGTTTACAAATTTTGGCCAAACTGGACACTAAACTATTTTTTTCTAACTAAATCTTCACTTTCAGGAACCTATAGCAGCTAAACTGTGAGGAATTTGAAGATGATGCAAACTAGTGATTTGTGACATTTTGTCTATAGATTCTAAATATATTTTTTTCAAATTTTTGGAATTGGGTTGTACTTATTTTTCCATCTCCTTCGAAAACTAGTTTTTTTCAGTAAACACCATTTTTAAGGAGTGACGCTCAATGTATACAACATAAAAAAAATCCATGAAGGATAAAATTCTATTTTTTTTTAATTTAGATTTGTAACTACAATATATAGTGCTTCCAATTGGTTTCAAAGTGTTTTATTGAATATTTTTTCCTTAATCAAGTTTCAAAGTCAAACCAATTACAATTCAGACATAGGTGGACTGTATACAACATAACTTTTTTTCTATGTATCAAAATTATTTTTTTTGTTGGATCAAGGACTTCAATATCTAGTGCACTGATATTTTTCAATTTTTTTTGATAATCTACTAGTTTTCCACATATGCAGAATAGAGAACTTATTTTTTGGTGAAAAACCTATGTCTAATCAAACTAAAAAATGAATACATAATAAAACCAAAACATATTAAAATTATATTTGTTGGATAGCTCGTTCTGAGGACTGCCATCATCTAGTTGGGTCTATGAAGTCTCCTCCATTTTCATCCTCAAATCAAGCTTCGAAGGGAAAAATTCTAGAGTTTTTTAGTGCCAGAGGGGGAGAAGGGGGGAAAAGGGGAGTTCGAGCAAATCCCCCTTGGAGGTTCACTTGAACCAAGGTTCGAGCAAACCCCCTTTCCACAACCCTTTTACTTTTCTTTTTTCATAGGAAATGTGGGACCCAACATTTAATGGGTTCCCTCAAAGGGGGCTTCTAGCAAACCCCCTTTGGGTTCACTCAAACCAGATATTCATTCGAACCCCCAAAAACCAAAATTTTTTGCATGGGGGATTTTTTTGCAACTTTTCCTTCCTCACTGGAATTATAAACTAGTTTTGTGGGTTTACCCAATGAATAATTGCAGGAAAGGAAAAAGGAGTAGATGAAAGAAATGAAAGTAGAAATAGAAGAAAACTATACAAAGGAGACATTAAGATTGTAGAGACTAGAAAGAAAATAACAAATGGTAGAGGAGAAGTGCAAGAAATGATAAGAGAGGGAGATTGAAAAGGAGCAAGAAAAGATTTCTTGACAATTGAAAGCTACTCAAAATCAAGTGGATATATCACAAAGAAATAGATGTAAGAGTGCAATAATGTCTCCTCTTCCACTGTAACATCCCATTTTAATGGACATGTTCAATATTTTGTCTCTAGTTTTTGTAGCTCAAGTAGCAATCTACAAGTTGGGTCTTCCCCTAGTTGCTCAGAACAATGGTAGTTGAATTCAAAGGAAAATTAAGCATTTCTTGCCTGTATAGCAAGTAACCTACAAAATGGTCCACAACCACTAACATCATCTCTAGCTGGAAATGAGTCAGTTGATACCCAACATTAAGGACAAGCTCATTTTCCTTGATTTATGGATATTTGATTAAGATGGTTCATGCTATGTATTTTTATTGAATGTAGGATTATTTAGGTTATCTATTAAGAAAACTATAAGACTTTTTTGTGTCCTACATTTTTATATGTAACTTTGTTGAAGTTTGTTTATCTAACTATACAACATATGTATTTGACAAATTTCAATATATTTTTCAATTTGTTTCAATCATGGTAGTTTTGTGCAATTATTTTTGTAATGCTATTGCATGAAGCCATGGTGGTGAAGATGTAGTATGTGGAATACTTTCTGATTTACATCTATACATATATATATGCAATCACATATCCACACACACACACACACACACACACACACACACACATATATACATATACATATATATATATATACATATATATGTATATATATTTATGTATGTATGTATGTATGTATGTATGTATGTATGTATGTATGTATGTATGTATGTATATACATGTATGTATGTATGTATATGTATATGTATATATGTATGTATATGTTTCCATGTATATGTATGTATATGAATTTTTTCGTTGTGTATGAATGTTTGAAGTTTCGATTGACAATTGAACATAGAAGAATACATCTTAATTTTTTATTACTTTTCATATGTATACATACATACATACATACATACATACATACATACATATATACATACATACATATATACATACATACATACATATATATATATATATATATATATATATATATATATATATATATATATATATATATATATATATATATATATATATATATATATATATATATATATATGTGTCTATAGATAAGTATATGTATGTATCTATACATATATATGTATTTATCTCTCTATCTGCATATGTGTGTATATATGTGTGTGTGTGTGTATCTACATATATATGTATATATATCTATCCACTATGTATGAATGTCTGAAGTTTTGATTAGCAATTGAACATAGAATAATGCATCTTAATTTTTATTAGTCTTCATGTATGTATATATATTTGTATATTTATACATATATATACATATACATATCCATTGTGTATGAATGTCTGAAGTTTCAATTGGAAACTGAACATAAAAGAATACATCTTAATTTTTATTAATCTTCGTATGTATATGGGTGTGGAACTGTATATGTATATATTTATATATATGTATAAATGATATATATACATACATACATATATGTATGTATGTATGTATATGTATGTGTATTTAAAAATATAAATGTAAATATAGTGAGTGGATGATTTCCTATTGATTTACATGTAACATATCCATAAAGAAATCTATATGTATGCATATGTTGTTGGACGTTGAAGGTTGCATCAATTGGTTGTCATTGATGTCACAACAGTACTGCATGTATGACTATTTTACTAGAATTTATTTCACATTAAATTTGACCGCCATGTGCACGATCCATCATGATTCAAGTTTTTTTGGTCTGGTTCCTACCATGTGACAAACTATGATTCGGATAAATCTTCGCCAACTTCATGTATGCAATACTTTATGGATGTTTTGGCTGACCTAATCGATGTGCAAGACACATACATATATATTCATATGTGTTTATGGAAAGAAGTAGAAGAAGAAAAAGGAAAAATAAAAAGGAGAAGGAAGATGAGAGATACAAGATTATAAAAGAACATAAAGTCAAAAAAGTGTTTAGTTCTAGAAGATTAGAATAAGCAAATCAAGCAAAGTCAAAAGTGTGTAATTTGAGCAGAAGTATTTAGTGATTACTGAGCTTCATTTGGAACTGAATTCAACACAAGGTGTAATACATCAGTTCAATTTTGGTAGTGAGCCATCTTTTTGTATCTCTATGGCAGTGAGCCCTCCAGGTTGTAGCCCTGGTAGTGAGCCTTATCTCAAGTAGTGAGTCTTTTTGTAATCAGTTTTGATATTCTCTATAGTGTGAATTAATCCTCACCATGGTTTTTCCCTCACCAGGATTTCCAAGTAAATCTAGTGTTATTATGTTTTTGGATTTTCATTTGATGGTTAATCACTTAATCAGTTTATGTGCTAGTTCTAATAATTGAATTTAAGGTTATAATCTGTGACAACTTATTCACCCCCCCTCTAAGTTGTCCTATCCAACAATTGGTATCAGAGCAAGGTCCTTTGGAATAAATTTAACAACTTGAAGAAGAACTTATTAGTTTAATGATGAAGGGATTTGACTTAGATGAAGAATTGAGAGAAAAGACCTCAGAGTCTGAAAATGAAGATCTGGAAGAAAATCTTAAGCAAGCAAGTGAATGTATTCAGAAACTAAGAAACCAGATCCAAAAATTTAAGTTGAAACATAAAGAAGTTTACCAGGAACTAAAAGAAGCAAAGGAGACTATTGAAAATCTAAGGATGAAACTTGAAGAAAGCAAAAGAATGGAAGAAAATATGAAATTTGAAATTAGACAAATCAAAGAAATTATCAATCAAAAGACAAAAAAATGTGACAAGCTTGAATAGGAAATAACAATTCCTAATTTTGATCTGGAAAGGGCAAAAAGCTTTGAAGACAAATTTAAGATAAGCTCAAGAATGCTTGATGAATTAATTTCATCTTAGAAACCTACAAAGGATAAAGGTGGTCTAGAACTTGAAGAAGAACAAAGTTCAAATACTAATCCAAGTCTCAACAAAATGAATAATCAAAGGAAATTTCAAGGCAATACTTAAATCAAGGCAAAAATAGAAGGATCAATACTGAAAGGATACCCAACCAACAACCTTATGATCAAAGGTACACATCTTTTAATGGCTTTTGTTATTCATGCAATAAATTTGGACATAGAGACACATAACATTTGTAGAAGTATGATGAACTAGAATAGATTCTTTGGTGGAAAATGTTATGTTTGCAATAGGTTTGGACATAAATATATAGAATGTAAAAGTTGGATAATGATGAAAAAATTTAATAGCGGTAGAATATTTCATTCTTTTCAAGGCTACTGTTACACATGCAATGCTTTTGGACACAAGGCTAATCAATGCATGACAAAGATGAATACAAACTCTCTTGATCAAATATTTGTTGTATGTCACTCTTGCAACAAATCCGGACATATCTCAAAATTTTGTGAGAGAAAAGTTGGAAAGAAATTGAATTCAAAACCAAAAAAACAAGCTTAATCTAGAAGAAGTGGGGAGAGAAATGGAAAAAATTTGGTGAAATAAAAACCAAAGAACAAGGAAAAATAAAATAATATTGTACCTGCATCTGGTGCAGATACCTCTTTTGTGAACTAAACCTAGTAACAGCCTTAGGGGGAGAAGTCACAGAAAAATATATCAAACCCCCAGTATAAGAGATGTCATGCGATGACATAAGGATATGCAATGTAAATCTTCATCCTGAAGGAAATGAAGAAAATTTTGGCAAAATACAAGCATTATAGAAGATTTGTGGAACCTTGTTTTGCTTATTGTGCATTTCACAAATTGGCTAAAAGCTTAGGCGAAGGAGAATCTAATAGACTAAAGTACAAATGATGATGTGGCAAGCAATTAATTATCCTTTATGGTGAAACCCTAAAAGTGATAAGCTAAATAAGGAAAATTGAGTGGTCATTTTGAAGTGAGAGAGTTGAGAAATAAAGAGTTAGAGTTACTAGCAAGCAAAAGTATGGAGAACAAGGCAGAATTAATGGAGTCAAAAGAAGTGGTGGTATTTAATCCATGCAACAACAAATTGTAGAAATTGAGTAAGTTAAATATTGATGAATTTGATCGTGAAATGATTCAAAGTCTTGAAACCTCTCATTCATTTGAGCAAATGCAAAAGGTCAAAAATGTAGGGCACAAGGGCTTAGACATTTGGAGTGAATTTCCATATTTGTCAAATGTGGACATTGTTCGGGTTATTTTAAGAAAATTCAAGGTAATCATATGATCTTTGACAAACCCTATGAGATCATGAAGGAAGCAGTTGCAACAATAACAAGACTATGCAATATTGGACCTGTTCTAGTCAAGAAATTAGTAAAGAACAAAGAGGTCGAAGCCCTAACTAGAGTAACCGGAGATTAAAGGGAACTTATAATTCACACAATAATCGACCTTGTGATAAGGTATGTGGCATATGGTATCTCATATAAGATTTATTTCAAGAATAGGGAAGGTTCTATCTCAATGATTGTTGTTTATGTTGCACATCAAATGGTTGAGAAAAAGGAGGATTTTGACTTGTGCACGAGTTGTTGAGAAATCAATTAATGGAAAATATAACTATGACAAATAATGATAATTATCCTTTTCGCTTTGGAACTTTGGTTATATTCTTGAAGATGTATTTCCTGAATTCATTACCATTGAAAAAAAATGTTGTGTGGAAGTTTGCTATACCGATTGGGAAACAAGTGTATTGATATCTGAACTATCTAGTAGAAAGGGAAAAGGTTTTCCAAGAGTATTTTGAAATCAAGATAAATGCATGGAATTCTTGTATGATTTCCAGTCTGGTTATGATTCCTGAAGGATCCTCCTAAGGTAAGAGGAAAACAAGACAAATCAGTTCATGTCTTCCTAAGGAAATGAAGAAGTTGAAGACAGAGGTGAAGGAAGTAGGAAGGGAAGAAAAACTTGTAGGAGCACTTGATCTAGTATCAACAAATGATGAAGAAGAAGATGTTACTAAAGAAAGGATGTTAAAGATTCTTGAGCAACCTGATGGGTTAAAGAATATTGGAGATATATGGTTGTCTCGACCATCTTATGAACATTATGAGTTTACAAACACTCTAGCTATTTACATAATTTATAATGGCATTGATCAAAGAAAATTTAAAAGTACTTTACCAGAAGTATTGATTAAACAAATTGAAGAAAGATTAAGGGAACTGTCACTTGGTGAAATAGTACAAAAAGACGAAATTCAATTGGCTTTAAAAGAAAGATGCAAAAATGAACAAAAGAGGTTGACTGAGAGTATAAATAAACTAAGGAGCTATATCAAAAGTGTAAAAAATGTATAAAGGTATTGTCTCTAGTGGAATAATACTATTGGGAACCACATAAAAAAATTGACACCATTGAGCATGAATTGAACTCTATTAGAAAAACATATGATGTTATTAATGACAATGATGGAATGCAAAAGAAAAGGATCAATTCCTTCCAATCTGATCTTGCAGTCATCATGGTACAAAGGGATGGTATTGTGAAGACCTTTTAGAAATTCAAAGAGATAATTGAGTTAATATTGGAACATCTTTTAAGTCTCTTGGAGGATGCTAATAAAAACACACAAAATATTGCCATTCTAAATACTCTTCTAGAAACAATTGATTCAATAGCAAAGAATAGCATTATTTTTCTATACATCAAGTTGGTAGTGGATTCCTGGAAGAAATGTCTTCCAGAATTGAAAGAAAAATACAAGGAAATATTCTGAAGAAAGAAGGATTGAGTTAAAGAATCATTTTTGATCAATTTTTTGTGTAAAAAAAAAATTTTTGAAGTAAAAGGTAGATAGAACTCTTTTTGTTATTGATGTCAAAGGGTGAGAGAAAGCATGTGAAAAAGGGAGAGAGAAAGCATGTACGGAAAGAGAAAGCATGTGAAAAATGAAATATTTTTTTGTTGTTGTTGGCTTTCACATCTTGTGTTGCCATCAATAACAAAGGGGGAGATTGTTGGAAGATGAAGGTTGTGTTAGTTGGTTTTCATTTATGTCAACACAGTACTGCATGTATGACTAGTTTACTAGAAGCTATTTCACATTAAAGTTGACCATTATGTGTGATCTGCCATGATTGGTTTTTTGGTCTGGTTCCTACCATGTGACAAACTATGATTCAGATAAATCTTGGCCAACTTGGTGTATACAATACTTTATGAATGTTTTGGCTAACCTAATCGATGTGCAAGATACATACATATATATTCATATGTGTTTCTAGAAAGAAGCAGAAGAAGAAAAAGGAAAAAGAAAAAGAAGGAAGATGAGAGATTCGAGATTATAAAAGAAGAACATAAAGTCAAAAAAGTGTGTGGTTCCAGTAGATCAGAATAAGCAAATTAGGAAAAGTCAAAAGTGTGTAATCTGAGCAGAAGCATAGAGCGATTATTGAGCTTCATATAGAACTAAATTCAGCACAAGAAAGGTGTAATTCATTAATTCATTTTTTGCGGTAAGCCATAACCTTTGTATTCTGGCAATGAACCATCTTTTAGTATCTTTGTGGCAGTGAGCCCTCTGGGTTGTAGCCCTATGGATTGTCAGTCCAGACAGTGAGTCCTTATTCTAGGTAGTGATCCTTTTCGTATTCAGTTTTGATATTCTCTATAGTGTGAGTTAATCCTCACAGTTTTTTTTCCCTCATTGGGGTTTCCACGTAAATCTGGTGTTATTGTGTTTTTGGATTTGTATTTGATGGTTAATCACTTAATCAGTTTATGTGTTAGTTTCGGTAATTGAATTTAAGGTTATAATCTATGACAATTGATTCACCCCCCCTCTCAGTTGTCCTATCCAACATATGTATGTGTATTTATAAATGTAAGAGTAAATGCAAAGAGTGGATGGTTTCCTACTATTATAGATGTAGCATACATCCATAATTTAATGTATATGTAATTAAATTTTATGTACACATAATATTAAATCGATAAAACTATTAAACTTGAACTTATATATAGCGTTTTGATTGACTATAATTATTGTTTAGTAATCTTTAAAATTGGTTTCCTAATGTAAGGTTTTGATATGTGATAGTGAATTGATAGTGAATTTTATTACTAAAATTGGTTCTCAATACTACTAAGAGAAGATAATGTTTTCGCTAACTAAATGTATACATATATATACATGTATGCATTCAGATATACATAGATAAATATATACATATAAAACATAGTCTTAGTAATTGTATAATATTAAATGAAAACAATAAATGAAACATGAATAATAAACAACACAAATGGGACAAACATTATAAAGCAACACATTATGTCTACCAAGTCATTGCCAAAGTAAATTCCAAATACTTTACCTAAAATGTTTGGTTGCAATTTGAGATGCTCTACAAACCTCTCAGCACTCTTCAGATGCCACCCACAACATAATTGTTTAATTGAAGAAGTAACAAACATACATCAGCAATAATGTAACAATAGTTAATGAAAGAACTATAATGACATATTGGTTAATGGATGAACTATTAAATTATACAAATCAAAGTAATATATCCATATGAAAAAAATATCCTAAATTATGTGGTGTGTTAACAAACACATTCATTGAATTACCTGCCAGCAACATTGTCACATCACCTCTTAGCACTCTCTTATGTCTAGATGAAAAAATTTACAACTGAGGTAGTAACAAACAAATATCAAAGGACCTTAACAATATTGCATGTATAATAACACATAATTAAACAAGTAGAACAACTTAATATTTGCAAATGAAATATATATATATCAACACACACACACGCACATATGAACAAATAAATGTGTGTTTGTGTGTTGATTTATGAACAAATAAGTATATATGTGAATAACAATATATACCACGATATGTACAAGTTATAACTGAAAATAAATTCAATTAAAGGGTTCACAATATTCCTGGTCATATTAACATGCAATTACATTTATATATAAAAAATAATTGCTCACTTTTGAACATATAAAATTCACTTTATAATGTCCAAAGTTCATATTAGTGGTGTTGAATGTTTGCAATGCCACATGCACTGCCTACCTTTGGCCATATTACTAGATTGTTTACCACAAAAAATTGACCATTTCAATGTTTCTCATCATTCATTTGAAACAATTCCCACAGTAATTTGATCATTTTCAACATTTCTCATCATTTGTAGATATTTTGAGGAATGTGTAGAGGATTCCTCTCAATGCTCTATAGTATGTAGAGGATATTATGGTGCAAGTAAGCATTTTGTAAAATTTGAATTGTCATTAAGAAAAGCATGTAAAAAAGTCTTGATGAGGTCATATTTAATGTATTTAAAGTCTCAAATAGGTCTCTAGGTGGTTAAATTACAAAAGTTTCCTTTTATGGAAAAATTTGTCATTTGTAGTCAAAAATGCAAAAAGTGCACAAAATCAAGAAGTTGAAGAGTCAGTTGGGTAAAGAAAAGGTTTGGTCGATTGGAGATGAAGAGGAAGTTGCTATAACTGATGCAAAAATCTCTATAAAGCATGGAAAAGGTGAGAAAAATGTAGACATTATATCTTGTAACCAATTTTGTAATAAAAAGTACCCTTCTTTCTAAAACAATGTTTCCTTTGTGAGTTCTCAAGACTCTTTGGGTCTGTGCAGCATTCCCAGGTTTTTTTTTTCTATTGTTTTGAATTGATTAAGGTGTAAAATTTTCAAATAAGGTGGTTTTGAGAAGATCTACTTGAATCTAAAGTCTATTTGCAAACTTCTTTCCTAAGCCAATTTGTAACCCTTAAATAGGGGTTTGAGAGTCTTTTAAGGTTTTAGCCACCATTCCACCAATGGAGGTTAGTTAGATTAGTGGAATGGGATATTATAGGTTTATTTTCAGTGTATGAATGTGTACAGGTGTAGAGGAAGTTAAGGTGCAATGTTTTTGGTGCTTCCTTCAATAAAAATTCCAAGTTTTCCCTTGAAAGTTGTTGGTTGCAAGCAAGGTTATGGTGAAACAACATGTGTAAATGCTTGGTGATAGTATATTAAGCTTGGTAAGTCATATTATAACATGTCTAGAGTAGTGGCAGGGTGTCATGAGGTTTGCATCACACTTTTTCAATAAACCCTCACCCTTATGAGCATTATTGAGCCTAAAATCAAGGATTTTGTTGTTTAGTGCATTATTGGGCCTTTCAGGCCCTCAAAGTTGTTGAATCTCAAGTTTTGTGACCTAAATTAAGATTGTTTTTGGTTAAGCATGGTTTTGGAGTGATTTAAAAGACGCTTTGTATTTTTGGCCTAATTGAGGCTCTTTTGCAATAGACAGTCAATAGTTCTATAAACTTTAAAAAATAACCAAGCTTTGTATTTTGATATGTTAAAGTAGATAAAAATGGGTTCTTGAATATGTATTGGGTTTGTGGAGATACAAAATGGTTGAAGAAGAATCACCCATTTTAGGGGTTTGGTAACCTACTAGAAATATGGTGTTTTGACTGCTAGAAAGAGTAAATCTATGAGAACAATGATATAAGTAGTTGTTTTGTTTTGAACCTATCAAATTAGAGATGTTTAAGATGTACTAAGGTTTGGTGATAATTTGGAAGAAAGATGTGATGGTTTGTTGTCTTTTTTCCTTATAGAACAAGTTGCAATGAAGATTAACTTGGTGAATATTGAAAGAATTGATTGGTTTAGAGTCTCCTAATAAAGTTTTTGCTTTGATTTTGTCATTATGAGGATGTTTAAGGTTTTTTAAGGTTGGTTGGTGAATTTGGAATACTGATATGGTGTTTTGGAGTCTTGTAGCAATGTGGAAACAAGTGAAAATGAGGTGAATCTGGTAAATGATGAGTGCATCTTCTCGGTTTGTGATTAGGGTCAAAATTACCCTTGAATGTTTGGTGAGTTGTGTAGATGCAATAGCTAGTTGTATGCAAACTTTGGGGTGTACTCAAATTCAAGGATGAATTGAAGCTTCTCTCCCTACAACTATGACCTCTATTCACTCTTACCACAACAATGCAACCAAGAGAAAGTATAGCTCCAACTTTGGGTATTTCCATTAGGAATCCTTACATTTTTTTCAAATAAAACATCATATCTCCATACCCATAACCCTTCACAAACTTGCAATATAGTATTCCACCTAATACATATATACTTCCACCATATTCAACTCATTCCCAGAACATGACAAGCAATGATTCTATCAAAAACCAACTCTTGCAAAATGTGACATCCCTTCAACAACAAACATCAACATTAAACCAAACTCAAAATGGATAACCATCACAAAATGTCAAAATAAACCCATTTTTATTAGAGATATTGAAAGCTCAAATACCACAAAACATAGAGATACCTCACTTTGAGAACTACAATGGTAAAGGAGACCCTAGCAACCATATATCCACATACACAGCCTTATGTAGTGACTTCATTTTTGAAGATAAGCTCTTGGATAAACTCTTTCCTAGGTCACTGAAGGACATGGCCTTGGAGTGGTTTTGTTCATTATCGAATAACTCAATTCACTCATTTACTAAGCATGTTGATGCTTTTCTCAACCATTTCCAAGTGAACATTGTCCCAAGATTAATATAATTGTTTTAATGTGATGCAAACAAAGAGAAGGTGAAAATATTGCAGATTTCATAATTTTCTATCAGTTGATAGTATCACAAGTCAATCTAACTCTCCCTGATAAAGAAATCCAAAGAATTTTCATTGATAACTTGCAAAAGGAAATAAGAGAAAAATTCATATTACAAAAATTTCCATCCTTTATAAATTTTTGTACAATGCTTTGTGATTACCAAAATTCAATAAATAAATGTGAAGAGACATCTTCGTCAAAACATACTGAGAATTATGAGCTTGCACATCACAATAATGACCAACAATTTAAGAATTCAAACAAGAAATTATTGAAGATAAATTTGTCCCAAATAAACCATACCAAACCTAAAGTTTTTTCCATAAGCTCTACCCAATACCAATTTAGACCTAGGGAAAGGAAATTTACACCATTATCCAATTCCCTCCATTCAATCATGTTGCAAATTTTGAATAAAAACCTAATTCATTTACCTCTGGTCAAAAATATGGACACAAACAAACCCTTACCACCAAATTATAACCTATGTGCCTTCTACCAATATCACCAACAAAGTGGACATGACACACAATGATTCATGTGTTTTAAACATCAAGTACAAGACCTCATCAATTCCAATCATATCTATTTGGGAGGTGTTAATGATGAATTCAATAAGTCAATTGCTCAACCCAACCAAAATTTAAAAAAAATCACCAAACCAATGCCAAATCATTTAACCAACTTTGTAAAAGCTAGTGAAGTTAAAATTATGTGATGATTTTTCATAATATTGAGGATATGAATGATGATAATGATGATGATAAGAATGAAAATGAGGATGATCTACATGACATGGTCACTCTCATAGACATTCAACCTTGTAAGGTCCAAACCAATTTGTTACCTAACATTGCTTTCACACATATTGATGGATCTTGTTGGTTCTTTTTCCAGCAAAGCCATGAATGTCTCTAAAGTTTACCCAACCCTTATGGTTAAGAAAATTCAAGGTTAGTGGCCAAAACAACGAGTAAAGGATTCTGAGGTCTTTACTCCTACTCTTCAGGCTCTATGAGACATAGGAGGGTATTCCCTACTATGTTCAAATTAGGTATATCACGTTGATAACACATCTATACACAAATTTATTCCTACATAGTTCAAATAATGTAATTCACTAAAGGTTTGGCAAACATTTAAGCAAATTATTACCTATTTGCTAGGAAATAGGGGTAGTTCAAACTCATGCATCATAATTGAAAATATTTTTAAATGAATATTGTTCTGATTTTAAAATCTATGGTCATATATGCTAGTAGCTCATTTTATGCAAGGTTATCTAACAAATAGACCACTGCTTCATCAATTGGGACAACAAAGTCAAGTATGTAAGAATCAGTAATATGTAAGCCACTTAATTTACAAATTGGTAGACTATTCTCATAATACAAGTTGCAATATGAAAATTCACAATGCCTAAAACAATAACTTCTTATCAAATCCTATGTAATTCCTTACAAATCTATAACCCTCTTCAAGCATTTAATCAACTCTTAGATTTAAAGCTAAAATAGAATCATACATATAGTGGAACAATTGAAGATAAATGAGAATACCATTAATATTTTCATTTATAACAGGTAAGAAATATACATAGGAGAGTATGTGTTCCTGAACTAAGATTTGTTTCGATATCTATAGCTTCTATAAAACCAAATTTTGATTATAGCATACAGGAATTACACCTAAGACAATCTACTACTCTATTCATCCATATTCTTTACAAAATGCATTTTTTGAACTCAGCTTTCCACCTAGACCATGTATAGACCTAAAAAATTCGACCTCTGTAATGGGCCCTAAAATCCCTTTTATATAATAAGGGAGCAACAAGCATCAGACCCAATTACAACTACATTTAATTTCATTTGAAGATCATTTGCACTAGAATTTGAGATGCTCCTTATTAGTTACATGTAATCATTGAGGAAAATGGAAGAGTAAAAGACCAAACTCCACATCCCTTGAATGGAGACACACCAACTCCCCAAAAGGAAAAATTTGTTGTAGTAGTATTGAATCCTTGTCTTTTTTGACCAAAGAATATTCTCCACTTATAGTCTGAGCAAAAACTTGTATACCATCCAGAAAAAGTATACATGCTACCAAAGTTTGGAATTCTGACACTTCTCCAACATACTATCCTAAAAAAATTCCACATCAGCACTAGAAACAAGAAATCACAAGAATGCTAAATAGGACAATCTTGATAAGGTGGCAATGGTATCATCAAAAACAAAAATGGGGTAGAGTCATCACTCTCAGTCATCAACCTCAGAGGATACTCACCCACGTCTTGTTCATGGTGGAAGTGGAGGAACCATCACCACTTCCTCATCAGAGTCTTCAGAAGGTACTAGGGAGAGGGGATAATAATCACCCTCCAGATCAGTATCACCTCCACTACCTAAAGAGCTATCAGAAACCTCAACGAGAGAATTAATTTTCCCCAAATAGGCCTTACAATACTTTCACTTCTTCTTTGCCTTCTTTTCATATTCAACCAGCCCCTTCCCTCTAAAGTTAACCAGTTCTTCTGAAATGGTCTGGCTTCTTAGGCGATAATTGCTCCTTACACTATATTTCTTGAATTTCCTGAGTTCCCTTCTACACTTTGGTGTTTCAAGAGCTCCCTTTGTTTCAATTTCTTCCTTGGGAGAATTTTCCTCAAACTCCAACAAACTCAATTTCCTAGACCTCCATACTGGTGTGATAGACTTACATGTGTTGCTCATCTTCCTAAGAATCGGAACAAGAAAACTCAAAAAACTCTCACAAATTCTACTCTTGAACCAAACTCAATTGTCTACCTCTGAATGAAAATTCTAAATGAAAAATATGGCTCGGTCCTCATTATATTAAGCCATACAAGTGTGCCAACCATTAATATTCAATAAAAGCTTATGTGCACGAGTTGATAGTAGTTTGCTTTTATTTTTTTAAAAACTCAACTGTTGATCATGTTTTAAAAAAAAAAAATGGATAACTATCACTGGTGTAACCAGTCGTGATAAAGATTAATTGTATGCTATTAATTCCTTTTCCTAATCATAAAAGAACCAAGTAGATATACATCCACCCTATACACATATTTCAACTACATACTTAGCATCAATTTAAAACTAGTCGTTCCATGGTTACCTGCTCACCCGTGGGAATTAATACACTTGTATTTCTTCATAGCAGAACAACAAGGATTGATACTGATTTGATCTCATAATATCAGTTTGTACCTTTCCTTGCTTAATTATCACCTTCCCACACGTACCAATAACTACCAGAATTGACAGCCTAAATCCCAAACATGTGCTCAAAATAATAATCACAAAAATAATGTCATTTTCATCATAGTGCCATCTCGGAAAAATTTAGCAACATTCTAACTTCAGTAGATTCCATTGGAACCTCTTAGAATTTCCACGTGGCACTTGCTCACTTGCCTGTTGCAAAATATGGGACACAAGCAGGGCCTTCATGGGATGGCGGGGAGCGGTCAGGATTGAACCACATCACCCATCATCGGCCGTCGATCTTCCTTACTAGATACATGAACCATCTCCAAATCCTGAGGGGTCCTACAAAAGTGATACATGTCACCTTGCCCGCTAGCCCATGTGACCATCTTTCCTTAATGCACAAGACAGAAAAGCGCACGTGGAATAGTCCCGATGAAGACACATGTTGCAGTGCCCATCATTGATCTTTGTCAAAACTATATTCATTGGCACTTTGGAAATATTGGTCCCACCACTATACATGACACGTGGCCATCACCTACTAGCCCGTGTGCTTAAAATAATGTGAAGTAAACCAACACAGGCATGCAGGGAGTGGTCAAGATGTGGCCACGTCACTTGATAAACTGTCGTTGATCTTCTTCAAATGGCACCAACTATCTCTACAAAGGAAATTGGGCCCACCAAAGTACTAGACATGTGGAAAAATCCTGCCATCCCGTGTGAATAAAATAATAAGGAATAAATCAACACAGGGGTGTGGGGAATGGTGGTGATCAACTTTTGTCGATTGGATGGCAAGCATGAAAACCTAATTCTGCACATGTCGCAAAAGTTAATTTAAAAAGGGGGCCACCTCTAGGCCAATGGGAACTTGACCCTTAGGAATGGGGATTCAAGCCTCAAGTCAATAAAAGGAAAATCAAGCCTGGCTATATCAAAATTTTGAACAATGAAAAATGATCAAGGTGACCAACAATCTAAAACTCTAGGGATCGGTGAACATAACGACTTGAATGGCACAAGTGGTAACTTAAATTACCAGATACCTGGAACATTAGGTCAATGTGAAAATATAATGACTAATGGTTTTTCTAAATTCATAGGTTAATTGTGAGGGATTTAAGTAGCACAAAAACCCTAAAATAGTGATAAGGAACAAAACCATAAACCAAAATGAGGGTCCCAACTAAGTAAATACAAAAAATTTAAATGGAACCAAGAATTTTTTGAGGGGTTCCATCAATGGCTCCAATTGGGGACACATGCCCCCTGTAGGCATGGAAATATCCCAAAATCACAAGTGAAGTAGACCAAGCTCAGAAGACAAAAACCAAAACAACCAAACAACCAAAAGATATATATAGTTTTTACATAGGCCAAAAAACACAAAGCAGGAGATCCAACCTCCATTTTGTCTAAAGCCTTCTCTTGAGGTGCAAAATTTTTGTATGCACCCTGCAATTTAACTAGACTTCAACTTTTCTTGGTGGCCCTAGGGCATTAAACTTAGGGTTGATTCTTGCCCCTATCAAAGACCAATCTATTGAAAGAAATGACTTTCCACCATCCACTTATACCTCTACCATACCACTGCAACATGTATAATTTTCCCTTTTCAAGTAGAAATATATAGTTTCCCTTAAAATTTGCATGTTTACATTCATTGTTATTAACACATCTCACAAATTTTCTAGGCATACCATTGCTAATGTAATTCCTATCAATTTCCATTGTATAACTAGGCATAAACTGAAAATTTTCATCATCACATGACACATTTGTGTCATCATATGAAACATGTTGATACTAAGAATAACATTCTTCATTATTCATCTCATTTTTATGCTCCATCAAAATACCTTGTTGAATTGGAAATTGGAAGTGTTCACACTCTTCTAAGTAATTAGCATCATGATATTCAACCTTATACGCAACATTTGTATCAAATGTGAAACATTCATATGTGATGCCCTCTAGGAGCTCATCATTGAGTTGCTCTATTTTCTTCAGACCACATTCTAACCCTGTATCAGATGCATCATTAGAGTTCTCAACAAAGAGTGAATTTTCTCTACACCAATAAGGATCATCATTTCTCACTTCTAGTGTAGATGGAGGCTCATCAAACATGGGGCTTTATATTATACTCATTGTAACTATAGAAGCCTTGGCCTTTTTAACATGAAGATATAAATATTCCATATCTTCATCATCATAATCACTAAAAGAACATACAAATAGATTTTCAAATTCATTCACATCCTTTATAGTTAACATCTCTAACTTATACCCTAAAAAATCTTCATATCAATGAAGTTGTTCCTTCTCAAAAAAACATGTGTTTCCATCGTTATCATCATATTTCCCATTTGTAGCAAAAATTTTAATTTCTTCCTTCTGAGAAAAAACATGACTATCAGAGGAATGATCATGTTTATTACCAGCATCACTATTAAAACAAGAGGACTTTTCTGTACTGCAATAGTGTTCAGAATTTTTAGACTAAATGGTCACTCTTATGTCTTCCATAGGAGCATAGGTAATGGACTCTTCAGAAGATTTGGAACCAATTATTTCATTTCCTTCATTGAGGCATGTTTTTTCAATCTTGGCTCTACTCTCTTCTTCCTTATGTAGTATCTCACTTCCTAACATATGTGGAGCCACATAATCATTATCATCACAAGTTGAAAACATGATAGTTTCCTAGTGATCATTTCTATTTTTTTTAAACAGGGAAAAATAATCACACACTTGGTCAAGCTCAATAGGTTTCAACTATTTTGGTAGAGCACTCAAACTTGGTTCATAAGATTCATAAAACAAATCAATCCACTTTGATTTTTTAGGTCTATGAAATTTGGGAATTGAAGACAGAGTACTCATAAACCTTGCATAAAGATCATTTGATGATTCTTCTTCATATCTTCTTATGCAAGAGGGGGCTTGAACAGGGATTACAGGATCACAAATACATGCAACTTCTTGACAATTTGTTTGGGCGTCTACATCATCAATACTATGGAATGATGTGCAAGCTAAGCCAATAGGGGTGTAAGTGCTTTGGCATTAATTTTCAACTTCTAACTTACACCTTTCATCAATATGTGGTGTCTCAGGGTAGTAAACACTTGTATTCAAATGACCTTTGTGCAATCCATATTTTCAATTGTTTTCAATATTCATGGCTATACCATAGGCCTAATGCAAAGTTTTAGGATCCTTATCTCTTAGTAAATAGCTCATCTTATTATCAAAAGATCCCAAATAAACAACCAAACATACTAGATCACTTAATCTCAAGAGATCAGGAATATCTCTTAATGTTTTTAGAAAATCTTTGGTTAAATGTTGGAACCAGCTCATCCTTCTCTTTCTCATTTTTCATGAATTTACTTAGCATAGAACTAGCATTGATTCTTTCACCAAATTGCTCTATGAATACTGCTTTCAACTCAATCCAATAAAAAATAGAGCAAGTTGGTAAATCAGAGAACCAGTCTCCTTTAAAAGATTGAACAAATAGTCTCATAATTATATCCTTATGATCTGCTTCATAGTCATCGATTAAATTGTTGAATTCTTGTAGATGCTTATTTGTTGATTCCTTCTTTGTAAACTGAATTTTGGTAACTTATCTCTGATTTCAGGTGGAATAATATTTGGGTAACCATTAATTCCACTAAAATTAATGGCTCTATATCTTTCAGAGTTGAAAATTATCTTATAACTTGACTGGAGCAAATTACAAACCATGATTGCACTAAGAAGAGTACATATATTGATGATATACTTTCTTATGCCTTTACAGTTTCAAAGGATACTTCCAAGTGCTTTTACAACATAATCTTAAGCTTTTAAAATATAGATTTGATTTTCTTAAGACCTTTTTAAATAAATCTCTTCAAAAGTATTGCATATTTCATTGTAGATGGGTGATCCCACAATACTGATTTACAATTTTTGGCCAAACTGGACACTGAAATAATTTTTTCTAACTAAATCTTCACTTTCGGGCACCTATAATGGCTAAACTATGAGGAATTTGAAGATGATGCAAACTAGTGATTTGTGAAATTTTTTCTATACATTTTAAATATATTTTTTCAAAAAAAATTGAATTATATTGCACTTATTTTTCCATCTCCTTCAAAAACTAGTTTTTTTTAGTAAACAACATTTTTAAGGAGTGACGCTCACCGTATACAACATAACTTTTTTTCCATGAAGGATAAAATTCTAAAAAATAATTAATTTAGATTTGTAACTATGATATATAGTGCTTCCAATTGGTTTCATAGTGTTTTATTGAATATTTTTTCCTTAATCAAATTTCGAAGTCAAACCAATTAAAATTCAAACATAGGTGGATGGTATACAACATAATTTTTTTTGTATATATCAAAATTCTTTTTTTTTGTTGGATCAAGGACTTCAATATTTGGTGCACTCATATTTTTCAAAAAAAAATTGATAATCTACTATTTTTCCACATGTGCAGAACATAAAGCTTTCATTGGATAGCTTGTTCCAAGGACTACCATCATCCGATTGGGTCTGTGAAATCTCCTCCATTTTCATCCTCAACCTGAGCTTCGAAGAGAAAAATTCTAGAGTTTTTTGGTGCCAAAGGGTGAGAAGGTGGGAAAAGGGGGGTTCGGGTGAACTAGGGGGGTTCAAGCGAACCCCCTTCAAAAAAGGTTTTCTTTGTGTTTTTTTGTGGGAATGGTGGGACCTTGCATTTAATGGGTTTTCTCGAACCAGGGTTCTAGCAAACCCTCTTTTGGTTTGCTCAAACCAAAAATTTTGTTTGAACCCCAAAAACCAACTTTTTTTGCATGGGGTCATTTTTTGCAACTTTTCCTTCCTCACTCAATTGTAAACCACTTTTGTGGGTTTACCCAGATGTTACAATCTAATAGTACAGAAGTATGTAAGAAAACCACTACTATTACCTTTCTTAGTGCTTAGTTCACTCAATAGGGAATCAACATTATTTCAAAATTGAGGAATTCTCATAAACTACTTTCAAACATGATAATTCTTTCTTTAAATTTATAAGAATACCTAGAAACTTGAAGCGGCTACTAGCTTTTCTTCTTGATTGAATTTTTTTTGTAGATATGAGATTTTCTTCAAATCTTTAGCAATTTCTTTTGACAGGGTTGCCACCTCTCTTCAGAGAGGACTAAACTTCAAGCAATATGAACCTACTTTGAGGATGAATTTCCTTGTGGGTCATTTCCCCAAAAAATTCACACATAAATTCTTTGACGTTACTGCAAAAAAATCCCTTCCAGGTCTGAAAATTTCTCAATATCTAAACTAGATGTTTAGATTCACCAAATTCTTGACTCGTAAGGCTGAATGATCCTCTATCAAAATTTTCATAAGCCTATCCCTAGCAGAGTTTCCATTTTTGTTGGTTCTTTTTCCATCAAATCCATGAATGTCTCTAAAGGGTAGCCAACCCTTATGGTTAAGAAAATTCAAGGTTAGTGGCCAACACAATGAGTAAAGGATTTTGAGGTCTTTACTCCTACTCTTCAAGATTTGTGAGACCTAGGAGGGTATTCCTTATTGTGTTCAAATTAGGTATATCCTGTTGATAACACATCTATACATAGATTTATTCCTACATATTGTAAATAATGTACTTCACTGAAGGTTTGGCAGACCTTTAAGTAGATGATTACCTATTTGCTAGGAAATAGGGGTAGTTCAAACTCATACATCATAATTCAAAATATTTTTAAATGAATATTGTTTTGATTTTAAAATCTATTGTCAAATATGCTAGTAGCTCATTTTATGTAAGGTCATCTAACAAATAGACCACTACTTCATCAATTGGGACAACAGATTCAAGTATGTAAGAATCAGTAATATATAAGCCACTTAATTTACAAATTGGTGGACTATTCTCATAATACTTTGCAATATGAAAATTTGCAATGCCTGAAACAATAAATTCTTATCAAATCCTATGTAATTCCTTACAAATCTATAACCCTCTTCAAGCATTTAATCAACTCTTAGAGTTAAAGCTAAAATAGAATCACACATACAGTGGAACAACTGAAGATAAATGAGAATACCATTAATATTTTCATTTATAACATGTAAGAAATATACATAGGAGAGTATTTTTTCCTGAACTAGGATTTTTTTCAATATTTGTAGCTTCTATAAAAACCAATTTTTGATTATAACATATGGGACTTACACCCAAGACAATCTACTGCTCTATTCATTCATATTCTATACAAAATGCCTTTTTTGAACTCAGCTTTCCACCTAGACCCTATATAGACCTAAAAACTTTGACCACTATAATGGGCCCTAAAATCCCTTTTACAGAATAAGGGAGCAACATGCATCAGGACCAATTACATTTACATTTCATTTCATTTGAAGATCATTTGCACTAGAATTTGAGATGCTCCTTAGGTAGTAACATGTAATCATTGAGGAAAATGGAAGAGTAAAAGACCAAACTCCACATCCCTTGAATGAAGACTGCCAGCTCTCCAAAAGGAAAATTTTGTTGCAGTAGCATCAAATCCTTGTCTTTGTTGACCAAAGAAGATTGGCCATTGGTAGTCTAAGCAAAAACTTGTATACCATCCAGAAAAAGCATACATGTTGTCAAAGTTAGGAATTCTAGCACTTCTCCAACATACCATCTTGAAAAATTTCCACATCGGCGCTAGAAACAAGAAATCATAAGAATGTTGAATAGGACAATCCTGACAAGGTGGCAATGGTGTCATCAAAAACAAATATGAGGCAGATTTATCACTCTAAGTCATCAGCCTCATAGGATACTCACCCACGTCTTTTTCATGGTGGAATTGGAGGACCATCACCACTTTTTCATCAGAGTCTTCAGAAGGTACCAAGGAGAGGGGATATAATCACCCTCCAGATCAGTATCACCTCCACTACCTGAAGGGCAATTAGAAACCTCAACAGGAGAATTATTTTCCCTAGATAGGCCTTACGGTACTTGCACTTCTTCTTTTCCATTTTTTCATATTCAGCCAACCCCTTCCCTCTAAACTTGACCAGTTCTTCTGAAATGGTTTAGCTTCTCAAGTGATAGTTTCCCCTTACACCATTTTTCTTGAATTTCCTATGTTCCCTTCTACCCTTTGGTGTTTCAGGAACTCCCTACTCGCAGTCAATAATCTAATTGTAAGATATTTTTTTCTTGATGAAATTTGATCAAATAACCTCCAAACTAAAGCTAATTCAACTGCCTACAGATTCCAATGAGTGTTATAGAAATACAAAACTATACGGCCAAGAACAAGGGCCTATAACAACAAGTTTTAAGGGAAAATATAGTAAATTGAATGAAAACAACATTTTTTATTGATTTCTGCTTCAAAACATGAACACCCACTTTACCTCGAGCTTTTGTAGGCCTTAAAGGATTCATATATTAGGAATAACTGACACAACAGACTATTCAACTCCCATGACTGATGGTATTCTATAATTGATTGTTGGTCTTCCAATTATTGCAATTTTGCAACTTTTTCTTGACAACATTTTACAAGATTTTGCTTCTAGCAACTTTTGAACCCCAAAATGCCTAAAGACCTCTAAATTGACTTAATACATGATAAAATGGTCTAATAAGGACTTATTCTATTGAAAAAACTCAAAAACACTTAAAAACCTATCATGGACCTCATTTGACAACATTTTCATATAATGCAATTGGTGCCCCTACACCATACACCCAACCTAAAAAGAATTCCAAGTCTCTTGGAATTTGTATGAAAACTTGTCCACCTCTAAGATCTTCATCTTTGTGGTCTTCAAAAGCTCCTCTTTGATGTCTTCTAAGCTTTCCCCCTTGTCCTCTTTGAAACAACTCCAATTGGTCTTCATTTTCACCTTTGGTTTCAACTTGTCAAAGAAAACTAGCCTCCTACCTGTCTTGTCACCTGGAATCAAATCCTCCATGGTTTGATGTATCCCAATTTTTACCTTAACACCTTGTCCTCCTTCTTTCATTTTGAAATTTGGTTTGTTTCCCACCAAAATTTCTATCAAAATAAGGGAGTGATAGATGATCTCCTTAACTTTTTTCCATTCCATCAAAAACTACTTATTTTGGACCCATTCCACTAGTTACAAAAATCATAGTCAGTCGAATGGTCCTTTAACACATTTTATAGGCTCTCAAACCCTTAAACAGGGTATTACAAGCCTGCTACAGAAAACCGGTTCAAGCTTCCTCCAAATCCAATATTAAACTCTCAAACCAAATGTAAGATGAAGTTATTTCACTCCTCCTATGAATTCATACACTTTTAGTGCAATATTCCTCTGTACAGAACCATACTAGGCTTGTAAACAAGAAAATTGCACAGAAAATATAAGAAAATAGAGATATTCTTCTTAGTTTTTACTCCAAACCCACCAAGGTAGGTTTACATCGAGATCCTCCACATATTTAAACCTTTTCCACCTAAGAACCAACTGACTCATATGATACAAACTAATTTTTTTGAACTTCAAACTGTTGGCATTCCAACTTGTACACTTTTGCAACTTTCTTCCAAGATGACACTTTTTTACAAATATACCAAAATATGACATTGTGAACTTAGGGACCTCAAATTCATGAAAAAATGACCTTATTCCATTGAAAAAACTCAAAAACACCTAAAAACCTATCATGGACCTCATTTGACAACATTTTCATAAAATACACTTGTTGGATTTCAGTTGTGTTTATGGTTTGTCCTTCATGACAAAATCTCTTTCAGTTGGTTCTCTTTGTTGATAGTCTCAAATTGGATATTTTTTTCTTTATCATGGTATTAATAAATTTGAGCTTCATGTAGATACAGATTATCCTTTTGTACATGTAATTGGGTTATGGTATTGGTTTTCAGATTCAGGGCTCTTTTCAGTTTCAGAATTCTAAACTTGGTACTTCACACATTCAGGTCTAATGATTCATTCTTTACTCAGTTTCGATTTGAGTTGGTATATCATTGATTCTATGACACACATTCAAAAATAGAAAATGGGGTTTTAGATTCCTCTTTGACCTCGAATTCTTTGGGGACTCTTTTGATAGAAATACTTGAAAGATATATAAAAATAGTGTTGTGAACACTGTGTATCTGCTGGTTGTCATTCTAAGATATTGTTACTAGTTGTATCAAGAAATAATTTGTAAAAAGCTCTGTTATACAAAAACTAAAAAAGATGTTGCAGAGAAAAGTTGTAATTCTTTTCTATTTAATATTTTTAGGATTCAAAGAGTTGGATTCTTAGGGTATTAGGTAGATAAGAGTGTTGAGTTTCCTGAGCTTACTTGAAAACAGAGAGATCCTCTAATATTATTATTGTTCTGAAAATAATTTTAGGGGTTGGTGCTCCTTGAAATTGATGTTTCAAAATGAGGGGTTGGTGCTCCTTGAGTTGGTGCTCAGAAATTAGCCTATAAGGCATTGTTAACAGTGTTTTTTGAAGATTAATCCAGTAAGGCAGTTTAGGAGTGGTTTTTCTACCCCAAGAGGGTTTTCCACTCGGAAAATCCTTTGTCTTATGGTCTCTTTGTTTTGATGTCATAATGTTTCTTGATTGTGATATTTTTTATTAGTTTGAACATTGTTGAATGTTAGTTCCTTCATATCTACAAATATTTAGTTCAAATATCTCGCACAAGTCATTGTTGAAGAGTCTAATTCAAAAGGAAGCTTAAAAGTTCTCATTTGATTCATTGCTCAAGAATAGTTATAATTTGCTAAAGGTGTTTGTTGTCTCAATACCTTTCTTGCGTATAAAGTTGCATTCAAATCAATTGTTTAAGAAGTGAGTCAATAATGTTGATCATCATTTGCACAGTCTTATGAGTTGCACCTGCACTGTCATCATGCTTTGATTATTAATCAATGTCAGCCATAATTATTTTGGAAAATGCAAGATATCTCACTCAAATCATATTTGCACAAGTTATCTAATAGACTGAGTTAATGTTGTCATATCTTTGTGATTTCAAAGTGATTACTCTACTCTGTTGTTGATAGAAAAGGAAAACATAATTAAAAGTCTTGGTCAAAGTTGAAAAAGTTTAGACACTGATTCACCCCCCTCTCAGTGTTTGTCCATAACTCCAACAATTGGTATCAGAGCAAAGGGTCCTCTGGTAGGTCTAAACCACCTAGGATTGTTCCTGGTTTCTTGGAGTACTTTGGTTAATATGGGAAAGAACAGAAGGAATAAGGGAAAAAGATGTTCTTAGCAAAATGCTATTCCTCATGTTCAACCCGAATCTAGTATAAGGAATAACGAGGAAGAGTTCATAAATAGTAGCTTTGAAATGGTAGAGTATCTTAGATCTGGAACTCCTCAACTCGAAGGTACAAACTTTATTATGTGGAAACATAGGATGGAAACATACTTACTTTCTTTAGGGTTTGAAGTGTGGGCAGCAGTTGAAAAGGGTTGTACTACATCTACAACATCTCCTTCCACTCTTGAGGAGAAGAAAGCACTTGAATTCAATACCAGAGCTATAAATGCTATTTTTAATAACTTTCCAAATAAATTCATTACAAAAGTCATTCATTACAGTAGTGCTAAGGAAGTTTGGGACAAGTTGACTTGAATGAATCAGAATAGTGAGTTACAAGAGGAGATATCTTTGGGTACTAAAATAAGTTGTGAAACATCTGAGAGTGAAGAAGGTGTAAACCTTCATAGTTTTGAAAAGAAGTCCAAGGAGATCATTAATGAATATTTAAATGATCAAGAAACTTGTGTAAAAGTATATCAATCTTTGGGTGAAGTTAACTCTGAAAAGGAATATGATGAACCAGAAAGTGAGGTTGATTTGGAAGGTCAGCTCCTATGTGCCTTAGATACTATTAAGCAGCTTAGAAAAGAAAACCAATTTTTAACAAGACAACTTCAGCAAGAAGAGAGTTTGGAATTCAAGTTAAAAGACAAGGATGAATTGTGTAATAAACTAGAAAATGAGATTGTTTCTTTAAAGAAATGTTCTGATAATGATTCCTTGTTAAAAGAACTAAATCTTAAGGATGATATGATTATAAGTCAGAAAATTGAAATTGAAGAATATAAGAGGATAGCAGAAGTTGTGAGTTCTGATTTAGAGATTAAAAAGATTGTTTTTTCTAAAACTTGAAGAAGAGGTAGTTGCTTTAAGAAAAGAGCTTGAAATTGTCAAGGCTCAATCTGGTAAAATTCAAAAATTTGATCATAGTACTAATATATTCAATGAGATGTTGGGCAGGGAAAAGCATTCTAAAGATCCTACAGGAGTGGGATATGAGGTTGGACAAAGCTTTGCAGATGAATCTAAACATGAAACTATGTTTACTACTTCAAATGGAAAGAAGTTTATGGCCAAGCGAACACCAAGAATGAAGGTTGATCTCGGTTACCATATTGTTGCACTAAAGGATAACATTGATGCTAGAAGACAATCTAAAGGTATTCACAAAGAAAAGAGAAATGTCTTCAGATCTTCACATCCTTGGAATGATCATTCATTCAGGTATAATCATTCTTTTCAAGGATATTGTTATGTTTGCAATGATTTTGTTCATAAGGCAATTGATTGCATGAGATGGTCAAATAAGAATCATTCTAATGTCTCTAGAAATGAGAATGTGGTGTGTTACAACTGTAACATTCTTGGTCACTTAAGAAGATATTGTAGAATGGCAAGTACTTTAAGCAAACAAGTGAAAAAGGCTACATTGGAGTGGAGAAGAAAGAGCAATCAAGATGACAAGAAGAGCAATAAAGATGATTCTGAGAAAACTCCTTGTGCACTCCTTGCACAAGTGTTTCCTTCCAGGTCTTGAGAAAAAGAAAAGACTCAGGGGGAGTCTATTATGGTATCATATTTTACCCCTATGGAGTCTAGAATGAGGTATGACAACTTGCATTTTCTTTTGGTGGTATAAGATGTAAAGAAATGGCTTGCAAATGCCACTATTTAATTATGTTTATTCTGATTGAACTAATTACAGAGGTCTGCATATATTTTTGAAATTCAAGTTTGAAGTACATTGACAGTTCTTTGGTGAGGTTGATGCTCAATTCTTAAGGTGTTGATGAATCTAGTGTCTAGCCAGTGAAATAGATAGTGTTTTGAAGGAAGAGAAATGGCTTATTTTGGCTCACATAATGTTTTTTTTCATAACATGTATTGCTATGAACAAAGAAGTAAAAGAAATAATGAATAATGTTTGCATAAAATTGGTGGACAGTCAGTCCATTCAATGATAATGATTATTTTCCGAATCTGGCAATGCTATAAATCTTTTTTTTATGACTCTTCTTTGGTGGACAGTGTGTTTGGTGATGAATTTGTATGGACTGTGTTATTCGAGACATCACTTTTGATTATAACATAACAGCAGAAATGTCATGGATCAAAAGTAATATTTGTTTGAGGAGTTATATGACAGTGTGTCATGACTACTTGTTCGAGTTTGTGACTCTGATATTGACAATCATTGATAGGTGTTGAAGCTTTGTGGTTTAAATTCCTTAACCTTTTGTTATTACTAACAAAGGTAATCATCTAATTTGAAAGGTAATGAATGAATCTCTGCATTAAGGAATTTTTTTGCTTGGTCTAGTGGTTGATAGTTTTCAGAAGTTTTTGAAATGATAGTGCACTTTTTTTTTAAATGAACTATTTTGGATGCTTGGGTTTTGGAAATAATGGTATGTCTTGATGGCATCTTTGAGCAGTGTGGAGACATATAGATGAGTTCCTCAATATATTAAAAATAAGAAAGTCTTTGTTTTGAAGTGATGTCGATGTATTTATCTTTGGAGAACAATGATTGAAAAAAATGTTTGATGTTGTGAGTTATTTTTGTGATGATATTATTCGATGTTGTGTGAGGGCTGAGATTAATTATCTTTGGTATTTTTCATCGTTCTTGGTGTGGTAATAGAAGTTATCATATGGACTGAGCATGGGTGTACAAGAACAGATTGACGATGAATTATGCAGTATACATGCTTTCAAGTTATATTTTGTGTATGAAAAGAGTAAAATGATGTGTGTTGTTTGAAGAAGAATAACTAGTATCATTGGTCTTTGTTGTGTATTGTCATGGACTGTGACTGAGGTTACTTGTGCTGAGAAGAGGTTGGTTGTTTGTGCTCAAATTCTGGTATTGCTAGATTTAAGTTAATCAAATTGAATGTGGAGTAGGTGATCTTGAATGTGCCTTGAACGAACATGACAAAGAAGGTGGAATGTTCAAGTAACAGGTCTTCAATCTTTAGGTATCAATTTGGTTTGTTACATTATAATATTATGGTACCTTTGCTTTGGTGTTGATGATATGGACTGAGATTCTTGAAAAGTACATATTGTTATTTTTGCTATGATATCAGCATGTTACAATCTTTACTCACTGCTCTCCTACAAATATGTCTGCTACACTATTGCTCTATTTGCAGCCAGTTCTTATGGTATTTGGTTAGCTTCTCAGTTGTATTTCCTGGCATTACACATTCTTCTCTTCTATCCTTTGTCATTGAGGCAAAAAGGGGGATAGTCATTTGTGTTTTTCCATCAAGGACAACGGGGGAGTTTGTTGGATTCCAGTTGTGTTTATGGTTTGTCCTTCATGACAAAATCTCTTTCAATTGGTTCTCTTTGTTCACAGTCTCATATTGGATCTTTTTTCTTTATCATGGTACTGATCAATTTGAGCTTCATGTAGATATAGGTTATCCTTTGTACATGTAATTGGGTTATGGTATTGGTTTTCAGATTCAGGGCTCTTTTCAATTTCAAAATTCTAAACTTGGTACTTCACACATTCAAGTATAATGATTCATTGTTTACTCAATTTCGGTTTGAGTTGGTATATCATCGATTCTTTGGCACACATTCAAAAATAGCAAATGGGGTTTTAGATTCCTCTTTGACCTCGAATTCTTTGGGGACTCTTTCGATAGACATACTTCAAAAGATATATAAAAATAGTGTTGTGAACACTGTGTATCTGTTGGTTGTCATTCTAAGATATTGTTACTAGTTGTATCAAGAAATAATTTGTAAAAAGCTATGTTATACAAAAACTAAAAAAGATGTTCAAAGAAAATTTTTAATTCTTTTCTATTTAATATTTTAAGGATTCAAAGAGTTGGATTCTTAGGGTATTACGTAGGTAAGAGTGTTGAGTTTCTTGAGCTTACTTGAAAATAGAGAGATCCTCTGATATTATTATTGTTCTAAAAATAATTTCAGGGGTTGGTGCTCCTTGAAATTGGTGTTTCAAAATGAGGGATTGGTGCTCCTTGAGTTGGTGCTCAGAAATTAGCCTATAAGGCATTGTTAACAGTGATTTTTGAAGATTAAGCTAGTAATGCAGTTTAGGAGTGGTTTTTCTACCCCAGGAGGGTTTTCCACTCAGCAAATCCTTTGTCTTATGGTCTCTTTGTTTTGATGTCATAATATTTCTTGATTGTGATAATTTTTATCAGTCTAAACATTATTGAATGTTAGTTCCTTCATATCTGCAAATATTTAGTTCAAATATCTTGCACAAGTCATTGTTGAAGAGTCTAATTCAAAAGGAAGCTTAAAAGTTCTCATTTGATTCATTTCTTAAGAATAGTTATAATTTGCTAAAGGTGTTTGTTGTCTCAATACCTTTCTTGTGTATAAAGTTGCATTCAAATCAATTGTTTAAGAAGTGAGTCAATAATGTTGATCATCATTTGCACAGTCTTATGAGTTACACCTGCACTGTCATCATGCTTTGATTGTTAATCAATGTCAGCCATAATTGTTTTGGAAAATGCAAGATATCTCACTCAAATCATATTTGCACAAGTTATCTAATAGACTGAGTTAATGTTGTCATGTCTTTGTGCTTTCAAAGTGATTACTCTACTCTATTTTTGATAGAAAAGGAAATCAGAATTAAAAGTCTTAGTCAAAGTTGAAAAAGTTTAGACACTAATTCACCCCCCCCTCTCAGTGTCTTTCCTTAACTCCAATAGCATTTGGTTCCCCTACACCACCAGATACCTGGAACATTAGGTCAATGTGAAAATATAAAGACCAAGGTTTTTTCTAAATTCTAGGTTAATTGTGAGGGATTTAAGCAGCACAAAAACCCTAAAACAGTGATAAGGAACAAAACTATAGACCAAAACAAGGGTCCCAACCAAGTAAATATAAAAATTTAAAATGGAGAAAAGAATTTTTTGAGGGGTTCCATCACATCTATGCATGTGCCTAATGGGCCTCTCTATATCGTTAGATGAATTAATGCCAAACCCATAACAGGGATACTTATTGATCCCATGTGTGTAGAGAATGTGATCATTGAGGAATTCATATTTGTGCATGAACTTTATCATGATTCTTATGAACAATTGAAAGCACGGATATGTAGTGTAGAAAATTGTACTCCTTTCTAAGTGATAGTACAATTTCACACTTAATTTAGACCTATTTTAGTGACCTCAATTTTATGCATTTTATCTCTCATAACTAGGCCCCTAAACCCCTTTATTATGCACCCCAAGGCCTATTTTAAAAATATTTTGAGATTATCAAAAGAATTGAGAAAATGCATTTAATTAATTTAATGCCTCAAAATTAATAAATCCTCGCAATTTAGATCAGGACCCATTCTCCCTTTAAGATCCCAAATTCAAATTTTAAACATTTTTTTGACAGAATTTTAAAGTCCTAAATTCAAGTTTTAAGTTTCAGCTTTTGGGATTTAATAATCAGGAAATTAGAAAGGAATCCTATAAAGCCTAGTATTTTCACCATTTTACACTAGGTTGAAAAGGAGATTAAGAATTTATTCACAAAATTTCCATTTAGGGTCAAGGATAACATTCAAGAAAGAAAACTTGAAGTCTTAGAGTAGCATTTTCAATTGTTTTTGTAGGTCTTCAAGCTCATTTTGTGAAGATTGACCAAGCATTGTTCATGATTGAAGATTGATTCCTATAGTGGATCATGATGGATTCTAGGTTTTGGGACATACAACTATCCATTTCCCTTGATCTAATGACTTGTTTCCTAGTGATCATATCTTCTATCTTTATTCTACTAGCCACATAAAACAAGGTATAATCATATTTTTTATCTATTAGGGGAATTGACTTCTCCCTAACTAGGTATTGCGTTCATCATTCAAGTTCATTTAGGTATCTTATTCTAACACACTTGAATAGGGTTTCTTTGCATGTTAGCTCTTAACAATCAAGTGGAAGCACTTAAGATTAGGACTCACACACACTTTCAAGTTTCAGATCTATATTTTTTATCAAGGTTTAATTACCAAGCTTTGGGTTTGATTGAGGTAAACCTCCATACAAACAAACTAGAAATTTTTAGTTTTGTTGTATATTAGAATACGAAAGCAAGGATTGAAAGGTATGGGCTAGAAGATTAGATCATAGATTATAGATCAAAATTTTGAATTTCCAAAAATGCCTAGCAAGACCCATTCGCCCTAGGGTGAATAAGTCTCAAAAGGCAACTTAGTAGGAGGTTTTTTTCATAGGTGCATAAAATCATAACTTTCTCATATCTATTAAAAAAATTTAGTTTATGCTAGATTAAGGTTTAAATTTGATGTTTCAAGTGTTACATTGCATAATTGGGTTTGTTTACTATTTTTAGTCTTTCTCCCAAAAGTGTAGTTCAGGTTTATTTAGCCCATCCTTAGTCATAAGGAAAACAACAAGATCTACATCAAGGTTGACTCGCCTAGGGTTGAAAATCCATCTTTCCCTAGGGGATATCTTTTTCCTAATTAAATAAGGAAGGAAAGTGTACGCACATGCCCCCATCCAAAATCCATCCACATTTTCCCTCATTTCTTTTGGTGAACTCGACATTGTACATCAAAAAATTCAAAGATTTGCATGTATATTACATTAATTTTGCATATTAGTGTATGTTCAATCATTCACATTCACAAGTTGAGTCAAAATTTCCTTTCAAAAGTGTCACATTGTTCATCATTTTTCATTTATTGCACTTGCATTTAGACATCAAGATCTACAAAATTCTACCATTGAAACCACAGTTTGTCACTAGAAACTTGAAACCCTAGTTGTAGGCTTTAGACTCATATTTGAAGTTTTGAAACCCCTGTTCTGAGACATATTCACCCTAGGGAAAATTGTCCCTGTGCAAGTAGCTTGCTAGATTTTTGGGTGAATTTTTAGGTATGTTTCTACATTTTTTTTATGCTATTACATCTGCATTTTGAAATTTTGGAATAGTCTGATTTGAATATTGAAAAAAAGTTGTTCTTCTAGTGCAATTTTGAAAAAAAATAAAAAATATATTTTCTATTTTAGTATTAGATTATTGCAGATATTTGGTTGTTTATTTCATCATTTCATTGCATTAGATAGGTTAGTTTTCAATTTGTAAACATTAGAAACCATAAGCTATCTCAAAACATCAAACAAGAAACTACACATTAAATGGCCAACCTTGAAGAAAGCATAGTTATTTGAAAATGTCAAATCTCTTTCTACAAGTCAACATATCCCTTAATCCCTTTAGTAGCAATTACTTTGATATTTTAGATGAAGCCCTCGATGATTTCATCTCACAAGGATCATCCACTAAGGCTTGTTATGAAAAACCAAAACAAAGAGAAGTTAATGCAATCACACCTCAACTTACCATTTACTTGCCCTCACATCAAAAAACACAATTTCAAACCAAACTTGTGCTTATCATAGGACCACCTAAAAGCAAACCATTACCTCAAGGAACCATTTTGAACTATGCAAGGCAACTTACTAGTAACAATTTTTTGTAGCAACCAAGCTACAACATCATTGCTCATACATATAACACAAGGAATAATAGGAAACCACAAACAATACCTACTTCATTACCATTACCTCAACCAATTTTTCCTAGTGCTCCTTGATTTCCTTTACATAATGGAAAGGTGTATGATCTTGTGGAACAACTTAAAAACACTCTTGCTAATATTTCTTTATGGGTCCTTATTCAAGCTTCACCTAATTACCATAGCTCATGCTTCAAAATGATTTGCAACAAGTAGTTATCCCTCCTAGTGTGTAACCAAATGATGTAGTAGCCCTAATTCAAGGTATGAATTTGGTTAACTTTGACATTATCATTGACCAAGATGAGTTACCTCCATTGGAAGTAAAAAACAAAATGAAGCCTCCATGGTAATAGTTGTCATTAACAAATGTGGAATAAAAAGGACTCTCATTGACAATGGTTCAACTCTTAATTTGTGTAGTGTGAACCTCTTAGATAAGATTGGAGTGGACAAGGCTATGATTGAACCTGATTCATTAGCTATTCGTGGATTTTACAATGTGGGAAAACAACCTTTGGGTGTGATAACATTACCTATTAGAGTTGGAAAGGTCACATTACAAACTCCTATCCATGTGATTCCTCAAGAGCTCTCATACAATCTTATTTTGGGTAGACCATGGATCCATGAGATGAATGGGGTACCTTCAACTCTTCATCATTTAATGAAATATGTATACAACAATAAGGTCTATACAATCAAGGATAACCCTCACTCAAAAAAAAATTTGCACACTAAGAAAGACAAGGAAATTCCTTTGAAAACATTGATACCAACTTCAAAAGTAGAGCACATGTGAGAGGAAGAGAAAGAAAATCATATTGACGAAGTCACAAAGTTACTGGAAGATGATTGGGGTTCCTTGGATTTTACACCTACGTTCATGGGAGAATACAAGATCATAACAAAAGAACCCGAAAAGGGAAAAGAAGCAATGGTAATGTCAACAAAACATTTGGAGGCACATTCGAAAGCATCTACTTTAACCACTTTAGAAGAGGACACAAGTTACATAACAAGTTTTGATGAAGTTGATTATGAATAACCACCAAATCCAAAATAAATGGAAAATATTTATGGAAGAGGATATGAGCTCTTTAAACAACTTGGTTATAGTGGAAAAGGATGTGGTGTGAAATAGCAAGGCATCTATGTCTCTATAGAGCCTAACATACAAGAAACAAAATATGGTCTTGGATATTGCCCTTCTAAGATAATGAAAGCAACAAAAAGGCCTTCACTTAATGTCAACACCATTATGTGTGATTCTACTAAGACAACTTTCACTTTGAAGAATCCTGAATTAGTTGATATGAGTGATGGATCATTAGAATATTTTGAAAATAATGAAGCCTTGGTAGAAATGTTAGGAGTTTATGATAAGTCACCAACTCCCTATCACAAAAGAGGATTCACCTGTGTCATAGTACAAAATATTTTGATGAATAAAATAAAAAAATTGATGTTGAACAAGACAAAGAAGAACATATTCTCGAAGTTTCAAGTCAAAGTGCACTACCTTTGGGAGATACAATTAAGATACTAATGGACACATCTAACGAAGAGAGTGATTCAAATAGGAAGGTTCCTTGATTAGGATTAACAAGACCATGCAACATTATTACATGAATTCCATGAGCCTTTTTCTTGGAATTATTTGGATATGTTAGGTATTGATGCTAAGATAGTTATGCACAACATTATCCTTGTGCAAGATGCTAAACCAGTAAGAAAAAATATACATAAGATGAATCCTAAGATAGCTTTATTGGTTAAAGCTAAAATTGAAAAAATCCTAGAAGTTGGCTTTATTCGTCCTATTGATTATTCCCCATGGATCTCAAACATTGTCACAGTCATAAAACCTGATAATCATATTAGGATGTGTACGGGCTTTCGTGACCTTAATAAAGAATCTTTAAAAGATTATTTCCCCCTTCCTAATATTGACATGATAGTGGATTCAAATGTGGGCTATGTTTTGTTGTCATTCATGGATGGTTTTTAGGATATAATCAAATCTTTATCAACCCTCAAGGTCAATACAAGACATCATTTACTACACCGTGGGGAACATTTTGTTGGTTTTTCATTCTTTTTGGATTAAAGAATGTGGATGCAATGTATCAAAGATCTATGACGCTGATATTTCATGATTACATACACAAAATTCTAGAAGACTATGTTAATGATATTCTAGCCAAATATTTAACTTGCTAAGATAATTTTAAAATCCTTTGAAAAATATTGGAAAGAATGTGCAAGTACAACATGAGATTGAATCCAAAAAAGTGTACATCTTTAGTGTGGATAGTGGAAAAATCTTATGATTTATAGTATCCCACAGAGTCATTGAGGTGGAAACTAAGACAATTCATTCTATCATTAACATGCCACCTCCAAAGAACATTTCTCAGTTACATACTTTAGAAAGAAAGATTCAAGCTATTTGTCATTTTGTGGCATATTTGGTAGATTACACAACTACTTAAGGAGTCACAATTTAAATGGAATGAGGATTGTAAACAATATTTTGAAAGTTTGAAAGATTATCTCACTACCCCTCCTATTTTACAACCCACCATGCAAAAAAAACCATTTATCCTTTATATATTAGCATCATCCCATACTTTAGTAGCATTGTTGGCTCAATAAGATAATGGTAAAGAACACCCAATTTACTACAAAAGCTAAATTGTAATTGATTATAAAACTAGATACACAATGATAGAAAAAAAATGTTTGGCTCTTGTGTTTTCTACTAGTAAATTAAGACATTTATTAAATGAAAAATCCATGTGGTTACAAAGTTTGATCCTCTAAAACATCTTTTTTCTAAAAAAAACTTATCAGGATGCTTAGCTAAATGGGTTATGTTGTTAACTAAGTTTGATCTTAAATTTTTCTCTCAAAAGGAAATTAAAGGACAAGACTTGACCGATAATTTAGTTGATGCTCCTTCTCCAGTAATGTTACCTAATATAGACTCATTCCCTAATGAAAGTGTGTTGACTATCGAAAAGGAAACATGGGAATTGTACTTTGATGGTTCTAAGTGTTGAACTAGCTCCAGAGTAGGGGTTATAATAATTTTTCCTTCAGGAAAACCTATTCCCTTATCTTATCATATAAACTTCCTATGTACAAATAACACTACAGAGTATGAAGCCTTAATTGTTGGAATATGTGCAGTGTTATGTTTAGGTGTTCAACACATTTCCATATTTGGTGATTCTCAATTGGTCATTAAACAAATAAATGGGTCATATCAAGAAAAACATGACAAACTAGTTCAATATAAAAAAACATCACAATGGAATTGTTGGAATGCTTTGAATCATACACCATTGATAATATTCCTCAAAAGGATAATTGGAACACAAATGCAATGGAAAGTGTTGCTTCCCTTGTATCTCTTGATGATCCTTCTATGGATTTTACATTTTTCATCCATACAATTTTAAAACCATCAATAGATGACAAAAAAAAGAAGCATTAGTGACAACTATTGAAGACTCTCTTGAATGGTACACACAAATTTTCAACTACTTAAAAAAGGTACCTTTCCTAAACCTACCACTAAGAACACTAGAGCTTGTATTCGAAAACTTTCTACTCTATATGTCATCCTAGCAAATGCCTTATATAGATGATCCTTTGATGGTATTTTGCTTAGATGTCTTAAAAAATCAGAAATCCCTATACCCCTTGAGGAAGCTCATGTTGGTGCTTGTGGGGGACATTTTGAAGGAAGATCATTAGTTCAAAAATTAATCTGCATGGGATATTATTGAAGACATATGGAATAATATTGTTTCATGAATGTTAAGAAATGTCACAAATGTCAATAACATAGAAATTTGATCCATGAACCTACTTTTGAACTTTGTGCCCATATTCCTATTTGGCCATTTTCGATTTGGGGTTTGGATCTCATTGGGAAGATATCTCCTCCCTCTTCTTCAAGACACACATTCATAATTACCACAACATGTATATTATTTCATGAAATGGGTAGAAGCCATCCCTTTTCACTCAACAATAGCTAATGCAATTTTTCATTTCATATTGGAACATATTATTACTCACTTGGTCCTTCCTTCCACATTGGTTTCAGACAATGGAACCCCATTTAAAAATAATGATGTGAAGATTTTTTTGGAAACATTCCACATTCAACACCATTTATCAACACCTTACTACCTACAATCTAATGGTCAAGTTGAATCCACTAAAAAAACTCTCAAATAAATCTTGAGAAAAATAGTAAGCAAACACAATAAGGACTAGCACACTCAGTTGTCTTATGTGTTGTGGGATTATCACACTAGTATTCAAAAAACTATAGGAAACATACCTTATAACCTTGTTTACAGTATCGATGCAATAATTCCTTTAGAGTTAGAAATCCCTTCACTAAGGATTGATCTTAGAGGTATTATTGATGACACTACGTATAAAGAAAAATGATTGCAAGAACTTGAAATTCTTGATGAACAATGTATCAATGCTCTTGAGCATATTTAATCCCATTCCAAAAGAATGCAATGTAGTTACAATAATAATGTCATTCCCCATTCTTTTAACAAAGTTGATTTGGTGTTATATGAGAATCGGTGTAATGTTAATGCTACCCCAGGTGAAAAAGGAAAATTTAGTCTGAATTGGTTAGGATCTTATGTAATAGATGAAAGCTATGGGTTTGGTGCATATACATTAACAGAAATAGATGGAACACCTCTCAAAGAGCCTATAAGCATTGTGCATTTATGCAAATATTACATTAGCATTTCCTTTGAATAGTATGTGTATTAAAGCATGTTGTTAGATTTAGTAGATAGTTTTCTATTTTATCTCATATTGCTTCATTCTTGACAAATATTCCCTGTGTGTCTTGAATTATGTAGAGTAATTGTTCATTATCTTGAATTATTACTTTATTATTGCATACTATTCAAATATCATGTGTGTTGTGTTAAATTAGATCATTACATGTATTTATTTTCTTAATTAGATCTTAAGAGCATTTTAGTTTAACACATAACACTTAATCAAAATGTAGTATCTAATTTAAACTTAGATGTTTAGGTTAGATCATGTTAAATTTAGATCATGGATACATTTATTAAATACTCTTGCAAAATATTATTTAATAGATCACATTGCTATCTAAATCAAAACAAACATAAAATGCTCATATATATGTATATGTATATATATATCCATCTTAGATACAATAATGCTAGTGAGTTCTATGACTCCCTAACTCATCAGGGCCTGGTGGTGGTGCCCATTGGGAGATGGTGGACCATGATCTACTAATATAGCTCATTTTCTCCCATACGCCCTATGTTTCACCTAATGCAATCCCTTCCCATACCATGGCTACCAGACGCTCTTGATCAATGTGATCTCTCTCAGCCTAAAATCTAGTGATATCTCCCTATAACCTGATGAATTTTGATCGCATGAAGGCCTTTACATCGTTGTCGGTCAAAACCCAGGAAGATCAAAGCTCCTTGTATGCAATTTTTAGCTGTGAAATCTTGCCTCTCACTTGGTCCTCCCTAGTAGCAAATAGATCAACGTGCCTTGTGGCCATCTTGTACGTGATCCTCCATCTCGCTAGAGGCTTGAAAAGGTTAGCATGTCACCTCGTGCTAGGTGGTGACATATGCTCTGCCTGTATGTCTAGATCTAGGAGCAAGGGAGTGGCCATATCTATTGTTACTGAAGGGAAGAGGTCTCTCCCCTCTCGCGTACACACTGCATGAATAAAATAATAAAGAATATAAAAACATGCCACTGGGGTGCTGTCATAATAGTGGTTTACAATTCCTGAGAGGAACGAATTTTAGCTGAAATCACATATTTTTAGAAAATATAATGATTTAAGCCTTAAAAAGTTCCATTTTAAGGATTCCAATTGAAGAGGGTTTGATCAAATCACCTTAGATCAAACCCCTTGGATAGAACCTCGCTAATTTTAAACCATACCTATAAATCGTCTCCTTTACACCTATCAAAATCTGATTAAAAATCACTTTTGATTTAGATTTTGGGGGATCAAATGAATTCATTTAAAATTTATTTCAAATGATTATGGTATTCCTCGAACAATCTATCCAATGAATATAATTTTAATATGTTTTGGTTTTGTTATGTATTTATTTTTAAGTTTTATTAAACATAGGTTTTCATCGAAAATGAATTTCTTTGTTCTTCACATGTGGAAAAATAGAAGATTATCAAAAAAAAAAAAATATGAGTGCACCAAATATTGAAGTCCTTGATCCAACAAAAATTAAATTAAATTTTGACATATATAAAAAGATCGCATTATCACGATTGGCTTTATGCGAATTGTAATTCGTTTTGACTTTGAAACTTGATTAAGGAAAAATATTCAATAAAACTATCTAACCAAGTGGAAGCACTAGATATCAGAGTTACAAATCTAAATTTGAAAGAATTAGAATTTTATCCTTCATGGAAAAAAAGTTATGTGTTATACGATGTGCGTCACTTTTTAAAAATGTTGTTTTCTGAAAAAAATCAATTTTCGTGGGAGATGAAAAAGGAGTGCAATTTGATTCCAAAAATTTTGAAAAAAATATTTTTAGAATCTACAGACAAAATTTGATGAAACTCTAGTTTGCACCATGTTCAAATTCCTCACAGTTTAGCCACTATAGGTGCCCGAATGTGAAGATTTAGTTAAAAATAATAATTTCAGTGTCCAGTTTGGCCAAAAATTGTAAACCACTATTATGGGATCACCCCATGATATATATATATATATACATAATCTTAAAGACAACAAAAACATAATAATATATCATTACCTAGATTCCCATCCCACCACTTGAGGTCTCGATGTGGGATAATGGGCCCCTTATGTGCTAGAACTGTGGATGCAGTACCACTAGCCTCCCCGTGCTCATGAATGTTGATGTCTTTTGCAACTGCTGACTATGCTCGGGTAACTTGAGAATATGATACATGTCTCTCTCTAGGGGCATATGTGGCCTCATCTAGCTCATTAGAGTCATCACTCATCAACTCTATATCCTCATCATCCTCATCCCTTGGGTCATCTACTATTTCATCCTCCTTTGCATCTCCATCGACCACCTCCTCTCTCTCATCTCCCCGACCTAGAAGAGGTCTAGCAAATCCTACAAGATGATTGTAAGGGAAGATGTGCATCGTTCAATCTCTCACCCATTAATGCTTGTAGGCTATAATGGTTTCTACACCATCCAGGTTTGATGTTGGGGGAACATCATGGTCCTCATCATCTGAGTCATTGAAGTCCACATCATTCACCATGGGACACTGAATTTCTCCAGGACTGGATCCATTGTGTTCTAATCTCAAGTATGTGGTTTGAGGCCTCGGTGGTACCTGGATTTTTTTGAACTATCTCATCACCCGATCATAGTAAAATGGCATAATTATATAGTCATGTCAACCCAGTAACAGCCTATCATGTTGCATCTTGACAAGTTGATGTGTATGATCTAGCTACTAGGGTATAGTGAGGTATGGTCTCCATACTACCTCCTCATCCTCTAGATAATCTAATTGAATCTACCAATATATAAAATCTTTAACCTCCCAGGCCTATCTTAGAGTATAGTTGAAAGCTTGCTGGTAGCCCAAAGGCCATTATTGTGGGATAACTTGTAGGCCTAGTACATGTGATATGCTCAAAGGTCCACACCTACAAGACTGTACAATGTACTATACTTTCCAACTCTTTATACATGAACTGCCCAAGATCATAGGAAAAGTGAGCTAGCATATCGTGACCCCATGCATACATGGTATGATGATGCTCCAACTCGTGAATAGCATGAACAAGGACACCATCTAGGTGTATGCCTCACCCATCAAGAACAAGAGCCAATGCCATAGTAACAACCATGATTCTTTGCATCAACAGTGAGTGTGTGTGTAGGAGACACTTAAGCTCCACACATGCCCCAATCTTGGTTGGCATAATGGGCCAACTAGTGAGCACTTGATATCTTAATGCATTTGCATGTGTGATTGGTCCTCCTCAATGTGGACAGTCTAACCCTGGATGGGTAGTCAGAAGATACAATGAATATCCTCAACTGTCACCATCATCTCTCTGGATGGTAGATGGAATGTGGAAGTATCTATGTCCCATCACTGGGTATGTGCAGGATCATGATGGTCCAACAAGTGGTGATATGATGGGTATGTATAGGGTATGTGACTGATGGCTTTTTTTACCCAAAATTGATGAAATGAAAAAGGGTTTTCAAAGGAGATGCTTAGCTTTCCACCAATATAATTTATTCTTTAATTTTAATTTAATAAATAATTATTATTAATTTTCTATTTTAATTACAACTAAATTCCTGATTGATAGGATGATTGAAAAACATTTATAACTTTTAAATGGTATAACATTTTTTTGAATCCAAAACATGCATCACATTATATGCTTCACATACTATATGATTAAAAAAAGAAAAATTGAATTTCATGAATTTTTGACCAAGTTAAGGTGGTCAGACATACAAGTTTTTATATTTTTTAAAGGTTGTAATATAAAATTCATAATTAATTATTTATTTGGAAAAAAATTACAAAAAAATGCATCACATTGGGACATGAGTCCTCTACTTATATCTAAAATCTTATAAAAAAATATTATCATTTTATTGTGGTTAGGGTGGTAGATAGACACCTACTTCTTATTTTTTCCCTGAAATTTAAGTACTACTGCATTGAAATTTCAAATTTTCACCAAATAGAATTTTTTTAAAAATAACCTAGTAGTTTAGAAACTACATTCAATTTTCTATGGATTCTATTCTTACATATTTTTGAAATAATATAGATAACTTATTCAAATTTTTATATCAATTTTCCTAACTCTGATTTTCCTAAAAAAATTGCCACTTAAGGGCATATTTTTCCATGATGATCCTACGCATACCCCTCTCCACTAGTTCCATCAACATGTCATCATGGTATCTCATTGATGGCATAGTATATATCCAAAGCAATCCAGTTGCATATAAGGTATCTATCTCCTCCACAGTCATCCAAGTAACTTGCTCCCAAAGAAATGTAAACAGTTTACCTCCTAACCACTGACATGCTTGAGGTGGAACCTAGAAAATAAGAAAGAATTGATCAATAATAGGCATAAAAATAATCATAAAACACTTAAAAATAACTTAAAGTTTCTCTAGGACACTTGAGCCAAAACTAAACACTTAGGCCAATTTTGGATGGGGGGGTCCTAGATACTTTAGCCATTTTGGGACATTTTGGGACATTTTTGGACAGGGTCCTAAAACCTCCTAGAAATGTGAAAAAAATCATATAAAAGTATAAATGTGAAGATAAAGTAGAGAATAATGGACCCACAATATCTTAAAGCACATCGAATGCCACCTTGTCTCTCAAAATGGTCATTCTAGGAGGCTTGTACGGTCGTCAGCTCAACATTTTCACTTACTCTGCAACAACATAAATTATCAAAAGGTAAATGTCAAAACGATAGTTAGAAATTTCATTTTCATTCATATATACTCAACTCTATTAAAGAAAGCATATTTTATACTAAGTAAATTTCATTCAAATCAGCATATTGGGGCTAGAGAACTTTGTTCTCGATGTCATTTGTTGCATTGGATTCATGGTTATGTCCTTGATCTTATTCAATGTATATCAATATGTGGTCTTGTAGACTCAATACCCTATTGTAAGCATTCACATCATCAAGCAAAGCAATTCAATGTGGTCAGATTACTACCCTAATTCCACCTTCATAAAGCAAGCAGAATTAGGGAGCATATATCTACCCTCGAATTTGATTCTTTGTAGAATTTTTTGGATGACTAACAAATCGATTTGTAGGATGTCGTTCCTAACATTGTGGTTTTGTAGATAGCTACAGTGAGGGCTTCATTCTCCCTATTTGCAAAAATTACATATGAGAATCCTTTTTATAGTATGATCTAAGTCCTTTAGCTTGTATATGCACATAGTCTCATATGGTTGCTAAATTGGGGGCTAAATGTAGTGTAGAAAAATGTACTCCTTTCTAAGTGATAGTAGAATTTCACACTTAATTTGGACCTATTTTAGTGACCTCAATTTTATGCATTTTATCCCTCATAAATAGGCCCCTAAACCCCTTTATTATGCATCCCAAGGCCTATTTTAAATTTTTTCTTACATTATCAAATGCATTGAGAAAATGCATTTAATTAATTTAATGCCTTGTAATTAATAAATCCTGGAAATTTAGGCCAGGGCAAATGGGTTCCCTTTAAGATCCAAAATTCAAATGTTAAACATATTTTTGGTGGCATTTAAGTCCTAAATTCAAGTTTTAACTGTCAACTTTTGGGATTTAATAATTAGGAAATTAGAAAGGAAGCCTATAAAGCCTAGTCTTTTCACCATTTTACACTAGGTTGAGAAGGAGATTAAGGAGTTATTCACAAAATTTGCATTCAAGGTCAAGGAGAACATTAAAGCAAGCAAAGTTGAAGTCTTGGAGTAGCATTTTAAATTGTTTTTGTAGGTCTTTAATCTCATTTGTGAAGATTGATCAAGCATTGTTCATGATTGAAGATTGATGCCTATGGTGGATCATGATGGATTCTAGGTTTCGGGACATACAACTAGCCATTTCCCTTGATCTAATGACTTGTTTCCTAATGATCCCATATTATATCTTCATTCTACTAGCCACCTAAAGTAAGGTATAATTAGACTTTTGATCTATGAGGGCAATTGACTTCTCCCTAACTAGGTCTTGTGTTCATCATTCATTCATTTAGGGATCTTATTCTAACACACTTGAATAGGGTTTCTTTGCATGTTAGCTCTTAACAATATTAGACAAACTTAAGACTAGGGATCACACACATTTTCAAGTTAAAATTTTTAGTTTTGTAGTAGATCTTATTCTGAAAGCAAGGATTGAAAGGTACAGACTGGAAGAGAAAATTAGAATTTTAAATTTCCAAAAAGGCCTAGCAAGATCCATTCGCCCTAGGGTGAATGAGTCTTAGAAGGACACTTAGCATGAGCTTTTTGTCATAGGTGCACAAAATCATAACTTTCTCAGATCTACCAAAAAATTATAGGTTCTACTAGATTAAGGTTTAAATTTGATGTTTCAAGTGTTACATTGCATAATTGGGTTTGTTTGTTATTTTTAGTTTTTCTCCCAAAAGTGTGGTTCAAGTTGATTTACCTCATCCTTAGTCATAAGGAAAACATCAAGATCTTCATCAAGGTTGACTCGCCTAAGGGTTGAAAGTCAATCTTTCCCTAGGGGATATATTTTCCCTAATGAAATAAGGAAGGAAAGTGTAGGTGCATGCCCCCATTCAAAATCCATCACCAACATTTTCCCCTATTTCAAGATAAAAACATATAATGGTTTTGCTTGCCCTATAATAGGTTTGATCACTCTTCCATTAAAAGTTGGACCAAAATAATTAGATGTGTCATTGTCCATCACCCCAACATCAGACCACTTCCATGTGATGCTAGGCTATCCATGGCTACACTCCATGAATTTTGTCTCATCAATTATTCACAAGTGCATAAAGTTCCCCTTTGAAAATGAGATATTTACATTGTGTCATAGTGGATTCAATCCTTTTTCTTCCCATGGGAATTTTTCATTGGATTTATTTTTGCCTAAACCTATGGAACCTATAAAGCCTCATGAAGATTTATTTTTCAAGTCATATCAAAATTTCAAGGAAAAGAACATAGCAAAATTATCTCTAAGAAATATTCCTAAGTCAGATAGATCCATGGTTGTTCCTTCTCCCTAGCATGTCATTTATGAACCTATGATTGAGCCAAAAACCCTTCTAAGTAACCAAGACAAATACACTGTAGTTCAGCCTCCACCCATCTCCTATAAGCAACCAAGAGACAATAAGATGATTCCCTTTGTGTCTCTAAAGATAAAAACAAGTATATAGACCTAAAGAGTAGTGGTTTCCCAAACCTCAGTGGTCCCTTCAATTCCTCCCTCAAGGGAAGAAAAGAGATCGATGGTCAAAAAACCCACTCCTACCCCATCAAAAGTTGAAAACCATGCAAAATAAATTGAAAATCTAAAGAACATAGGTAAGGACATCATGTTATTGCTCACTAATTGGAAGAAAAGAATAAACCAACACCTATGAAAAAAAACTCAATAATAAGTCTAACTTTCACCAAAATAAGACATAGAACCAAAACAAGAGGAGACACAAGAAAATTCAAATGTGATAATCATAAAACCTCCTATTGTGATCAATTTGGATGATGATGAGATTGCTAAAATTTATGAAGAAGTGAATAATGAGTTGAATTTTTTATTCTCCACTTCTATGAATTTATATGGGGGCAACCGTGATGATCCTCCTGATGAGAGTGACCCACCATGTGTTGAACTTGGTGATGCTCCTAGTACGACACTTTTTGTAGTCCCCTGCAAGATTGGGATATGGATGACTTGCTCTAGGTCAACTCGCATGTGAAGTACTTTTATGTGTTTCCTTTATATTTTCTTTATGTTTGTGTGCATGTAATATGATCTCTCATACTATGTTGCATGGTGTATCTTTATGTTTGTAAAGTTTACTTTGGATGACCCTTGTTGCTTCATTGGTGCAAGGATACAAATGAAATGAACCTATTCTTACATTCTTCTATTTGTATCTTCATTCTTCTATATGTCGTAAACTTTATCTTTTTTTGTCTTTTTTTTCTTTTGGGGACAATGTAGGGTGTTGAGACATTTAGGTCTCTTCCATGTTGACCCAAAATCTTATTTTTCTCTCTCTCTACATGTCATTCCTCCTTTGAGTTTTTTATTCCACAAGTATGTGGGGAATTATGTCAGTGTCAAGCTCTATTATATCATTGTATCAAAGACATATACAAACCCCAAGTCTATGGATCCCTCAATGTACCTTTCTATGTTGTGTGTTGCATTACATTCGGGGGAAACCCCTTGGCATGAAGTAGCCTTAATTGGAAACATATCATTGGCATAGGGCTTTCAAAATAAGCTCTTTTGATCTTTTGTTGCATGACATTTAGCATTTTTCTACTTTAAAGTAATTTATCACAACATGGTGTTTAGCAATTTCTTTAAAGTAGGGGCATACATTGGAATTATTTTGCTTCACTTTGTTCACAAGGGCTAAACTTAGTGGTGCATTGACATTTGACATTTTGACATTTTCTTGGCTTCACTTTGTTCATAGGGGTTGAACTTAGTGTAGCATTGGCATAGTATTTTGACCATTTTTGTAGCACTTTATCAAGGTTATCAGGGAGTATAACTATCGGTATAGTTATGGGCACACCTTGTAGACCTAATGTGTGTTTCTTATATTGCTACTTGTTTTGGGAGCTCACCTGGTGAAAAATATTCCTCACTAGCATGTGTTTCTTCCTCTTTTGTATGGCTACTAGCATAATACATCTTATTATCCTATACCCCCTTTTCCTTTTCCTTGCATTTACTTTGACATTATATATTTGTGTATCTTATGCTAGTGTGTATCATACATGAGTGTTCATTTGTGCCTATGTTGGTTGGCCATGGGATATTAGATCCTAGGGGATTGATCACCCTCCTTGATCTTTTGCCATCCTATCTCTTCAACATTTACAAATTTGAACCCCTCTTGACACATATTTCTCTTATTTAGTGTGATTTTGAGCATAAGTTCATACTCTCACTAAAGTGGGGGATAAATGTAGTGTAGAAAATTTTATACATTAACAATTTCACATTATGTTTTGTCCCCCTAATTTATTGGACTTAATTAAGCTTCTAATTTTCCAAATTATGCATTCCAAAACCTGATTTTTACCATTTTCTAAAGAAGTAAAAGTATTAAACAAATTCATTCAATCATTAAATTATCCCTGACTTTTAGTGTCCTCAAAATTTGGGCCAGGACCCATTCGCCCATGGGAAACTAGGTCCCCCTTCTTAGCTAGGACCCAAATTTAAATATGTTTTTGGTGGTATTTTAACATCTAAAATTCAAATATGAAGTGTCAGATTTTGGAATCTAATTTTTGGGAAATTGGATAAACACCTATAAATACCTAGTTTTTTTATCATTTGAAAAATAACAACTATCAAGACACACAATTGAGAAAATACTATTGCCAAGAGAAAATTAAGAGCAACATATCAAAGTATTAATACAACAATTCAAGATCCAACATCATGTCAAGGTTTATGTGTGTTCATGTTGTCATTGTTTTGTGAAGTCTAACATCTTTTTGTAGGTCTCCAAAGCATTCAAAGCATTCAAGAATTCAAGAAAATATATCAAGCAAGATCCAAATCCTTGAAGCGATGTGCATTACTTCAACCCTTCAAGGAATCCATTGAAGGGTGGTGAGTTGTAGTATTGTGTTCATTCATTATTTCCTTCCTTTCAATTAAATCAGTTTATCATTGACATTGTCATTTTGGAAGTGGAAACACTTACATGGGGTTTGACTAAGGCAAGCCCCTATATGGCACAACATCTTCCTTCTTTGTGAATGTGTAGGTTACATGTCTAATGAGGATTGAAGAGAATTTTAAGATCCATTTTATATTGTTGCATTTACTTTCACCAAAATGTCAAACCACAAAAACTCAATTACAAAATTTACTGATGATATTCTGACAAGTTTACAACCGAGAATTAGAAGCTCAAATCCAGCACTAGAGGACTACAAAAACCATTTCAAGATCCCTCATCAAGGACCCATTCGCCCCCATTCACCTAGGAGTGACCGAGTCCTACTATAACACTCATACTTAGCTTTTGGTGACATGTACACATCAGCTTGCACTCTCTAAATCCACTTGCAAATCATTGTTTCGATCTGTTTAGTTTTGGGAAATTACATTCATCATATTAGGTCATTTAGTCTAATTAGGTCAATCATTGCCAATTCATTCCTAAGACTCAAAAGGATCAAATCCAAGTATTATTGACTCACCTAAGAGGTTGTAAGTCAATCTATGCACCTTGTTGATTTGCATCCTAATGAAATCCTAGAAATGTTGGCCCATTGACCCTAAGTTTTAGACACTAAATTTAAGGTCACCACATTTTTTATGTTTCAATATATATAGATACATGCATACATATATATACATAATATATATATAGATACATACATATATGCATATATATGCATACATATACATAAATACATATATAGATACATATATATATATAAATATACAAATATATACATATAAAGAGAAATAAAAATTAAGATGTATCTTTTGTGTTTAGTTTCCAATCAAAAATTTAAACACTCATACACAGTGGACATATTCATATACATACATATACATAGAAACATATACATACATGCATACATACATACATACATACATACATACATGTGTGTGTGTGGATATACGATTGCATATGTATTTTTATATGTGTATAGATGTAAACTAGAAAGTATTCCATGTACTACCTCTTCACCACCATGTTTGCATGCAATAACATTAAAAAATAATTGTACAAAACTGCCATGATAGAAATAAACTTGAAAATATATTGAAATTTTTCAAATACATATACTATATAGTCGAACAAATATACTTCAACAAATATACTGATAAATATATATATATATATATATATATACAGGTATATACATATGGAGAGTAATAAAAAATTAACATGTATTCTTTTGTGTTCAATTACCAATCAAAACTTTAGACATTCATACATAGTGGACACATCTATATATATAGACCTACATACATGCATATATATACATACATATATAAAACATACATACATATATATAGTGTAAAAATTGTACTCCATTCTTGGAGATAGTACAATTTCACTCTGCTTGGACCTATTTTAGTACCCTTGCATTCATGTCCTTTAAATCAACATTAATAGGCCGCTAAGACCCTTTATTATGTATCCCAAGGCTTATTTCAACTGAAATCCTGACAAATTCAATAAATACATTTAATATTCTAACCCCCCAACATTCTCTCACCTCAAAAACTTAGGGTGGGACTAATATGCCACCCTAGGCATATTAGTCCCCCTAGGTGGGACCTATATGCCACCCTTGGCGTATTAGTCTCATTTGGGGCCTTTATAGGGCTTTGAGTGGGAAATCAAGGTTTTTAATTCAAATTTTGCAAATATCAGCATTTGGGATCTAATAAATGGAAAATTAGATAGGATGCCTATAAAACTAAGGTTTCAAATCATTATTTCACCTAGCAATTTTATCTAAGACCTAGAGCTTTCAAGTATCCAAGTATCCTAGCAAGTTTATGGCATCAAGAGCATTGAAGAGCAAGTTATCAAGCATTTGGAGCAATATTCAAGATTCAAGCATCATGTCAAAGTCCTCCTGCATCATGTGTGTTTGTGAGATAACATTCGTAATGTAGGTTTCATGATTCAAGCAAGCATTCAAGAAAAATCTTCAAGCATTCAGTCAAGAGTCAAGATCCACATTCATGCTAGCCATTTCACACAATTTTGCAACCTTCATTTTAAGGGTTTGGTGAGTTGCAACATTGCATTTGTTCATTCATCATTCCTTCATGCTATTTCATTTCATTTCAAGGTTTAATTACCAAAACGGGGTTTGACCAAGGCAAACCCCCATTCTTTAACAAAACATCATTTTTCTCTTGTGATGTGTGTTTTGCAAATTTAGGTGAACTGGACTCATTCGCCCAACCTGGGAATTTAGTCCCTAATATAGCCTTTCGACAACATTCAACAGTGTTAGATATGGGTTTGAAGGACTCAGAAAGATACTCAGAAAAACCTATAGGTGGACTAAATCGCCCAACCTAGCATATTAGTCCCAGGATAGTTTTTGATCACCGTTCAACAGATCCTGATAGTTGGAAAACCCTAAAGCAGGACTCATACACCCTACCTAGCATATTATCCCCATTGTAAACCCTAACAATAGTTTTTAGAGTTTGCAGATCTTGTTTTAGCATCTCAATTCATCTAGGTACTTTTCTATTACATTCAGTTTATCAATTTGATTTCATGCTTTCAATTTTCTAGGTTTCATAGTGAGTTTGCATAAGTGTTTTCATCTCTCCTTTTTGAAACTTCATTTAATGGTGAGCCCCTATCTAATTACCCAAGGAATCAACTAGCCATTCCTCAATCAAGTCACTTGGTTTAGGGATCTAGTTTCCTAATGAACTAAAGTGTAAAATAGGTCCAATTCCATCTCCCAATATGCGTGTGTATAAATACAAATATATATACATATGAAGAGATAAAAAAATTAAGATGTATTATTCTGTGTTCAGTTTCCAATCAAAACTTTAGGCATTAATACATAGTGGAAAATAATATACATAAATATATATATATATACATACATATATAGATACATATACATAAAAATATAAAAATATATACATATGAAGAGTAATAAAAAATTAAGATGTACTCATATGTGTTTAGTTTCCAATTGAAACTTCATACATTCATACAAAGTGGAAAGATATATATGTATATATATAATAAGAAAAGGAAAGATCAAAAGTATGGGTTTACAACCAAATTTAACAAAAATGAAAGTCGGGTGGATTAGAGAATCTAATTGTGCATCAGACTATCTTGCTAATTGGGGTGTGGTTCAGAAAAGACACCGCCTCAATAGAATGTGTCGATGGAATGGGCTAAGTTAGAAAATCTTAAAATCCAATACATGGAAAGTTCAAAACTGACTAAACTATCATCACAAAAACTATGCTTTCACAAATTCCTTGTTAAACAAAGATCCTACAAGATTTGTCTTGGAACTGAAGTGGAACTCATTATAAAATAATGTGTAGAATGGTTTCTTGGCATGCAGAGAGGTAGAAGCGGGATGGTGAAGAAAGATATATCAAATAGTGCTTGTCCATTTCTTAAGGAGAACATGTTGGATCAAGTAAAGAGGTTGTTTCAGATGATAGACAATAAGGGTGTCACTGCAATCGTGGAGATCATCGATAATTGCCTCTAGTCAGATGGTCATATTCATGACAACGTGGTATATGAACACTTCTTCAACACTTTGGTGGAGGCTATGGGAGAGAAGGATTTGGCTATGGGATTTGTCCCTACTTTACTGAAACTAGATATTCATCCACTGGCACTAAATGGTATTAGTAGGATGGAGGTGATCCCAAGGGGGAAATGCGGAGGAATATTTGATGTTGAAGCTGAAAAATGTAAGTCTGTCACTGCAGAGGCTCTTCAACTTTTTTTTAAGGAATTTCAAGGGGGTATATGGGCACTTTTCACTTCTACCTCAGCAATTAATGTTATCTCCTTACATTGAAGTAGGCTATAAGGTTGAATGAGGTATCCAATGGTATCAATACCTTGAAAGACTAAAAAGCATAATATATGGTAATAGAACAATTACATTTTTTGGTAATAGAGCAGTGTTTGATAGAAAATAGATAGATGGTAACACACATAGACATATATCTTTCTATGAATATCTATAATTAAAATGAAAATGTAATTTGACAAGTAAAGAATGAAAGTTGCTCTAGAAAGTAGACAAATACTAACATTGTTTGTTGTGTTCTTATGGATAGTAAAAGGAGAATATATAATAAACACAAGTAAGAAAAATATTAAAAATGAAGATGTATGTTGTTTTGTTATGTTTGCAATCCAAACTTGAGAGATACATATGCAATTTCATGACTATCTACAAATACATATATATCTTTATATAGATATATATGTATATGTACATATATATATATATATACATATATATATATATATATATATGTATATATATATACATATATATATATGCATATATATATATACATATATATATATGCATATATATATATACATATATATATATATGTATATGTATATGTATATGTATATATATATATATATGTATATATATATATATGTATATGTATATGTATATGTATATGTATATATACAAGTACAATGAAAATGTAAGGTGATGAGTATAGAATAAAATTTACAAAGTTTTTCATATATATGTATGATGCTTTGTTGTATGTACAATGGAAAGTAGACAAATACTAACACAGTTTACAAAAAATGTATGGTACTATGTTCTTATGGATAGCAAAAGGAGAGTATAGTAAATAGAGGCAAGAGGAATATTAAAAATGAAGATGTATGTTGTTGTGGTTTTTTTGCAATTCAAACTTGAGAGCTACATACAAAGTTTCATGACTATAAAGACATAAAGTAAAAAATAGATATATGTGTATTATATGTGTGTGTGTGTGTGTTAATATTTATAGGTACAATGAAAATATTGATTGATAAGTAAAGAATAAAAGTTACGAAGTTCTTCCTATATATGTATGGTGCTCTATTGTATGTGCAATGGAAAGTGGATAGATTCTAACACAATTTACAAAAAATGTATGGTATTGTGTTCTTATGGATAGCAAAAGGAGAGTATATTAAACCCAAGCAGGAAGAATATTAAAAATGAATCTGATGTATGCAGTTGTGTTTTGTTAGCAATTCAAAATTGAGAGATATATTCACAGTTTCATGACTATATATGTATTTATGTATGTACATGTATGTATGTATGTATGTATGTATGTATGTATGTATGTATGTATGTATGTATGTATAGATATATATCTATGTATACATGTATATATATACATATAGATAGATATATCTTTATGTGAATATATAAGTACAATAAAAATTTAAGCTAGTAAGTAAAGAATCAAAGTTACAAATTTTGTCTGATACATGTATGCTACTCTATTGTATGTGCAACAAAAAGTAGACAAGTACTAACAATTTACAAAAAAATTAAGGTATTGTGTTCTCATAAAAACTGAAAGGAGGGTAATTTAAATGCGTGCAAGATGAATATTAAAAATAAGTATTTAATAACCAATTAAGAGAAATTGAGAAATATATACATATTTTTCTAAATATAAAGGGGCCTTTTATGAGCTAACCGTCAATCCATTAAATATACACAAAATTTCTTGAATATGTATAGGAGGTTTATAAGATTTAACCTACCATATTGAAAACAAACCCTAATTTTAAAAGTTGTAAATAGACACTTCATGAATACAGATGCAAATTTTTAGATATATGCTCAAAAAAGCAAGGGTTTCATGATAATAATTCATTAATCAAAAAAATACATGAATCTCTACAGAAATGGGGTCAAAATCATGTGTGAAATAATATGTTGATCAGACAAAATCATGATTAAAAATGGGGGTTTCAAAATACAACCAAAAAAGTTGAATTTATGTAGATTATACACCTTGGTAGATTGTTTCACTATATTAATTCAATGGGTTCATGATAATGTAACCCTTGACGATTTGCATAATGGTGTGAGAAAGATGGGAGTACTCAACCAAAATATATTCATCAGTACCAATCTATACAAAATGAAAGGAGAAATGATAGGTTAACATTACCTCAAACCATGGAGAGCATGACATGATGGAGACAACATGATAAGAAATGACGAAATCAGTCAAAAAAGGTGTTTAAAATTAGCACATAATCAAACAGCCAAGAAACCCTTCACGATTCTAGAAAAAATTTGAATAACTAGACTGAGTACCATTATTTTCATTATGAAAGGAGAAATGATAGTTTGATGTTACTTGAAATCGTGGAGGGAAACTGAAATGCATCCATTGAGGGTTTAGTAGTGCTTGCCAAAACCATGGAGCGCATGATGACAATGGAGACTACAATGAGTGTTATCAAATGGAGGGTGGTTGAATGAAAAAGCATGGGAAAATAAATGAGGTCAGACCCATTTTGAGTATTAATCAGGTTAAATGGTGGCTAGAGTCCGGGACATGGCTAGTGGAGCACGTGGCATTGTGGACAATGAACACCGCTAAAGTGAACTTCAAACATTATAGAGTGAATTTTATAAGTTTAAAAGAGTGGTTATATTAAATATATAAATATAATTGCATCCTAATATTATCACAAATATGGTTTTTTAAATATTTATCTGTGGTCAAAGAGAATGGATTTTGGGTCATTAGAGGGCACATTTTGGATGTGAAGTCTAAATGGTCACTTTTTGGCCCTCCCACACTTAGTGAACCATCCTGCATTTGTCAGAAACCCCCATAAGCCAAAATAATAGCTATAAGCTATTAACTTGCATTTTAAATAAAACCCAAAAAAATAAGATTTGATACACTGTTTGGGAGCCTAAGGTGCGTGAAGTTAGCTATAACGACTATTGGGCCCCTTCCCCTAGTTGACATTGTTATTTTATCTTACTACATTGTAGTGACTCATTTCATATCAAATGTCAATCTATCATCATTATGCAAAACTATTATTTAATATAATAGAATAGAAATAGTCATATCAAATGTCAAGTTAATTTCAATAGAAATATATTTGCATCTTGAACCAAAATCATGGCATTGATAAGTAAAATAACTTTATTTGAGTGAACCTAATGAAATAATGAATTGTCAATAGTGTATCATATTAATGGCTATGAGTAATACCTTTATTCTTTCTAAATAGAAAAAAAAAGTTATCTTTCTCATTATAAAATGGTATTCCAACTCTTAAATCTTACAAATATTTTTAAAAAGTAATTAATATTTATCGAAAAAATATTATTTGTAACTCAAGTGAAGAATGAGTTTAAATAAGTCAAAATGTTCATATACAAATTATCACCCATCTAAAAAGGATTGTCTTTGTGTCCACACATATTGCTTGAATGATAGCTAATAATTTTAAACTCAATCATTCTTTAGATTAAACAAGGATAGTTTCTTCATATTCATACTCTCAATTATTGGACACACAATAGCTAATATATTTTTATTCTTTCATTAATTTAATTAAGGATAGCTACTATTGAGAATAATTTGGAATTCACTAAATATCTTGGCTACCCCAAATTTAAATTAAATGTCTCCCTCCTACCCCTCTCTTTGCAATTATGTAGGTATTAGTACTTATTGCATTTGCAATACCAATATTGTTTGAACTCAATTGTATCCTTTTTAAATTTGACACTCAATTAAATAAATTATGATGGCCATAAAAATATAAATTTTGAGATAAATCGAGATATAATTCTTATAACTAACATTTAGAAATGAAAAGTTGTATACTTTATTATTTTTTTATTTTCATTAGTTTTACAAGAAAGAAAGAATGCTTACTTTTAAATTTTGATGTTTCTATATAAGATGAATTATTTTATGTATTTTCTTTACCATAAGAATATTAATTTATTGTGGATTAATTTCACTTTGTGTAAAGGACATTATAGAAATGAAAGTATCTTGATATATGCTATTTATTATTATAGGCATGTGTGAAAATGAAGTAAACATCAAATTAGAAGGATGTACAAGAAGTAAGATGTGGCTTGTTTGGCTTTGTTTTATTCTATTAAATTTGGGAGTAGTGTTAGTACATTGGGTAGGTGTGCTATGGCATAGAAGAATAGTTAGCAAGGCCTTACAAAGAGGGATCCTCACCAAGGTCAATTAAATAGAGCTAAGTAAGAGGACAAGATAATAATGTTAAAATTTTAAAACAAAGGAGTAGTAGGGTCAACAAAGTTGCATGATCCCATATCCATCATTGTGGTTGTTAGGGGAGGTACCACATATTTTAGGGAAGAATTATTTATCAAATAAAAAAATCATGATTCAAACCTCTCTCCTATCTATGTATTCAAGCATCAAGCAATAAATATTGTGATATGATTTTTTTCAAATATGCCAATCATGATGAATATATATGTTGTATATTTAATGTAAGCACATACTTTCAACAACATAAAATGTAATTAAATTCATATTTCTAAAGGCTTGGGAATTTTAACCTAAATATGTAAGTAATGAAATTTGAGATTGGAAAATTAATATTTGATACACATTACTTCATTATTGTTTATTAACATGTGAAATCTTGAAAACCTTTGAACAATTTAAAATGATTGTGCATAAGATCATATATTTTTCAAAAATGATACAACTAATCAAATATTTCATATTTCCTAATTGTTCAGAGTTGTTTACATCTATTGATTACAATAGTAGCAAGTCTTTGTGAAAAAAAAGCACACATGTGTAATTATACTATCTATAGTCAAATAGATCCATAAGAAATATAAAACATGTTATTATGTAACCCAGATCCTATGCACAAAGGTCTATTTAGGAATATTACATTACATTAAACAATGACTTATATTACAACAAAAAAGAGATTAAAGTTAGATTCCCTCCCTCAATCATCTTAAAAAGGAAAAATTTATCCTTATTTACAAAAGACAAATATCTACTGCGGTAGTCTCTAAAAAAAACCAAGCCTCATCAAGAATAAATGAACTTATATGGAGAAAGAACCCATAAAAAAATAACAACCAAAAATGGAGAATCAACTAATCATAAGCCCAAAAAACTAGACAACATAAAGAGCCCAAGCATAAAATGTTTCAACAAACACCAACAACACCTTACGAAAAAACACAATACCCTAAAATAGGTAAACCATCTAGCTAGGAACCTAATAAAAAGAAGGATGGCCACCATTGGCACCAAACACATCACCAATTAGGTCCACAACTAAGGCCATGAACCCACTTTCACCAATAGCATCCCCTATGTCCAAATGAAGAGTTAGGTCAAGTCCCATAGTTAAACATGCTCTAAATATGTTGATCATAGCAACAACATAAGATCCATGCCCAACACTTCTAGATATGTCATGCAAGTATCATGATAGTCTCTTGGAGTAAAGTCCTCATAGCTATGAAACCCACACCTTCATAAAATACACTAGAGCCTTGGACTAGAAAACTTTTGATTCTATCAACCTTTGAAATCAAGAAGAAATGCTCCACCAATTCATCATGGCCCCTTACCAAGTCCCAATATCCTTCACAAGAATTTTTTCGCATCCCCTAATCCTCCAAGGTATCCTTAGCTAAGCCAAGGAGAGATTGTTCCTTAAGATAAGACTCCACTAATCATTTCACAAAGGTGGTGTCTCTAGAATGAATGTGTAGCTAAAATACAAAGTGAGTCACAACATTTGAGCTAACACATATGGAGCTCCCTCCCTCCATAAAAAAATCACATAGAATAGTAATTCAACAATGTTTTTTTTCTCCAAAGTGAAAATCTTTCACAATCTTTGGGAAGTAATAGGACCATTGAAAGCCATATCCTAGTTACAAGAGCACAACTTAACTCTATTATGGAACATCATATACAAGGATTCAAGTAGAAACAAGTTGCAAGAATGAAATTTATACACTAACTTATAAAAAGATCCACCAAGGAGATTTAAAGGACTAATAGCCACAAGCAAGACATCCTTCACAATGCACAACCTATAAGAAAAAATTTAGAAAATTATAACAATAACAAGGATACATTTATCCCCATCATGCAAAGAGATTGGATTCATATATGATTGGCTATGAAATTTCCATTCATTGAGTTCAACAATGACAATTGCTACCACAATAAGATCATTTATAACCAATATTATCAATAACTCATCACATCGACTATCTATCCAAATATCTTAGTAAAGGATATTTTGATTATCAATTGTTCAGTTAGCAAATCAATCAATCAACTTTGTTGGATTCTCTACAATAGTGTTGATAGAAGATATTATAAATACCCTCAAGAAGAACCCAATCTTAAATTAGAATGTATTTTTATTAAATGGGTATAATATATTTTGAAGGGGCCCTAAAACCCTATACACAACAAACCAAGCTACATTGAAGCAAAACAATGGGACCCCAATCCCACAAACCACAAAAAAACGTAAACCAACAATAGCAAGAAAAGAGCCCTAAACAACACCATATCATTTTCCTATCAATCGTCACTCCCTTAGCCCTAGGATGGGATTCTGAAATTGATTCAAAACAACCTTTCTTCCTTCTTTGGATGATTGTCCAAGATATGTCTTCTTCCATTTCAACCAAATGAGGAGATGGAACATTGTCTTCCACCACAACCTCATCCAAGGAAACCTCTTATAATAAGGATAAAGGATTATCCAAGGAAGCCAAATGCTCCACCAACTATTCAACATCAAGGGTCCTCCCAAAGTCCCCCAATTAGGTAATGAGATAATACATCATAGGTGAAGCATGCACTAGATTTGAAGAAGTCCTTTACATAGGAGAAGCCTCTAAAGAAGGAGCCACAATAAGATCTGATGAATGGGAATTAAGATCCTCATCCATCAAAGGGGGGGGGGGGCGCAATAGGGGCATCCATAGTCAAGTGGTTAGGAAGGGCATTGTGCCACCAAGTAGAAAATTTCACCTTCCTATGATGAGGATGTGAACACTTAGAAGCCACATGACCAGTAGCAAATAATTTCTTACAACAGAATGAAAGGTTCACATAATCAAGTGGTTGAACCCACTTCCTATCCTCCACCATAAAAAAAAATCTCCATGAAGGGGCTTGGATATGTCCATGTCTACCAAAATATGAGCACGGGTCGAGTGCTCAATGTTAAACATGGTTGGATCCACCTTCAAAAAAAGACCAATAGTGTTGCCTATATCCTCAAAGAAAAACTCCTCCCAAAATTGGGAAGAGAGGTAAGGAAATCTTACCCAAATAGGCACAACACTAAGAGATTTAGTCAGTGGGTTGAAAGAGGAAAACCACAATTTAAGAGAGGGGGACTGCTCTCCCTACAACCACAATTGACCATTCAATAGTGCCTCCACGTCATCAATATAAAGAAAGAATGCAATAAAGAAGCCCTTGGCACAAGGGAAAACCTCAATAGATCCCTTGGTGATAGACCTCCATGAATTTGAAACCCACCTAGATGCAAGTCAAGGAGAGAAAGCCACATCGCATTAAATCTACAAATTAGGCTTCAACAAGAGTAAAAAAAATATTTTCAAACATCTCCTTTTGATAGACCACAACTAGAGGAGCAACAAAACATGGTATGGGGTGAGTCTTCACATGCAAAGGGCGAGCACTAGAGGGAACTACTGATCCAACCATGGTAGTGAAAGATCGACTAGCCCCGACTAAGCCACTGTTTGTTGCAATGATAGAACCATTGAAAGAAGTTTCACATCCTTGAGCCAAATATGTCAAACTAGAGACATTCAACGTAAGGCCACAATTTCCAATGGATATAGGATCCAAGGAATTTCCCTCCAAACTTTCCAAATAGGAAGCAATAATTGATGTGACCCCACCAAAGACCCAATGAGGAACTACAAGTAACCATTTTTTGAAAAATCTAGGGTTGCAACAATGGGTGGGAGAGCCATCACACTACAATAGAATGTTATTACTAAATGAAAATGCAACTTCATTTGAAGGAGATGACTTGTCATGTCTTTATGTACAAATTAGCATTGGAACTCCCATTTTATACTACTAAATGGAAATGCAATTTCAACCTTTTAGAAAGTTGTAAATTTCCATGTAATTCTTAATATCAGTATGAAACAATCCAAGTTAATTTTTCGAAATTAATTGTGATATGCAAGTTCTAAGTTCAATTTATTTAGAACAAAAAATATAAATCAGAATACCTATAAAAGTTAATTAATATTTACCTTATAAAATATTATTATTCTAAGCCTAGATTATGGAGAATAAGTCCAAATTAATTGGAATTTTGTAGAGAAACAAATCTATTTTTTTCAAATACAAATTATTTCCCCTCTAGAAAGGGGGCCATGAGCATAGATTATTTGAAATTGTTTGTTGTATCATAAAGGTTGCAATATCCCTAATTTTTCCTATGTTCCTTGTTAGCATATATGTTCCTATATTACTTGTTCATGATGTTCTTATGATTCTTATGTTCTATGTTTCTTATAACTAGATCTTATACTATTTGCATGTCATGCTTATTATGCTTATCTTCTTTAATATCCTATTTCTTACTTAGATCTTCTTTAACACTCCTCATGTTACATGCTTATACTTATCGTGTCTTCATCATAATGTACTTGCATGTAATGTGTTTTAAGGAATTTACATGTTTCCAAATGGTTATCACACTCATATATTATGCTATCATGCTTATGTTTACATGTTTATATTATACTCACATTCCTACATGTTATGATCCTTATCATTCTTATATCTTACGATTCCATGTTATGAAATTCTTATCACGCTACTTCTTATGATGCCATGATTCTAATCATTTTTCTCTTACAACTTGCTTGTGCTTACATGATTTGTATCTAGGATGTATGGCTATCATTGCCTTGTCCTTTACCTGATTAGGGGCAACATGGGGGGAATCTTGTCTTTTCCTTGTTATACATACTTTTATCTTAACATCTTACTTGTTTTCTTACATGTTTATTGCATGATGACACATTTTACCATGTTAAAATATTTTATTATGATCATCTTTTTTCCTTACCTCCAATATCTTGCATTATTTGTATGAAACCATTTAGATGGGGTGCACTTATGTCACTAACATTTCTTTTGTGAGTTATATATTGTGGTGACAAACTCATAATCATGCCATGTGGAAGGGTGTCAAATTCGTAATCATGCCATGTGGAAGTTTGCTTCACCAACTTTTCCACTTTGTCAAAATAAGTTGCTTAGTCAAAATCCTACCACTTTTCCAATTAGTTAGAGTGTTAACATATTTTTCCTAAACATTTTGCTATTTCTAAAGCTAGATTTCAAGCAAGTTGTTAGTGTTAAATATGTAACAAACACTTCATTATTTTATTTTATTTTTACAAAGTTTTGATGTAAAACACATTGTGAGGAGAATTCAAAAATTGTTGACCATATCCATATCTTGAACATATTTAATGTTCAAAAAATATTTAATTTTGATATTATTTATTTGTTTATTTTGACATGCATCCTCATAGTAATTCACTTAGACATCAGAGTAGGAGCAAATTTAATGGTGAAAATTGCATACACAAGCCATTTTCCCTTCAGTTTGGACCCAATTTGATTGGTGTCTTATATGTAATAACAAGTCTGCAGATGGCATATTCTTGTGTGAATTTGAATCATGACATTATCCTATCATAATCCCATCATCACTCATCACCAAAAATTGTTCTCAATCCCTAGATCCCCATTTGCCACTCTAGATCAAATCTATAGATTTAAAGTTGACTCATCAATTTTGTACTCATGAATCTAAACCTCTAACTCTTAAAATTCAAATTTTAAATTTAAACCTTGTTAGCATTTTAAAGGCATTCATTCTTCCTTTTGAAATCATGTTAGGAATTACATGATTGTTAGAGAGCATTGTCATAGAGAATTTGTAACAACATTATCAAAGCATACATCATCTAAGGTATCCCTACATGCTTGCTTGTTGTCTGCAATAATTATTACAAAGTTGTTAAATCATTCCACCTAGGGACTTTACTAAGAAGAACGTGTCCCTCACTTAACAATTCCTCAAACAGTGTTTGTAGACATTACTCATCTTTAGAAATAGGCAAAACAAGTTGAGGCAAACCTACAATAGTCGCATATTCCTTATTATACTCCCCTTAGAATCTATGTATTGATTGTGTTATGGTATGTTTTAGATTTGTGCTTAGACACACACACACACACACACACACACACACACACACACACACACACACACACACACATATGTATGTATATGTATATGTATATGTATATGTATATTATATATACATATACATATACATAAACATACATACATACATGCATACATAAATACATACATACATACATACATACATACATACATACATACATACATATATATATACATACATACATACATACCAACAACATTATTTTATCCCTTTATGCTTGGTATTGCATTTCATATTTGAAGTTTTATTGTATGTTTAACTTAAGTTCTTGAGTATTTGTGAACCCTATATGAAGTTTTATTTGTAGTGAATATTGTGATTCTATATATTTCCAAAACTATCATAACCATATGCATTCATCTTTTCTTTTTAAAATCAATTTCCTTACAGAAATGTATTGTTAGATGATGATGTGGTTTGGAAACTAAGGAGATATTCCTCTCACAAGGCATCAATTACAAAATTTAGAGAGTTAAATTATGGGAATAATTAAATTGATTAATTCCTACATAATATTATATTATAATTAAGAATAACAAAATATTTAACAATATTATAAGCAATGGAGACCAGAGAAATCTTTTATAAGAGTAATTCATTCACTTAAGTATTCCAAAATGGCATCAAATATAAATGGTCCCAACCCATAAGCCATCTAAGAGCTCTCATAAGCAACTGAAAACTCTCTCCAAGACGAGTTTGCAACTCTCCAATGAACCCTATACCCCAATATAATCAAAAGAACAAAGCTCACAAATAGTTTCCAACATGAGATAAATTCTAAAGCATGAAAGAAGCTAAAATGACCACCAAGGAGGTAGAGGAAGCCCAAAAATCAAGAATCTAGATCTCAAAAGTCACTCATGGTTGTACAAAATGAGTTTTTTGTTTTCTATAAATTAGTGAGCATGTTCACCACTTCCATAACAAAATCACCACTTCATGGGCTTACTTTGACCTAATGCTTCAAAGAGCCATAAAAATTTTCATATCTCCTTAAAACAAAGTGACTTTTTTTAATTGCTCAAATTTTCAAGAGGAAACCAAATATATTATCATTGTATTCAACTTTTAATTTTATCTTAACATTGATTTTGCCCCTACAACACAACTTCATTATGAGGCCAACAATGACCATAACTAAACCTAGAATGACATCTCCTCTACCAAAGTATGTTCCAAAATGTCTAATTCTCATCTCAAACATTCTCAAGCATCAAAGTAGGCCATTGTCCAAAAACATGCTATGAAATACAAACCTAGATCCATTTTTGAATAATCTCAACTAGGTTATTATTTGAAATATATAGTTTTTACTTACACTATTTTGTCTAAAGGGTTAAAGGTCAAATGGTTAAAATGTTGCGTTTTCATTGTGACCCCAGTTCAAATCCTCAAAGCGGCATCTAAAGTAAAATTCTAACTGATGACTTAATTTCCACTATTTGAATTTCAGTAGTAATTTCTAAGTTGATTGTACTCCTAATAAGAAACTAGGTATTACAATCAGTTGGCTCAGATGCTCCTTTGAGCTAATTTGTAGACAATCAAGATTTTTTTATTTTATTTTTTGAACTTAGGTTATTGTCTTTTAATGACACAACTGCCTAGATAATTTTCCTTAACTAACATTCCTAAGTGAAACTTTTTCCTTCGAGCAATGCACGTGCCAATACTACTTCATGTTACTATGTCCACTCTCACAAAGCATTACAGAAGCAAGTTGTATTTTGGCACTCAACTTGTAAACTCCTAATAGAATACAGAGAATATTCATTTAAGTCTGATAGACTGTCATCCCCGATCAACTAAAATAGACATCAGAATTGTAAAATCTCAATTTCATATTATTACAATTATCACAAATAATATTGGAATAATATCACCGATATTATTAAGTAAACTATTATGATAGCCAATAAACAATAACATAGACGATATTATGTGTGATTAAAGAGATTCTAGAAACAATACAAAATAATAATTAATGCCCAGATTTCCGAATGGGAACTAATCTTTGACCAGCGAAATACAAAGACATGGTAGAAACGACTCATCTCCGTGTATTTATGAAAGATTACGAATACATATATCTGCCAAGGATCGCACCAGCTGTAGCAGGAACCTCATTCTCACCAAATGCGGCTTAAGAGAAGTAAGAATCAATCAAGTCAAGACGAAATTAGTTGCCTTCGTCAAAGCCACTGCGACCCTCAGTACAAGTGACTGGAATGGAAGGAGAAATAACGATTAAGGAATGGAAGGAGAAATAATACATAATATGTGAATGCATTTCACAAAAGGTACATAGTTGCACATAAATATTATTAAGCATTAATCGGTTACATTTAAAGAATCTAACAGAACACCCTATCGTCGCCAAGAGATGTCTCCATTCGTAAGGGACGCATCTTGATAGAGGGTCGCAATCTCTCATAGCCTTAGAAATGGAGGACGCCAAAAATCAATCATCATCATCGTGGTAACAAGAAGAAGACGAGTAGGGAGCAGACAACGAGGGAATACAACACTAAGGTGATGTATTCACTAGCAATAATATTTAGCATTTTCAAATATGAGAACAGAGAAATCATAGATGACTAACATTCAATGCATTAAATTCAAGTTCCTGCAATAAACTTCCCCATGACCTGATCTGTTTGATTCTATGTTGCATTTAATCTTTAATGCCTCTATCGAATATGTCTGAATATATTGTGCCTTAGTAATAATACCTTGCGATCTAGTTAATATGTTCCATGGACTATTTTTATGACCCAATAGGGATTGCTTTTCTAACCTTGTAATATTACAAGCTAAATAAACTGAATTGTAGTATGCACGTCTCATTGACAAACAACTTAGGTTGAGGGATCTGATAATTAAGTGCTACACTTTTGTAATTATAAATTCTGATTTATGTGTTTATAAGATATCTTGCCTTCTAGCATACGCCTGTGCATAAAAGAGTAGTTGATGGGATTAACAACATTTCAGATATATAATTGTTCCTCCATTCATTCAGAATTGAATATAGAAATTAGATGTTGCTTAATAATTACCTGATCATTAATAATTATTGTCATGATTATAAATGTCTAGATTTGAAATTTACTTAAATGGTAAATGCGAATGAATTTGACTGTTAAAAGGTTATCTTCTAAGTGTTTGCCAACCTACTAGGGAGGAAGGGTCTAAGAAAAGTGGTGCCTAGAAACCCCACTCAAGATTCTGTCCCTAGAACCCAAGGCAAGGATGGGCCATGGAGGAGTGGGAATTCCACTTAAGATTCCGCCCAGTCCAAAAGCATGGGTGGGCCATGGAGGGGTGGGGGTCCCACTCAAAATTCCGCTTAGGCCATGGAGGGGTGGTAGGCCTAGACCACTTATAAGCTTCGTTGACTTCCCCCTGTATGTTAAGTGTCTTCCGAGGTGATGACATGGGTGGAGAAAGCGGGGACTAAGTCGCCGAGAAGAGAGGGTTGTGGTATACAACCTCTTGGGCTTGGCAAAGGACTTCAGAGCGGATCTACCCATGCCACTCCTCATATGTCTTCATTATTGTTTTTGTGATTTTGTTTATATTTGGATATCTAGATATTAATGCTAACAGACATATGTATATGTAGAATATGGTGAATGCAGATTTCAATCCAAGATCATTTCATTAAAGAGAACATTTATTTGAAAAGAAGAAACCCTAAACCTAATCTATAATCCAATTCTAGGGCAAAGCAGGGCAAGGGAAATTAAACAGACAACTTTAATCTGGTGGTCCCCTGGATATTTTAATCCAAACCAGTTGCCACTTGCTTGATTTTTCAGAGGTTGGGTTCAAAAGCATGAATCGAAGTCTTATAAATTTCCTTGCGAGAGTCTTCATTCAGTTTTACCACAAGCAAATTGAGGAGAAATTAAACGGTTTGATACTTAAATTGCTTTCCTTTGGGGACTCCATCTAGCGACAAAACCCAACTATTTCTAGATTGAATAAAGACTGTAACAACCTCCTTATTTCCAGCAGTATTTCCAGCAGGACTCACAATCATCATTGACATAGTTATCACATCAGCTTGGACACAAGTTCTTTACATAATGTGATTGATATTTAATCTTGTAGAGCTTGTATATGCTGTTCTACTCTTGGCTTTTCCAATCCATGCCAATAATACACAAACTTATAACAATCGAACAAGATGTGGATCACAAGATAGACATTGGTGGAACAAAGAAGAAACCAGTTGGGAGGAAAGAGATTGCAGGAAATGACAAGGAATTAATACAAGGATAAAAAGGGGGTAAATCAAGCAAGAAGCCAAAGAAACTTGGAATTAATTCTAAAAAGGCAACTAAAAACAAAGATCTTTGGTCTGAGCCTAGAAAATATTATGAAGGTATTAGTTATAAACTATTAGGTCGATGACTAAAGTTTGACATTGGTCAAAAGAAATACTAGAAGTATGATATTTTTAACTGGGATAGTAGTCTGCTTGTCACTAACCTACAATCTATATAAGCTTGTATAGCACCTTTGTAGGGAGCAAAATAAACTGTCCTCCATATTCTTCTTTATCTTTGACCTGATCTGTTTGATTCTATGTTGCATTTAATCTTTAATGCCTCTATCGAATATGTCTGAATATATTGTGCCTTAGTAATAATACCTTGCGATCTAGTTAATATGTTCCATGGACTATTTTTATGACCCAATAGGGATTGCTTTTCTAACCTTGTAATATTACAAGCCGAATAAACTGGATTGTAGTTTGCACGTCTCATTGACAAACAACTTAGGTTGAGGGATCTGATAATTAAGTGCTACACTTCTGTAATTATAAATTCTGATTTATGTGTTTATAAGATATCTTGCCTTCTAGCATACGCCTGTGCATAAAAGAGTAGTTGATGGGATTAACAATATTTCAGATATATAATTGTTCCTCCATTCATTCAAAATTGAATATAGAAATTAGATGTTGCTTAATAATTACCTGATCATTAATAATTATTGTCATGATTATAAATGTCTAGATTTGAAATTTACTTAAATGGTAAATGCGAATGAGTTTGACTGTTAAAAGATTATCTTCTAAGTGTTTGCCAACCTACTAGGGAGGAAGGGCCTGAGAAAAGTGGTGCCTAGAAACCCCACTCAAGATTTCGTCCCTAGAACCCAAGGCAAGGATGGGCCATGGAGGAGTGGAAATTCCACTTAAGATTCCGCCCAGTCCAAAAGCATGGGTGGGCCATGGAGGGGTGGGGGTCCCACTCAAAATTCCGCTTAGGCCATGGAGGGGTGGTAGGCCTAGACCACTTATGAGCTTCGTTGACTTCCCCCTGTAGGTTAAGTGTCTTCCGAGGTGATGACATGGGTGGAGAAAGCGGGGACTAAGTCGCCGAGAAGAGAGGGTTGTGGTATACAACCTCTTGGGCTTGGCAAAGGACTTCAGAGCGGATCTACCCATGCCACTCCTCATATGTCTTCATTATTGTTTTTGTGATTTTGTTTATATTTGGATATCTAGATATTAATGCTAACAGACATATGTATATGTAGAATATGGTGAATGCAGATTTCAATCCAAGATCATTTCATTAAAGAGAACATTTATTTGAAAAGAAGAAACCCTAAACCTAATCTATAAGCCAATTCTAGGGCAAAGGAGGGCAAGGGAAATTAAACAGACAACTTTAATCTGGTGGTCCCCTAGATATTTTAATCCAAACCAGTTGCCACTTGCTTGATTTTTCAGAGGTTGGGTTCAAAAGCATGAATCGAAGTCTTATAAATTTCCTTGCGAGAGTCTTCATTCAGTTTTACCACAAGCAAATTGAGGAGAAACTAAATGGTTTGATACTTAAATTGCTTTCCTTTGGGGACTCCATCTAGCGACAGAACTCAACTATTTCTAGATCGAATAAAGACTGTAACAGCCTCCTTATTTCCAGCAGTATTTCCAGCAGGACTCACAATCATCATTGGCATAGTTATCACATCAGCTTGGACACAAGTTCTTTACATAATGTGATTGATATTCAATCTTGTAGAGCTTGTATATGCTGTTCTACTCTTGGCTTTTCCAATCCATGCCAATAATACACAAACTTATAACAATCGAACAAGATGTGGATCACAAGATAGACATTGGTGGAACAAAGAAGAAACCAGTTGGGAGGAAAGAGATTGCAGGAAATGACAAGGAATTAATACAAGGATAAAAAGGGGGTAAATCAAGCAAGAAGCCAAAGAAACTTGGAATTAATTCTAAAAAGGCAACTAAAAACAAAGATCTTTGGTCTAAGCCTAGAAAATATTATGAAGGTATTAGTTATAAACTATTCGGTCGATGACTAAAGTTTGACATTGGTCAAAAGAAATACTAGAAGTATGATATTTTTAACTGGGATAGTAGTCTGCTTGTCACTAACCTACAATCTATATAAGCTTGTATAGCACCTTTGTAGGGAGCAAAATAAACTGTGCTCCATATTCTTCTTTATCATAAAACAAAGAACTGCCCATGGGTTTCGTTACCTAAATTTATTGCTGCAGATTTATCAATTTTATATTTTAGTATGATCTAAGATGCCTATGTTTTTATAAAGAATTAACATTTAATTCAATCAGTGATACAAAAGATCAATGTCTACCCTTGAAAACCTGATAAATCATTTCTCAGAATCAACTAAGGCTAGCAAATGTGAATTCAATCCCGAGAAGCAACAGCACCCTGATTAACTATGCAGCAAGATAAAACCTTAGGACTAACAATCTGAATATACAGAAAACTGTAAGAGGCTAAAACAAGAATGAAATTAAGATGAACTAAGCAGCATAATGGAGAGGAAATTAAAAGCTCCATTTCTCCAGCTGTTTTAGCCTTGCGAAGAGGAGCTAGTCTGTCTTAAAGCATGAGCAAGGAACCCCTCGGTCATGACCTTTTGATTGATACTATATCATTTTGGAGGGACAACTATGCATATATTGCTAAATTATGTCTAAATATCCACTTTCATGTGGCTTCACTGCTTGTTAAACCTATTTATTGAATTGGTATTGCATTCAGGCGCACTAATACAAAAAATACTGTATAACAAAAAACTATCTTACCAATTAAACAAATCTTAGGCAACAATTAGGTTGTACAGACAAAGGTGACAGGAAACACGTGCAGAATGCTCAAGAAATTTGACAGATCTTGGAATTCTTAGTTAAATTTTAAATATCTAGGAAGACTGTAACTCTATCACATTTGCTGTCGTAAGCAAAAATATTGATCTTTAGATGCAAATGGATTTCAGCAGAATAGACAGGAATTTACGTCCTTTCAAGTAACCACAATCTGAATCTACTGTTTGATATGAATGTGACTTTGAGATTTTGGTGCAATTTGGAAAATCAAATGGCAACCTATGAAACCATCTAGATGCCTACATGGAAACCCAGCTGTTACAATACAGTTCCAATTACCTGATGAGAACATTCAAAATGTCTATTATTTATATTGAGCTGAATGGATGAGTGTTGAAGTCACATACATCGCAAGCCACAGGATTGAGCTAGTAACAACATAACCCAACGTTATAATACAGTTCCAGTTATCTGATGAGAACCTTCAAATATCTACCTATTTAACAATTTATATTTGGGCTTTCTATAAATGGGTTATGGGTTGCAGTTGCATAGAATGCAGGCCAAGATTGAGATCATAACAATACGGAAACCCAGCAGCTGTTGCAAGACAGATCTAGTTATCTGATGCAAATGCCTATTATTTATTTTTATGATATATATAAACATACATGGATTGCAGTCACATTGAACGCAAGCCCCAGGATTCAGATAGTAACAAGAAGCAGAGAGGGCTCCTGTCAAGTATGTGCATCAGAGCCAAAGGCTGCAGTCAGAAGGATGAAAGACAGAGACAATAACAAATCACTTTAAAGATGACCTGTCAAGCATTGAAGCACAGACTGTTAAGGAAAGTTGTATTTATTACATAAAAGATAATGATGAGGATAAATGAAATTCCTTATTTACTAAACTATTATTTCCTTAAATTGTTTTGATATTGATTAATGAGGGTCAATAACTTAATGGGTAGTCTTCTTTAGTGCTGTGGACTTCATGTTTCTACAGCATTGTCTTTGCACTGCAGGCAAGTGAAAGCTTAGTACAGAAGAGGCCATGGAGGGTGAGAAAAGGTAATGTAGACACCTACAAAATCAGATCAATTTGGTTTCAGAGCATTCAATCAGTTGCTTGTGGATGAAAACAAGCCAGGTTGAGTAGATAAATGATGATGAATCATTTCCAATTTTCCAGTAATGGCTGAAGAGAATGTTATTCTCAAGCAGAAAAGGTATGAGCCAAAGGCATCTAAGGACCAGCACTTGAATATGCCTTACAAAGTTCGACCACAGCACTCTGAAAGTCAGTAAAAAATTAGGGAAGTTGACAAAGACCGTTGACCTTGCAAGGGAAAACTTTTGATCCATATTTGGAACTGAAAATTTGGGGCCATGGAGCCATGAGGACGCCCACACAGCAACCCAGCTGCTACAATATATTTCAACATTTATATCGAAGCGTGGATTATATTCAAGAGAAGGACCACTAAACAGTTATTTCAGAAAAGCCTTCAGCCATTCCAAAAGGTGTCAAAGGAGAATGTGCTCATTAGGCCAAAAAGGATTCTAGAAAGATGAACTACAGAAGCTTGAAAGTAAACAGAAAAATGAAAGTTCATGGGAGCCATCAACCCTTCATGAGGAAGGCCTGATTTGCAGTTAGATCTGAAATTTTAAGGACATAGAGAAACACATATTACAACCCATGAAGCCATTTGGAGGCTCATGTGGTAACACAGCTGCCACAAGTTCATATCTGTCACCAAATAAGCTCTTGGAATATTTATTGTTTATAATCATGTTTTCAATAGAGGATGGTTGTCTCAACATAGAACACAAGCCGTAAGATCGAGACGGTAACAAGAAGTGGAGAGGGCTGATGTTGAATACAGTGGTTAAAGCCAAGGGCTGCAGTCAGAATCATGCAAGCCAGAGAAGGTTGTCATCAAGGATGCAAATCTTAGGCAAGGCTGTTGTAAGGAAGCATGACAAACTAACAATGTAACGATTTGAAGAAGACATGCAGTACATCAAGACACGACACTGTATTTTTTGTAAAATTAACTAAACAATGATCAGAAATAATTAAGTCTCTTATTTCATCAGTTGTTACTTCCTTACATTAAGGGAGCATGATAAGGAGTGATTTTCACAGTTTTGGAGTGAGAGAAAACCATGATTGGATGGCAGATCAGCACACATCAAACAAAACCAAGAACGTCACACAAAGATGTGACTGAAAGCAACATTAAGGTAAGTCTTTCAGACACTGTGCTTGATCAGAAGATCGAACTCTACAAATTAGTTGGGATCACTGGAAAATTTGCTAATCTGTGGCCCTCCAGAGACAGTTTAGACGAATGGATCACAGAAAACTGGAGGAAAAATCACCTGGTGAAATTTTTGCCAAAGGGTTTCTTTTTGTCAGCTGCCAATCAGAAGAAGACAAACACAACATTTTGAAAACGGCTGTTGGATGATGAGCGAGGCAGATCTTTGCACCCAAGCATGGCAACCCAATTTCAATCATCTTTCTAGTATAGATTGGGTCCCTATTTAGCTTCAAATATACAATCTTTCTACAGAATGTTGGGATGAATTAATCCTGGCTAAAATTGGCAATTTGCTTGGAAAAATTTTCTATGTAGATGAAAATGTCGAGGAAGGAAAATCCATACTTTATGAATGCATCTATCATCAAAATGGACATCTCCATCTATCATCAAAATGGAGATCTCCAAACCACTCCCAAAATATATTGTTTTGGAATTTGTTTCAAAGGAGTGGAGACAGAATATGTAATGTCCCCAACTCAAATCAAGATGATTAGCAGCAGATTGGCTGTCCTTTCCTTGGATTACCCAAGAGGAAGAGGACATAGAGCATCATTGGGTAAGATATGGAGTCTTTGGCTTGTTCTACATTCTATCTTTAAATTGTGTGCACATCTTTTGATGCAACTTAAGTGAACTTAAGTTATTTTAAGTTATGGGCACATCTTTATAGGCAACTTAAGAGTTTCCTAACCAAAGGACTTAAATTGTCCCCTTTTCATGTACTTAAAGTGACTTTTAAAACATGTGACAAATTGCCAAAGGGGGGCAAAAGGGGGGCGGACATCTTTTAGGAGCTGATAAGTGCAAACTTTAGGGTTTTATCTTGGGCCATTTAATTAAGAGGTGGAATTTCAAGGTTGGAGATTATTTCATCCTTTTAGGAGTTGTTATATAACTCTTTGAGGGTTCAGTTTGGGGCATTATGTGATGAAGTTTTCTGTTTATTGCTGCTGCAATTTGGCTTGAAGATTGAAACCCTTAAGTATCCCTGATTTCAGTGAGACATACAGGGTCTCCCTAGTCGGAAGAGTGTGTTTCAGTGGAAGAACTCTAGTTTGTGAAGCCCTAGCACATTATTATTTTGGGTTGCAAGTATTCATCAGGTTTGGAGGCCAAATTAAAGGAGAATCTCAGTGCTGAAGACTCAAATTTGGAAACTTCTACAGCTGCAAATCATCATTTTCTGAGCATTAGGTGGATGGCTACTAAGCAGCACATAGAATATACCTAGTGCTGACCATTTTGGGAGCCTAGCGCCATTTTGAGGGTCAGCTAGGGGTTGGAAATAATTCTGAACCATTTTGAGGTATTTTTGGTATTAAAAATCTGCATATTTATCCTGTTAAACTCTGAAATTTTAAAAGAAATCGTTGTAATGCATTTCTGTAATTTCTGGGCTGTTTAGTAGATTTTCTGCAACTTTATTATATTTTAGAAATATTCAGAAATTCCTAAAACATAAAAAAAATATTTTGAGCATAGATCTGAGTTTGTTGAGGATTCTCTATCTGAAAATAAAATATCAGAAATTTTTATTTGCATATTTTTGGAGATATCATTGTTTTTCTATTATCCCTATTTAGGGATACAGGATATTGAAGCAGAGGGTCCTAGCAGTAGATGTTTTTTATGTCACAAAATGAGGCCATCAGAAGATTTCAAGTCCTAAGTCAAAGAAAATTGGGTTTCCTTCTGATGCCAAGCATTCTTCCCCTTTTTACAATGACAGACTCTCTGTTCCTGAGAATTTGGATTGTTTTCCCTCAGTTCTGGATCAGATTGTTCCTTCCATTTGTAAAATTGACACTTTATCTTCAAAGGAAAATGAAAATAGCAAACTCAATGGCAACTCATTGGAGAACTCCCACCCTGCCCCTGACAAAGAAGTGGGAATATGCCAGACTATGGACAGCAATTTGAATTCTCCCATGCCCAACAAAATTAGTGATGCTGAGAAACCCTCTCTGGATGATGAAGGAAATTTTGTCACAGTCAAATTTCTGAATATCACTCAGTCTGAGTCTCTGAAAACCAAGACAAATTGTAAAATAAAAGGGAAAAGCAGGCTACATTGTTAGGAACCATGCAAGATCCCTCATTAGTGCAACTTCCAAAAAATTGTGATGGGGAGCAAATAATGAAGTAGAGGTGAGCATGTCAGTTTTAGGTCTACAAATTGCTCTTCAAGCAAGAACTAAATCTCTTGACATTCCAAGAGACTATATGGTGATGTTCAATGCTATTTGAAACAAAGGTACTCAATGTTGGAAACTAAATAATATATTGTGAGAAATCTGGCCAATGCTGGATTCTCTCAATTTCAATTCTATCAGTCACTATTACCATAAGGCAAATGGTGTTACAGGTCATTTAGTAAAATTTTACCATTGATCCTCCAGAGGCTCTAATCATGAACAACTCCATGGATAAGTGGAATTGCTTAAAAGACTAAAATGGTACAAAATAGAATAAATGTTTGCTATCACCAATGGGGCAATGCTGAAACCTGAGATGACAAACTAATTATTGGAGCCACACTTCTTTTTGGCTCTACCCAGTTATTAAGGATACATCTTGATTCCCACCACCTCCCTTATTTGGCTCATGCAATAAAAGCGCCTCCTTTAAAACATGCAATATTGTATCATTTCTCCTTGATAAAGTTCATGGCGTCTTATTTTCATTCCCTAGCTTTCTTCCCTTGCCTTTATCATGGAGTCATGTTTCCATGTGTTTGCTACCAAGCAGAAGATAACATTCTTAAGACCCATCACAAAGTAAAAGGTGGGAAACATGTTATCATGCAATCTAGGACAATGAAGAGTGCAATCAAGGAGATTGTGGGCACAAACTATTTCGAGGCAAATACTCATAGTCAGGTCAACAACGACATCTCATCTATATTTGTTTCAAAACTGCTCAACTTCATTCTAGACAAGGGTTTGCTAAAATAAGCGGTAGTGTTTTATGTGAAAGAGGAATTTCATCGGGACTTGAAGAGCACTAGAAATCACTATAATATCCTCTACTATGCTACTCCCATTGTTGGATATGAATTTAGAGGCCTAGTCTCCATGGCCTTTTTATGCAATTTGGAGGAATGTTTCCAAAATATAGTGAATGTTGTTCAAAAGGTTGCTAGGAGAAAATCTGAGGGAAGTTGATGAAACACCAACCAACTAAATGTTACTTCCCAACTCCTCCTCATGTGGACCATGCCAAAGCTGACAGGGCAAAGTGTGCCATCAAATACCTAATCAATAATGTTGGATCGATTGCTACTGAAGGTTTTTTGGCAATTGGACCTAGCAATGGGGAGGTTGGTGACTAAATCTAGGTTATAACCATATGCTACGTTATCTAACTTCTTTGATATGTAGTTTTTGTATTTAGGATAAAGCAAAGTATATAGATGTTATGATTTTTACAGCCTTGCTTGACTTTCTAGGTTTTGTTAAGTGCAAGCTAGCTAAACTTTGAAAATATTTCCATGTTTACTATGATGGTTTAAGAAAATAGCAGTGTTCCACAGGGTTTTAGGGATGGGGACGGGGACGGGGGGACAGGGGGGGGACGCATTTTGGGGACGCGGGGACAGGGGGTCTAAGTTTGGGGGCGGTGGGGGGACGGCAGGGGGACGGTAGTGGGGGGCGGCAGGGTGCTGAAATACATATAGTACTTGAAAAAATAGTTATAAAAAGATGTATAAGTATAAGAATTATAGATCTTGGAGACAACTAGGAGTCCCCTAGATGTCTTGAGGACACCCCAGCATCCTCGAAGTCCTAGTGGCATCTTGGAGACAGCGACACTGGTGGTGGGTTGGTAGGGGGACGTCCCCCCCAAGTCCCCAAGTCTCCGAGACGTCCCCCTTAGGAAACGCGGTTTTTTTGGGGGGGACGCGTCCCCATGGAACACTGGAAAATAGGCATGCACCCCAAGTCCATTTTTACACATCTAAAAAATAAATTATTACTTAACATTATTTTGTTATTGATTAGTTAGTGTTCATATGTAATAGTCTTCCTTAGTGTGGAAAACAAAATATAGTTTTCTATTACATTGTCTTTACTTTGTGGGAAAGTGAAATCTTAGTACAGATGCGATGTAACATACTAACCCTTTCATAAAGTAAAAATTTCTTATTTTACACCAAACGAGTAAATAAACAAGTAATAAAGCCATTGCAATAAAAAATTTCTTTTCTTTTATTGATAATTTCCAAAGTAGATACAAAACATTCTACATCATGAATTCCTTTTCATTTCAAATATACTTCAATGTAAGAAAGCATACAAATACATAGCTCATAGAGCTTTTGAACAAATGGTAGTAAGACGGTCCAGGATCCTTCCTTTCAAATCTTGGTTCTTTTGTCGCCTACTATGGAGGAGAAGCATCACTCAGGCACTTTTCCGCCAACCACGAACTCTTAATGCGGTCCCTCGCACATCTATCATTCGATAGATGGCCCTTCCCTTCGACGAAGAGATTGGTAAAGTAACTAATAACAACAACCAACTGAGCATAGTGTTGTGTCCTACATAACTAGAACCTTTTGTAATCCGACAATCTCGAACTAGCATGTAATACTGGATCATGGTGAACTAACAGTGTAGTCTCAAGTATCACACAACTAAGTGGTGTCTTGTACATTGCACTATTTTGGCCAAAGTGTTCTCATTCAGTACTTCGAATGAAGTCATCTATCACATACACTACTCAAGGCCGATTTGACCTAAGGCTATCTTACACTACGCATAGGTATTGTCCTTCAATGGATAATCCGTCATCCCAGGCAAACCTACAACATACTAATCTACTTGTAAAGAATCTAATTAGCAAGTAAGTACACAAGCTCCCTCCCATACTGGATTACTATCCTAGGAGTAACACAAGCTTTTCGAGTTAAACTAATAACTTAGTTGGGTGTACCTCAAGTGACTCTTGCATTCAATCAAGCCTAGTAAATAATAACTAATATAAGCATCATTCTCCTATTATGGAGATCTTACAAGCATAATGTAAAAACAGCTTAAAAGTTTTAATTCCTTTTCTCAAAAGCAATGTTAAATACTTCTATAGCTCAAACAGAAAAGACATTCCATGCAGCATAGAAAACACACCAATTCCAAGTAAATAACAAAAAGAAGAAGCTCCCATGCCTGTTATCGCATATCCCAAATAATAATGGCAGTGCAGCCTTCTCCAAACAGTAGTTCAACTTAATTCAACTTCCCAACAGAACTTCCTCTCCCTATCTCATTGATAGCACACTACTCTCAAATATTGAGATAATTCTTCCTTACAAAATGTCACTCTTTTCTCACATATAAATCAGATGAGAATGACTGGTAAAACTCAGATATGATAAACAGCTAAGGACGTATACTCTTGGTATGTTACGTCTCTCTCAAGTGAAATAATGGTCACACAAGAATACAAAAATGTGAATGAATGGTTGCAAATAATGATTACTCAAGAATGGGTAAGCATAAGAATAATGATACGTTTCAAATGAGTTGGTGTGACTATTTATAGAGCAGCCAGCCTCCAAAAATCCTATAGTTTTGGCATGTAGACTAACACCAGTTTCATGCAACATGATTCAACACAAAGGTGGCGATGATAGAAGCTCATAGCATAACAAATCGACTTCCATATTGACAGCATTCAAAGACCATTTCAACCTGCACGTGGAGAATTTGTATTTTTCTCCCAAATCGACATCTATAGGAAAGTGAAAACAGAGGTGGCGCCAAACCCCTCAAGTTGGCGCAATTTCTACATGATGGGAATAAGTTAATCATAAATCATCAACACATAACTTAAATCGACTATTTTATGGGTTGAGTCGACTGAACATAATAACTGCGTTGGATTTAGTACATGCTTTCATAATTTCACATATCGACCAAGTCAAAGCCAGCAAAATTTAGGCGTATTGCCATGCCTTACTCATTCGTATTTCTTAGCTAGTAATACGTGATTCTTACACAGTGCCGTGTGTGATCCAAAGTGGACTTTCATTATAATGTCCAATATCGACATATTTTAGTGATGGATTTAATATGTCAAAAGAAGTCTTCATTAAATCGACTTCTTATTAAATCAAAAATAAATCGAATTTCAAATGTATAATACAATATGTAAAGTATATATTATTATTATTATTATTATATAATATTTTAATATATATTTACATATAAGCCAGTCAGCATACATCCATATATATATATAAGCATAAAGGCAAAATAATTATAATAAACACATTATATAGGATGTATGCATATATATATACCTCTATGTACACGTATATGTGGGTATACCATATTGATGCATCCGTATAAGCATGTCCATTTGCTAATGTTCGCTTGTATCGATATGCATATACATATGGATACGTGTATATACTATACATATGTATATATATATATATGTCCACATCTAATTCACTTACATCCTTTTACGTTACTATCATATCGATAGGTGTGTATGTGTGGTATATCTATACATATGCATATACGTGTCGTTAGATCCCATTGACATGCATGTGCATACATATAAACATACTTCCACCTACATCCCACTTATCCATATAATCGTAATAACACAAGAAAGATCTCAAAACCCCAAACAGATAAACATCACCCGCAAAAGCATGCAGAAGTAAACAAGACTCCTAATGCATTCAAGCAAGCTAAGGATGACTTACCTATAACCCACAAACTGACTTAGTTCAATCAATCTAATGCGGTGTGTGTATGCTCAGTTAGTTTTACTTTTACCCGTTACCCAACCAAGATCTTCTCCCAAGTGATACTTCCCCTCCGCCTAGAGGAATGGAACACATACTTGCATCCACTAACACATGCTCACGGCAGTCAAATGTTCATAACATATGCAGTATACATAAACATCTCCAAAGTTAGAATAATTACAATTCAATAACCTTTCATTCACATAACTGCAATATTTCACCATGGATAACATCAACTGAAGTAACATCAAATGAGACAATCATCAAATGTGGAAACATTCATATTGACAACAAGGTACAAGCATATTTTATTTATCTCCAAAATTCTCATTACATCCATTTTTACCCTATGCAGTAATAGTAAATAGTAACTATACAATCGGGGTGTAACACGCGAGAATAGAGGCTAAGAGAGAACTACACAAAAACCTAAAAATTTAGATCTAATTGGCATAAGTGCATTCAATTGATGAGTTGTGTGTGAAAACAAGCAAGGATGAGTAAGAAGAAGACTCATTCCTGGACCTGGCTAAGAAGAAAGTGCTCACTGGAACGAAAACTTAGAAAAGGGTTGATTCAATGGTATCTGAAAATGATCAACAGCCGCACCAAGATAGTAAATAAAGAAAATGGGGAATTTGAAGGAGGCCATCAACTCTTCAATGAGGGACAATCTCTAAAGTGTCAAAACATATTGGGATCTGAAAACTTCGGGTCACTACGAAACCCATGTCGGGATGTGCACTAGCAAACCAGCAGAGAAAATACATTTTGGTTTTTGAAATTGAAATAAAAAAAGGTGGCACTGAAGAGTGGAACCATTGAGCAATTTTCTCTTGAGGGCCTTGAAATATTTATCATTTGTAGTAGTTGTCCAATTGGAGTCAATCAGAGCTTTAAGGCTTCAAGCAGCTTGTCAAGAACCATGATTGAAGGTTTCATGGCTTTTTTTAGGGCTTATGTTCCACTTTCACAGATGTCTATCTCAGCAATGTGCTTTTCTACTCTCCTCTTGCAGTCTTTTTGCTATTAGTTTTGTGTCTTGGCTCTTGGTTGTCAGCCTTAGTGCTGGTTAACTCTTTTGTCTGTCCTTGTTTGTTGTTTCTGTGTAATTTGATGGGGTTCAATGTTAAATATTTGCTAGTCTTTGTACAAGGGTTTGAGCCCTTTCAAAAACCAACATTTACCCTTTATTTAAAAAATATTAGAGTCAATCAGATCATGACTTTGATTTCTAAGTTTGTTGCCTATGTACTATGCATGATGCAACATTTCCTTTTTTGGCATCTCTCGATACAAATCATGTTTCACACTCTGTTTGTGATTATGAGTCTATTGGATGGTTTATGGAATTGGTGAATTGTTATTGTACTTACTCTTTAAGAATTTCAGTTTCTTGTAGTTTGTTTGTGTTAATGCCTATTCCACAGCATTTCCAAGACAATGATTGCAGGGAACAATGAGACATGGTTCAGGAACAGCAATTTGGGAGGCCATTTTTTCAGGACACCAAGAGATGCCTCTCTGTCTGTGTTATATATATATATATATATATATATATATGGAAAATTCAAATATATAAGTTTAACCTTTCTTAAATATTGCATTTCATGAAATATCAAGCTACAAAAGTACATAATATGTTTATAGCAAATAGTTAAAGACAAAACAGAATATACACTTAGTAACTACAGTGGCCCTTGGCTTTAGCAAAAGAAATAAGGCATTGAACATATGATGTGCCCAATCTGTTACTCTGTAGAACCAAACAACAGAAGAATGCAACCCGACAATCCAAATTTTTCTCTTCATGAACATAGTATCACCATATTTCCAAGTTTAGAACGCATGAGAATAAGAGTGTGTCAGCATATGATCCCAATGGAACATTGTTTGGAGAGCATTAAAACATATCAAGCAAATTGTTACATCCAACTTTCTTGAGGTGCCATTGGGTCCACTGTAGATTTTGAAAAAAACTATCATATTTGGCATTGAGCAGGGTATGTTTTAAATTTTATGCCTTCACGCGATGAGTTTCATTTATTTGAGCAACATATATATATTCACAGGTCTTTAGTCATGAACTATGTATGCTACCTTACTTTTCAAATTCACAGCTGAAAGTACAAAAATGATTGCGGGAATTGTGAATGGCAATGTAAATGGGGAGTCACTTACATATAGGGTGTGTTTAGGGTTTCAGAGGGCTTCAGGATCCCCCATGCACTTTTTTCTCTGTTTTTTGAAAATCCTCTGTTTTTTTTAATAAAAAATACAAAAGGGTGCACATCCCTGATCTTCCTAGAGGACAGGGGACAGCCAGGGGATGTTCCCCATGTCACTGGGACAGCAATGGAGATGAGGATATAGAGATGAGGGATGGGGACGCATCCCCATGTATCTATGGTTATTTTTAGGTATTTTTAATCTATTTGTATTTTAAAAATTCATATATTAATTTGATATATTATTTTAATAGTTATCCCCCTGCCATCCCTCTATCACCCCCAAAAACTGGGAAAAAATGAGGTCCCCAAAAAACATCCCCAAAACTTGGAAAATCACTGCAAAAGACCCTACTAGATACAAGCACTCCCGGTTGTGTTGATGGTGTTGAAAGAGGTAAGGCTCCACAATACACAAGAGACTTTGCAATGGCTCCTTAATCCCTTTCCCATCCAACTTGTAGAGTGTCATTAGGGAGGAACATGAATCCTAGTGTAGGAGTATGGTTTGCAATCAACTAGGACTCTGATGGAGTTGTAACAAACAAGTGAGAGAAGAAAGGGCTGGGTACAACAATTTGACTCGAAATTGCGGGTGCAATTGATCAATGTTACAGAAAATGGGGGGACTGACAATCCTAACATAGGATGAATAAATGGCCAAAAATCACAAATGGTCAACAATGTCAGTGCGGTGCTTTTCTGGGAAATGGGAAGCCTCGCCAAAGGCAAAGCCGTGAGTTTTGAAAAAAGTCACAGCGTAGCCACAAGAAGATTCCAAGGATCTTGGAAAGGGTCAATCCTATGTGTGAGACTCATCAGGAAGCAGCGAAGCTTTGCACAAAGCCGATTCAAAATCATCAAGAAGAATTTGGCATTACAGAGGCAAAATGCTTTTTACATTCCAAGGAAATGGCCAGTAATGAGATTTCTAGAAACTTCATGCAAAATTCACCTAAGCCTGATGCTAAAAAGTCCATTTTTCTTCATGTTTTTGTGGAGGCTCTGAAAACAGGCTGAAATCAGAGAGAACTTTGTCGCTAAAGTTTCTCAACAATCCATATTTTTTGTTCACAGGCCTAAATTTCTTAAAAACATTTCATAGTACAGACAACAATGATCTTCCTTTGCCAATGTAGACTCTATCATCTTGGTCTTGTTATGAGTCACATAAAGTAATCAAGCCATTGGTAAGACTTTCAATTGTATAGTCTTATTCTTCCCTGCATGGCTCTATAATATCAGTTACTTTACACAACATTCTCAAATGGAAAGACGATAAATGGCAAGTCCATTAGCATTCAATTGTCTCTTAGGTTTCACAAAGTCCAATATAGGCTGCGTCGTGTTTTGAACAAATGAGCATAAGTGTTGTAAAATCAGTATTGTTCCTAAAAATCTGAAAAAAATATCTCAACGATCTCAAGTGGCAAGAAGATAAATGACAAATTTATTTACATTTAATTAGCTATTATGTTTAACAGTATTCAAAATTTAATTGGTTGTAACTTGTTACATTTCACAATCTCCAAAATTAACGACTAATTAACCTTAAATATTAAAAACAGTAACTAGTATTAAAAATTCTAAAACAATTGGCTGCTTTTCAAAACTTCCCGTATTACTAAAGTACCCGACCAAGATCCTCAAGAAAGTCATAAAGCAAAAGCAAGCATGGATGGATAAAGTAACTTGGAAAAAGACTATTAGATAAAGCCTGTGAAAAGGCTGAAACATTCCGTGCTTGAAGGCTCAAGCCAAAAAACTTGAGATTTACAAATAAACCTGTTAGAGCCACTGGATAGATGGTCAAGATCTCAATTACATTAAATAAAACAAAATAAAATAAAACCTTGAGAATAGAGAATTTTCGGTCTCGCTATGCTATGTTTAAATGCTCCAAGGCTATAACAGGAATTTTCCCATTCCTTAAAGATGTATTCAATGCTCCAGGGCTGTGACACAAGTATCAGATGCCTTTAAGAACTTTACAGTAGAAAATGAGCATATTGAATGTTTCAAGGCTATAATAACAGTGTCTCGTGCTGAATTAGCACCTGACATGTAAATGGCAAAAACCACAGAACAAAATTCAGGGCGTAGACACATTTCACATATCCCTAAGGTTATAAGTTCAATCCTTCAAATCTACAGCAACAGTGTTCTGCCTTGACGATCTATCAATACACTTAACATGTACTTCCATTCATTCATGTGGGAGGGTATTAGGTGTAAAATTTTAGAAAGCCTCCTCAAGCATAATTCAGCTGAGATGATAAATGATGAGACCAGTGAAGCCCATGACCAATAAGACATACATTAAACTTAATGCGATGAGAAACTGGCTGTTTCTGCCTTTGCTACAATTTACCTGTCATAGAAATATCCGAGAGATTAACAAGATTGTGGAGCATCTGCAAAAAAGCAATTATACTGAATTCTTCGAAATTTTTGCTACAAAAAGGAAAGAAAAGAAAGAGTCTGAGACAAACTGAGATTTACCTCAATTGTAATCAACATTAACTAGGAATACTTTTTATCCTTTGTTAGTGAATGTATAGTATGACTCGAGCCAAAAAAGGAGATTCATTCTTCTATCCGAACGAAGAATGGGACAAAATCAATCAACTTCAGAAGGTCAAGGTAACAGGCTTCAGGAGACAGGGCCAACAACTTTATGAGGCCGAGGTCGAGAACGGCTGGACCTATAGGAAGATACACTCGATTGATAGATCAAAGAAGCAGAGGACCTCCCATTCAAAAGAGGTTAAAAGGATTATTCGTAAGCCCTTGTTCAATTAGAGGGTTGTTTATTACCCTGTTAGTCAGGGCTATTCTTTAACCCTTGTTCTGTCAGATCACACTTCCTCCTACAAAACCATGGAGGACCCATACCTTAATTCAATTTACTTGACTTACATTATTTCATACAAAAAGTCCAGGTATGCAATATCTACACCTTCAATAAATTTATCTACCCTCTGGGAGTAAATTGGGATATGATTGAAAAATTCAATACCTCTATGAAAATTTTAATTTTAAAGAAACTTACCTGGATCCATCTGAATTAGGCTTCGAGAATCAAAGGAAAGACTATGGTAGAATTAAGGCGGGTCTTGCAGAGAGGACAAGGATACGTGCGCCGGCGAGATTTCTGAGCCCATTTAACGAGACAGAGTCCGCAGAAGAAATGTCCACATAGAGTTATTGTAGGGTTTTCACAGGGACCCTCCATGCAGATGCTGCACTCGCCTAATTCTGGAGCAAATACTCTGATATGCCGTGGAATTGGACTTCCCCTGTTGCAGTAGCGCAGGCAGGCCTTGCAGTACATCCGAAGGTTGGATAAATTTACAACTGGGTCCTTAATATCTCCTGCCATTTGGTTGCAATAATGACAGTACACAATTTTCTCCTGTTGCTCTTCACATGCATCCTTCATAACGACGTCAATGTGCTCCTCTGCATAACCCATTTCAACGTCAACATCGTGGACGGTATATGAATCCAGAAGCCTTCTTGACGACACTACAGCCATTGTCCCTGTCTATTGATATTCTGAACTTGTCATCTGTGACATTTTTACTCCAAGAAGCTGAACAGAAGCTCTTTCTGTGTTTTATTGACCAAAGCAAGGAATATATGTGCTACTAGGTTCAATCCAAAACAAAACCATATGTAATTGTTTGACGAAAAAGGAAAAGAAAAAATTAAAATAGAAAATCAAAATTTACAGTAAGTTTCAGCTAATTTTCCAAGGAAGCAATTTTATGGAAGAGTTTGGGGTTTCTACTTTTACTCAGTCAGTCTTATGAAATTAAAAAATTTAATTACAGGATCAACAGAGCATTTCAGAAAATAGGAGGTCCATATTTATAGCCGTAAATTTGTTGTTGGTATGGAAAAGAGGTGGTTCAAAGTTTTTTTTTAAATAATATTTTATTTGTCCTATTTATTAGCACTTTTATAGAAAATTATATATATGTTAATATGTTAGAGAGAGTACGTGTATGTGCACTGATGCATATGGATGTAATGTGTTGAAGTTTAGTTGCATGTGATTGCATTAATTAATTAATTAATAATTAATAATAACAAGTATTAAATAATGTAATGAAATAAACTTAGATAAATCTAGATTTTTCTTCATTTAGACAAATTTAGATTTTTTTAAAAAAATGGGTATTATATGATTTTGGAATATTTAAATGCAAATTTAAAACATAAAGCAATGCAAATGAAAAAGAAAAGTTGTGGCAATAAACATTGCAAATGGAAATAGAATGTTCTCATCCAATTAGAAAATCAATATTTATTTGGCTTTTACATGATAAATGAGGTTTTGGAGGTTATATTATTGACTAATTAAATTTAAATTTTATGGTAATTTTTGACAAAAATTATTTAATTAACTATTATTAATTGTAGTTATAAATGAATTATATATTACTATTTTTATTTAAAATAAATATATTTTTTAATTATAGAATAATTTTTCATTTTAAAAAAATAAAATATGTTTATGAATAAATGAGTCTATTGTAAAAATGGAAAGCGAGAAAGTGAAGACTATGAAACTGCAGGGTGAAAAAGAGCAAAGCAAAGAACAGTAGAATGAAGAAGGATTGCAAGGAAATGGTTTGAATATGAAGGTGCAGGTAAACTATGGATCTCCAAATCCACTACACATGATCACACTTGGGATTAGAATCGAACTTACACTAGAAACAGACATGGACATCGAAATGTTGAATGATACAATGATCATATGTCAATTCATTGGGCCAAGACAAACCTAGGAAAAAAATAACAAAATGGGCATGCAATCAATGGGAAGCCCAATTTGTGCTTGAATTCCTATCAAAAGGCTCTTTTGTGGTAGTATTCATGAATAAAGAGGATCAAGCAGTTGTCCTCTTAGGAGGAGCATGGGAAATGGATGAAAAACCCTTGTATATATGAATATGTGAGGTAAATTTCAAACCTAATGCCTATAACCCTTATGGCAACCCTCTCTGGATAAGATTATATAATTTGTCATTAGAATTTTGGTCGACTGAATGTTTAACTAAGATCAAAAGATCTCTAGGCACCCTGGTCAACCTAGATACAAACATTCTAGAGTAGGACTTATATATCTATGCCAGAATGCAGATAGCAATAATCAATGAATCCCTACAGAAATCTTTCTGGTGGAAGAGGTAAAAATCAAACACAATCAATGATTGTTCGCAAGATAAAAAAAGGTATGGTTGAGGACAAGAAAATGAAATGAAGTGCAAGAAATAAGATAAATGCATAAACACACAAATCTTTTACCTCAAATCACCTTCAACTCCATGATTGAGCTAAATAAGTATACACCCAAAAGCCTATTGATATGCTCTTAAATTGTTGTAGAAATGTGGATTGCTCTAATTATATTCCAACATAATCTTGTTATAGCAAATGTGCTTGATGGAAATGAATAGTGAAGGCTTCTATTTATAGAAGGAGACTCAAATGGATGGAGGGCTACAATCTTTCCACAAGATCAATTGCTTATGTTGAGAGGTGCTCTCAAGCAAGAGGAAGAAGACAAGTGTCATGTGAGGGTTAATGGAGGTTTAAATGAGGATTATTGGATAAAATTTTGGAAGATTGTAATAGGATCCCAAGAGAGACAAATCTTTGGAATTTTGCTTATCTCAAGGGAGATGGAACTTAAAATTAGATTTTATGGAGAGGAGAGAGATGGCTCCATGCAAAGTCAACTTAAAAAGTGACATTTGTCTCTAGTGGATTTAATGAGAGAGATGTGAGGATTTATTGGGTGAATGTGGAAGCAAGCATGTGAGGAGGAATGACATATGGAAAGTGGTGAATTTAAAATTGAAGAAAAGGTTAAGTGGAGGTTAGAAAAGGATAATTAATTAATTAAATAGGTGGTGATGGCCAAGGTTATATAATATTTTAAATAATTTAACCTTTGGAAGAATCTAGGACAATAGAAAAATTAGTTAAATAAATATTTAATTTAGAAGAATAATGGAATAATGATTAAGTATTGGGATATTTAATTAATTAGAGAATAACAAAGTGAATTAATTAAAATTTAAAAATTTAATTAATTTATAATGTGAAGTCAAATTTGGGGTGTCTACATTTTGTTCCTCTTTGATGCAATGTCTAAAGTGATGTTCATTAAAGAAGTTTATAAGTGCCCCAATGGGATAGGTGGAATAGGAGGTGATGCCCCTCTAGAGACTGGTCAAAAAAAATAAAAAATCGGGTCGTATCTCAAAAAGGTGGGTTCAAAAGTATTTGGATATTGAAAAAGAGGAATAAGAAAAAAGGGGAAAGAAACTGAGAGTTAAGAAAAGAAATAGGGGAGGGTGGCTAGGTGAGAGGACACATCCTACATACCTAAAGGGAACCCTAGAGGGAAAATTAGGGTTAGAGGACCTATAAATAGGCCCATGGGGACCCAAAACAAGTCATTTTCACTTTTTGAGTTGGAGGATAGGAGTAGGTCAAGAGAGAAGGAGATGGCCTATAAGTTCCTCTACATTTGTATCACACAAAGTGATTTTGGGAGATCTAGTGACTAGCAAAGGCAGGAGACCTAGTAAGCACCTCATCCAAGGGCTTCAGGGGTAGTTAGGGGGAATAAATGCGGGTAGAATAAGATAGGAAGAGGGATCAAATAGAGGCATGGTTTCATGAAAATGCACTTTTAAAGGGAATGATTTTGGTGCCTGCATTTCATGAAATGATGCTTCTTCTTGAAATGACGCTAGTGGAGCAAAGCTATGTACTTGTGTGTCACCAATCAATGCCTCTAGGGAAATGTGTTGCAAGTATGAGTAGTTGGTGTTGTCATTGATTTCAACAAGCCTATGTTGTCATTAATGTCTATTGAGATAGTTGCAAGAGTGTGAGTAGTTGATGCTTTGATTAGTTGCATTATGTTGTCATTAGCAAAGCTACTAGTGTCAACCTCTAGTGTTGCTTTGATAAGATTATTTCTATGGTTGTGGAAGTGTTGAAGATGATGAGGACGTGTCTCTGGTGCTTGGTTTCCAAGTGCTTTTGAGAAAATTTGATAAATTTTGAGAAAATAGTGTGTTGTAGTGGTGTTTTGGGTGAAAAAGTTGTGTTCTAGTTTTTCTCCACATTTCTTCTAGGTTGAAAATTTTCCTGTTTGATTCAAATATTTTGGTGAGAGTTGTTCATAAGTGTTATATTCAAGAGTTGATGATTTGGATCATTGTACAAAAGAATGTGTTCACCAGTGTGTGACTATGTACAGTAGAGGTGTCTAGGAGAAATGTTTACGCTTCGTGTTTCTCCACAGCTATGTTTCAGGTCTTGTAATTTCGAAGGTGTGTTGATGATGTTGGTAGTTTACCTCAGTCAAGAGGGTTTGAGGTTTGGTGCTTTGGAAAATGGTTTTTCAAGTAACAGTGTATGGAAAAGTTGTTTGAGTGTACTAGGTGTGTACATTCTTTAGGTGGAAGTTGTTCTGAAGGAGTTTGTTAGACTTCAAGGTGTTTATGGAATATTCTAGATCTTGTTCAAGCATGGTGTGTGGTTTGCAAGTCATCCTTGGGTTTGAGGAAGCGTGTACTTAAAATTTTAATGGTGTTTGCATGGGTATCGGCTGACTTGGTGTTTACACTACATGCACAATGGATAATTATTGTTTGAGGATGCATGTGGTTGAGTGGTATTGTTGATTTAGGTCCCAATCAAGGTTTTATTTGGTCTGTATTAACTTCTATCCACCATGGAAGTGTTTTGGTGCCAACCTACTTTTAATTTGCACATTTGAGGTGGATAGCCGACCTTGGAAAGGGTTTCAAGGTTGAAGACAATATAAGCACGAATTGATTTGTTGAAGGATGTTAAGATAGAAGTGAGAGATGCAAAGTGCAGAGTTGTAGAGTGTGAAATTGAGTAATGCAATGTGGTCTTTCATGTGCTATTTTACTATAAGTAGTGAGCAGAAGGTGACTACAATTTTTCAATTAGACTACAAAGGTGTTGAAGTCAATGTGGTGGATTCTTTGTTCCATTGGGATGCTTTTCTTTATGTAACATTTTTCTCTATCTTCTTTTATATTTTGGAAGTGAGCCTTTTGGAAATGAGCCTTTCTTCGTTGGGAAGTGAGCCCTTTGGTAGTAAGCCACATTGTATTTGGTATTGATATTACTTATATTGTGAGCTAATCCTCACCATGGTTTTTCCCTTCTTGGGTTTTCCATGTAAATCTTGTGTTCTCTTGTGTATGGTGTTAAGTTGTTTCTGTTTCAGTTTCAGTGATTTTCTTTTTATGCTAATTCATCATAGAAAAATTAAGGGTTAAACGAATGAATGTAGATCTGAATGTTAATGAGGATTTTGAAGTTTGAAGGTACAATTAATTCACCCCCCCTTCTCAACTGTCTTGTGCATTCAAAAAATTGTTCTTATGCCTAAAATGGTGCTTGCATAGGTTAAATATGTTCTAGCACATGAAACTGCACTTGTGACATGTAAAGGTGTGCCAACGCATGAAAAATGTGCTTGCACGGGGTAAGGTCATGTTTACACCTAGAAAGGTTCCTACATGGGCTAAAAGCATGTTTCTACTAGAAAGTAGTTGTGCTTTGGGTTCTTAGGGATAAATACATGAATTTTGGGCAAGGTTAACATTAGGTGATGGAATGATGTAGGAGCTCCTTGTGACATTACAATCACATAATTGATGCCTATGAATGATGACTCAGCTGAGGTATAGACTTGTAGAGATGGATGAGGAGTGGTTGGCCATGATGAGCCTCTTTCATGTGTTGAGGATGCCCTAGTTGAGAGCACATCAGGTGATGATGGTAGTGTTGGTGTAGCGGTGACATAACGACACTAGTAGCTTTCATTTACCAACTAGGGAGGCTATTGTGACCCTTAAGGATGTATTGTAGATTCTATGGCTCCCTATATGAGGTGAGATAGTGGAGTATGACCTCATGCATGCAGAGGATGGATTGGAGTGAGTTTTCATGAGTGATGATCTACTTGTGAGGGGGATCAAGTTGGATTTGGAGGCAACGATGGGTGTGGTACCACAACTATTACTATTCATAGGGGCACTGATGGTAGGGGTATTGGTACCAAATTAAAGATCATGAGGATTTGTGATTGACTAGGCAAGAGTCCTAGAAAGGATGTTATAGAATGAGACTATTTTTGCATGGGGTTCATGCATATTAATAGAGCTATACAAGGAGATGCACATAGTTGTGTATAGAGATGGGTGGAGTTTTGGATGCAACATGATATTACCACACATCAAGTCTTATGAGCACATTTTCATTCTATGACTAGTGGTGGACAGGGGTCATGTTCAGGGAATGACATATGTCTTTGCTTATGCTTCTTTTTTGTGACACTGACGATTAGGTGACTTTCCCTATCGGAGGTGAGTTATTGACAAGATGGGCAACTTTATTTGGTGACCATATTAGGAGTGCAAGGTATGGGATGATGATGCATGATACATGCCATACGTGTAGCAACCCCACTATTTGATAGGTAAAACACCTATTATCATTGAGTTGTATCTACTAGTTAGGGTGACATGGTAGTTTGGATTACAATAGATGATGTCAATGTAGGAGGAAATGTTTGCTTGGGTGGTGCAAGAGAGATGCATTTGGGGAGGATATATAGAGCCTTATATAGCCCAATAGAATTGGTAGGACATGCCAAAAGTGCCATGGGACCCATGTCACATAGTGATAGATGTAGGTGCCACACCATATTATGATTTATGGTGGGCAGGGCGACAACCAATTTGACTAACCATACATAGGACCAAGTGGTAGCAAGGGAGGATGATGATAACAATGATGGCCGAGATGAGGATGGTCAACGAGTTTGATAGCTCAGGTGGATCCAATGGAGGGATGTAGAGGGGAGGAGGTCACTATTGAGGAAGAGGTCATAAAGGATTTTATTGTTGAGGAGGAGGATGTTGGCATTGGAGGAGAGGAACACCTAGATGATGAGGGGGCATCTAGGTACAACTCACATTAGTGATGTAAGAGAGAGATCAATTGAGACTCGAGTGATACTAGCTATGAGTAGAACAAGATGCTACAAGAGAACATGTGGGGAGATTATAGGGTTTAATAGATGGAGCTCGGGTGGGGGATGGAGGGGCATAGTTAGCAATGGTGACAATAGAGAGAGATGCAACATGACTCATATCAACTTAGGCACAGGGAGATGTAACTCAATTAAGGCGGGATTGAGATATGACCAAGCAGGTTGTTACATGGTGTGGGATGTATGAGGTGTTATCTAATTTGATATGTGTGACTTAGGAGATGGGTGTTGCCACAATAATGGGTTACACTTTTTGGGACATCCTAATTTTTTCCTGAAATCACATATTTTTGGAAAATATAATGATTAAAGCCTTTAAAAGTTCCATTTAAATTATTTTAATTAAAAAGGGTTTAATCGAACCCCCTTATATCAAACCCCCTTGGATAGAACCCTGTTAGTTTTAAACCATACCTATAATGCAGTCTCCTCTACACCTATCAAAATGCTGATAAAAAACCACTTTTGATTTACCTTTTGGTCGATCAAATGAATGCATTTAAAATTAATGTTTTCTAAGTATGTAGCCCTTATGATAGGCTTCTCAAAAAATTATAATTTTAAATATATTTAATTTTTTTTATTTTTTTTATTTCTTGTGAATGTAGGTTTATCAATGAACATCAATTTATTTGTTTCAAACATGTGAAAAAGTAGGAAAATAGAGAAAAAAAAATCTAAAAAATGCATGTGTGCGAGGTATTGATGTCCTTATTCCAACAAAAGAAGAATAAGTTAATTCAAATGCATACAAAAAGTTATGGGGTTCAAAGTACACCTCTGTCCAAATTATAATTACTCTAGCTTGGAAAATTAATTAAAAACAATGTATATGTAGCAAAAAATTATGTAAAAATATCCATGCACTAGATATTGGTGTGACAAATTTTTATTTTAAAAATTATAATTATATCCTTTCTATAAAAAAATTTATGCAATCTAAAGTAAACATCACTTTTTTAAAATGTTGTTTAGTAGAAAAAATATGTTATTAAAAATTACATTAAAGGATTTTATTTTTTATTTTTATTTTTAAAATTATAATTAGAATCTACACAAAAAATCTCACAAATCACTAGTTTAATTCATCTTCAAATTCTTAGTGGTTTAGCTGCTATAGGTGTAAGAAAGTGAAGATTTGATGAAAAATTTGATTTCAATGTCAAGTTTGGCCAAAAAGGGTAACCCATTATTGTGGGATCACCCAGATATAGTATTATTGCATGTTATATGAGCAGGCAGTGCCAACTAAGTGAAGAGAGCCTATCTTTACAGTGAGCAGTTGGTCACATAGATCTAGATCAATGAGGTCAAGGCCATCAGTTGGTATGGAGCTACCTCCTCCTCAAGGTCCACCACCACCACCATTACCAGCAAGGGGCCATCTTAGTAAAGATGGGGTGAGCACAAGATAGGGTTAGCAGGATATATATCATACCTTGGAGGGTATCAGTCTTAGATGTACATGGAAGAGGTCTTATCATGAAAATTTATTGATTTATGATATATATGAGATTGAAATTTTGTGGTGATGGTGATTTGTGTATGATATATTGATTTATGATGTTATGACATTATGGTGATGCATATGTTATGTGTTATTTTTATTTATACTGATGATTTCGTGATGATTTGATGATTCCTAGATGGATGGTTAGATGGATACATGTGTGTTGATATGTGTGTTTGTGTGTGTGTTTATATGTTTATATTGTGGTGGTTTTATGCAAGTTGTTGGATTCAATCTAGATGTATACAATTTATGAGTTCTTATGGTGTGTATGCATTTGTTATGTTTGTGTAGTGTAGGAAATTGTATACCTTTATAATTTCACATTATGTTTGGGTTCCTTAATTCATTGGACTTAATTAAGCTTCTAATTTGCTAAATTATGCATTCCAAAGCCTTATTTTTCTCATTTTCTGGAAGGGAAACTGACATTTAATTAATTGAATTAATAATTAAATTACATTAGAGCACGTGTGTCCTGGACTTATAGGCCAAGAACCATTCACCCTTGGGTCCCCTTTAAGTCCTAAGACCCATTTTTAAATATGTATTTGGTATTATTTTAATGATTCAAATTCAATATGCAAGTGTCAGCTTTTGAAATCTAATTTTTCAGGAAATTAGATAAACACCTATAAATACATAGTCTTTTTATCAATTTGAATCTAACACACATGATCAAATATTCCTATGAGAAAATACTATTGTCAAGAGCATTCAAGAGTTGATTTATCAATCATTTGTTGCAACATTCAAGATCCTAACACCATGTTCAATCTTATTTGTGTTCATGTAATCTTGTGAAGGCTAACATGCATTATTGATCCTAAAGCATCCAAGCATTTTCAAGTGTCCAAATCCATCAAGCAAAGCAAGATCAAGTTCCTTGGAGAGATGTGTTTGTATTCAGTCCTCGAAGGGAAGCCATTGAAGGTTGTGTGAGTTGTAGCAAGAATTGTTCATTCATCATTTCCTTCTCCATTGCCATTATCTTTCTATCAAGGTTTAATTACCAAACTTGGGGTTTGACTAAGGAAAAACCCAATTCCATCAAAACAATTTTTCTCCTTGTGTATGTACAAATTGCAGGTTGAAAATCTTGAGTAGCAATTTTACATTGTTGCATAAGTTGTAATCATTGTTGTCAAACTCACGAAAACTCAGATTTAGACTTTATTTCCAAGTTTCTAACAGTGAAATCTGTGCAAAACAAAAGATAAAATTTGGTACTAGAGGACTATAAAATGTGTTTTCAGAAGCCCTAACCAGGACCCATTAGCCCTAGGGTGAACCTATCCTTCAAAAAAGCCCAAAACCAACTTTTGGTGACAAGTGCATGTGTCCTAACCCTTCTTAGATGTGCCTATAAACTATGATTTCAGTTTCTGTACTTTTGGGAATTTGCAATTCATTTATTAGATCTTATAATTAATTTAGTTTGAGCATTGCAAACCATTTTTTATTTGGTTTCAGATCTGTCCTATTGTCTTAAGGACTAAGATCCAAGTTTGATTGACTCACCATTGAGGTTGAAAGTCAATCTTTACACCTTGTGATCTCTTTCCTAATGAAATTCCCTTAGGTAAAGATACAAATAAAGAGAAAACCACCTTATTTTTTAAGGGATCTCTTTCCCACATTTCATTTTGGTGAACCTGATATTGTACATCATACCTTTTCTGATTTGGAGATACTTGAAAGCTTAGATCTAGGTTTTGCATCATCTTGTTTTGCATTTCATTTGGGGTTACATATTGCATGCTTTCATCATTTAAACTCATAAAAATCCAAAAATATTGCATACATTCTGCATAATATCTTACATTAAGGTGTGTTTAAGTCATTTAGATCGGCATTTCATTCAAAATTGCATTAAAAAAAGTTGTAGTTTTGTTCACACATTATCAATTAAATTGCATTTGCATTTCATCATATTTCTAGAAAAATTGTCACTAAAGAATTTGTTTGTAGTTAGGAATAGTGAGCTTAAATATCAAGTTTAACTCTCAAATTTATTTATTTTAGAACCCTGCCCTAGGACTCATTTTCCCTAGGGAAAACCTGTCCTAGTATAGGTGATTTTCCAAAATTTTGTACATTGCTTTGTCTTTGTCTACTTCACTGTCTTATACTTGTAGATCTCTATTTCAGTTTAAGAAATTGCATATTTTTGTAGTTGTTTGCATTTAGTTCAATTGGTGAATGATAGTACATTTTTAAAAATCAAAATTGGCATTCAAAAGTAATCATTTTTTAGGTTTTTGCATCTAAAATTAGTCAATTATCATATTTTAGATATGAAAATTGCAATATCTTGTTTAATACTTTCATTGTGTTTCCTATTTATGGATGTTTACCATCTTTATTTAGTGTCTTTAGTCCATTCTAGGTACACTTTTGGTTTGGTGAAACTTGTATGAGTATCACAACCTAGTGTCCTATTGCCAATACTTCATTGACACATAGTTTGAAACTCATGGCATCCCGTCCTAGTACATTTGTTATGGATCTTGGGTTTTCCAACTATTTCACTCATAATGTTGACACTAGTCAACCTAAGTTGGACCACACCCTTCATGCAATTATTGGATTCATTGGATTTCAACCTCGTAAGGGCCAAAACAACTTGTCTCTTAACATTACTTTCTCAAATGGTGATATAATTAAACATGCACCCGATGGTCCTCTTTACATAGCTAGAAGAATCAATGACAAGCCTACAAATGGTATACTAATTGATCTTGTGTGTGTAGAGAATGTCATCACTAAGGAATTCTTATTTGTGAATGAAATTTACCAAGATTCTTATGGAAAATTGAAAGCATGGATCAAAACACATGATGGTTTTTCTCACCCTACGATAGGTGTTAGAGTAATCATGCATTAGATAATAATTAATTTACCTTTAGTTAATTATTAGTCTAGTTTATTTTCATGCACTTGAACCATAGAAAAATAGGGCTCACCAAAATAAATTAACAAGATGATGAGCCACTAGTTTTCCAATGTTTCATTCAATTATGAGGGCTATAATGTGTAATTAGCAATAAGAAATCAAACCTAACTGATATAATTGTAAAAAGGTAGGTTTTAAGATGCTAAAATGATGTGTACCTATTGCAGAAAGTGTTTTTTGGGCCTCATTGAGGACTCATTTTCCCAATGGCGAATGGGTCCCTGGTAGGGTTCTAGAAAAATTATTTTTTGGGTTTTGTTCTTCAATGTATGCACTCCCAGATCCTAGGTGTTTAGCTTTCAGAAGTCAAAAATAAATTTTGTAGGAGACTTTATGTAATCTTGGAATAAAGATGACAACTTTTACAACTTTGCAACTTTGACAAATTTTGTTTTCTAATTGATCTTCAATCTAAAACCTGCAATCACACATCAAAGAGGAGAAAATGTTGATTTTCTAGGGAATAGGGGTTTTCCTTGGTCAAACCCCATTTTGGTAATATACCTTGAATTGAAACAATACATAAAAGGAAAGATGAATGAACAATGTAATGCTACACCTCACCAATCCTTAATTAAACCTTGGAGTAAAAATATGCAATCTTGCATGAAGTGGCCTCTAAGAATGTAGATCTTGATCACAACACTTGATTAGAAACAACACCTTGAATGTGCTTGAATTGGATCTTCAATGCTACATTACCATATTAGCTCAACAACATGTGTGATGCACTATGCCTGACATGATGATATGATATTTGATTGTTGCAATAGACTTTTATAAATATGCCATTGAATTCCTTCTTGAATTCTCTTGTGAACTCTTGATCTCATAAATTTACTATAATGACTTGAAAACTTGAAATCTTAACTGAAACTATGTGAAATAACCTTATATTTATACCTAAGATTAAATCCCGAAATTCAAATAACACAAGCTGACATTAGATATTGAATTTGAAATCATTAAAATGCCACCAAAAATAGATCCCAAGGGGGTGTCCTAAGTTAGTGAGGACACATTCGCCATAGGGCGAATGGGTCCTAACATACATAACTAGGACACATTTTAGGGATTGTGAAATGTCATGCCAAAAGGGGGTCCTAGGACCTAGTGAGGACCCATTCACTAGGTGGTGAATGGGTCCCAGGTTACTATCCTAGGACACATTCCTTGAAAAATTATGTGTTGTGTAATTTCATTTAAGAGTGTTAGGTTTTATCCCTCAATAAATGCAATAAATCAGGCTTGGATTTGAATTTAAGGGGCCAATTAAGCTCAAATTAACCTTAATTAATTGATAAATCCCTAGATTAGTGTGAAACTATAAAGAAACACTTTACAACACCCTAAATAAGGCACAATTAAGTCCATTTTATCATTAATTATTCATTCCCAAATTAAGTGTGAAAAAGGGGTACTTTTTTCCATTACTACATTTTTCCCCCACTTTAGTGAGAGTATGACCCTGTGTCAAACTCACACTAAAGTAGACATTCAAGACACTTATGTATGCAACAATGATAAATATACACAATCATACACTATCAAAGACCAAGAAAATAAAGGATCAAGCTTTGGCCATTCCAACGTGATGTGGAATGCAACTGTTTGTCTAAGAAAAAGGGGAAGGATCAAGCCTCGTCTATCCAACACGATGTGGAACATGTCCCAACTATTTGTCCAAAAATGTTCACAAGAAAAACACAATGTCCACTATGCAAATGACATACACGCTCACTCTGGGGTAGTGAAACCTCAAGTTGTCCACTAGGTGTGTATCCCAAAAGAGTAGCAAATGAGAGAATCATATTAGGCTCCCATACCACATCAAAGTTATCCCCCTGACAACTTCAATCAGGCACCACAATGCTAAATGCTTATGAATATTATGTCTATGTACTAGGTTTTTATTCAAGGGGATCTTGCTTTATTTGTGTAAGGTCTTCTTCTTAGGGAACATCGTGCCTAATGTCTCCAAGAGAGGACAAGTCAAGTATAATAGATTGTCACTTACGTGATGCCTTGCTTCACATCAAGCCACTAAGAGAAAGTTGTACGCTTATACATATCGCACTCTTGGAGGACATCAAACCCAATGACACCACCAAGAAAAGGACACATCACAAGAAAAATAAAATTACACCATGAAATATTCAAAATGTCAAAAGATATCATCGATTTATGCCCCCAATTTAAAGTAGTTGCTAACACCATTGCTATGAGAAATTGCTTTAAAGTAGCCAATATTCCATCCCAAGACATGAGAGCTTACTCAGAAATCCCTATGCCAAGTTATATGTTTCCAAAATAGAGCTACATCATGAAAAAGGAAGGAGCGGTTGCCCCCAAAAATACAGAAGGAATCTATGGATTTGGGGTTAGTATGTCTTTGCTATAATGTTGTCATAGAGTGTGGAACTGTCATCATTCCCCAAATACTCATAGAATTGGAAGAATAACACAAAGAGAATGAAAACAAAGAAAAATCCTTGAGGTCAACATGGAAGAGACCTAAATGTCTCGACGCCTTGCATCATCCCCAAAAGGAAAAAACAAGACAAATGAAAAAGGAGAAAAAAGTTTGCAACATAGAGATGAATGTAGATACATATAGAGAAATGTATAAAAAGAGAGAGATACATTAAACGTAACAACACGAGGGATCACATTATGCACATGCGATCACATAAAGAAACATGAAAAAGAAAGTAAAGAAAAATACTATACTTAAGGCACATGTGATTCAACCTATAGTAGGTCATCTGCATTCCAATCTCAGTCAGTATAAACAGAAGGTGAATAACTAGCCAAAGGGACCATAACAAGTATCAAACTAGGGGAAGGACCAAGTTCAACACTCTTTCTAAGAGATTTGTCATTTAAGCTCATAGAATCTAGAAAAAAATGAATTCAACTCATTATGCACTTCTTCATCAATTTTTGCAATATCAATGCCATCATCTAGATTAATCACAATAGGAGGTCGAATGATAATGTCTCTTGAGGGTTCTTGTTTATGTTGTGGAAAGGGTATAGAGTCATCATGCATTGCTTCAGGCAAGTTTGGATTTTTATTTTCTATGTTACTCTTTTCTTCTTGATTTTGTAAAATACAAGCAATAGCATGACGTCTACGCCTACGCTTTCTAGCATTCCTATTCCATTTCAATCTATTATCAATTTGAGTTTGTGTAGGAGCAGGTTTGTCAACTATATGTTTCTTCTCTTCTCTTAGAGGAGGAATGGAAGGAACCATAGGAGGTTTCTCAACCACTTTCTCTTTAGCTTTGTAATCTTGTTTGACTTTAGGAGGCACAACAAGATTGTTTTGGTTATCTCGTGGTCTCTTATAGGAAATGGTAGTCCAAAATTTGTTATAGGTTGCTCTTGGATATTTGGAAGGGGTTTTGGTTCAATCATAGTTTCATTAAGGATAGGTTTCTCAATCATGGGTTGTGCCATGTTTCTAAGGGATAATTTTTCTATACGCTTTGCCTTAAACTTTTGATATGATTTGAAAAAGTAGTCCTCATGAGGTTTGATAGGTTCAATAGGCTCAGGCCAAAATTTTCAATGAAAATTTCCTATGGGAAGACACAAGATTAAAGACACTATGATGCATAGACTTAAAGGTTTCATTGCCAAAGGGAAACTTTAAACATTTATGCACAACCGATGTGACAACATTCATGGAGTGAAGCCATGGATATCCTAACTTCACACAAAATTCTAATTGTGGGATGATGGTGAATGGGACATTTAATGTTTTTGGTCTAACTTTTAAAGGGAGATCTATTGAGCCTATCATAGGACAAGCAAAACCATTATGTGTCTTGATCCATTCTTTTGGTTTGTCATATGTATCTTGATAGAGTTCATGCACAAATAGGAATTATTTAGTGATCACATTTTGTCCACAAATGGGATCAATTAATATCCTATTAGTAGGCTTGTCATTGACTCTTTTGGCTATGTAAATAGGACCATCAGGTGCATGTTTAAGTATGTATTTTTGTGAGAAAGAAATATCAAGAGGTATTTTGGTTGAACCCTTATGAGGTCTAGCTTCAATAAATGCTATTATTTCAACTAGTTCATCAACATTTTCATCTTTTAATTTTTTATCATTTGTCCCAACATTCATCACATCAATCTTTGTTTCACTAGCTTTGACAAATGAAATAGTATGTTTTGGGATGGAATTTGTAAATATTTGTAAATTTTCATTAGGAGGAGCTACATATTTATTACCTTGATCATTCACACCTCCAATTTGTAGATGATTAGAATCAATAAGGTCTTGCACAAGATGTTTAATATGCTTACAATATTTTGTATCATGTCCATTTTGTTGGTGGTAATGGCAATAAGAATTCGGTCTAAAACCTGTGGGAAATTGTTGATTAGGATTAAAAACTCTAACAGGAGGTAAGGAAAGCATATTCTTTTCAAAGAGTTGCAACATGATATAATGAAGGGTATCAGGTAAAGGGGTAACTTTTCTATTCCTATCCGCAAGGGCATATGAATTTGTCATCTTTATAGCAACCACATGGTTTTCAGTTTGTTGATTTGATTGTGGGGAATTAAGTTGTAAAAATCCCCTATTTTTCTTCTTGAAAGGTTGGTAACTATTTTGAGTTGTAGATTCATACTTTTCAAGACAGTTAGGGGGATTTTTCACATCACGACCATAAGTTGTATTCTAATAATCATGAAGGGTTGTACATAATTGTGTAAAGGATGGGAATATCAACATTTCAAGTTTATTTTGTAAGTTGGTAATAAATATTTGTTGAAGGTCGGCATTAGGAACCTTAATGTTTACTTGTGAATAAAGTGTTTGGTATCTTGCTATGAAATCAATCACTTTCTCATCATCCTTTTGTTTTCATATCATTAAATCAGCTAGGGTCATCTTGGGATCCATGTGAATGTGGAAGTGGTTGTAAAAGGAATAAAAAAGTTCATTGAATGAACCAATTAAATTATTTGGTAAGGAAGAGAACCGCTCTAAAGCAATATTCTTCAAGGATCTAGGGAATAGCTTATCCAAGAGTTTATCTTCAAAGATGGAATCACTACATAGGGCTATAAAAGCATAAACATGGCTAATAGGATCTCTTTTGTTATAGTAATTTTTCTATATTTTATTGTGTTTTTGTTTTTCATCAATGTTTTGAATCACCCTCTGTGATTCATCATCAGGATAAGAGAGAGCTAAAGAGAAAAATGAATTGTTGTAGACCAAGACAAGCTAAAAAGAGAGAGGGAGAGGAGAAGGAAGGAAGACTGAAGTTCGAGATCAAGGGATGAAAAGACCAAAGAGGACAAAAAGAGAAAAGAAAATGGAAAGAAAGATAATAAAAATGAAATAACATAAGCTTAAAAGAGGAAGAACAAACAAAGAGACACAAAAAGGAAATAAAGGCCACAATACTAGAGAAAGAAAAGAATCCTATGGAATAACAAAAATGAAATTATTAATAAAAAGAATAAAAGAGGAGAGCATTATAATAAAACTAAAAGACAAATGCAACAAAATAAAAACATAAAAAAAATTAAAATGAATAAATAAACAGAAAGACTCACAAAGTAAATACCTTGAAAAAGAAAATTAAAAACAAAAGGACAAGACAATAACAACTACAAAAAACTTAAAGAATTGAAAGAAAAAGCTGAGAATTGAAATAGAAGACTAAAAATAACCAATTAAATCCAAACCATAAGAATTTAAGAGAAAAATGAACAAAAAAAAGAAAGATGAAAAGGGCACAACCATCAAATTATAAAAATCAATGAAAAACACAAAAAAACCTAGAAAACTAAAAACCCAAAAACCTTGAAAACAATAAAATAAGCAAAAGGAATTTAGAAAAATGATGGATAAGAATAAGAAACCAAATAATATAAGAGGAAAAAGGACCAAATTTTTTAAGGGGAGAAAGGACAAGAAAGACTACACAAAGGAACAAGAAAAACAAAAAAAATGAGTTAATAATTAAAAACATATGGAATATATTAAACAATATAGTCCCTATGTTAATAGTTATTTATTTGCATTTTTTTTTTATGTCCTCTGTGTTAGGTCATTGTTGTCCTTTCTCCCCTAAAATTTAAGAGGGGAGAGGACAAAAATAACATCCTAAAGAGGACATGAAAAACAAAAACCAAGTAAATAATTGAAAACATTTGGAATATATATTAAATAAAATAGACCCTATGTTGCAAGGTAATAAAAAGATAAGAGACCTCAAATCCAAAGAAGGCAAACCAATGAAAACAAAAAGGAAGGGAGGGAAAGAAAAAAACCAAAAAAGAAGGAGAGGAATCAAGAGGGGTGGTGAAGGTGGTTTCTCAATTTGGATAATAATGGATGCCAAGAAGGACTAAGATTCCAACCCTCATCTCAATTAAGGTTAGAGGGATGATAACTATTTTTTATGGCTTCCAAGAGCTTCCTTTTGAAAAATTTGTCCTCTTTGTACAAGACTTGAAAGTTTTCCAAAAAAATGTGGTGTTTAGTTGAAGAAGAGTGCTCGGCAAGAGTTGACTTAAGGACTCACTCATGCTTGATGTCTGCACTATGTTATTTGATTCTAGTGCAAAAAAAATAGCCAATTTCCCCTATATAGGGAGTACCGCATGAGCAAACAATCTTGTAGACACCAGAGTCAAGAAGGATGTCCTTAGAGTCCTTCAGAGGAGGGATACAATTTTTCATAGTTGAAAAGGGCTTGAAAGCACACCAAAGTCCTTTTTTGAGAAAGATCTTAGAAATTTTGTGGGAGATTCCTTCAACATAAGGAAGGGAAGCACAACTGGTGAACTCAGGTTTGGGGGAAATAGAATTGGAATGGATAATAGCCTTGGTTTGGCTGAGGGCTTTGGAGATATGTTTGCTTGTGTACCCATTCAAGTTGAAATCCTTACAAAGATGAGAAAGCTCTTGGTCCAAGTTGTCCTCATCACAAATCCGATAAGCTCTCAATGAAAAATCATATCCCCTTCCCACCATATTTCTCGAATATAGGAACTTCTATACCTTGTGGAATTTGTGCTCTCAATATCTCCAGGGATAATAGATTGGTTTTGATGTAGTGTGAAGGTTGACCATTGTTGTTTTGATTTAGGGTTGAAACTTGTTTTTGGAGGGATGACATGGTTTGCATAAGTGTGTTAAGGATGGCATCATTGTTGTAAGGTGGAGAGGAATAAGGTGGAGTGGTGTATGTATGTAGAGGGAAAGTGAATTGTAATTTTGTGAGGGAGGATGGTTGAGGAGATGTTGTATTTGAATGGAAAAAGCTAGAAGGATTCCCTATGGAAATACCTAAGGAAGTGTTCACATTTCTAGTAGGTTGGATTTTTGTGGTAACTTGAGTACTAGTGTATGTTGAACAAGACAATTGAGAGGGGGGGTGAATTAGTTGTAACACATTTTAACCTTTAAGAACTTTCACTAGAGATTAGATCAATTATCATTCAAAAATCCTTTACTCTACTAATGTGATTAATCATTAAGTGTAAAAGAAGAAACTAAAAAACATCACACAATAACACTAGATTTATGTGGAAAACCCAATAAGGGAAAAAAAAATGATGCGAATAAGCTCACAATATAGATAATATCAAAACTGAATACAAAGGCTCACTACCAAAGAAGGCTCACTACCAAAACATGACTTACTGTTAGGATCAAGACTCACTGTCCAACAAGGGTTAACCACCTAGAGGGCTCACTACCACAAAATTACAAAGAAGATAGAAGAGATTTTTCATGGAGAGAAAATAATCTCAATGCAACAGAGATTTCCATCACTATTCACTCACACACTTGCAAACATGCTTGAATGATAGAGTACACTTTCAACTCACTGCTTTCAAAACCTCAAAATTATATTTCTCATTGATTTGCTCAAACTCACATCACATACACATTATTTTGCATCTATCTTGCTTGCATTCATCTATCTTGTTTCTTCCACACACATATCAACTTATGTTTATACTGTCTTCAACCTCAAAACTCATCCAAGGTGGGCCATACATCATTTTCATTTACAAATTCAAATTAGGTTAGTGAAAAAACATTCTACAATGGAATTAGAATGAGGGAAACCCAAACACATGCTTCAACATGCTTCCATAAACTTCGTAAGTAGCACGTTAAAACACAAGGTCGACCAAACTAGTGCAAAACACATAGATCAATTAAGCACACACAACCTTAGCATGATACAATATTTCTAGATAACAAAATTAACTTGAGCATGACCTCAAAAAATTATCCTAAGTACTGCAAGTCATAAGACTCAAAAAAGAAGAAATTCGAAGCAACAACATTTCACCTAGACCTTAGCTAGATACACAAAAAAACACAATTCACAACTGGTGAACATAACTCGCATTGTACAATGATCTAGAAACCCAAAATTTGGATAAAACATCTTCCAACAACCGTGAACAATACCTCAGATTCTTACTAGCATAGCAACAAATCCTGGAGCAATACCTAGAGCAAACAATGAACACCTGCAACCTTACTTTATTACAATTTTCTCAATATCCTTAACATGTACAGTCAATAATCATCATCAATGAAATCAATGAAAACAACAACCAGTTGGAAACCAATTAACTAGTTGACATAAATGAAAACACCTTCATACTTGCAAAAATCTACCCCTTTGTCATTGATGGCAACACATTATGTGAAAAACCATCAAAGACAACACAACAAATCTGAACACACTTTCCATGATTTTACTTTTCTCCCCCTTAGTAGGTAAAATTTTTCACATGATACTTTCTCCCCCTTTGACATCAATGAAAAAGGAAAAAGACATTTCATATTGATTTACCCTTTGACATTAAGAAAAAAATACTCTTTCAATGACAACACATGACACTACCTACTCCCCTTGAGAGGTAGCCAACAAATATCAATCTAGAAGAAAGATAGATCCATAGACCCACTAGACTGATGCATCTCCATATGCATCTAGTTCAAGAAAGGAGGGGAAATAACCCATAACTTCTCCTAGAGATACTCAAAAGTATCTTTAGGAAGAGCCTTTGTAAATATGTCAACAACCTGATCCTTCGTAGGTACATACTCAAGATTTAATTAATTTTCCACAACCTTTTCTCTCAAAAAGTGATACTTGATTGATATATGCTTTGTCCTTGAGTGCATCACTGGATTCTTTGAAATGTTGATTGCACTTGTATTATCGTAGAAGATAGAAATGGGATCATCATACATTACTCTGATATCTTTCAATGTTTGTCTCATCCACAAAACTTGTGTATAGCAAGATGCCACAACAATATACTCAACCTCTGTAGTGGATAAGGAAACTGAATCTTGCTTTTTACTCAACCATGACAACAATTTACAACCAAGAAAGAATGCACCACCACATATAATACTTTTTCTATCATCAATACAACCTACCCAATCTACATCTATATAAGCACTTAGTGTAAAATCAATATCCTTAGGATACCACAAGCCATAATCTAGAGTTTCGTTCAAATATTTGAATATCCTCTTAACAAAAACAACATGTGTTTCTCTAGGATCTTCTTGAAATCTACCCACAAGACAAACTATGTGCATGATATTTGATCTATTAGTAGTTAACTACATGAATCCTCCAATCACAGATTTGTATTTTCTTTGATCATCCTTAGGTGAATCATCATCTTTACTCAATTTATAGCTAGTCACCATAGGAGTGCATACCAGTTGGAACCATCCATCCCAAACTTTTTCAACATCTCTCCTACATATTCTGACTATGAAATAAAAATCCCTTTCTCTGTGTGATTAATTTTCAGCCCAAGAAAGAAATTCATCTCACCAAACATAGAAATATCAAACTCTTTTTGCATTTCTTTACCAAACATCTTGCACATTGCTTCATTTCCTCTAAAGATAATGCCATCAACATACACAACCACTATCAAGATTTTGTCATTTTCAATTTTGAAGTACAAATTACTATCTGTCATACCTTTATTGAAACCTTGTTGAATCAAATATCTTTCTAACCTTGCATACCAAGCTTTAGGAGCTTGATTCAATCCATATAAGGCCTTCTTTAATCTACAAACCATATCTAGTTGATCTGACAATTGAAATCCTTTTGGTTGTTCCATGTAGACCTCTTCTTATAACTCACCATTCAGAAATGCACACTTAACATCCATCTGATAAACTTTAAAATATTTATGAGTAGAAAATGCTAAAAACATTCTAATAGCTTCCATCCTTGCCACTGGGGAAAAGGTTTCCTGAAAATCTATACCTTCTACTTGTGAGTAACCCTTACACATAAGTCTTTCTTTATTTCTAACCACTTCTCCATTCTCATTCAACTTGTTTCTGAATACCCATTTTGATTCAATTATGTTCTTATCTATTAGTCTAGGGACCAATTCCCAAGTTTGATTCTTCTTAGTCTGCATAATTTCTTCTTCCATAGATTTCATCCAATGCTCATAATTGCATGCTTTAGTCACTATCTTTGGTTCAACTTTAGAAAGTAAGCACATATTTATTTCATCAACAACAACAACTCTACTTCTTGTCAATACACCTTTCCTCTTGTCTCCAATGATTTGAATTTCTGAATGATTTTTTTGCACATATTTAGGTATCTTTGGGGACACCACCAAAGCTTCTTCTTCTTCATTATGCTTCTCATGTTCTTCCACAACTTCTTCTACTCTTATGCAATCAGGTTCATCAGATACATATCCATCAACTTCAATTGAATTCTTTAATGCTTCATCAACCTTGGCATTCGTGCTTTTTATAATATTTCTCAGTCGTTAGTTAAAACATTTGTAAGCTTTACTTCCAGTAGAGTATCCAAGGAAGATACCTTCATCACATCTAGTATCAAACTTCCCTATATTTTCTTCATCCCTTCTAATATAACATTTGCTTCCAAATAGCTTGAAATACTTGATAGTAGGAATTCTTCCACACCATAGCTCATAGGGGGTCTTGGTACTATTAGCTCTTGCTTGAACTTAATTGAACACAGAAACAATAGTGTGAATAGCTTCTCTCCAGAAATATTCTAGTAGACCTGCCTCTTTAATCATTGATCTAGTAGCTTCTTGAATTGTTTTGTTATTTCTTTCAACAACTCCATTCTACTGAGGAGTTCTCATAGTAGATAACTATCTTTTTATTCCATGCACTTCATAAAACATATTAAATTAATTGGAGGTGAATTCACCACCTCTATCAGACCTCAAACATTTTATTCTCAAATCTACTTCATTCTCTACCATAGCCTTAAATGTCTTGAATCTATCTAATGCATCAGATTTATCTCTAAGAAAAGTAACCCATGTATATCTAGATTAATCATCAATCAAAATAATAAATTACCTTTCACCTTGTAGACTTTTCACTCTTGTAGGACCACAAAGATTTGTATGAATCAAATCTAGTAGTTTGGTAGTAGCTTTGGTATGGTTAGTATGATGAAGTTGGCATAGAGGCATGACTTTCTCATTGTACAACAAGAGCATGTAGACCTGGAATGAATTTCTCACTAAGACACTTTATTGGAAGACTCGCCTAGTGGAAAGCCTAAAGTTTCACTACCTCAAAGTGAGTGTAAACTAAAATCTTAGACGTGTTCCACATCACGTTGGATAGTCTAGGCTTGATATTCTTGATCTTTGATGTTGTATGATTGTGTATCTTTGTCATTGATGAATACATAAGTGTCTTGAATGTCTACTTTAGTGTGAGTTTGACATGGGGTCATACTCTCACTAAAGTGGGGGAAAAATGTAGTGTAGGAAAAAGTATCCCTTTTTCACACTTAATTTGGGAATAATTAATAATAAAATGAGCTTAATTATGCCTTAATTTAGTGTTTTATACGTTTTTCATATTCACATTAAGTTTAGGGTCCTTTTAAACTAAATGGACTTAATTGTGCCTTGTTTTTGATGTTGTAAGGTGTACCTTTACATTTTCACATTAATCTAGGAATTTAAGGTTAATTTTCCTTAATTGGCCCCTTTAATTCAAATACAAGCCTAATTAAATGTAATTTCCAAGGGATAAAATTTGACATTCATAAATGCCATTTCACAACACTTAACTTTGGAAGATGTGTGTCTTAGGTAAGTGACCTAGGACCCATTCAACATAGGGCGAATGGGTCCTCACTTGGATCTAGGACCCTAATTTTACATAATGTTTAACATTGTTCGATGTGTGTCCTAGGTAAGTGGCCTAGGACCCATTCACCCTATGGAAAATGGGTCCTCACTTAGACCTAGGACCCCCCTTTGATACATGTTTTTGATGGTATTTAAATGATTTCAAATATATAATTCAATGTTGACTTGTGATATTTGAATTTCGAGAATTAATGTTAAGATATGTATAAATAAGAAATCATTTCATTATGTTTCACCTGGAAAGTTTTTAAATAAAACCTAGATCATTCAAGTGAGCATTATCAAGAGCATTTCAAGAACATTTTCTAAGGCATTCAAGGAAATATTTGTAGAAGATTATTGCAGCAATCAAGATTCCTTCATCATGTCAAAGGTGTATTGCATCATGCATGTTGTTTGAGCTAATATGTTGATGTAGTGTTCAAGATCTAATTAAGCATACCAAAAGCATTATTTCACATCAAGTTTCATGATAAATATCTAGATTCATTGAGGCCACTTCATGCTAGTTTGCAGATCTACAATCCAAGGTTTCAAATAAGGTGTGGTGAGTTGTGACAATGTTGTTCATTCATCATTCCTTCCTTCATATTTCATTATTTCATTTCAAGGTTTAATTACCAAAATTTGGTTTGACCAAGGAAAACCCCCATTCACCTAACAAGCAACATTTTTCTCTCTTTGATGTGTGATTGGAGATTTTAGGTTCAAGATCCTTTGAGGAGAAAAATTGAAGAAAGTTGCAAAGTTGTCAAAGTTGCAAGAAAAGTTGTCAAATCATGAAAATTCCTCTACAAATTTTATTTCTGATAGTCCGATAGTGAACACCTGGAATCTAGGAGTGCAAACATAGAAGAACATAACCCATAAAGCAATTTTTAGAAACCCTAGCCAATACCCATTCATTATAGGGAAAATGAGTCCTCAATGAGCTTCAAAAGGTGGCTTTTGGTGAAAGGTACACATTGTTTTCCCCTTTCCAGATCTACCTTTTGATTACTATTTCAGTCAGATTTAATTATTGTTCTTCATTTGCACATTATAGCATACATATTGAATGAAATTGTGAGAAATAGGTCTGTTGTTCATCATTCCATTATGATTGAATCCCATTCTCATATGTTTCAATAAATATCCCATTTTCTATTTGTGCTATTTGTAAACCAAGGAAAAAAAGACAATTCTCCTAGCATTGACATCTCAAATTCATCTTGCATGTGTTTAGCAATTGTTTTACATATTTTATCATTGCTACCACCAAATATGATGTCATCCACATATACAATGTAACAATAATCATGTGCTCACCTTATGATTTAAAATACAAATTACTATCTGCACATCCCTTTTTGAATCCTTGTTGCTGAAGATACTGGTCTAATTTGGAATACCATGCTCTAGGTGCTTGCTTTAGACCATACAGTGCTTTCCTCAATCTGCATGCATAATCATCATCTTTTGATAGCTGAAATCCTTTTGGTTGTTCTATGTAGACTTCCTCTTCTTGGTTTCCATTTAGGAATGCAGATTGAACATCCATTTGATACACTTTAAATCCTTTATATTCTAAAAATGCAAGAAACATCCTAATTGCTTCTAATATTGCAACATGGGAAAAGGTTTATTCAAAATCAATTCCTTAACTTGTGCATACCCCTTTCACACTAGCCTTGCTTTATTCCTTACAACAACATCATCTTCATTGCGCTTGTTTATAAACACCCATTTAGTGCCAATTACATTTTTTCTTGGGGGTCTAGGGACCAATTCCCATGTATTGTTCTTCTCAATCTGATTTAGCTCTTCCTCCATTTCCTTTATTCAAGTCTCATCCTTGGTGGCTTTAGTAAATATTTTTAGCTCAATCTAAGACAAGAGAGAAAAAATTACTTGTTCCTTATTTTTTGCAAGTCTTCTCCTGGCCTGAACTCCTTTATTTTTGTCCCTTATTATCTGATCCACGAGGTGATCCTTCAACACATATTTTGTAGGTTCCTTCTCAACTTCTTCAAATTCTTCTTCATTATTTGCTACATTTTCCTCATCATCATCTATTGATTCAACTTTAGTTTTTTTTTGTTGGGCTTAACTTGATTCATACCTTCATCAACCTTGACATTGATTCTTTCCATAATTTTATGCAACCTCTTGTTGTAACACTTGTAAGATTTTATTTTGAGTGTCTAATATCCTAAGAATATGCCTTCATCACATCTTGAGTCAAAGCTTCCTAAGTTTTCATCTTCTCTCTTTATGTAGAACTTGCTACCAAACACCTTGAAATACTTGACAGATGCAGGCTTGTCATTCTATAGTTCATAAGGAGTATTACCATTTTTTTCTCTTATTAGAGCTTTGTTTTGAATGTAAATTGTAGTGTGGACTAATTCTCTCCAGAAAGTATCTACCAATTTTGCTTCACTCAACATTACTGTAGCCATATCTTTAACTATTTTTCTTCTTCTTTCAACTACTCCATTTTATTATGGAGTTCATGGTGCAGAGTATTGCCTTTTGATTCCATAAGCCTCATAATACTCAATGAATTCACTTCATGTGAATTCTCCCCCTCTATGTAATCTTAAGCATTTGATTATTCTCCTGGTCTCCTTCTCAACCATCTTCTTGAATATATTGAACTTTTCAAATGCCTCAACCTTTTCCTTGAGAAATGTAACCCATGCCATTCTAGTATAGTCATCAATTAGCAGCATGAAGTATCTCTCACATTTCAACCCTCTTGTCCTTGTGGGACCACACAAATCAGTATGAACTATATACAAGGGTTTTGTAGTTAAATAATCCTTTGTTGGAAACTTAACCCTTGTTTGTTTTCCCTATTGACATCCTTTGCAAGTAGTGTTTGCAAGATTAGTTAACTTAGGCATGTTCCTAAATAATCCTTTTGAGCTTATCTTAACTAAATTATCAAAATTTACATGCCCCAATTTCCTACCAGATAATTTTGGCCTTTTACTTCACAAAGATTATAGAGATTACTAACAGTCCTTACTCTATGTGCAATTATCTTTCCATTCTTCCTTATTTTGCAACCTTCAAAATTAAATACAATCTTGTAACCATTGTCACACATTTGGTTGAAACTTAGAAGATTATGTTTTAATCCTTCAACATATAGAATATCTTTTGTATTATTCTTCCCATCTATGCTCAAGATTCCTTTACTATTGTATCAATGGAAACATTATTCCCCCACCTTTGAGGAATGGAGCACAAGGGTAGGGTTCCTATTTCACACTTGTTACACTCAAGGAAACCTTAGAGATCTCAATCCAAGTATAGAAAGGGGGGGGGGGGAGATCTTTAAATAAGGCATCCTATGAGGTGATTAAATACAATAAGAGGTTTCACCACCAAGCTAGGGCTTGGAAAGACAAGAAATGTAAATGACATGCAAAGTACTATGTAAAACCTAACTAAATGACCTGGGAAATGAAACTGAAATACAAAATGACAAACTAAGAATGAATAGAGGTGCACCTGGAAGAAGGATGAGGTCAAAAAAAGCTCCAAAACCCTAAAAACTTGTTGTTTGATTCCCACTGGGATTCATATGCTAGTCTGGGCGATTTAGTCCTAGACTGGGGTTTCTATGCCAAAACAAGAATCTATCAATGTATGACCTAAATCCACTAAAATCTAGAAAAATCCTTATACTGAGACTCATACGCCACACTGAAATTTGGAAAAATCCCTATACTGGGAATCATATGCCACAAGTGGCGTATTAGTCCCACTCAACATTTTCAAAGGGTTAATATCTAAATCAAGTCTCCAATCTTTGCTCTTTCTCCCACACTTTGTTTTTGGATTTGAAACCCTAATTTGCAACCTGTAGGTGACTTTTTGTGAATATATCAACCTTTGTGACAACTTAATGACTTTCTTCAACCTTGCAACCTAATCTTCAAAGGATCTTCAAGCCTTAAGACACCTAGATATGTAGTTACACATGTAGAGAGAGAAAAACTTGTTGATTTTTTAGTAAATGGGGGTTTTCCTTGGTCAAACCCCTTTTAGGTAATTAAACCAAATGATGAGATAATGAAATAAGGACATGAAACATGAAACATGAATAATGATACCTTGAATGATGTCTTATAAATCAACAATCTAACATGAAGTGGCCATGAAAGATGTAGATATAGATCTTGAAATAAGTGTAGAACAATGCTTAATCTTGGATCTTGAATGCAACATCACAACACTAGCTCAACAACATGCTTGATGCTTGATAACCCTGACATGATGATGGATCTTGAATTGCTGCAACAATTGATAAGGAAATCTACCCTTCAATGCCTTAGAAATGCCCTTGTAAACTCTCTTGACACTCTTGTGAAGTCTTGTAATCATAAACAAGTGCTATTAGGAATTTTATCTTGAAAGTCTTAGGTGAAAATGAGTGAAATAACCTTGTATTTATACTTATTTATGCCAAAATTTCTGAAATTACAACACTACAAGCTAACATCAGATCGAGGAGGATAAAATACCTCCAAGAATTTGAATTAAATTTGATTTTGGGCCACATGGGACTCATAGACCAAAAGTGGCATATGAGTCCCATTAGGCTTAACTATGGGACACAATTTAAAAAAATGCTTAGAATGATGTGAAATCTAGATCAGGACCCTAAAACACAGGTGGGAATCATATGCCCAAAGTAGCATATGAGTCCCAAATAACTAAATCTAGGCCACAAAATCCAAAAACACCTGAATTATGCTTGGATGTTGGTTTATGTCAGGATTATCCTCAAAAAGATGCATTAAATGGGGCTTGTGGATGTAAAATAAGGCCAATTAAAGCATAAAGAAGCCCAATTATTTAATAAAACCCTAGATTAATGTGAAAGTTCCAGAAAAGACTTTACAACACCATAAATAAGGCACCATTAAGTTCATTTAGTTTACAAGGGACCTTAACTTAATGTGAAGGTGCAAATAAATACACTTTACAACATTTAATTAAGGAAAAATTAGGTCTGTTGAGCTTAAAAGGGCCCTAAATCCAATGTGAATGTGTAAAAAACATTACAACACTAGATCAAGGTGACATTAGGTCCATTTTAATGTCAATAATTCCCAAATTAAGTAAGAAATTGTACCATCTCCAAGAAGGGAGTACAATTTCTATCATTACATTTAGCCCCCACTTTAGTGAGAGGAGGAACTTGCTTCCAACTCACACTAAAGTAGACATTCAAGAGGGGTCCAAGTGTATCAATGCAGATGGTCTAGGATGGAAAGGATCAAGGGAGTGGTCAAGCCCCTAGGATCCAAGATACTATGTCAAATCAGCATAAGCACAAAGGGACACACACAAGGTGTATGTTATGCAGCAAAATGAGATACACAAACACACAATGTCAATAAATAAAAGAAAGAAAACAAAAACAAGCGAAGATAAAAAGAGGTGGATCAAGCCTTGACCATTTGTCCTACACATTGTGGATCAGATCTAAGCTTTTTTCCAAAAAATGTATGCTCACTCTGAGGAAACGAAACTTTAGGCTATCTATTGGGTGAGTATCCAAAGGCTGGCTTAGTGAGAAATTCATGCCTCCAAGTCGGCTTCTCACCATATAATGAGAAAATCGTGCCCACATTTAGGCTTCTCATCATATGTTAACCATACCAAATCTATACCTCCTGATAACTTTGACAAGGCACCACATAATAATGAACTTCAAGCTTCATGAGGCAAGTAAAGTTTCATATGCTTGAAACTCACGAGCAAACAAGATGGCTCCACAAGCATGCAAAATGTGTTATGCAGGGTGGCCATATAGCGAATATTGTAAATGTGAAATAGTGTGAAGTACGTTCAAAGGGATTTTTCTTAGTTCATTTTGTTGGAAACTTGTAGCCATTTAAAGACAATTTCCACATAACCCAAAAGAGAAATCTATGCAACTAAGTATTCAGAATCCACATGCAAGAGAATAGACAACATACCCATGAAAATATGACACAAGATACCCTAGGAAAACCCTTAAGAGGGAAAAACCTAGCCTCCAAAAGCATCCATCTCTCATGTATTATTTAGCAATAAAGATTGCAATACATCTTCAGAGTCTCCATGAACACCATTGAAGCATCAAGCCCTCTCCAAGCAATCCATGTGAACAAGCATGTAATCACACATCCCATGCCATGCTTCAAACCCTCACAAATGCTAACAAAAGATAACATGCAAACTTCCCACCCTAAACAACTACCGTTGTGGTTGCTTTTATAGAAATAAGCTCCCACAAAACCACCAAGTGGTATTACACAAAACCATGTGACTAAAACCATGAGATTACAAAACCATGTCCCCATTTTTTTTTTGGTCGGTAACATAGGTTTTTATTATTATTATTATTAAAATTTAAAATGAAAATACATCAGATTCTTCTTCAAATGGTAGATTCCCCCCCAAGTAAATAAATAATACAAACACCATAAAGAAACAATTACAACCAAAGGACCTTGAAAAAGGACATTTTAAAAAGTCTACACTTTTGATGCACAACTTGGTATTTCCTTGGTTTGAGACCAGAGGACCATAGCAAAATTTCTCTTTTTGAAACATTTGTCTTTTCTCCTTTTGATGACTTGCTAGCCATCCTCCACCTTTGCAGCCTCCTTCTGCCAGTCCAAAAAAATTCCCTTTTCTACAAGCCCACCTTCCTCCATTTCTGCCTCCTCCTTCTGCCAAGCCTCAGATGTATCTTGTTGCGTCCATGTTTCTTCATGTTCTTCAACCATTTATTGACCATTTTGACCATCTTCCTCCCCATTACTCTCCCCTTTTTCTTGTGACTTCGTCAAGCCTGATTTCTCCCTACATTCTGGAGTTTTAGCACCATGAAGGTTTTTCTCTGCTTCACCTTCATTAGCTCTCCCTACACTAGCACCATCTGAGATGGGCATCTCAGCATGACCCGACCCCCCCCCCACCATTTTAAACCCCTATTTGACTATGGCAGTTTAGAGTTTCCTTCCGTCTGAGAGTTATTCTTATCCTACTCTTCCTTGCTCCCACTTTTTTTCTCTACTGCATAATGCCTGTGTGAGACATCTCGCCACCAAGTTGCTGGTTTGGACCATCTGGGTTTTGCACATTGTGCTGCTATATGTCCAGTCTGGAAACATCTCCTACATCAAAATGGTACTCCATAATCCAAGGGCTGTACCCAACATCCTTTGGAGGTTTTAATTGAGACCTCTAAGTCTGGAAGTATCTTTGATACTTTCATCTCCACCAAAATCTAGGCATAGGTGGAGTGAAAAATATTTGAAGAACCCTCATCAGCCATCAAAAAATACCCTAAAGAATTTCCTATAGCCTCTAAGCAAGACTCAAACCAAAAATGGAGAGGTAAGTTTGGGAGTCTTACCCACAGAGGAACTTTATCAAAAGTCTCTGATGCAGGGTTGAAAGCCAGATGCCAAGGCTTCAAGGATAGAGAAAATTTATCCTCCTAGCTCCAGAAGTAATCACATAGAACTTTATTTCTATCAACCACAGTTTCAAAAACTACAATAAAAAATCCTCTAGCAGTTGGGTAGATTTGGATACAACCATCTATAATAGGTTCCCAATGCTAAAAAATCCATTTATGTAAATAACACAAATGGGGCCAAAAACCCCTGAATCATCCTATCAGTCCTAAATGTGAAAAAACTTTAACATTGTGCATTACCTCCTCCTCAAGCTCTTCCTGCAAGAAAACTGATGGCTTATTGGACTTAACATCTTCATATGTTTTTCCCGTCACTTGGGGGTGAGGCTCCAGATGGGCTTTCACACCCCCTACCCGACATCCCCATGCATTCTTTGTAGAGCCCCACTCATCATTACCTTCACCTTGCTCAAAGATTTTCCCTGCTTTCTGTCCTAAGGTCTTTTGTCCGGGACTCCTTCCCTCACCCCTACAACTCACCGCCTCCACTATGGCCTAAAGTTCTGCACAACTTCTCTGTTTGGCCTCTCTCCACATTTTCTCCACTGACATCGTTGATTTGAAACCACTGAGCTTCCCTTGAGAAGCCTTCCCCACTAGGTTCAGTTTAGGAAAAACCCTAGTCTCTCTAGTCCACAAGTCAACCGTTATCTTCCATCTATGCCCTCTTGTCCATGTCCCCATATTTAATATTGGGTACTTTATTTATTTATTTTCCCCAATATTAAATAATTACATTTTTAGCAACTTAACTTATATCCCAATGTTACATACAACATAAAGTGGCCCCAAGAATAATTACATTAAATACATTATGCAAGGTGTACAACACACCATTTTCTAACATTCTCCCACTTGTTGTATATATTGCATAAGGGGAACAAGTAACCTCTAAACATGAATCAAAAGAACAATCCATTAGCCACATATACCATCAAGGAATCAAAGCGCTCCATGTGCTCCTTCAAGATACCTGCAACAAGAATTAAGGTGACTACCATCCCAAGCATGAATGCTTTCATCCACCATCATGCCAATGCACAAAGATAATAAGCCATCCAAAGAGAAGCCACACAATCTGTCATAACGAAGCATACATCTTGCCTCAACCGATATCCCAAACACATACACTCAATCAAAAGGTAACAATATGCACCAATAGTCATCAAGATACACAAAACCATAGCTGAAATAGTACCCACAACAAGTGCCAACACATCCAACTATCCATACCTCCAAGGTATTAAAAACATAGTAAACTCATGCCATAAAAATATATACCCATAAACTACAATCCTAAACTCCATGTGCAAAACCTGTCAAAGAATGACATACACATCCAAGAGCTCCCACTGCATGGGTAATGAAAATTTGAAAAAGATCAAGGAATATAAATTCTACCAATAGCATCATATTTAAAGTGTAAACAACATCATGTAGTACCAAGGAATCATCCACAATGATATGCAAAACATGTAAACTAATAACCTATAAGAACAAATCTCATCACAAGTCTCCATGGCTCTCCCAAGTTCTCCACACCCAACAAATAAAAAAGATAAAGGAACCTCCATGTCATCACCCAAGAACATAAGTGAAAACACATGACCACAAGCTAGTGATCACAATAGCTCCAACTAAACCTCAAACCAATGTAATGTGAAACCTAAAATCCAAGAAGATAACCAAGACCAAAGAGAGAAACACTACACATCATATGCTTGTAGAAAATCCTTCTACATACACCTCTAAATGCCAACTGTTTCAAGTATGATCTCATCCAAAACACCCCAAAAGAAAATCCATAACAACACCCAAACATTCAATCACCAAGATCAAACATAACATATGTATCATGTAATCAACATGGATTTAAGCCTCTCATAACCAAAGAAGATCAAACTAAATCCATTCCCAATGAAGGAAATAAGCCCAAAATATCTCCTAAACTCAACATCAATGAATGTAATCACAATGCATAAGGAGATAGACATGCCAACACTCCTCAAATGAACCCTCCAAAACCATATATCCATAGCCCAAGGTCCATATGCATGAGAAGATAAAGCATAAACATAAAGCACTTGAAAGAAACAATGGGAAATACCTCTCAAGTGAAACCACTGAGTAGACCAAGAGTGGGGAATGAGAATGCTCCTCCAAGACATCCAAGTCATCATGACTCATCCAAGAACACTCTCCACATAGGTCCATGTTGAACTCACGTCCAACCAAGGTGTAGGCTCCTCAGACTTCCTGCTGAGATCTCATCAAGAATAACCATCTCAACACATGTCTCTAATCACAAGAGAACTCAAGTATCACCTATGTCTCCAAGTATCCATGAGTACCTGTAACCAACCAATCCATGCCAAACTCTAAATGCAACATAGCATCATCACAAGTGATCAAGCAAATGATCAATGTACCCAATACAAAGAAAACCACACTCAATCAATGTCAAAGCTCTAATCAAGAATCAGGAACATAAACATGACATACACGATCTAACCATCTCCTCCTAGGAGATCACATGTACCATAACTTATATACATCCTGATCTCAAGAGAACAAGTACCATGCCAAAATCTAAACGCGTATCAAGAGTAAACCATGACATAATAGAAAAACACTCTAAACCAAGAAACCATATCCCCAATCACATGAAGATAACCATACCAAATGATGCATCCATGTCATAGCCAACAACTCCCACTGAACTGCAATACTGAGTCACACATGGCATCGTGACAACCATCCTCTCCATGAAGATCATCTAAGTCTACACACACAACTAAAATCTCAGTAACATAACAAGTAGAACCAAAATATACAAGCCAGGAAGATACCTACAACCACCAACAATCATAAACATATCCAACATTTCCAATCCATCACTGTCAAAAGCTCCCACTGAAAAGTGTAATCAAGCTATCCATGACATCATGCTAATAATCTCCTCATGAAGATCAACCAAAATTCCCTCACACAATCAAAGAACTCAAATATAACAAGAGCTCCCAAAAGGAAAAGTAAAACCATGATCCTCATACCAATAAGATACATCACCACAACCATAATCAAGAACCAATCCAAAACCACCAACAATACACCAACAACTCAACCCAATCGTGTCCCACATATCTGCATAACATATTCAACTACATAGGTCTCACATCATGACTGTACTTGGTAATACCATATCACTTCCTCAATATGCCAATAAAACCAACAAACCAAGTGACTAAACCAAGCCACCAAACTGAAAATGCATCAACATTGAAATATCTATGGGAAAAGACAACCCATTTCCAAGTCATAAATGTAACATGTAAGTATAGAACACCTACAACATTGCACAACTTGTAGATACGAAAATGCAACATACAAATCCAACCAAATACTGATAACCATGTCAAAAGAGAATATTCTAAGATGTACAACTGAGTATACAACGAACCAAACATCAAATCTCCAAGATCCGATCATCCATAAACTCATAGTATCACCATAGTCAAATAAACCAATAAACAACTCAAGATAGAATATTAAAAAATAAATAATTTCAAAACAACTCCAAACCTAATCCACTATGTAGTGCTCTGAACAAGCTTTCCGTCAACTATTCAAAGTCCAAAATCTGACTCTGTATGCACCCGATATCACCTCTCAGAGCTTAAAACAAAAACCTGACTTCCAGCTAGAAAAACACTATCAAAATTGTAAAATATTAGAAAATCATTGTCACCGTAGTGTAGAGCATTGAGTCAGCTTTCCAACAAGTCCAAGAAGTCAAAAAATGGAGCACCTGGGCGAAAGTTATGCCCCTCAGAAGAAAAAGTCTAGTTTACTTGAGGAAATTTTTTTTAGGTGGTTGGATGGCTGCCCCACCTAGGCGATGCCACTCCTTGGGTGGCGGACCCAAAAATGTATTTCAAAATAATTAATTTTTTTGTATAATAAAAAATTCATCGGGCCCCTTCTATATTCTTCCATGGCAGATTTATTCACTAGCAGATTTTAAAAAAGGATATAAAAAGTCTTAAAATTTTTAAAAGCCTTTAAAAAAGGCTATCGATTGTGTAAGGAGGGCAGGACTTGCTATTAGGTCGTCAGCGGTACCTGTCAGCAATACCGTCTGGAAGACTAAATATTGAAAATGAAGGTAATATTGTAGCTTAAAACTTGTAAAACTATGAGACTGTAGATCTAATTAAGTGTTCTTTGTCACAATTCTTTGTGTATGATTAATCTGTTTAGATCAATTTACCAATTGTAGAAAGAGACAAAAGATTGTAGAAGAATGAGACAAGAAGATAGAAGTGACACAACATATACATGGAGAAACCCGTTCAGGAAAAAACTCCACCAGAATCAATAGTGCTTGTATTATTTAACCTTAGAACAAGATTACAATAATACTGTATCAATCGTTGATTGATATGCTTCCTTTCCTTCAACAATCCTTCTTCACAACTTGCAATAAACTCTCATCTCTTGGCATGCCTTTCATTCTCTTATGCAATGCATAGATTCAAACTCAAACAAGATTTTTCTCAACCAAGGGTTATACAACCACAACCATGGCTTTGATACCAATTGTTGGAAACTTGCAGCCATTTAAAGACAATTTCCACATAACCCAAATGAGAAATTTATGCAACTAAGTATTCAGAATCCACATGTAAGAGAATAGACAACATACCCATGAAAATATGACACAAGATATACCCTGGGAAAACCATTAAGAGGGAAAAACCCAGCCTCCAAAATCATCCATCTCTCATGTATTATTCAACAATAAAGATTACAATACATCTTCAGAGTCTCCATGAACACCATTGAAGCATCAAGCCCTCTCTAAGATGTTGGAAATACGATGCCATTTAATTGCAATCCTAAAAGTTATTTATTTCATGTATCTCCCAAGTCCTTAGAATGTGTTCATCAACACTAGGATTAGGAAGAGATTAATATTTGATGAAATAATCATGTTAATTGACATTTGTAATCAATTCTAAATGTTAGGAGCATGTGAGGGCGTCCATTTTGAGTTCCTAAATAATAGGGGCACATGGGGCACCCACATGGTAGGTGACACTCACCTTGAGTTTAGTTAACTATTCAGAGTAAGAGATAACACTTCTGAATGCATGTAAAGATCCTAGGAGTTAGGGTTTGATGTTTGCATGCATGAAGTTCAGTTTAGTTCAGTTAGTTTAGTTTAGTTTAGTTTAGTTTAGTTAAGTTATGGTTTAGTTATATCTTCAATTAGTTTTAGTTGAATGCTAGTTGACTTCAGTTAACTTGGAATGCATGACTAATGACTTGAGTTACATGAAAAATAATAGGGACTACCTTTAGTTAACAAGGTTTGACCATTTTTGCATTAATGGTATTGAGAAATGTTTTAGTTAAGAGGAAATGACTTGGACCCAACTTGGGTGCCCAAGTTGGCTTCTTGGAATTAACTCCTTTGCATGTTAAGATATTTCAGAAGGCTAAGTTAAGTGGGCCCTCTCTTGGGTGCCTACTTTGAGGATGAAGCCTTGAAGATATTTACAGAATGAAGGTTGAGTTGCTACTTTAGTTTGGGACGCCCAAATGCATGAAGATGAGGATTTGACATTGTTCTTTAGGGCATAACTCTACTTGCAAGAGATAGGCGTACCTTTTAGGGATAGGGCTTGAGCATTGTAATTGTAACTCATGTTGAGTTTACAAATTTGTTTAATGCCTATTTATCTCAAGCAAGTTGAAGAGAGTTAATCATCAGTTTTATTGCAGGTTGTGAAGAATATTTGGTGAAGGAAAAAGATGCATTCTCAAGAAAGAATTGGAGTTATTGTAATCTACTTCAGAGATTAAATAATACATTAATTCTTGGTGGAGTTTTTTCCCGAAAGGGTTTCTCCACGATATATGCTTGTGTAATATTTCTAATATATCCTGTCTAATTCTTCTACAACTTATGTCTTCATTCTACAAATGATAAAATGAATTAATTAGATAATCACCCACAAAGAATCTGTAACAAAGGAAAAGTATATTTAGATCAACAATCTTAAAGTTTTACAAAGTATTAAGCTACATAAACACCTTAATTTTCAACACAAGAAATCCATGTGAACAAGCATGTAACCACACATCCCATGCCATGCTTCAAACCCTCACAAATGCTAACAAGAGCTAACATGAAAACTTCCCACCCTAAACAATTACCCTTGTGGTTGCTTTTATAGAAATAAGCTCCCACAAAACCACCAAGTGGTATTACACAAAACCATGTGACTAAAACCATGAGATTACAAAACCATGTCCCCATATTTAATATTGGGTACTTATTTATTTATTTTCCCCAATATTAAATAATTACATTTTTAGCAACTTAACTTATGTCTCAATGTTACATACAACATAAAGTGGCCCCAAGAATAATTACATTAAATACATTATGCAAGTTGCACAAAACACCTCTTTCTAACACATGTACTTGGTCTCCTCTTAGGGAGTTACATTATGCCCAATGTCTCCAAGAGAGGAAAATTCAAAGAAATATCACACTCTCGGAGGGAATCAAGCCCAATGACACCACCAAGAAAGGGATGCATCACAAGAATAAATAAAATCACATAGTGAAAAATGAGTTTCAGTGTAATGTCACATGTGAGTCAACTTAAGGCATGTCATCCACATCCAAAGCTTGCTTTTGTATGTTCATGAAAGGTGGTCAACTAGCCAAAAGAGACAACGACAAGTGACATATGAGGACAAGGCTACCTAACCCCTTGCCCCCACTTAGTGCAGGAAAAGAGTGAGCCGAGAAACATGCTAGAATGAGAATCAGTATCAATTAGATGAATTAGGTGCTCCCTCATAAGGAAGAGCACCACACTCCTTAAGATGTTGAATTTTATCACTTAAAGCCTTACTTACATTCGTTAGTAGAATGACCATGAACTCTATGATATGTGAAAAATGAATTCTTGTAGTAAAATTTCTTTCATGTTCATGGAGGGAGAGATATCAAGTGATCTTGGAGGAGTCTCAACAAGATACTCTCTTGATCAAAAGTAGAAAATGTTCCTTTATTTTGTGGCAAAGATATTTCTTTCTTAGTACATGATATCTTACTTACACAAGACTCTTTAGATTGCGAGATTTTGTACTCTCCTTTATGGGAGGGTGTAAAATCTATCAAATTCAAATAATTGGTGTTTTGCGTGATGACATTGATGTGAAGTGAGGATTTCTTTGTTTCTTTCAAACGATAATAATCAAGACCACTAGTGTTTATCAGTTCAAGATGCACTAATGTTAAAGTTGGCTTAGAAGGGTGATTTGTAATAGTGTTGATATTAAGTGAAGGCTTGTTTGTGTCTTTCAAGGGACAATAACCAATACCACTACTCTTTTCTTGCATGTGAGGCTCTATCAGGACACAAATACCTTGTTCTCTAGCACCACATCCTTTTCCACTATAACCAAGTTATTTTATCATTTCATAACCTTTTCCATAAATATTTTTCATCTCTTTTGGATTTGGTGGTTGCTGATAATTAAGTTCATCAAAGTTTGTTGTGTAATTTGTTGTCTATTGTTCTAAAGTGGTTGAGGTGGATGCTTTCAAAGGGTCTTCCAAATTTTGTGATGACATTACCACTTTTTCTTTTCCCTTTTCAGAGTCTTTGTTTATGATCTTGTATTCCCCCACATGAATGTTGGTTCAAATTCTAAGGAACCACAATCATCTTAGATAATAGCTTTGTGACTTCCTCAATGCATTTTTCTTGTTCTTTTTGTTGCATGTGTTCTACTTGTGTAGTTGGTGTCAATGTTTTCAAAGAATTTTCCTTGTTTTTCTCAATGTTTAAACAACTGTTTGGTTCAAGGTCATCTTCAAGTTTGTACACTTTATTGTTGTAGATGTATTTCATTTTATGATGAAGGGTAGAAGGCACCCCATTCATTGCATGAATCCATGACCTTCCTAAAAGGATATTATATGAAAGATCGTAAGGCATAACATGGATCGGTGTTTCTAATGTGGCCTTTCTAGCTATAATAGGCAAAGTGATCACACCGAGCGGTTGTTTTCCTATATTGTCAAATCCCTTAATAGATAAAGAGTCAAGTTGAATTTTTTATTTATCCACACCAAGCCTATCCAAAAGGTTTACACTACACACATTAAGAGCAGGGCCATTGTCAAAAAGGGTTTTCTTTATGCTTGTTCTATTGTATCTAGCTATTATCATGAAAGCATCATTTTGTTTTTGTACTTCCAAAGGAGGGAGTTTGCTTTGGTGGAAAATAATGTCAATGCTCATTCCTTGAATCATGGCTGCTATGTCATTCAGTTGCACATTAGAAGGGATAGGAACTTGTTGTAAAGCATTTTCAATCATGTTATGATAATGAGGAGATGCTTGAATAAGGTCCTATAATGATATTTTAGCGGATTATTCTTTAGTTTTTTGACAAGATCATAATCCTTTTCATGAGGATGACCTGCCAAAATAGGGTTAGGAAAGATAGGATTAGGAAATGGGAGGGATGTTGAAGGTGTTTATCTTGGTTGTGTATTGTTTCTAGTGTTAAATGTATGAGCAACAGTATTATAACTCGGTTGTTGTGACACATTATTCTTAGGTGGGTAAAGGATAAGTTCAGGTTTGTTTTGAGTTTGAGTTTTGTGGGAAGGTGAGTAAAGGGTGAGTTGAGGTTGAATACTATTAACATCCCTTAGTGAAGGAGAGTCTAATGTTACTTCATCATCTTCATCTAAGGAAACTATATCACTATTGTCAATGTTATCATTTTCTTGCACCATGATATCCTCCCTAGGATGAGAGTTTTTAGGAGAACTACAAGCTAGATGTTCATGACAGTCAAAGGCTGGTTCTTCTAAAATGACTTCATCGCAAGTAAGGGAGTTATCAATGGTTGAATTGTCTTGTTTATTAATGATGACATTCTCTAGTTCGATAATGTTTTTCTTAGGGGAAGAGAGGCAACTGAGATTCTCATGGCTCTTATTGCTTTGATCTTTTGCTATCAAAGTTTATTCTTCACCAATAGTAGAGATATTAGAAGAAGGTCCAATTTGATTGTTAGGAGTGCCCATGATTTCATCCTTGTTTTCTAGGGTCTCAATCTCTTGTGCCATAACTTCTACCCTAGTAGGAGAGTTAAGAGGTTGGTCACATGCCATGAATATATTCTGTAAATCAAATTCATTTCCAATAGGGTAGTCATCAAGGGAAGGAGAACTATCATTGTTATGCCTATGAATTATTGAATCCTTTTGTTCAAATGGATCTTTCCAAATGTTAGGGACATTAGGAAGGATATAAATAATTCTATAACTTTCAATCATTGGATCTTCTAACACCAACATGTCTTTCTAACAAATGTGATTTTCATGGTCATTCTCAATTGTATTCTCTTTCTCTAAAGTATTGTAATATAAGTAGTAGAGGAGTTGGGAGAGGAATGTAAACTAAGTAAAGTGGTGGAAATGATCTCATCTTTTGGTGTTATAATATCTTCCCAAGGGGGAAGAGGAGAAGGACAAGCAAGAATTTCATGATTCTCAACAATGGCATCTTCTTTCACCAAGATACCTTCATCACTACTAGGAGAGGTATCATGAGAAGAACAACTATGGTCGTCATGGATGTCTATGCTTGTATCTTTTATCACATCATTCCCACAAATAGGAGAGATAAGAGGGGGATCAATGACAAACAAAAATTTCTTACAATACTTAATAGGATTTGAAAAAAGAACATGAAGTATGATAACTATAGATTTTTGCAATGAAAACATGATGTAACGATTGTCCTACAAATTTGAAATGCAACAATGATAGAGCAAACATGAAAAAGGATAATGCAATTTTTAGATTTCAAACAAGGTAATTTACTGATTACACTATACAATAATCTGAAAGTGAAATGTTGTAAATGCAAATTTGGAATTGAGAAATGCATGAAATGAACTGATTTAAGCTAGATCTAGTGAAATGCATGTAACAAAAACTCAACCAACTGAAACAAATAACTAATGACAACAAAAAAAAGTGCAAAAAAAAGGTTTTCAATGCTGTAAAAGGCAATTTTAGGGCTGATCTGGGACTAATTCACCTAGAGGGGCGTATGAGTCCCAGTATGGGTTTTTCAGTGGTTCAAATGATGAAAAATGCACAACACAAAAATCATAGAAAGTAGGAAAAACAACCTGCACTGGGACTAAATCACCTAGAGGGGTGAATGAGTCTCAAATTAGGGTTTTTGTACCATTTTCAACAAATTTTGTGTGAATGTTATTTTTTTGGTTAGAATGATGTCTAGGCTAAGTGTAAATGCAAATTTTAGACAAAATTCAATGATGCAAGATGCAAAAATGCAACCTATATGCACTTTCACTAATGTAAGATTTAGAAACCCTAGATGCAAATCAACTAATGTAAAACCCTAATACAAAGTCAATGCAAGCTAGATCTAGGATTATGATGCACTCCAAATTAGAAAAGGGGTGTTCACGTTGGGTTCACCAAAATGTAGCAACAAAAATAGTATGCCCCACCTTTGAGGAATGGAGCACAAGGATAGTGTTCCTATTTCACACTTGTTACACTCAAGGAAACCTTAGAGATCTCAATCCAAGGATAGAAAGGGGGGAGAGATCTTGCAATAATGTATCCTATGGGGTGATTAAAGAAAATAAGAGGGTTCAGCACAAAGCTAGGGCTTGGAAAGACACGAAATGTAAATGACATGCAAAGTACTATGCAAAACCTAACTAAATGACCTAGGAAATGAAATTGAAATATAGAATGACAAACTGCAGATGAACATAGGTGAACCTGGAAGAAGGATGAGGTCAAAAAAAGCTCCCAAACCTTAAAAAAATTGCTATTTGATTCCCACTAGGACTCGCAAACCAATCTGGGTGATTTAGTCCTAGACAAGGATTTTTGTGCCAAAATAGGAATCTATTAGTGTACGACTTGAATCCATTGAAATCTGGAAAAATCACTGTACTAGGAATCATACACTGTAAGTGGTGTATCAGTCCCACTCAACTTGTTTGGAGGATTAAGATTTGAATCAGGTCTCCAATCTCTTCTCTTTCTCCCACACTTTGTTTCTGGATTTGAAACCCTGATTTGTAACATGTACGCGACTTTTTGTGAAGATATCAATCTTGTGACAACTTGATGACTTTCTTCAACCTTGCAACCTAATCTTTAAAGGATCTTCAAGCCTCAAGACACATAGATCTACAATTACACATGTAGAGAGAGAAAAACTTATTGATTTGTTAGTAAATGGGGGTTTGCCTTGGTCAAACCCCTTTTAGGTAATTAAAGCAAATGATGAGATAATGAAATAAGGACATGAAACATGAAACATCAATAATGATACCTTGAATGATGTCTTATAAATAAAAAATCTAACATGAAGTGGTCATGAAGGATGTAGATCGAGATCTTGAAATAAGTGTAGAACAATGCTTAATCTTAGATCTTGAATGCAACATCACAACACTAGCTCAACAACATGCTTGATGCTTGATAACGTTGACATGATGATGGATCTTGAATTGTTGCAACAATTGATGAGGAAATTTTCCCTTGAATTCCTTAGAAATGCTCTTGTAAACTCTCTTGACACTCTTGTGAAGTCTTGTACAATCATAAACTTGATATTAGGAATTCTCTCTTGAAAGTCTTAGGTGAAAATGAGTGAAATAACCTTGTATTTATCCTTATTTATGCTATTTTTTTTGAAATTACAACACTACGAGCCAACATCAGATTGAGGAGGATAAAATCCTACCAAGAATTTGAATTAAATTTTATTTTGGGCCACATGGGACTCATACGCTAGAAGTGGCATATGAGTCCCACTAGGCTTAACTATGGGGCACAATTTTCAAAAATGCTTAGAATGATGTGAAATCCAAATTGGGGCCCTAAAACCTAGGTGGCACTCGACACCCAAAGTGACGTATGAGTCCCAAATCACTAAATCTAGGCCACACAATCCAAAAACACTTGAATTATGATTGGATGCTAGTTTATGTTGAGATTATCCTTTAAAAGATGCATTAAATGGGGCTTGCAGATGTAAAATAAGGCCAATTAAAGCATAAAGAAGCCCGATTATTAATAAACCCTAGATTAATGTGAAAGTTTTAGGATACACTTTACAACACCATAAATAAGGCATCATTAATTTCATTTAGTTTACAAGGGTCCTAAACTTAATGTGAAGGTGCAAATAAATACACTTTACAACATTAAATTAAGGAAAAATTAGGTCTATTGAGGTTAAAAGGGCCCTAAATCTAATGTTAATGTGTAAAACACATTACAAAACTAGATCAAGGTGAGATTAGGTCCATTTTAATGTCAATAATTCCCAAATTAAGTAAGAAATTGTACCATCTCTAAGAAGGGCGTACAATTTTCATCATTACAACCACAAATCTTCGTGCAATAGTATTATCACCCAAACTAACCGATCCTTCTTTGCATTTCCTAAGTTGGATGAATTTTCTTTGTCTCCAATCATATGCTTAGACAACCACTATCTATTACCTACTGATTTTTCTTTTTCGCATGCAATGTCATTTGTGCAATCTTTAATTGTGTGGGATTCTTCTCTTTCTCTTTCCACACCTTCTTAGGTTTCTTTTCAACCTTCTCTTCCTCTTTCTCATGAACCTTCCATTTTCATATTGTGAGGTGTGTTTTTCTTCTTCTTAGACTGAAATTTGGTCTTATAATTTTTTTATAGTTTCTAACTAAATGACCAAAATTATTGCAGTTGTAATAGATTATACTCATATCCATCAAAGGAGCAAATGAGTTCTTACTTACAAGTTTTGTAATCCTATTAGGAATTAATCTACATTCCCTAGCTTTATGACCAAATTTATTACAAGTATAACAATACCCATAGAAGAATGATGAGTACTTGGTCATAGTGTTTCCTTGAGTTGGATGAAGAGGTCTTCTTTGTCTTGGCCTCTCTAGATTTGTAAATCCATCAACATCCATTCTTCTTGTGTTTTGCTTCTTCTTTTGTTGATCAAGAACTGACTAGATATTCCTTTTGTCTACAATTGACTTCTCTTCTCCAAAAAAATATTCCTTGCATGATTTCTCACCAATGGAAACCATCTTTTTCTTCTACTCTAAATCTTTCATAAAGCTTTGAAAAAGCATTGATAAAGGAACTCTTTCCTTTCTCCAGCCCTAAACTTGATTTCTCTTTGTTGGTTGGCTTTTGCGTGCTTAATAATCCATCAAGAATCTCTGAGTGAGCTTTCAGCTTCAAGCCTTATTAAATTTTCTCTCCACCTTTCTCCAATTCTTTCCTTAAGGCTACTATTTTTGCCTCAAGCTTCATACATTCATCCACATCATATATTCTAATTTGTATTTTATCATTTCTTCCATTCTTTTGGCTTCCTCCACTTTAAGTTTTAGACTCACTACCATCTGATTGGATTCCTCAAGGTCTTCAGTTATTTGCTTATTCTCCCAAGTTTCAGGCCTTCAACCTCATCTCTCAAATTGTCAATATCTTCTAGAATGCAGAGATGAATTCTCCTTCTAGATATATCTTAGCCTCCTCTTCTCCAAGATATTTTCCCATGCCATGTTTATGTTTTGCTGAGTCTTTAGCTATGAAGAAAAAATCTTCCTCTATTTCCTTCATTACAAGAGAACAATCTAGTTCATCATTTGAACTATCACTAGCATCAGATGAGTTACTTTCTTCTTGAATACACATGATCTTTTTCTTCCTTCCAAAGTTATTCTTCTTAGAATAGTAGGGTTTCTTCATATTATAGTGTTCTTCTTGTTCAAATTTATCCTTCTTATAGGGTCATTTAGAAGCAAAATGTCCTATCTTACCATAGTCAAAGCACTTGAAGGGTAACTTACCTTTATACTTCCCAGATCCTCTCCTTAGTCTTTTGATGAAGTTTGCTTCTTCTTCATCAGTCTCTTCATGTTCTGATGTAGAAATAACTTCCTTGAATTTCATGGTTACTTTATCTCTTTCCTTGTTTGCATCCTTGAATGCAACTTCCTTTATAAATAATTCTGCATTTTCCATTCTCATCTTGTATGCAGTGAATATACCATGGAGCTCATCAAGATTGAGTTTTTCCACTTCTCTCCCTTCTTCTACAACAAAGATCTTGGAGTCATACCTGGTTGTCATTGACCTTAGAACCTTTTGCACAATGATAGATTCTTTAACTTCTTCTCTAAACCCTTTGATTGAATTCACTATCTCTTCAACTCTTAGAATATATTCTACAATCTTTTCTACTTCACCCATATTTAGACCTTCAAACTTGGCTCTCACAATTTGTGACTTGTTATATCATTCATATATGCTTTTCAACTTCTCCAAGACATCATGTGCAATTTTACAATGCATAACCTTGACAAACACTAGTCTTGTCAAACCACAAAGAATGGCATGCTTTGCTTTTTCATTATTTTCATAATCCTTCTTACTAGCAGCATCAGTAGGAGGTGTGGCCGGTGGTGTATATCCATTCACAACTGAAATCCAAACATCAAACCCTAAAGATCCTAAATATGTCTGCATCATAACATTCGAGAATGCATAATCTGATCCATCAAATTGAGGTGCCTTGTTTGTAGAAGAACCTTCTTGACTGGATATTGTGTTCTCTTTCCCAAGACCTACCCGAATTGATTAATCTTCTCCTAGGGAACCTAAAGCTTGGATACCAATTGTTGGAACACAAGATTCTACTGAGAGGGGGGGTTAATCAGTAGATCACTTAAAATTTTATCCATTATACTTTTTGCAGATCAATTCCTTAAGCCCTTAAAGTGAAGTTTAAACCTTATTATGTAGAAATATAAACATGCACACACATAATCATCTCATACCACAAGATGTACGTGGAAAACCCAAGATGGGAAAAACCATGGTGAGAAATACTGCTAGGATCTACTATCCTAATCCAACCTCACAAGCTAAATGTTTAGTTACAACACCAACCCTAAGGAGACACCACTCCCATGGTTTTAGGAGAACCCACTCCAAGGAAGCGCCCACTCCCTAATCCAAGCACCTACGTAGATATCTGATGGCTCCCACCAATCAAATTTACTATTTAGGATATTAAAATTTGATTACATTTCAATGTTATAATTTATTTTCAACTCCACAATACCTTGTTGCAATCTTCTACAACTCTATGCTCTATTCAAGATTCACCTCACTCCACTTGGATTTTTGAATATTAACCCAAATCAAATCTCTAATTTTTTTTGGGGTTCTACTCATTCAGAATTAGTGCATTCTCTACCACAATTTTGCTCTCTAACTCTATTGCATGCACCATCCAAATTTATGAATTTTTTTGATTGTCTCCCCCTTTTTCTTTACTCCACCAATCTGTAATCAATACCTCAAGCCATGTACCTTCTGTATAAATATTCCTTCTAGGATTTTCCTACTATCTTTCTCAAGAAGTTATCTATTATTCGAGACACAATCCCTATATAGGATTTAATGGGTTTACTATGTATGGTCATCTACATAATCAAAACCCTAATATGCATTAAATTTAATTATCTATTTATTCAAATTGATTTTGATCTCTCTCAACATGGCGATCTGTGTCATCGACTTGTAAATCAAATCTCCAATCAGATGGTCGCTGGAGTAGTTGAACCAATTAATTTTGTCCAGTGTGTCAACTACCAGACCTAATCCACATTCATGCACAACTAGCCATTTGAAACCTTTGTCTTTAAATTTTCACTGTTGATTTGAAGCCTTCACACCATGATCAACCATTCTTCATCCATCATCACAACTTTAAGACATCATCGTTGGATGATCTTCATTTAATTATCGTCGTTGATCTTTAACTCATTGCATATCACTGCTTCACTTTTTTCTTCGTCCTCCATTTCTGTGATGTGTATGGATATAGCAATCATTGTCCAATTTCCTTCATTCAATCTTCACAATTGACAATCATTGCATGCACTTTGCTTACCACAACTTCATTTGTGAGCAAAGGTAAGATAATCATGATACAAAGAACCCTCATGATGTAGTAAAATTTTACCATGTGTCGTGTGCTTGTCATACTACAGGGCAAGGTTGGGGACCATCAAAACCATAGTGGGGGAGTGGGAGGCTACCATCTTTCCACAACTGTCACCATCTTCCACTATCTCTTGAAGCTCATTGCTCATTGCTGAAATCATCACATTGCTTCGCTTCACAACAACGATGTGAATCGACCAACCGATCTTTTGCCACATGTCCACCTTAGCCTAGGGTCCTCATGACATGCGTCACAAGACTGCCATACCACAAGCTCATAACACAGACCCACCAAATATTTAGTAGGTTGGCAGGAATTGTTTGATCTTCAACAATCAATCTTCACCATTGCCCGCTATCCCACGGGGCTAGACATGGACCCACCACATTTACAACAGGCTAGTAGGGACCGTTGATTTTCCAAGACTTGATCACAACCATTGATTAAGTTTCATCGTCCATCACACAAACCATAGGAAGGGTTAAAATTTAAACTACAATTCAAAGGACCATAGTGATAGCCATCTAATCTTCAAACTTTCAATGCGCATTGTTGATTTCACATATGGGCCTTCATCGGGTGAACTTGAAGTGCTAGGTAAGAGGGTTGGTCACACCAACAACCTTGATGGCTTAAGTGATGACTTAAGCAACCGACTACCCCTCGATAAGCAGTCAACAACAAAATAGAAAACCTAATGAGTGCCATGACTACAAGGCCTAGGGTTTAACTTATAAACCCTAAAACTGTTCGAGGGTAGAGATAATTCATTTTTGAGCACATCCTACATCCTCTGGACTTGTAACTTATATATTTCTGAGAAGTTCTCAGAAAATCCATGTCAAAATTGGCCAAGTATATTTCTTCTGATACTTGGAAGCAAGTGTTATAGAAAAGTGACAACTTTTTATGTCAACTTTGCAACATTGTGAGCAACATTGCAACATTCTCAAAGCCATGCTTTTGACTCCACCCACCTACACCAAATCTTCAGAACTAGATCCAATGCATCTCCCAAGCACTCCTTTGACATCAATGACAACATTATGCCAACATGTAAGTGGTAGGAACAATTTTAATATTTTTATAGGTTATAGATGTATAGTTTAAGGTTTGAGTTTAGTAGGATTCTAATTCCAAAAAACTATATATGATTTTAAAAAGAAAAATATAATATTATAGATTTAATTTCATTAAGAAGTTCTATAATAAACTTAATCTTGTTAGTTTTTTAACATGTATTTAATTTTTTTTTACCTTCCATATTAATTATGTATACATAGGAGAGAAGAGAGATTTTTGGGAAGATGTACACTTATTATATACATTGTGTTGGTATTCTTTTGCAAAGTGTTCTTGATTTGTTAAGGAGATTTTCATGGGAAATGAAACCATTTCAAGAAGCTAATTCCAAATTTAATAAAATGATCTCATTGGTGGATTTTTAAAAATCATTGGTTTATAATGATGACTAATTCCTAGCAAATTTATATATGTAAAATTAGGTATTTTTATGCATTTTTAAAAGTTGTGTAGGCTATTGCTATGCAAAATACCATGGATTTAACATTCTCTAGCCACAAATGCCTTGTGGTAGGCTAGGTCTAACATTTCTCAATTATTGTTGGATTCATTCGTTGACGTCTATTGATTGAAGTGAACAATTTATCATTCTTAGGGTACTTAGGTTTTTATTTAGGTGAAAAAGGGATGAAGATCACATGAAAATGAAAGGTGGTTCTATGTTAACTTTTAGAATTTATATTTAAAATAAAACATATTTTTTTATTATAGTTTAAGTTGCCATTAATTCTTTTTACCTAATTTATTTATTTTTATATTGAATGAATTACCAAATTTCAAATGTGTAGGCCATTCTCATTTGTGTGTCCAAAACTATATTTTTCTTCAAATACCATATTAAAGTTGCACAAATTTCCTTATAAAAAATACTTTATATGAAATAGTGTACCTACTCTCCAAGCTCTTTGGATCAAGAATTTTCCCCTTTCATATTTGAAAATTTGCTCGAATTTAGGAGGCTTTATTACTATTTTCTAGAAAAAAGTGAAAAAAATAAAGAGAAAAATAAATAAAAATATTAAGCATATATAATCATAATCATTATTTATTATTCATGGTTTGAGATGAAAACATGAGGCTGCTTATAAAGACTTCATTTAGTGAAATTAGTTTTTTCTCAATTTGGTCACTGTTCTTTCTCTATTGATTAGTTTGTATGAAGGCGATTCAATAGTCACTATTGGCTCACAACTGCAAATAGAATTTGAGCTCTATAGTATCTTTGCAATCTAAAATATTTTATATTGTGTTTTAAATATTTTGGAAGATATGTCTATCTTCAACACAATATTAAAATCATAAGCTATAAAGTTAAAAGTTGGAGAGAAGTATTGCCATTTTTTTAGAGAGAAGTATTTTAGACAAGAGAAATGAAGACTACCAGAAGAATGAAGGAGAAAGAGAACTTAGTCGCACATTTGTAATCATGTGTTTATAATTATTACATACACTATTGTCTACAATGTAGTTGCTATCATCAACGTATACAATAATTAGCATAATATTACCAAATACAAGATGGGAGTAGTCAATGCCCCAATGACTACAAGAGAAAATTCTAACATTGCAAACAAATAAAAAAAGAAATTCAATCATGAAATGTAGATTTTAACATAAATAAAATAGTGTGATATAACAAGTTATCTCAACATTTGATCACTATAATTTAGTCTCAAAGATTCTAAAACTAATTCTAAAAAATATTTCAAATAAATGTTTAAAATATAGCTCTTTGTTGTCTTTATATCTCTACGATAATGAGTTGTTTAACTAGTCTAATTCAGAAAGGTATTTAATTTATAACATGACAAATGTCAATATATTAAAGACTAATATATGCAAAAAGAAATGAAAAATAAAATAATATTTCTCACACATTTAATGGATTATACTCTAATAATTCCATATAATTTTCTATTGACAGGCCCCTATTGACATAACCTTGCACCATCTTTTCATGCAAGTGCTAATGTATATATAATTTACTATTCACATAGCTTTAAAAAATAAAAAGGATAGAGCTGTTCTTTTTACCACTGTTCCAAGTTTGGGTATAAAAAGAAATTCAGAGTGCAGCTAACTGATATGATTGGGAAAGGTAACAAACGAAACACCAATTTTTTATTCTTACCATAAGATTTCGATTTACAGAAATCATTGAAAGGCGAAATGATATTTGTATTCATAAAATGTCTAGATAAACTCTTGGGCAGGTCCCTTAGTGTAATATACATAAGGTTGCAAAACTGCTGCCCAGTTATTCAACTTCATAGCTGCTGCATGTTTATTCAATTTCAGATCTACCCAGTTATTCAACTTCTTAAATGCGGCTTATTTATTCAATTTCACAAGAAGAAAGATAACTGATCCATTGCATTCGAGGCTGCAGAAATGCACAAATTCCACAGTCAAAGCTAGTTCAATAACGAAAGCTAATCAATCGACAAATTTAAAAAAGAGGTGGAATACTTACCTGCAGTGGAGAGAGCCCAGTTGCTATCCTGGACGACGTTCCAGAAGAAATACCCCAATAAGTCATTTTGTTTCGCATACTCCACCTTAGCTGCGACAGACTGTTCGTTGTCGTAGCCAATCCATACAAGCCCAGCATAACAATAAACTGACACGGTGGTGGTGTCATAAACCTCGGTGGCGGCGTTGTTACTGATAAATTCCTTAATCTGGGCGAAACTCAATACATCGGGGTTGCCTGGACCGCTTGCCTCGGCTCCTATTCCCACATTCTCTGCGCTCTTCAGCGTCCACGAATATCCATACATGGGCATTCCCACCACAATTTTCTGCCCAGGAAGACCTGCATTCAACCACGACTCAACGCCATAGCTGGTACTAAAATCTGAGTTGGGATCGTAGAGAGCCGCGTGCTCTCCTGTGTTGTTAATACGATTTGGGCTGGTAAAATCGTAGGTCATAATGTTCACCCAGTCCATATTGGCAGTGATAGAATTGATGGGATATTCTCTAACTATGCCCCACTGAAAGAACTGATTTGAGAAATAGACCGCAGCGGTGAGCAGCAGAGGATCCTTGTCAGAGGCTGCAGCCTCTCCATCCACCGCAGCTTTCCATTCCACGAACAGCTGCCCCCAGTTTTCCATGTCCGCCAGGGTTTGCGGGTACTCCCAGTCGAGATCGAGCCCGTCGAAGGAATATTGCCTGGCCAGAGATATGGCCGAGTCAATGAATTTTTCTCGCAGTGAAGAATCGGCAGCCATTGTGGAGAAGTCGTCCATGTTGGAATTTCCTCCGCCAATGGAAAGCAATGCTTTCACATCGGGATTACTGTTCTTTACTGTGGTGGTGAAGAGTGCGATGCTTTCTTGGTTGCTTGCAGAGACGGTGACCTCATAAGTTTGCGGATTGAGATCTGCGAAAGCGTAGAGGAGATGGGTGTAGAGAGAGGCATCTACAGAGGATGGAGGGAAATAAGAGTAACTGTAGGCAGGCCAGTACCCCACTTTCACGGCAATGGCTGTGGGGCAAATTAACATGAGGCCAATGATCAGGAATTGCAATTCGCGCTCCATTATTCCAAGGCGGGTGTAGAATAACAAATGTACTTAGACTAGACGTGGGATTAGTTATTACGCCGAAGGCGTCCTACGCTTAGTATTTTGAAGGCATTTTTACCTCCTACGGTGTAGATTGCTCGACAGGCAATCGCCTGCGATGAAACTAATCACAACCGTTCATCATTTTTGGCCATTTTCTTGGCTGTTTACGCGCCTTTTTGCTGCTTTCCCCGCTGCCGTAGCTTTCCGCTCCAAACTTTTCGTCCCTGGTATTGGCCTTTCACTTCTCCACTTGCGTGACAGTTGAGAAGGAATTTGCAATTAATGTTTCCATAAATATCTGCGTTTACCATCTACCCTCACCGCCCTTGTTTGGTCTACAATATCTGCTCTATAATATTGCAAGCCCTGCACATCTTCACTTGTCCTGATTTCATTGCGGTTTCACAAGAACCTGCGCAGGTTGTGATTCGTAGGTCTGGGCTTCCTACAAAATCTTGAGGTAAGTCGGTTCTAATGAAGCTTTCTACTAATTACACGTTGTCCACAGTTTGAAATATCTAGGTAGTTACTTCTCTGCACAGCTTCAAACCCAGATGCAAAATACTTCATAAATATACAGTTAGCAATAGACTCTGGTAGTGATTTTTGCAATAGGTTTACAATTTTTTTCCCATTCATAGACTCTGGTAGCGATTTCGACAATAGGTTTGCCTCCTCTTCAGGAGGTTTTGGCTTTGGGTATCCTTTTATAGGGTTTCTATTATTTTGCTAGGAAAGATGGGTTTTTTTCCAATGAGTTTTCCCAGTAACAACATTTGTAGTGTTTGCCAGTCAAGGTGTTGTGTTCTTTATACGGTATTAGGCCTGTGGGATTTCTGCGATTGATGTTAGCAAATAGAATAATTTTATATCTTTAGAACTAATTTTTTGGCAAACAAAATTATTCCTTCATTATGGTCGTGGTTTTCCTTCATCTTACATATATATGTACGCTTCTATGCATATAAGTAATTCCTAGTAGTTTATTCCATTTCTTATAATATTAATGAATAATCACATTCATCATTGGCCCATTGTGAAAAGGAAAATCTCCCAAAGCATGGCAACAACAATGCCTTGAAGAAGAATATCTGTGCAAAATATCTAATCATAATGATTGTTGAAGTAGCCGGCATCCTTGACAGGTCAACAAATGAGGTAAGTTACCCCTTGAATAAATACGGCATTCTTATACCTACTTCTTGTTTATCAAATAGTTTGAAGCGATGGAGATTGAATGGTTTTCGACCTTACAACAATCCGCTGGTAGGGTTTGAAGCGATCTCTGGCCATTTTTTGTCACCGGCATCGTTGATAGCAGGACACAATTTGTGTAGATTCTTGCGGTAAGTCATTTGCCATGTTTTGGGATATTTTCCCTTCTGATTTTGTACGCTGTTCATTGTGTAATTTAGTTAAGCCACTCACTTCACTATCTACTGTATTATTAGCAAGATCTTTTAACTTGTTGAACTTTATCACTGTTTTGTTCAATGGTTCTTTATTCATCTGTTCCTTTTTCTTACGCAAACTGCAAAAATTAATAACAGTTACATTGATCAAACTGATACATATACCCTTTTCGGAAATAAAATTCAGATATACATGGAAGATGAAGATTAGTCAGAGGTGAGGCCAACTGATACATATGTAAGATAAAACTATTCTTTAAAAGCTCAACTCTTGCATTGATGCATGGAAACTGGGTATTATAGTGTCAGGGGACCAAATTGTGCTTGTAACAAGCCAGCAGGCTTTCAGAGCTGAAGTACACAAACAAACTTTGGTGCCTAGGCAGTTGTAAAGTAGTAGCGTATTGCCAAATTTTTGGGAAGACTATTTAAAATACTATTTACTAGATATCAGAATCCGTAAAGCTTAATTTCACATAGACAATGCTTTTAAGGCACTATGATGAGAAGGGCTACATTAGGATTATAGGCAAAATCGACTCCGACAATAAGATTAGTATTCTTGTTTTTCTGATCGATATTGTAGTCTTTTGTGGCTGATAAGGATGGAATTCTGTTGGGTCGATTCTGCTCATTAGGTACGGTGGGGTTGCTCATTTTGAATCAATTAATTAATTTAGGATACAGGGGAATTCAGGTGAGAAGCCATATATTAAGCTTATAAATGCAAAGCTCATTTAATTTCTGAACATAGAAGAAATGAAAATATTATTTTCAGGTCTGATACTTTTTAGGTGCCCGAGTCACATACCAAAACATAGAAAGCTGACAAGACAATTCCTCCTACCCCTGCTGCGAAGCAAACATAGGTGAAACTGTATAATTTTTAAGTGGAATAGTTGCGCAGACAGAAAACGGTCAATATGCATCCTATAAATTGTGCGTACAAGTTTCAAAAGTAAGCCAAAACCTTATATATATGAATAGTCCTATTTGCCCTTATTCTCACATGCAGGTCCCAAGAACTAAAATTCAGGCATGTTCATAGAGAAGTCAGACCAGCGTCTCGAACAGTGCCACTATATACAAAAGCATGTAAGAATTTTTGAGATATAGGACTATTCACTTACCATATGTAAAATGAAGGGTAATCCCAATAATTAACAGTCCAAATCCCATTGAAAGCCAATGCTTCAGCCTTGCAGTATGCTCCTGTGTATTAATTTTACATAGCATGCCAGAACAGTGGAAGATCTTAAAAGGACAAGAGCACAAGAGTTTGAAGAGGGTCTAAACAGCAAGGAATTTTTCCCTCTCAGTGGAAGAATTTAAATGCATATTTGGAACTCTAATGCCTACTGCATACTTTTAACCTTTCCTAATTGGGTGTGTCATAAATAGTGGGCTCATAGGCAGTCTCAATATTATCATATGCCTGAAAATGCAACTACAAGAAGATAAATGGTCTTACCTAGTCCTACAGTTTGCGTCCCTTGTGTATGCTACACACTTTGCATAGATTCTATCAAAGCAGTAGCAACAATAACACCTAAAAGCCAATGAGTTCTGCAGATAACCCAGTCGAAAGTATATTAACTCAAAGCCAAAAAATGCTGAATGGCTGAAATTCCTTACATGGTAATTCATCACAATCTCCGACTGAATTTGAAAATCCATATGGTTCTCTGGTTTGGTGACAGTTTCTTGAGCAATATATGCCTATTTATCTGTGGGACAATCCGTTTGATAAAGGGAATAAATTATAGTGCATTTTGTTGTTTTCTCAACTAAGATGCAAATCCACATTATGGTATGTTTTAGCCTTTAGATTGAGAATGTTGTCCAAACTCAATGCAAATGGTTGTTCCTGACATTGTATTAGATTGTAGTTTTGAAAAGTGAAATCCTGTACTAGCATAAAGCTGACTGGCATTTTTTTCAAAGTGTTTAAGGTTCTATAAACTTTGTTGTTGTATTGATTAGATGGAGAAACCAGTGAACATGATGTTATCTTTTCACTACTAGATTTAAATTCTGCCCCCCCAGGAAGGGTGTAAAAAAATTACTTTACAAAGTAGAACTGGTTTGTTCTTGGTTTCTAAGACAAAATATTTGTTGTTTGTTTGTTGCTTGCATAATGATCTAAAACATTCAAATTATCTTCTTGCACAGTTAGTTGCTATTGGGATGTAGGTTGAAGTTCCCGTCTAAGGTCAAAACTGATCATGAGAATTCAGCAAAGTGTTTAAAGTTATGTAAATATTGATGTTCATTATTTTTTCAACTAAATTGTCATGTAGATCAAGGTGATTTTGTTTGAAGTCACTAGATTGAAAATCTTGTCCAAGCTAAATATTGAAAATCAGTACAATTAGATCATGGTAGGATAAAGTTGATTATGGTAATTATCAAAGCACTTTGGTGCTAGCACCTTTAACTAATTGGATTTGTAGATTTACTTGGTATTATATAATAGCTACTAGCTTGAAAATCTTTAACAAGTTTTAGGTAGACAGGTCTTTATTTTCATATCAATCCAAAAGATCTAATTTACAAGCAGACGTAGATGGCTATTGGTTTGTTAGTAAAGAATATGTTCTTTCCATAATAGAACAGAGGTGGCTGACAATGGGCCAGAGTATTGTCTACTGTAAAGTTTAGAGAAAATCTTTGAAGGACAGACAAATCATAAAATGTAAAAAGCATTGTTGTTTTGGATCACAACTTCTTCATTCTAATGATGAATCCCATATTGCAATCTGAACATTGATGTTTAAAATTTTAATCACACTTTTTTTTCGGAAGCTTTCCTCTATTTTTGGAACTTTGGAAACCTTAAATGCACATATTAGTGTAAGATTTGATGCAGACTGCATGTTTCTTGCCTAACAATTAAGAAGTAGAAAAAATCCACCAATTCATACATGTACAGTTAACTCAGGAACACAAACTTTTACATTCACAGACCTGGACCAATTCTTAAAATGCTTGCATAAACTTTTTCCCTGAATGAAATACATCAAATCTAAAGAGCTTCTACAGCTACAGATACATCATAGAGTTGCCTAGTTACCTCTCATTTTCTAGAATCTCAATGCTTAGTAGAAAAAAGTTTATGATAAAAGATTGTTTTGAAATTTATGCCAAATAACATATATGATATATGCAGCGACAATTTGAAGCAGTTCTTGTAAGAGTAGTGACAGTACACCTATGTGGGATATGATATAACCTGGCTCTTGTCTTCATTTATTTTGTATATGTCTCAATGCCCCTAGAGTCTTAAACTACAAGTACAACAACAATTACATAAAATCAGACTCCACTCTTCTTTATTGTAATTCTTTATTCCTTATTACTTACACAAGTATGTGTCTATATACTAATTTGAGTACTTTATGACAGCCTATAGTCTTTTAATGAGAATAGGAAGAATGAAATATCATGCTTTTATTTGGTGCACTGTTGAATTCAATTTGCTGCTATCACAGATCTATAACTTTCAATTATTTTATGATATCCGTGAATTGAGGCCAACCATAGATTATGTCAAAACCAAGACAGGGATGCCAATTTTGTGATCTGCTAATCCAATCTGTAACTTTCTTATAAGCTTACTTGTTTATTTGTTATTATGGGTGTTGGTTTTCTTTTCTGTAGGAAAAGCCCAAATCAGCAGACGAAGATGTGGATACAAAAATGGCAGAAAATGTATGCTCGTTATAGAACATGAGGAATGCCTGGCTTGTGGGTTCTAAAGCACTAATGAAACCCACAAATATTCGGAAGTGTTGAACGAAACATGGCAATTCTTCAAGCAATTGGATGACATAGTGTGTAAATCCTATTGCAATTGTATCAGAATCTTTTATTAGATCCATATTTAACTTTTAAGTCTAATAATATTGCCAAAATGTATTATAAAACGCTTCATGTATATTTTCTTGTAAAATGAAATGTGTATTTATATGCGGTAAAAAGCTTTATGTATTTTGTTTCTAATATATAGCCTTCACTTAGTTGTATTCCCTGACCATCCTTTGCTGATATTTTAATTTGCTTTATTTTTTTGACAAGAAGTGCACTCTCTGTCTTTTGCACCTTTACAATAATTTTCAATTGAGAATTTGATATTTGTATATGCGTATGTCTTTGGAATCTTCAAAGGCATTTTCAATGTAGAATTTGATTGGTTCAAGATATGTTGATGAATAGGACAACCAACTTATCATCTTCTGATATAAATATGCTCAGATCTGAGTAATAAGTACTTAAATTCTTAAGTGTAAATGCAGATACAAAGATTTACAGACTCTATTTCGTGAACCTATATTTTACTGCAATTTTCAAAGGTTTTCGTATTGTAGATTTTGCCATTTTTACAGAGATTTCTGTATTGCTACAAGTTTTAAAATATCAATTATTTCTCGCTATTCATTTCAGAGGGTGCCATTCATGCCTGTCAATTGGTTTTCCCATTTAAAAAAAAAAATATTCACCAAATTTCTCTATATTGTCTTGGCGTACCTATTGCACCCCAAGGTGCGATTACTATTTATAGAGAGAGCCACATGGCCTATACAGTGGTGTCTGAATGTGATCCCACCGAAATCGCAAGCGCCAAACTTGACTATAAATTATTAAAAGCCACGGCTATAAAGAAGATTTAGTAAACAACTCGTAAGTTCTGAGATGATATCAACTCTTTGCGTGGGGGGTAAAAGGTCTTCTTCCTTGTCTATTATCTATTAATTGGTCGAACATGCATGCTGGATAAGCTCCATCTTTTATCCATTGAATTCAATTCAACTTTGCAAGCTTTAATGAATGGAAAGAAGGTTAAAGAAAATGGTCTCGGAAGTCATCACAAGAACGTTTTGTTGACTAAGACATCACAAGAACGTTTTGAATGCATTGTGGAACGCTATGCGCTGACTGGATAAACTATTTTATTGGCTCGGCGCATAGATTCCCCGATTCCTTGCCCGCTTCGATTACTTTTGTTGTGGACCCTTCTACCTATTTAAGTAAAATAATATATTTGCACTTAAATCTAGGTGACAGGTCTTAGTTGTCCATGTTCCAATAATCATTCATTCTTTGTCTATCTAATTTTTCAATTTTTTTTAATTTTAATTAATAATTTTTTTAAAATAATCTAATAAATTATTGCAAATGCATTAATTTATGTTCACATGTGAATGTGTACTTGATTAATGAATGTGATCAACTACACATGCAACTTTATTTAAAATATAAAACAAGTTGCTCCAAATTACCCACTTCTATATTTTCTTGAAATCTTTAATGTTTACAATTACCACCCACTTCATAGGGTGCAATACTCTAGACATGTTATATTTACATATTTGCATTGATTGCTGTTATGACACTAATTGAAACTCCCATCAACTTAATGGGCTTCTATTATGACATTAATTGAAACTCTCATCAACTTGATGGGTTGTTAGGTGCACATTCTCCCATACATACTCTCACATCCTTAGGGGTCAACTCTATTTGCAATAGGTACCTACACAATCAATAAATGGTGTAAGACTCCCCTAATATAATAAGAATAAAATATAATTCAAAATTTAGTTATCTCCTTCAATTCATACATAAATGACAACAACAAACAAATTTAATTCAAAATTCAAACACAACAACTCAACAACTAGAATGAATGCACTCATTTTTCAAATTTTAATGGATCATAAGAGTGAAAAAATTGAGCGTCATTTTCACAATGCATTAGGCTATCAATTTTGTCTAAATTTTGCTAATATTCTCTACAATATACATAACATAATTTTCTTCCTTGTTTTCTGTTAATATCCTCTGCAATATTAAGAGCATCAACAGGCATCCTCTCCACATTTCTCAACTATCCACACATCTTCAGGTTGGTACACATTATTCTCTTTGCCTTATCAAAATAATTTTTTTTCCACTGTTATAAATTCAAGTTTATCATGCTTGATGGGTTTATTTAATTAACAAACTTTAAATAATATTCATGTAACTACGTATATATACTATATGCTGACTTGCGAACTTAACATAACAACATACATATTCTCTATCTCATAGGCACACACACACACACACACACACACACACACACATAATGTTATCTATGTAGGGTTCCATTTTTTGTGTTGTTATAAAATTAGGGTTATCTTGTTTGACAGTTTAATTAATGAACAACTATTAATATTCATGTAAATATGTATATGCACTATCTTCCTACTTGCCAACTTAACACAACATACATATTCACTATCTCACATAGAAACAAACATAGACACACACACACATAATTTTTTCTATGTAGAGTTCCAATTTTTCTACTGATATGCATTTAGGATTATCTTTTTTGATGAGTTTAATTAATAAAATAAGTATTATTATTCATGTTATTGTGTATATATATTATTTTTTCACTTGCCAACTAAACACAACAACTGTACACATTCACTATCTTACATAGAAAAACACACACACACACACACATTGATATATATATATATATATAGGAACTCTAATTTTTTCCAATGTTATATATTTAAGGTTATCTTTTTCGATGGGTTTAATTAATAAAAAAAACCATTAATATTCATGTAACTATGTATATATTGTTTGTCTGCTTTCCAACTTAACACATCATACATATTCACTATCTCTCACACACAAACATATGCCAATAGATTGATTTTTAGCTTGTATATGTCACAAACATATATATAGTCACATTTATTTTACATTTATTTTATGGGAATAAATTCGATATACCCTCATTTATATTCATGAAACTTTGTTTATGTGTGTCCTTTTACTTACCTCAAACACTATATATAATTAGTATGCCACTATGTTATTGAAACAACTATTATAATTTAGTCATTCGTATTCATCATTTTTTATCATGCAATATGCCAATGGGATACTTTACATGGTTTCAAGTGACTTGAAGCTATCATTTGTCCTTTTCATTTGTAGACAATTGTACTTTTGAATCTATTATGCTCCAATAAATTTATCTTTCTCCATTCATTGTGAAATCTATATATGGGTTCATTCTCAATATCCAAATTACCTTTTTAGGGAGATATAATCAAAAGATCATGTATAATAGAGTACCCTCATTATTTATGGTTAAATTCTAAAAACTTTCATTTGCTTCCTGAGTAGGTTTAGTGACAAATTTGACATAATTTAAAAAGGGAAAGAGAACATCTAGAAGACACACAATCAAGGTGACTCATGGAGTGAAGTTCACATCTTCACAATTTGCATAGGAAGATACAATAATACCCAACAAAGATACAACAATGCCCAAAAAAGTGTTAGAATTTCTACCCAAGAAAATAACAAGAAAAACAGGTTGTGCCTCCACAAAAAACACTTGCACACAATAAGCCTAATTCACATTATCATTTGAATATAGATTGATAAAAGAGTTGATTAAAATGTACAATATGAGCTTTCCTATATAGGCAAGGAAGAGGCAATCCACCTATCATGTGGATTGGCAAGTGTCTCATTACGTGGCACAAATAATTAGACAAGTGTCCTATAGGTGTTAACCTTTGGATCACTTGGAATGTGCAAACCAACAACCTATTTGACCAAGTCGTCAACCTTGGAGACAAGTGTTGAATGACTACAACATTGACCTTTGAGGTGAGATGGAAAGTCTTCCAACCTCAAAAGGTATGCACATGAGAACTACATAACCTTTAGAGGCATAAAAGGTTGTACATTTAGTTAGACAAGATGTTGTCTAACCACATCAACCTAAGTGCACTTAAGCTATGTTGAATAGATAAATAATTCACTCTAACACCCCCCCTTAAGTGATACTTGGGGAGATCACAAAAGTGCAATAGATACAAAGAAATGGGCCCTAGCTACAAGGCCTGGAGAGGTACCCATGCACACTGGAATCTCTCATAAATGGAGAAAGATACAAAACCCTTGATGGGAAAAGCTATCCTCCAAAGGAGAGATAAGAGAAGGATAAGACCTCTTGAAAAGATGTCCCATGATAATAGGAGCATGATGACGAAGAAATATTGAAGCATGTCAAAGTTGTAAACACTATTGAAGATGCATTGGTGTTTGCTGATATCAATGAACCTCCAAGAAATATAGATCAAGATAAGAGATACAAAAAACTGCATGAGTGAACATATGGAACACTACTCAATCATGAATACATAGATTCTTGTGAAGTTGAAAATATAGATAGTACTATGATTTTAGAGTACAATAAATAAATACATGACATAAGAGGGAAAACACCCCTCTTCCTATCACTCTCAAAACAAACACAAAAGAAATCATAGACAAAACATGGCTTCAAATCATCGTTCAATAGAACTAAGAAAAAGAATTTGGCTTCTATTAACTCAATTACAAAAAATAAACTTTCATTACATGGCTTTCCATGGCCTCTCCTTCCTGTACAATTATCACTTGAACATTATTTCAACGAACCACCACTCTATGCATTCCCTTCCTCAACTTGTTGCAATCCACTCACAAGTTGATTATCCTCTCTACTCTGATAGGCATCAAATCACCATCCCTTTTCTCTTAATCATGCTCCACCATTATTAGAAGCAAGTTTCTAATTTCTCCCGTAGTTTCTATAATCTCTTTTGGAATCTTCCAAACTGAATTGCTATGTTGTTTTAGTTTATTTCCTTTGTGATTCATAGTTTTGAATAGAAGTTTCTTTTATCTGTCTTTGTTGACAACTACTTGCTTTGTTCGAACTACTGCTATGTACCTATTTAAACGAGGTTGCTACAGCCATTTTTGAATCAATCAAGTTAATGAATAAAGTTTGTTTTCTGCTATAGCAATCTGTTTTTGTTTTATTTTTGTCTTTTCTCTTTCTATAAAATTGGTATCAGAGCTAGGTGATTAGGGATAAATGATTTCAAAAAGTTGAAAGCTGCCAACATAGAGAAGCCAAATGTGTGATCATTGCTGAAGCTGTTGAAAGTGTTTGAAGCTGCTAAGTATTGATGTCATTTATATATTTTTGTATTTTCATGAACCTCTTTTATGGATTTGTTATAAAGAAATGAATTAAAAGGTTTTTTGTTGAAAAATAAGATAAGTGCAGATCAAGAAGGAGAGATAACATCATGGCATCTAGTAGTAATTTAACTCAGCCTTAGATTCCATTATTTACAAGTAAAAATTATGATACATGGGCAATAAAAATGAGGACATTGTTTTGTTCACAAGATTTATGGGAGTTTGTTCAAAATGGGTTTGTAGAACCTCATGATTTTACCACTTTATCACAAACACAAAAAGATGATCTTAAGGAAAAGAAAAAGAAAGATTCTAAATCTTTGTTTCTTATTCAACAAGCAATGGATGAAACTATTTTCTAGAATTGCTAATGCGACTAGTTCTAAGCAAGCTTGGGAAATATTAGAAAATTCATACCAAGGGACAACTAAAGTAAAAGTTGCAAAATTACATATTTTAAGAAGGAATTTTGAAAATCTTCATATGAGTTCATCAGAATCTGTAGATCAATTTTTCAGTAATGTAATGAATATAGTAAATCAAATGAAGATACACGGTGAAAATATATCTGATCAAAAGGTGATAGGAAAGGTTCTTAGGAGTCTTCCTAATAAATTTGATGCAATAGTTGTTGCAATTGAAGAATCAAAAGACTTATCTCAATTGTCAATAGATGAATTGATGGGATCCTTGCTTTCCCATGAAACTAGAATGAATCAAAATAACAATTCTTCTTTGGAGAGTGCTTTTAAAACATAGGTATCATTTGGAAGAGGAAGATCAAACTTTAGAGGAAGAGGAAGAGGAAGAAGTGAACACACAAGTTCAGATCAAGGAGAAAGAAGCAATTCATCCTATCAAATTTTAGTAATAGAGGACGTGGAAGAAATTGGTTCCAATCAGCAAGGTATGATAACTCCCACATACAGTGTCACTATTGTAAGAAATTTGGTCATTTTGGAAATGAATGTAGAAACAAACAAGCTGAAGTGGATAAGCAAAAGGAAAATTACACAGATGTATTTGGCAATAATTCTAGAAGTTTACTCATAAATTTTAATGTGGCTCAAGAAAGCTCTAATGATACATGGTTTTTAGATAGTGGTTGTAGTAACCATATGACATGAAACAAATAATTATTTTCTAGTTTGGATGATTCTATAAAATCAGAAGTAAAATTAGGAAATGATAGTAGAGTATCTATAACTGGGAGATGAATCATTAATATCATGACTAAGAATGGTGAAAAGAGACATATTGATGATATTTTTTTGTACCTAGTTTAAAACATAATTTGTTGAGTGTTGGCCAATTAATACAAAAATGGTACAAATTTCACTTTAAAAATGATGAATGTATAATTCTGGATAGAAATCCTAATGATAGATTAATTGCAAGGGTCAAAATGATGCAAAACAGAATGTCCCCCCTCCAAATTCATTGTAGTTAAGGAAAGGAGGAAATTAACTTCAAAAAATTGTACTTTTAGATTAGACATGGCTTTGGCATTTAAGGTATGGTCACCTTCATTTTGGAGGTTTGAGTTTATTGCAAAAGAAAAATATGGTGAGAGGTTTACCAGTTATAGATCATCCAACTAGTACATGTGAAATTTGTATCTTATCAAAACAATACAGAGAGAGTTTTCTAGTAAAAGGTTCATATAGAGCAAAGACACCACTATAATTAGTTCACACCAATATATGTGGGTTAATGCAAACTCCATCTTTAGGAGGCAATTTATATTTCCTAACATTTATTGATGATTTCAGTAGGAATACATGGATATACTTTCTCAAGAAGAAGTCTAAACCATTTGATAAATTCAAGAAGTTTAAAGATTTGACAAAAAAACAAAGTGGACTCTATATTAAGATACTCATATATGATAGGGGTGGTGAGTTCAGTTCTAATGAATTCTTGGATTTTTGTAGATATCATGGAATTAAAAAATAGTTTACAATAAGATATACACCATAGTAGAATGGAGTAACAGAAAGGAAGAATAAAACTATAATGGATATGGCCAGGAGCATGATGAAGGCCAAAAAAATATCCAATGATTTGTGGGAAGAAGCAGTGGCATGTGCAGTGTACATTTTGAATAGGAGTCCTACAAAGAGTGTGAGGGACAAAATCCCCCAAGAAGCACGTAATGGTAAGAAGCATACTGTAGATCTCATTTTAGAATTTTTCGATGTGTTTCTTATTCTATAGTGCCATCTGAATTGTGAAGGAAATTAGATGACAAGAGTGAAAAATGTATTTTTATTGGTTATGATGATCAATCAAAAGCTTACTGATTGTATAATCCAATTACAAAGAAATTTATTATTAGTAGAGATGTTGAATATAAGGAAGAAGAATCATGGTATTCAAATGTTGACAAAATAGTCACAGGTGGAGCACCTATACATGATAGTGAAGAGGAACTAGAAAAAAAAGGTGGTTGAACACCACCAAGTACTCCACCAAGAAATATTGTGTTAGGTATATCATCATCCCATCCAAATCTTTCTAATCCAAATTCAAATTTAAGTGATGAATCAGATCCAACAATTGCTTCATTAAGAAAAAGGTGTAAAGGAAAGAAAACAAAAAGCTTAAAAGAAATATATGATCAAGGAGATGAAAATGTGAATTCAAAATTTGCTTTATTTTCTACTGATCCTATTTATTTTGAAGTAGTAAAATATGATAATTGGATTAAGGCAATGGATGAAGAAATCAACTCTATTGAAAGAAATAGAACATGGGAGTTAGTAGATTTACCTGAAGGTAAAGATTGCATAGGAGTTAAATGGGTTTATAAAACTAAATTTAATGTTGAAGGTCAAACTGTAAAACATAAAGCAAGAATAGTTGCAAAAGGGTTTTTCACAATAGTATGGGATTGACTATAATGAAACTTTTTCTCTAGTTACAAGGTTGGACACAATTAGAACTATTTTAGCAGTAGGGTATATCTACATTATTTCAAAAATATGTAAGAATAGAATCTATAGCAAATTGAATGTAGTTTCTAAACTACTAGGTTTATTTAAAAAAAAAATCTATTTGGTGAAAATTTGAAATTTCAATGCAGTGAGTACTTAAATTTCAGGGAAAAAATAAGAAGTAGGTGTCTATCTGACCACCCTAACCACAATAAAATGATAATATTTTTTTATAATATTTCATATATAAGTAGATGACTCATGTCCCGATGTGACACATATTTTTTATAATTTTTTTCCAAGTAAATAATTAATTATGAATTTCTTATTACAACTTTTAAAAAAATATAAGAACTCGTATGTTTGACCACCTTAACTTGGTCAAAACTTCATGAAATTCATTTTTTAATCCTATAGTATGTGAAGCATAGAATCTGACACATTTTTGGATTCAAAAAATGTGATACTTTGAAAGCTATAGATGTTTTTCAATTAGCCTATCAATTATAACTTTAGTCATAATTCAAATAGAAAATGAATAATAATTATTTATTAAATTCAAAATAAAGCATAATTTATATTGGTGGAAAGCTGAGAATCTCCTTTAAAAACCCTTTTCATTTCATCAATTTTGGGTTAAAAAAAAGTCTTCAGCCACATACCCTACACATACCCGTCATATCACCACTTTTTGGCCCATCATGATCCCGCACATAATAATTTTGAAATTTTTTCAAATGGATGTGAAATTGGCTTTCTTAAATGGTTTTCTTGATGAAGAGGTTTATGTTTTACCTTGGTTATGAAGTTCATCACCATGAAAATAAAGTCTATAAATTAAAAAAGCCACTTTATGGATTGAAATAGGCACCCAGGGCTTGGTATAGTAGAATTGATTCATATTTGATAAGCAATGGATTTAGTAGAAACAACAGTGAGCCTACATTATATATAAAGACTAATGATGAAGGTCAAATTTTTATTGTATGTTTGTATGTTAATGATTTGATTTTTAGTGGAAATTTGTAGATGTGGACATGTTTAAGTCAGATATGATGAAAGAGTTTGAAATGACAGGTTTGGGCTTGATGAAATATTTTTTGGGTATTGAAGTTGTTCAAACAGATAAGGGGATTTTTATTTGTCAGTCTAAATATGCCAAGGATGCATTAAGAAGATTTAAAATGTTCAATTGTAATCCTGCATCAACTCCAGTTGTCATAGGAACAAAATTGAGCAAAGAGGATAAGGGATTAAATGTTGATCCAACCAGATTTAAAAAAACTTGTTGGTAGTTTAATGTATCTTACAGCTACAAGGCCTAATATCATGTATGGTGTAAGTTTTATTTCAAGGTTCATGGATTCACCTAGGAATTCTCACTGGCAAGTTGGGAAGAGATTACTCAAATATGTTGTAGGCACAATAGGATATGGAATTCTATATTCCAAAACTAACAATTTTGATTTGGTTGGTTATACTGATAGTGATTTTGTAGGTAGCATAGATGACATGTAAAGTACATCAAAACATATATTTTATATTGGATCTGGAGTTGTCTCATGGGTATCAAAGAAGCAACCTTTAAATAGTGATGTCCAATTTCTTCAGCTGAAGCAGAATATGTAGCCGCAACTACAACATGTCAAGCAATTTGGATGCATCAAATTTTGTCATATTTGTTGCATGATCAAGAGGAACCGACACCAATTCTTTGTGATAACAAGTCAACCATTGCATTATCCAAGAATCATGTATTCCAAAAAAGAGCAAGCATATTGATACAAGGTACCATTTCTTCAGGGAATTGGTCAATAATGGAGAAATTTGTCTTGAATTTTGTAGATCCAAAGATCAATTGGTAGATGTTTTTACCAAGGCATTACCAAAGGATAACTTTGAATATCTAAGACAAAATTTGGGAGTTGTTGATGGTCGAAATTAAGGGGGAGTGTTAGAAGCAAGTTTCTAATTTATCTCACAGTTTCTATAGTTTATTTTGGAATTTTCCAAATTGAACTGCTATGTTGTTTTAGTTTATTTCCTTTGTGGTTCATAGTTTTGAATAGAAGTTTCTTTTGTCTGCCTTTGTTGACAGCTACTTTCTTTGTTCAAACTGCTACTGTGTATCTATTTAAACGAGGCTACTATAGCCATATTTTAATCAATCAAGTTAATGAATAAAATTTATTTTCTGCTATAGCAATATGTTTTTGTTTTATTTAAATTGTCTTTGCTCTTTCTATCAACCATAGCTTCAACCTACACCCACATTTAATTTCCCTTGTACACACAACATCCCTTCTATTTCTCCATTTGCTTTCACAGTGATGTGACTATTCATTTCCTCCCCTATCGGCTTGTCAATAGCTATTTTATGTTAATTTTAATTTCTTTCCATGGTCATTTGATAGGTGCAACCTGTCTCATTTCTTTGGTTTGCAAACTAATTCAACTCTTGCGCCCCTTTACTCAATTTCTCTTCTTAACGATTTGTTGCTTCCTAGATTCTCCATGCAATGCTAATTATTGGTATGCTCAACACCTCATTTATTTTTCTCTAAGCAGCCCCATGGATCCTCCTCTTCATTGAAATCCACACTTCTTTTTCTATGGTGCATCCTCCCATTTTTTCCTATGTTGCAAAGCCACCCACATCAATCGCTGTATTAAATTTTTAAAAGGAGAAGAATCCACACCCTATTAACTTCCCTTGTCTTTTGTAGAATGCACGAGGTTTATCTCTTCCCCAATTTTCCATCACTAATTCCAATTCATCTTCCCAAATAGTGTGACATACTTGGTATTTTAAATTCTTCCTTTTAATTTGAATTCAAAAAGTCTTTTGAAGAAAAAGTTCCCTTTTCATATTGCCAAAATTGTCTACTTTAAAATCTACAACTATTCAACTTTTGGAAAATGAAACAATGGAAAACAAATAACGATTAGATCATTTTCACAATTTGAAGATATCAAGTACACCAACACAAATGAAGGACAAATAGTCTGATCAAATCATAGAAAAGAAACCACCTCAGTTGCATATTTAAATCCATCACATATTGTAGCAAAAGAATGTCAAACTAATGTCAAAATCAATATATGATATTTGACAATGTCAGCTAATTGCCATCAAAGACCACCGAGACCAAGACAGATAGCGAATCAAGAGTAGACACCAAAATTGAAATAAACTTGAAATGAACAATTGTTTTGGTTGACACAGGATTACGCCTATACCTAGATGCTCCTGCATCAATTCTAAAACGTGCACACTACTAAAATATGCATCATGGTGCTCTACATAAGTACTAGAATCTCACAAAATATGATCCACTGAAATAATCCCCCATACAAGAGATAAAGATACAGAAGGTACATCCATTTCTCCATTGAAAGAAGCCTTAACATAACACTATCATAATCCCCTCTTAATGCTAAGAGGTATAAGCAAACTAACTAAAATAGGGAAAAAAAGTGTGCAAGGAATTTAGACCTAAAATTATGTCCAAAAGATGTACAAGAAACTAAAAAAAGAGTGTGCATCAAGGCACACACACATGAGCAGAGAATCATGAGGATTCATTATTGTGATGGAAAATCATGGCAACACACACATTAAAGCGAGAATCACAAGGATTCATTAGTGTGATGAAAAATTAAGGCACTACACATCCCCCATTACACTTTATAGTTCAATGTAAGTACAAAATTCCCTTCCTAAGGAACACATATTCAGTTTTTGTGGCACTTTATATCAGTGCATTTGCAAACTTATTTGTTGTTTATGAGTTCTTACTAGTTTATGTAATGAGGTTGACAATGAAGAAATAGATTAAGTATGCCTTTCAAACCTCAAAAAATAACAAAAATAGAAAATGAAAGCCCCCCATTATTAAAAAATGATCCCCCCATTTGCAAATGAAAAAAACCTCTCTTTTGCTAATTATGACAAAACCAAAAAAAGGCTACCCCCTTAATGACTAGAGCAATATTGTGTAAACTCTACGGGTTTAACATATACTTCATTTTTACAATTAAATGTTAACATAAAAAAAATCAAATAGAATCTAATGTTAACATAAAAATCAACACATGGAAGATAAGGGAATTTGACCAAGTCTTTTGTCCGAGAGACATGCCAAGTAGAAAAGTCAACGAAGGAAGTCGTTGGATTGTAGAATCCTTTCTGACTTCAGTGATGTGCATGGAGGAGAGACTTCAAGAGGCCACAACATGGTGTGAAGCCTACAAGAATACACCCAATGTTGATGAGGGCATTTGACCAAACTAAGCTAGGAAACTACCAATCGTGGGTAAAATAGTAGAGGGTGTGCAAAGATAAAATCCCAAGAAAGGGGTCTATGAGGTGATGTGGGAGTCCAAGGTCCAGGTCTTTGAACTAAGTTGTGTTCTATGAGAAAAAAATTCCACTATCCTCTTTGCTCCTTGTGCCCCAAATTCTTTCAAATGTAGTAGAGGAGAAATTCCAACACCGCCCCTTCTTCAAATACACCAAAGAGATTCCACTTGCAACACACAATGGACATATTCCACACAAAGATTCAATGTAATCCTGCACCAAAGGATATTCAAATGCATGCTTGAGCCAACATAGATTCAAACACACAAGAAGGAACCTCTGGTCTTTCGGCCTGTAGAAAAAATCTATACTCTATCACCACTCATAAAAGAGGGTCAAATGCACCAAAAAAATATCATTATCTTAATAATGATTGGAGGCACCTATGAATAATGCTTCAATTTTCTCATAGTGCTTGCTTTTCCTGCCAAGGTAGTGGCACAAGACCCCTTCTTCTCATTAATACCACCTAATATTGATAGACTGGGAATTGGAAAGAGGGTCAATGGGGTCACATGGTGCTAAGGGGCTATGTGGGAGTTATGGAAGTGGTGTGTGAGGGTCATAAACTCTAGGGATATTGGATGCAACAACTCATATAGAGGTATGATCTCAATCTTGTAGCAATGAAACATGCCATGCTGGTCCTCACCTCAAGAAAACTACGCAAGATTCCTCAAACCACTAAGTAGCCCTATCAATGAAATGCTACAATAACCACAAAACCTTGCAATAAAACTAGTAAACTATAGATTACATGCACCAAAATAAGATCATACTTACATGCAAATCAATTGGATGAAACTCTAAACTAGGCTTGATGTAAGATTTTGGGAAGTGTTTTTGCTGCACTGCTTTGATACCATGTTAGGATTTCTATCCAAGATCATAACAATGAAAACCTTGTGCTTCCACAAAAAACCTTTCACACAATGAGCCTAATTCAAATTATCAAACAAATTGATGAAAGAGTTGATTAAAATGTACAATATAAGCTTTCTTATATATGAAAGGAAGAGGAAATCCACCTATCATGTAGATTGACAAGTGCCCCATGATGTGGCACAAATAAGTAGGTGTCAACCTTTGGATCACTTGGAATGTGCAAACCAACAACTTATTTGACCAAGTCATCAACCTTGGTGACAAGTGTTGAATGACTACAAAAGTGACCTTTGAGGTGAGATGGAAAGTCTTCCAACCTCAAAAGGTATGCACATGAGGTTTACCAAACAACTAGGTAACTCTAAAGGCCTAAAAGGTTGCACATTTAGTTAGACAAGATGTTGTATAACCTCATCAACCTAAGTACACTTAAGCTATAGTGAATAGATAAGTTATTCACTCTAACAAAAAGAAGTTGTTCATGAATGTGCAACCCACTCAATACATGGTTTAGGTTTCAAATGAGTTGTTGACATTGGTCAATTAGAGGAAGTGTAATTGGGAAACTCAAAAGTCTCCAAAACTCGTCCATTGTGTTTCTGACATCAACAATGCAATACAAAATATTGAAGATGACCATATGTCCACCAAGTCTACAAAAACCATGTGGGGAATTTCATCTAATAGTTTGAGCACATGGTTGAATGGAGTAATCACTACCAAATGGAGGGAGCCAAAAACAATTTTATCTGAGGAGGAGGGGGCCAATATTGTCTAATAGTGGAAGAACATGGTTCATATTGGCCATGGACTTCAATTTTTTCAATTGAAATGAATTGTAACTCAAATAATTGAATGTAGACCAAACCTATTCAAAGATGGGATGTTAGGGAGGTTATGGTGGGATGGTTTTCAAATTAAGCATCCATATTTGATAATTTGAACTAAATAGGTTGTGGACACATATAAAGAAATTATGCTAAGGCCCTCCATTGTCACACCCTTTTATGACAACTTGGAGAAGTTATATAGAGAGCACAACTATGGGTTGAGTAGAATTTGGAATTGCACAATGAAACTAGTGTATAAGCTAGCATAAATTATGACATGTGAGTGATTTCAAGAATGGGTTTCAAATATGTTCCCCATTAATCTTCAAAATAAGGGAGTGGATCATAGTTTTAAAATGTGTACATGCATTTGGAACGAGTATCCTTAGTTTCTATCTCTTTAAATAAGAAAGCATATGAGAAAATATATTTATAATTGTGAGTTAGTGGCATGCATGACTATCCAAGAACATTCTTGGATGATGAAAGAGTTATTTTTCAATTGGATATTTTTTTTTCTACATCAATCCCAGGTGGAGTGTCACCTACAAATAAAGCTCTTCTTATTTTTCATGGCCATGACAACCACATGGCATTCAAGACAATAAATGAAGCAAGGTGTATAGGTATTGAATTGCTAACCCTCCATACACATACTAACCACATATTTTATCCCCTGGATCACATGAGTGTCTTATCTCCATTCAAAAACTATTTCAAACAAGAAAGGACCATATGGATGGAAAACCACCTCCAAATTGAAATAAGAAGAGAAGAGTTGACAACTCTTGCTAGCAAGAAATTCTAAAAATCATTGACACCATGGAATATCATGATTGGCCATTAAATCATAATCCACCTGACAAGAACATGAGGCTTTGAGTCAGGCCTTCATAGTTCAATATGAAGTAAACAATCGAGGAGGTGAAAGTGATGCCATGTGAAAATGGAATATGATGCATATAATTATATTGTAGCTAAAACTTGCTTGTTCTTGAATGGATATAATGAGGATCAAATAGATCATTTTTTACACAAATACAATCTTGATAATACCACCTATGTAATGAATAATTTAGAAAATAAATACATAAAATGTATTGATATTAAATTGATAACACTAAAATCTATGCTATTTAGAGTGGCTGTAATGAGGCCAGACACAATGGAGAATGTTAAGTTTACCAATAGAGACAAGCCAACCATAATGGTTTAAATAAGAAGCTACAAACCTTGGGGTGCAATTTTTTTTATTCAAGTGGATGTTTGTATTTCATTACTATCAGCCCCATAACATGACCCAATAGAGGCCATTCACTACTTTACCAATGTAATAGATTAGGATGTTGAGAATGAACCATAATTTGAATATGAAAATGCTTCAAGTGAACAAGAAGCTGACTTTGTGACATGCACACAAGATGTTGATCAACATACATGTAGCTCATTGAATAAATTTATAAGGCTTCCAATATAAAGGGTGTAGGAAATGTTGTGGGGGAGGTCAAACAAGAGTACTTCATCTAAGTAGGTAATCATAGATCTTAACATTAGGTGCATACATTAATATGCTTAACGAACAAGAGACACAAAAAATGAATAAAATAATTACAAGGAAAAGGTAGTAGATGAGAGAGGGGAAAGCAAGATGAGAAGCAAACCAAGTAGAGAAGGAAAAAAATAGATTAGAGAAGCAATAAAGAAGATAGGAAATGGTAGTAGAGAAAAGTAGGCTACAATGAGAAAGGGAGGATAAACGAGGGAATTTTTTTTCTTATCAACTGAAGTTAAGTCAAAGGAAAGTAGATAAAGTAAATAAATACATATGCTTGTGTTCAAAACTCTCTATACGACCACCTCAACATCCTATCTTAATATACATGTTCAACATACTATCCCTAGCTTTTGTAGCTCTAAGAAACCTACAAGTTGGCTTTTCCCTTGAACGCTTAGAACTATTGCACATAAATTTAGAGGCAAATCAGGCGTTGCTTGCTAGTATAACAAGTACCCTAAATATTGTTCCATATTCTGACACATCATATACACTTGGAAATTATTGTAATGCAACACAATATGAACACCCAAAACCATTTCCAAGCTTCATGGAAAATTGAATACCATGGTGGAAAATTTTCTTATTTTGATGAAATTAGTAGAACTTTTGGAATCTATTATATAAATTAGAATAGATAATTCTTTCCTACTATTTTGTTTCAAAATTTTATGCACTCTATCAATCTCACAATATACATAAATATAATAAGTATTTTGTAATATGTTTTTGAAGTTTTTCCAATAATATTTAATTTGTATAATCTGTTGTATAAGTATCTTGCATGCAACTGTGGAGCTTAAGAAGTAGGTACTAGTTTATATAAAAATTTATGCATGTGTTTGCATATGCATGTATGTATGTATACAACATACATACATACTCGTGTACATATATGTACATATGTATATATTTATATATGTATACGATATGTATACATACATACATGTACATACATGCATACATTCTCAACACACACATACACACACACACATAAATTTTTATACACTGCACACACACATTTATGTATGATTATTTATATTAACTCATATATATGTATATAAACCATAATTAATTAGAGAATATTTTACATGTAATTCAATTTTATAGAATAATTATCATGCATATATATACACCAATATAGTTTAATGTCTTTTTTTGTAATGGCATGTATTTTTATAATTTGAACCACCGAATCTGTACCTTTAATAAGTAGTACATATAAATCAATATGTATATATTTATATATGTATGTATATGTATACATACATACATGCATGCATTCTCAACACACACATATAAAATTTTGCATATATATATATATAGTTTAATGTATTTTTATAATTGGATCCACCGAATCTATACCTATAATAAGTAGTACTTATAAATCAAGTTGTGTGTATATATAATAAGTATTATATATACACACAACTTGATTTATAAGTACTACTTATTATAGGTATAGATTCGGTGGATCCAATTATAAAAATACATGCCATTACAAAAAAAAGACATTAAACTATATTGGTATATACAAAAATTTATAAATTTACATAGAATATAAAGTCAAGAAAAAATAAACTTGCAATTGCTTATATAATACTTTGTTGTACTATATACAACAATTTAAAAAATTATATAAAATATAATAGTAATATATTGAATAATAAATAAAAAAATTATATGCCTAGTGGGTCATTGCCAAAAGTAAAGTCTTGTAAGACTTTATGTGAATTTTCTAGTTACAAAATGAGGTGCACTAGAACACTCTCACCACTTCAACATGCCTATGAAAAGACATTTAAATATAATCCACCAAGTGATGAGAAAACTTTAAAATATCTCAATAATAGTGCATGTAAAACTGAAAGTTGCATACAAGTAGAACAACACATTATAATTAGAACAAACACAATTTTAGTTTATAAACCCCAGTACTAGCCATTAGAGAAAATATCCTAAAAAATGTATTGTGTTAACAAACAAAAATTAATTGACATTTCTACCATCCACATACTCTATTCACCTCTTCTTTCTCTATAAAGTTTGCATAGAAAAATAATATAATGTAGGTAGTAATGAACAAACATCAAATATCCCAACAACAGTGTATGTACAATTGTAATGTTGTGTAGAAGTAGAAAAATATAGTATCGAGAAATGACATAAAGTGGATAATAAAAGGATAGAATTCCATGCACACAAAATAGTTTAAGAACCTTTCTAGCCGTGCATATGCATATATATGGGTACAAGTACAAACCTATGTCACACTTTATAAAGGAATAAACTAACACAAACAAAAATTCTCAACTTTGATTGCATAAAAGTGGCATTTATGTTTTGAATTTCAAAATGATGTAAAATAATGAAATGTAGAACTCTTGATGAACTTTATTTTGTAATTTTTCAAAATTTTTAAAAATTATTTTAACATTTTTTTTTATAAATTTAAGGGTAGATTTTGAATGGCTGAAAATTTCAAGAAAAAGTGATGTTGAGTTGACATCAAGAAAAATATAACAAACAATTTTATTTTCCCTTGAGTTCTTTTCCCAAATAGATAACTTCAATAACTAGTGCATGGAAAAAAAATTAAAAATTTTGATGTATATTTTTCTCATAATAATGTTTTAAAGTCAAATGTACCATAATTTGATAGTTTCTATTTGACGTCAACTAATATATAATTTTTTTATTATTTAAAAAAAAAAACCCTTTAGAAGAGGATTATCTCTTCTGTTGAACCATATATTTTGAAATTTTTAAAAATATGTTTGAGTATTTTTTAAATTTCTAATCAACCTATTTTTTATTTTATTTTAACATCCTACTTATATTATTTAAAATAAAAAAAACATAACAAAAATAATCAAAATATCAAAAAAATTGAATATATTTGGATTTTTGACTCTAAGATCTACAAAAAGGTATTTTTAGTTTTTTGAAAAAAATGTTTTTGAGTGAAGAAATATCATGTTCATGTAGATTTTTTTAGAAATTTCTGAAAAAGGATGAGGTGGTTACCAACAAGGATGCAACTTAGACAGTTTCAACTGTAGAAAGTGTTTCACCTGAAACCCTTTTTATAGAAACCTTACAAATATATTGAGTTGTATTTTAAAGCTACAAAGGGAAAAATTCAAAATTTTATAGTTTCGGGCAAAAGGGTTTCACCTGAAACTCTATGTGCCACATATAGGCCACATGGTTTCAAGTGAAACTATTTTTCTTGGAACCATTTAGTTAGTCAAAAGTGTGACACAAGTGTGTTCTTTTACCCACATATACATATGTATATATACATGTAGACACACATATAAACATATACATAATAAAAATATACATACATACATACATACATACATACATACATACATACATAAATAAATATACATATGTACATATATATGCATATACATATGTACATATATATGCATATAGATATACACATATACATATACATAAATATGTGTGTGTGTGTGTGTGTGTGTGTGTGTGTGTGTGTGTGAGTGATTGTGATGTGGAAAAAGAGAACCTAAACCTATTGAATAGATTACTAAGATCAATATTTCTTTACATCAACATTAGAAGGCAAGCTGATGAGGTAATGAGATTGGCTAACAACCTAGAAGGAGAGCCAATTTTCCCTGGGCCTGGTTCTTTTGTTGTCTTGAAAATTGATTGAATTTATTATTAATTAATTGACCTATTTAACTATGTAACCTAATATGAAAATGTAATTTTTTTGCATAAAAAAAACTAAAAAGTTACAAAATAAAGACAAATATGTGGAGCTTAGAATTTTGTGCACATTTACTATAAATTTGGGGCTGAATTAAGAGGTTAGGGGCATTGGGCACCCTTGATTGAGAAATGAGATTCAAATCTACAACTTTCTAGTTTGAAACTTCTAGATTTTGCACTTTTTATTTTCGCTTTGCAACTTTTCATCTTCAAATCTAAACTTGAAAAATCACAACAAAAGGGGGAAAGGGGTAGCTATATAGGATATTTCCTTGGAAAAACCCTCATTTTGGCATTTCTACCTCCACAAATAGCTAATTTATTGACTAATAGAATGTGTGTGCTCTTGACCTTAAGTGTTTCTAAGGCTTTAATGAGCTAAAGTGACAAAAATACTACTCAAATGTGTTAGAGAAAGGATTCCTAAATGACATGAGTAAGATCAACCCAAGAGAAAGTCAAATACCCTTAGGAAAATTTAAATGTTGTAGTGTAGGAAATTGTACTCCCTTGTAGGTGATAGTATAATTTCACACTTAATTTGGATATATTTTAGTGACCTCACATTTATGGATTTTCACCCTTCTTAAATAGGCTCTAATTCTCTTTATTATAAATCCCAAAGCCTTATTTTTCCCATTTTTTGAAAGGAGAACCTATATTTAATTGATGCAATCAATAATTAAAACACATTAAAGAATGTGTGTCCTGGAATTTTGGTCCAAGACTCATTCTCCCAAGGTGAATGTGTCCTCCTTAGGTCATAGGTTCCATTTTTTAATATGTTTTTGGCGTTCTCTTAATGATTCAAAATTCATATACAAATATTGGATATCAGGATCTAATATTCAAGAGATTAGAGAAGAAGCCTATAAAGCCTAGTGTTTTCACCATTTCAAACTAGAGAAGAGAAGAACACAAGAAAAAGAGACTAGGAGATCAAGAACAAATATTTTGAAGAGCAAGAAAGCAAGCAAATTTGAAGTCTTGGAGCAAAATTATGTGTATTTGTAGGTCTTCAAGTTTATTTGAAAAGATTTGATCAAACATTGTTTGATTGAAGGTTGGTGCCAATGGTGGAACATGATGGATTCTAGGTTTGAGAGATGCATTTGGCTATAAATCTCATACCCTAATGACTTGTTTTCTAGTGTTCCCATATTCAAGCTTCATTCTACTAGAAACCTATAGTAAGGTATCATTATGTTTCAAATTTATTTGGGGTGTAATGACTTCTCCATAAGTGGATCTTTATCATTCATCATTTAGGAATCACACACTAATGCACTTGAGTAGGGATTATTTGGATTTTAGCTCATAAAAACCTTAGATGCACTTAAGGTTAGGTCTTACATACTGGCATTCATCAATTTTCTATCATTTATCAAGGTTTAATTAAAAAAATTGGGGCTTGACCGAGGAAAACCCCCATACAAACAAACAAAAATGTTCTGTTGCAGATTTATCGTAGGTACATATCCAAGAACAAATGTTTGCAAGTAAAAGAGTAGAGTGCAAAAAAATAGCTACAAATTTAGTTCTTATAGTTTCAAAATGGCCAACCAAGACTTATTCACCCTAGGGAAAACCTATCCTTCAGTAGATCTTGAAATACACTTTTAATGCCAAGTACATGTGTCCATACCCTTCTCAGATCTACCTACAAACTGTTAATTTGATTTTTGTTGCTTTGGGATCTTGAATTTTATCATCTAGGTCATATTGTTCATCAAGTTTAGTTATATCAAATCATTTTAATTTAGTTCCAAACCCTATTATCCTAAGAAACCTAGATATTCAAGTCTAATTAGCTCACCTTAGGGTTGATAGTCAATCTCTACACCTTACAATCTCTTAGGTTTAATGAAATTATGAGAAGAGGGACATCATTAGTGTCTTAGTTCTTTGTATGAAGGACCTAGGACACCTTATTTTGGGATCTCTCCCTTTTATCATTTCAAATGTATAACCACCTTGTTGAGGGTAACAAGTATATCAAAGTCTAAAGATGAGAACACTTTGAAAGCAAGTCATTAGGTGCTTGCAAGAATCCAAAGCTATCTCCAAAACCTAGATTCCACCATGTTCTTTCATTGGCATCAAACTCCAATCATTGTGCTAGCTTGAATAATTCTAAGATTTTCCTTGTAAATTTGTAAAATGGATGTATTTTGGCAGATTTCTTCCTTATTGATTGCTTCCTCTCTTTTAATTTGAAATAATAATTCAGGTTTATTATGTAGAACATAGAATAGATTAAACTCTAGGCCAAATCATTTAATTTTTATTTTCAAGATTAATTTACTGCCAAGGACCAAATTTGAATTCACTTCTCTGAAATTAGAGATCGACAACAATGGGAAATAAAATTTATCTAGAAAAATACTTGGACTAGGTAATTGGGTACCCCTATCCAACTCTTTTTCACTCATTCAAATTTTATTTGCAAGTTTAGGGTCTGCTAGGAATTATGCAATAAATGAGCACTTGCCAAGGTCAATTTGATGATAGTTGATTAACAAAGCACTTTCTAGGGTAGCACTAACATGTTCTCCTAAGTTGATAGGAAAGGCCAAGGCTAAGGAATGTTTAAAATGAATTAATGGAGAGGTGACTAAAGCAAGTTCCAAATAGATCATGAAATTGTACTGTCACCTTAAAGGGAGTGTACATTTTACAACACTACAATGATTGAAATCATTTTTTAATATAATAATTCAGAGGGTGTGTTGTTTCCATGTTCCAATTGCAATGTTGAAGACATGATAATAATGCACAACACATCAACAATATATGTTAGTTCCCTACACATTGAACTAAAAAAACAATCAAGAATTTATGGTTGTTTGCATGAGTGTGAGATGGTGAATGTATGAATGGGAACCGATGTAATATGCCACATTATAAGAAGTTTGATAATGAATTCAATGTTATATTTATACACATTATTGATTTGATAGTTTTATATGTGTTTTGTATGAGAACTATGGTTGGGATACATATGGTAAGATGTGACTATATACAAGCTTTAATTCAATCCATTTCTAATTCCTATTCCTATTCCTATTATTACACAAATACATCTTCAAATAGAAATTATACTGCTCAAATTTTAATGTATTAAATTATTTTTTAATGTTAAAAGCTCAACTTTGCATTATTTCCAACCACCACGTCAACAAACCACATTGGCACAAACAACACACCTCATAAAATCCATTAAACAAGTTATTGTGTTTTGATTAACTTGAATTATTTCCCACAATAATTTAACCATTTTCAATAGTTCTCATTATGCATGTAAATATATACAAATTATAAATGAAACCATTGATATGCATATATACACACACACATATGTATATGTATATGAATATATATATATATACATATATACATATTCATATACATATTCATATATATACATATACATATACATATACATATACATGTATATATATATATGTATATTTATATATACATGTATATTTATATATACATGTACACATATATACTTATATATGTGTTAGTGTAAATAGTGTCATTAGATAACTAGTTAGTTGTCATCAACTTCTAGTTTGACCTATTCACATTTGCTTAAGTTAACTTAGGCTATTCTATAGTTTTGTCTCACCTCATGTGGTTGAGACAAGTGTTCTCACTTTGTGAGACATCTCTTGCATGGTCACTAGCGACTCACAAGAACTCTTGTCATTTGAGATAACAAGTGCTTGATCATTGAAGGGTTAGTTAGTCATTGTGTTTGACTTGACTACTTTCACCACCTTGCCTATATAAGTAAGGTTAATATGTAAATTTTACTAAACTCTTTTATCAATCTCTTTGATAATGTAAATTAGGCTCATTGTGTGCAAGTGATTTTGTAGAAGCTTTTGGTTTTTTCTTTATGATATTGGAAATCATAACATGGCATCAAAGCCATGCAAGAAAAAACCTTCCCAAAATCTTGCATGTAGCCTAGCCTAGAGTTCCATGCAATTTTATTTGCATGTAAAATTGATCTCTATTTGGGAAATGACCTAAAATTATATTTGGTTTTATCGAGGTAGATCTCTTTTAGATAGAGGTATTGAATCTTATGATCTCCATTGTAAGGTTAAGATTTTGGAGTAGTTGTGTGTTTTTTTGTAGAGAAGAGGCCATACAAACCTCTAGAAAGACCATCAATTTTCTTGTCACACACAACTACATAGCTTCAACTAGTGGTTAAGGAATATTGGTCTAGTCATGAAGGGTTCCCACTAGGTTTTGGTCTTAATCACAGGAGCACAAACCAATCTCCATGATCACACTTGTTTTGGACCAAGATGAGAATCTATTCACTGAGTTATAAGGACTTCTTCATTGTAGGCTTACAAAGTAGATAAAATTAACTTTTCTAATGCTACTAAACCACACAAAAAGAAAAAATATAAAAAAAGAAAGAAAATTCAAATCATAGCAAGAAGCAAGGCATTATTCACTCCTTTGAAAGTATGTAGGCATATTAGTAAGTCATTAAATTTGGAAGTGATGGAAAATCCCACTAAATTTAGAGAGCATGTGATATCTTCTTGTTCTTCTTCTGTGTGGGGATTAAAGATGTGTGAAAATAGAATGGGCATGGCCATTTTTCTTGCAAATCTTGTTTAGCCTTTGTCAAAGCTTATCATGGATATTTGGAGTCAACAAATTTGGGAAAGGTTACAATATTTACATGAATGTCTTCTTCAATGCAATTTCTTTCTTCATCTCTCTTGGAAAGTATTGTCACCATACTTTAGAACTCTTATTGTTTTTGGGATGGTCTTGTATGTTTAATAATTTTCATTGGGAGCAAACCCTGTTCTTGATTTTTTGAGAGATTTTCTATGAACACATTGGAGTATCTACAATCCAAATTTTAAATAAATTAGAGAAAAATTAAGTTATTTATTACATAATTAGTGTTTTCACCAAATTTGCTACCAAGACTACAAATCAAAGAATTTCTAAGAGATGTTTTGGGAAGTGAGATACAATACCTATTTAGCTATAGTAAAAGTTTCAAATTGATTGAATTTATTTTGTGTGATATATTATAAAATTATGATTTGCACAAAATTCACCTTCAAGGATACAAATTGATGAAGTTATTGGATTTTTTTGGAAGGATAGTTCTTCACAACAATAAGTATAGAAATAAGAAGAAGCCATAGTACAAAAAGAATAAGAAGTCTAGAAAAAGAACAATAATAAGAATAAGAAAACAAACAAGAGCAAGAGAAAGAATAAGATCAAGAGTAAGAGAAAGAGAAAGAACAAGAATGAGACTGAGAACAAGAGAAATAATAAGAACAAAAAAGAAAAAAAAGCAAAAGTAGAAAAAGGAGATGAAAAATAAGAAAAAGGAAAATAAAAAGAGAAAAAAGAAGATGAAGGTTTTATGTAGATGCATCCATAATTAATTATCATTAAGGACAATGATTTTGTAACAAGGGGGGAATGTTATGACCCTAATCTTGTATTGTGATTATTAGATTATGAGTAGTTAAAGTTTCTCTACCTTAACTCTAAAATAAGTTATATAATCATTATTGTAATAAAAAATAAGTATTTAAGTCATCCTTGGAGTTATACTTTAGTATCTAAGTCAAGTTGGGTGGTATCTAAGGCATAAGTATGGCATATATAAGATGTATATGTTAGTTATTATCAGAATGTTGAGTATTGAATTTTTATTAAGGATTATTGGAGGTATCCCCCTCAAAGTGGCATATTGTTATCAAGTATTTTAACCTTGGATACTTCCTATTATTTTCTTAAATTATGTAAGTTGTTTCATTACAATGGATTTAACTTCGAAGCATATTGTTTTTCACCATGAGGCAATAAGAAACCCATACTTGGCCATATTATTACTACATATAAAATCAAGTTGAAATAATAAAGTTTTGACATCACACAAACAATGGATAAAATCCACTACCACCTTCATATTAGTGATGCATCTAGAACTTTCAAAGAATATGATCCAAGGAAAGGAGGTATCAACATTTAATACTCATCAAAGAATGATGTATCAAGTAGTTTGTGAGTAGGGGAGGGATTCCTAGTCAACTAATTAAAAAGTACCTGCTCTCTGGGTATGTGCAGGATCATCATGGAAAAAATAGGCCCTTAAGTGGCGAAAAATTCAGAAAAATTAGAGTTAGGCAACTTGACGTAAAAATTTGAGTAAGTTATCTATATTATTTCAAAAATATGTAAGAATAGAATCTATAGAAAATTGAATGTAGTTTCTAAACTACTAGGTTTATTTAAAAAATAAAAATCTATTTGGTGAAAATTTGAAATTTCAATGCAATAGTACTTAAATTTTAGGGAAAAAATAAGAAGTAGGTGTCTGTCTAACCACCCTAACTACAATAAAATGAAAATATTTTTTTATAATATTTTAGATATAAGTAGAGGTAGAGGACTCATGTCTCGATGTGATGCATATTTTTGGTAATTTTTTTCCAAGTAAATAATTAATTATGAATTTTTTATTACAACTTAAAAAAATAAAACTTGTATGTTTGACCACCTTAACTTGGTCAAAACTTCATGAAATTCATATTTTTTTAATCCTATAGTATCTTGAAGCATAGAATGTGAATGTTTTGGATTCAAAAATGTGATACCGTTTGAAAGCTATAGATGTTTTTCAATTAGCCTATCAATCGGGACTTTAGTCATAATTCAAATAGAAAATGAATAATAATTATTTATTAAATTCAAAGTAAAGCATAATTTATATTGGTGGAAAGCTGAGAATCTCCTTTAAAAACCCTTTTCATTTCATCAATTTTGGGTAAAAAAAAGTCTTCAGCCACATACCCTACACATACCCATCATATTGCCACTTTTTGGCCCATCATGATCCTACACATACCCCTCTAATTATTTTTTTGGAGGTGAATTTAAGATCAAACTAAGAAAGAAGTATCACCCATCATTTATCAAAACCCAAAATATTAGCTTTAGACAACATGTATTTTGGAATATCATATTTTATGATGAAAAGTGTCTTAAAATGAATCATGCAATGCCATTTTTTTGGGATGAGAAGACCACTATAAGATATAAATTTTCTAAAGATGTATCTACCTCATGATCCAATAAAGTACAAATAATGTAGTAAATCATGTTTTCTTTACCATTTATATCATTTTGATATGATAAACATCTAAAATAATATTTTATGGTTGATACAAATAAAATCAAAGGATATTCATTAATAAAAGGTGTGAGTATCAAAGGATTCAACAAGCATATTATTTCATGTCCTCAAATTCCTTTTGACAATCTTAAATCCATTCAAATTTGGTATAGATTTATTTATCAATTTTGTGAATGATAATATCTTATCTACTAATTCAGAAATAAAATGTCTAATAGCTTAGATTTTCCATTATAGTCTATGAAGTTGTGAAAAATATTTAGAGGAATCATATTAAAATAACATCAATTTAGAAATTTGATGGTGGCTCGGGCGGTCTACAACTAGCAACAGGAGAATGTGGTGCTCGCACGTGGGAATGACTAGCATCACAATGACCTAGGCCATTAAGGGTTTGAGTTTTTGGGCCATGTACTCTCACCCTGACTTTGTTTTTATTTCCTCTTTCCTCTGTAATTTGTTATTTAATCCTTTTGTGTGTTTTGTCTTTATTAGTTCCTACCGATAGGCAGGTTTACTATTGCAATTGTTACATTTTCTTTTGAATTACTCGCTTGGCCAATGAGATTGTTTTGTTTAAAATTTTTGTCTTTTTCCTATAGTTGGGATTTAAGAGCATATTTTTGTGCTTGAAAATTACGGTTTATGTCTTTTTCTATTGGTTTGAGTAGGTAGATTTTTCATTTTCCTTTAAGTAAATTAGGAAAATATGGGAACATTATATATTGTGGCAAATATTTAATCGGGGGATGCATGTAGTGCAATTTTTGGTGGTGGGCTAGTCGGTGCTGAAGCAATGAATGAATGTTTAATGCATTAAATGCAAACCTTGCGATATGTGTTGGATAGTTGGCGAGAACATAAGCAAAGAATGCTTGGTTAATTTGCATGTTGTTTGTTTATTGTTTGTTGAGATGCTTGTGTGTTTCTGTCTTTGACATTTGTCATTTTGTACAATGCTTGTGGTGTGCAACTGGTGAGTGTCCCGTCTATTTTTTATACTTAATAACTAGAAGCGTTGCAGGGAAAACTAAACGGTTTGACCAATGTGTTGTTGACCGTTGGTACACATACAGTGAACACATGTATTTGCTTATTGTTTGTTCAGAAGCTTTTGTGTTTTTGGCTATGGGTTTTCGTTTTCGACGTGCAACTGGTGAGTGGCTCATCTATACGGTGTGCAACTGGTGAGTTGCTCGTCTGTTTGTTTTTTATACTTGATAACTAGAAGCATTACATGGAAAAATGAATGCTTTGAGCAATGTCTTATGTATCGTGGTTACACATGTAGTGAACGCATAGCTAATTCATGAAATCTTAGTCGAGTTCTAGGTTTTGTTTGTGCTTATTCTTGTTTGATTAATGTTTGTTGAAATTCTTGTTGGTTTTTTAGCTCTCTGTTGTATTTTTACATGTGGGTACATGTGTAGTGAATGCATAGTTAATTCATGAAATCTTAAGCGAGTGCTAGGTTTTGTTTGTGCTTATTCTTGCTTGTGTATCATTTGTTGAAAAGCTTGTGGGTTTTTTAGCTATGTTCATTATTCTGTAAAAGTGCACTACTGGTGAATGGTTGGGTTGTGTATTTATGATACTTGATAACTCTATGGGTACACATGCAGTGAACGCATAACTAATTCATGAAATCTTAGGTGAGTTCTTGATTTTGTTTGTGCTTATTCTCATTTTGTTATCGTTTGTTGAAAAGATTGTGGGTTTTGTAGCTCTTCATTGTGTTTTTGCATGTGGGTATATGTGTGGTGAATGCATAGTTAATTCATGAAATATTAGGTGACTGCTGTGTTTTGTTTGTGCTTATTCTTGTTTGTTTATCGTCTATTGAAAATCTTGTGGGTTTTTTAGCTATTGGTTGCACTTTTTCGTGTTCATTATTCTATAAAAGTGCATTGCTGGTGAATGGCTTGGCTGTGTTTCTGAAACTTGATAACTAGAAGTATTACTTGTTGTTACAAGGGCTAATAGTGCAAATGGGTATAGTAGATTACATATGCATTACAAGGGATAACATGCTAGTGAATGCATTAATTATGTGTTTATTGCTTGAGTGGGTAGCAACATATCAACAAGGCTTGGAAAGAAAATTGTGTGAGATGTGTTGGAGGCTTGGTGGGTACATAAGTAGTGAGTGCATAGTTAATTCATGAAATCTGAGGTGAGTACTGGGTTTTATTTGTGCTTATTGTTGTTTGTTAAAAAGCTTGTATATTTTTAGCTTTTGGTTCCGGTTTTGCATGTTTGTTATTTTGTGGAAGTGCACTAGGGATGAGTGTCGTGTTCCTGTGTTTATGATACTTGGTTGCTGTTACAATTCCTAACGGGGAATGTTCACAAAAAATTATCATGTCGGTCTATTATTTTGCAAATTTTATTGTTCTTTCTGTGGTTCATGTTTACGAATAGTGTATTATATGTCATGGACTGTGTTCATTTGTCTATTTTGTCCCTTTAACAGGAACCATTAATTGCAATTGGAGTTGGAGGCAGACATCTATATGAGCACAAATATACTTGGTTGTTGAAGAAGGAACTGGAAGGTCAGATTCTTGTATCATTCTTCCCCTTTGTTTCCAATGAATTTTAAGTCTTCCAATATGCATAAAATTTATGCTTTGGAAGAGTTGTGGACAATAAAGGAGAAGCTTGGTTTAGGAATCCGACTTAATGAATAGACAAATGTGCATAGTGAATGACATGTCATGTAATTCATAAACACGAAACTTTTTTTTTTGAAAAGCAGGTCACTATTGCAATTGCTAGTTTATGATGGTAGGCAAGTTTACAATTGCATTTGTTGAATTTTATTTTAAAATAATCACTTATTGTTCTTAAACTTCTCATGGTGAATCAAATTGTATTGTTTGAAGTATTTTTGTGTTTTTTCCATAGTTGGTTGGAGTAGGTCTATTATTGGTTCCTGCCGATAGGAAGGCTTACTATTGCATCCATTGCATTTGCTTTCGAATTAGTTGCTTGGCCAATGACATTGTATTGTTTAAAATACCTTTTCCTTTCTATAGTCGGGATTTAAGTAGATATTTTTTGTGCTTGAAAATTACGGTTTATTCATTTTCGTTTAAATAAATTAGGAAAATAAGGGTCCACATTATATATTCTAGGAAATATTTGATCATGAAACAGTGAATACATGTTTAATCCATTGAATAAAAATTGTGCGAGATGTGTTGGAGAGTTGGTGGGTACTAATTCATGAAATATTAGGTGAGTATTGGGTTTTATTTGTGTTAATTCTGGTTTGTGTATTGTTTGTTGAAAAGATTGTGGTTTTTTAGTTCTCTAAGTTCTTAATCCTAGGAACAGTGGAACAAGGCTTGGTCAAATCATTCAATTTTCCCTGTAACGGTGAACAATATTTCTAGTTATCAAGTATGATAAACAGGCAGACTAGCCGGTCATCAATAGTACATTGTTCCTATACATGTGCTTCTGTGTTTCATGTTTATGGGTAACATATTATCTTTCACAATTTGTATTTAATAGACTATTGTTTCTGATCTGTGAGTCATACTATTTAATGCATTAAACATGTATTGAATGCTTCAACATCTGCTATCTTGCTGGGAAAGGTGGCATAATTTGCATTCAAACATTGAATATTTGCAAAATATATAATGTGCTCTTATTTTCGCAATTTTCTTTAACAGGAAAAAATAATAGGCCTACATGAAGCAATATAGTAATAGAACAAATATTTATTATTTCTCAATTGCAAATGAGACTATTGCAATTGTAACCTACTCATTGGCTTCAAGTGTTTCATGTCGTTTGTTATCTAATGTACCTATTTGTACAATTAGGCCTTATAATAGAGAATAATATTTCTAGTTGCAACAGGACATAAGTAGCTATCAGCCTATCGGCTAAGCTTGTAGGATTTCTATTTAATGTCTAAATGTTTTGGAAAATCTATCTTGCAGAATTTTCATGTTTAATAGACTATTATTTGTGATCCAATAGTTATACCATTTAGTCCATTAAACATGCATTGACTGCTTCTATAGCTACTACCTTGTCACCAATGGTGGCATAATTTGCATGCAATGATTGACTATTTGCAAAAAATATAATGGGTTCCTAATTTTCTGATTTACTTTAAAAAAATGAATAATACACAACCCTTGGCAATGCATCAAATTTTATAATGTAAACATTTATGCTTTTATTAGTTCCTGCTGATATGCAGGTTTACTATTGCATCAATTGCACTTTCTTTTCAAATAGTCGCTTTGCTAGTGAAATTGTATTGTTTAAAATAGTTTTGCCTTTTTCCTATAGTCAAGATTTAAGCACAACAAGTAATACTTCTAGTTATCAAGTATCATAAAGATACACTGAAGCCATTCACTAGCACTTGACTTTTACAGAATAATGAACATGCAAAGGCTAAAGTACGCACAAGCTTTCCAAAAAATGATAAACAAATGAGAATAAGCAAAAGAAAAACCCGACACTCACCAAAGATTTCATGAGTTAAACAATAATAAGCAGAAACAAAACACACCATTCACCTAACATTTCATGAATTAACTATGCATTCACTGCATGTTGGAGTAGGTCAACTTTGCAATTGTATAATATGCATTGGATATGGCATGCTTGTCTATCAATCTACAACTATTGCATTAAATGCCACTATGTCTACTATTCAATTTTCTTTAAGTAAAATAGGAGAATACAATATCATATATTTTTGCAAATATTTAATTCCTAAATGCAAATTGGACAAGTTTTGACATAGGGCTTTTGGCAAATACTTAAGCAATGAATTGCATATCCGATGATTGTAATTATGCATATTCTTCATTGCAAAAGTAACATTTTTTTGTGCAATTGGAGAGGGAGGAAAATATCTATGTAGCTACAAATATAGTTAATTGTTGAACAAGGAAGTGGAAGATCATATTCTTGTATCATTCTTTCCCTTTCTTTGCAATGAATTTAGTGAACAATAAAGAAAATTAGTACATTCATTGCTCCCACAATTGACAAGACCCCATTAGACCTTGTAACAACAAGCAATACTTCTAGTTATCAAGTATCATAAACACATGGCCAAGCCACTCATGACCACTGCACTTTTATAGAATAACCAACATGCATAAGCGCAACCAAGATATGAAAATCCCACAAGATTTTAAAAAAATGATAAACAAACAATAATACACACAAAAAAAACCTAACACTTGCCTGGGATTTCATGAATTAACTATGCATAATTTACTGCATGTCTACCCACCATCCTTCCAACACATCTCGCACCCACGCTGCAGAAGACCTTCCTCAAACCATTCAATTTCCCCTCTAACAGTTCTACTGGCTAAGTATAAAAAAGAAACAAATGAGCCACTCACCAATTACACACTGTTCCTTCAGCTCCTCCCTCGTTCAAGCACTGCACATAATCACAAATGTTGGGGATGACAACCCACAGGCAAAAACATGAAAGCTTCTCAACAAACAATAAACAAACAATAAGAACAAACCACCACTTTCCTCATATTTCATGAATTAACTATGCATTATCTACTTGCATATGCATGAGTTGTGATGCAAGATCAGAGGAAGAAATCAATGTACTCAATTTCTTTGTCAAAACTCAAATCAAATTCTTGATTGTCCTTGTAATCAAGATCCATTCCCTTTACAAAATTCTTGATTTCCAAGCACTTAAACTGAAAAAAACTCAAACCATTGATTGATACCACAAAATAATTTAGTCAACATTAAAATAAATGTCACAGACCCTATCCCCAATTTATTCATCTCAAACATAAAGACTTTTCAAGTGACTGTCCTAAATCAGCCTTTAGGCCACACCCAAAAATCAATAAAAATTTCTCAAGCCCATTTAAATTTTTCTAACATTACAAAAAATTGTAATTAGGTCTATACAATCATATTAGACCATCCTCAAACATTTTTTCAAGACATTTTTCCAAACTCCAATTCAAAACCTTCAACTTTTGTCTCAATGATGACTACAACAACTCTGTCTACCCAGAATAGTCATTAAATGTTCTCAAAAAATTATAAATACACCAATCCCAATCTTGAAGTAGATTCACCTGATCCCAAAAACCTTTACAAAAACAAAACAACTCATGAAGGACTTAAAACCACGAACAAAACTCACCTAGACTCTGTTCAATGTTTTTTCCAGAATTTTTCGTGATTTTCAGAACTAGGGCTTATTGGTTTTAGACCAAAATATTTACCAACGACTTTATTCCTTTGGAATATTTTAAAACATGTCTAAAAAATATTACACACCGAATTTGATAAGATTTCCATGGCTAGAAAATGAGAAACAATTTTTTTTTATATGCACTGTTACCCTTATTCAAGGTTTTACCCGCCTAGACCAAATTGCCCATATCTTTCTCAATTCTTAATAGATTTTGATGAAACAAAGTGAAAAATTAAATAGATTCATAGGGATTTCAAGTGAAATGGAGGAGAGGAATATCACACAAAATGTGGCCGTACCATGGCCTGCAAACAATGAAAATATAGAAAAATAACATAAATAAAGTAATTTTCATTGATATTCTTCTTCATATTTTATCTCCCAACCTTCCTCAAAGTTTGTGAAGGTTCCAAATGACTTTTTAAAGCCTATCCAACTTCTAAAACTGACTTCTTAACTTCATAACCCTTCACCTTCCTTTATTTTACAAAATATTGCATTTTTTTGCAAATATTGCTATGACAACTTAAGGTCCATTTGTGCAACTTTTACATTATGTATCAAAATGCCCCAAATTAACCAACTAGGCCTTATTACATGCTAAATGTGACCTTTTAGGCCTTATCTAAATCATGAAATCAACTAGACTACTTCAAAGCTAAAATGGCCTCATGGAGGCAAGATCTCACAAGGGTGCTCCTGCACCATTCTCTCCAACAAAAAAGAAATCCAAGTCCTCTTGGATCAGTAAATGCTCCTCCATATGGTCTCTTCTATGCCCTAAAAATTTCATTTTCACTTTTGGTTTTAGTTGGTCTATGCCAATTGGTTTCCATCTTGCCCTTCCTCTATGAATCTGCTCATTCATGCCTTGAAATGTTCCAACCTTCTTGCCTTGAAATGTTCCAACCTTCTTGTGTCCTTCAATCAGATGCATCTTGATATGCTAATTGTTCACTTTCCAAAATATTAGTACTATAAGGAAATAATACATTGGCTGGATCACATTACCTCCATCTTTTCTTAATTCTTTGCAAATCTCCAAGACCAATTCTTCCTTGATCATCACTTCATCTATCCTTGTTACCAACTCAAAGTCTTCATTCTCTAAAATTTTATCTTTTATCTCTACTTTCTCTTCACCTTCATGCTTGGAAATGGCTGCAACACATCTGTCTTGTTCATCTACATCTTCAAAGATTTCTTCCTCTTTTATCTTCCTTTGTCTCCTTTTTCTGACTATCTTCTTTAAGGGCCATGTGACTCTTTTCTCAATCTTCAAGTGCCAACTTATCATCTACTTACTCAACTGCTCCAACCTTGTCATGGACTCCTAGATCTTTTCTTCCAATCTTCTTATGTCTTGCTTCAATACTGCAACTTCTCTGTCAAACTTTGCTTTTCTCTTCTTCTTCTTTCTTTCTTCCACTGCCTGCAAATGTCTTCTTAAGTTCTCCATCTCTTATAGATGGTCTCACAACTCACTTTTCCCCAACTCTCTCTGCCTTCACAATGGCAGCAACCAGGTTCTTCTTACCTGCACAAAACCACAACCAACACCAAATGTAAAACCACAATACCACAATTCACTAGCCCAAATATTTCCTAGGCTTTGATACCAATTTGATGCAAGATCAAAGGAAGAAATCAACTTACTCAATTTCTTTGTCAAAACTCAAATCAAATTCTTGACTGTCCTTGTAATTAGGATCCATTCCCTTTACAAAATTCTTGATTTCCAAGCACTTAAACTAAAAAAAAACTCAAACCATTGATTGATACCACAAAATACTTTAGCCAACATTAAAATAAATGTCACAGAACCTATCCCCAATTTATTTACCTCAAACATAAAGAATTTTCAAGTGACTATCCTAAATTAGCCTTTAGGCCCTTTAGGCCACACCCACAAAGCAATATCAATTTCTCAAGCCCATTTAACTATTTCTAACATTACAAACAATTGTAATTAGGTCTGCACAATCATAGTAGACCATCCTCATACATTTTTTCAAGACATTTTTCCAAACTCCAATTCAAAACCTTCAACTTCTGTCTCAATGATGACTACAACAACTCTATCTACCCAGAACAATCATTAAATGATATCAAAAACTTATAAATACACCAATCCCAATCTTGAAGTGGATTCACCTGATCACAAACACCTTTAAAAAACCAAAATAACTCATGAAGGACTTAAAACCACGAACAAAACTCACCTAGACTCCTTTGTTCACTATTTTTTTTCAGAATTTTCATGATTTTCAGAACTAGGGCTTATTGGTTTCAGCCCAAAATATTTACCAACAACTTTATTCATTTGGATCCTTTTAAAAAATATCTAAAACATCTTACACACCAAATTGGATAAGATTTCCATGGCTAGAAAATGAGAAACAAATTTTTTTATATGCATTGTTACCCTTATTCAGGGTTTTACCTGCCTAGACCAAATTGTCCATATCTTTCTCAATTCTTAATGGATTTTGATGAAACAAAGTGCATAATTAAATAGATTCATAGGGATTTGAATTTCAATGGAGGAGGAGAGGAATATCACACAAAATGTGGCCGTACGATGGCCTGCAAACAATGAAAATATAGAAAAATAACATAAATAGAGTAATTTTCATTGATATTCTTCTTGTGAAGGTTCCAAATGCCTTTTTAAAGCCTATCCAACTTATAAAACTGACTTCTTAACTACCTAACATTTCACCTTCCTTTATTCTACAAAATATTGCATTTTTTGCAAATATTGCTATGACAACTTTTGGTCCATTTGTGCAACTTTAACATTATGTATCAAAATGCCCCAAATTAACCAACTAGGCCCTATTACATGCTAAATGTGACCTTTTAGGCCTTATTTCAATCATGAAATTAACTAGACTACTTCAAGAGCTAAAATGGCCTCATGGAGGCAAGATCTCACAAGCATGCTCTTGCACCATTCTCTCCAACAAAAAAGAAATCCAAGTCCTCTTGGATCAGTAAATGATCCTCCATATGGTCTCTTCTATGCCTTGAAAATTTCATTTTCACTTTTGGTTTGAGTTGGTCTATGCCAATTGGTTTCCATCTTTCCCTTCCTTTGTGAATTTTCTCATTCATGCCTTGAAATGTTCCAACCTTCTTGTTTCCTTCTTCAATCAGATGCATCTTGATCTGCAAATTGTTTACTTTCTAAAATATTAGTACTATAAGGAAATGATACATTGACTGGATCACATTACCTCCATATTTTCTCAATTCTTTTCAAATCTCCAAGACCAATTCTTCCTTGATCATCACTTCATCTATCCTTGTTACAAACTCAAAGTATTCATTCTCTAAAATTTGATCTTTTATCTCTGCTTTCTCTTCACCTTCATGATTGGAAATGGTTGCAACACATCTGTCTTGTTCATCTGCATCTTCAAAGATTTCTTCCTCTTTATCTTCCTTTGTCTCCTTCTTTTTCTGACTATCTTCTTTAAGGGCCATGTGACTCTTTTCTCAATCTTCAAGTGCCAACTTATCATTTTCTTACTCAACTGCTCCAACTTTTTCATGGACTTCAGGATATTTTCTTCCAATCTTCTCGTGTGTTACTTCAATACTGCAACTTCTTTGTCAAACTTTTCTTGTCTCTTCTTCTTATTTCTCTCTTCCTCTACCTACAAATTCCTTCTTAAGTTCTCCATCTCTTCTAGATGGTATCACAACTCACTTTTCCTCAACTCTCTCTACCTTCACAATGGTAGCAACTAGGTTATTCTCACCTGCACAAAACCACAACCAACACCAAACACAAAACCACAATACCACAACTCACTAAACCAAATATTTCTTGGTCTCTGATACCAATTTGATGCAAGATCAAAGGAAGAAATCAACTTACTCAATTTCTTTGTCAAAACTCAAATCAAATTCTTGACTGTCCTTATAATCAAGATCCATTCCCTTTACAAAATTCTTGATTTCCAAGCACTTAAACTGAAAAAAAACTCAAACCATTGATTGGTACCAAAAAATACTTTAGTCAACATTAAAATAAATGTCATAGACCCTATCTCCAATTTATTCACCTCAAACATAAAGACTTTTCAAGTGACTGTCCTAAATCAGCCTTTAGGCCCTTTAGGCCACACCCACAAAGCAATATAAATTTCTCAAGCCCATTTATCTTTTTCTAACATTAAAAACAATTGTAATTAGGTTTTCACAATTATAGTAGACCATCCTCAAACATTCGTTCAAGACATTTTTCCAAACTCCAATTCAAAACCTTCAACTTCTGTCTCAATGATGACTACAACAACTTTGTCTACCCAGATCAATCATTAAATGATCTCAAAAACTTATAAATAGACCAATAACAATCTTGAAGTGGATTCACTTGATCCCAAACACATTTAAAAAACCAAAATAACTCATGAAGGACTTAAAACCACGAACAAAACTCACCTAGACTCCCCTTTTCACTATTTTTTTCCAGAATTTTCATGATTTTCAGAACTAGGGCTTATTGATTTCGGTCCAAAATCTTTACCAACGACTTTATTCCTTTGGAATCTTTTAAAACATGTACATCTTACACACTGAATTTGATAAGATTTCCATGGCTAGAAAATGAGAAATAATTTTTTTTATATGCACTATTACCCTTATTCAAGGTTTTACTCGCCTAGACCAAATTGCCCATATCTTTCTCAATTCTTAATAGATTTTGATGAAACAAAGTGAAAAATTAAATAGATTCATAGGGATTT
>VDFB02000008.1:92859098-92885478 GCA_007258455.2 Sequoia sempervirens
TTTTGTTTCTTCAATTTTGGGTTAAAAAAAATTCATCAGCCACATACCCATCATATTACAACTTTTTGGCCCATCATGATCTTGCACATACCCATATATTCAACAATGGCAATTTTGTTCCAAAAAAAGTCAAATGTACCAATCAAAACCAAAAAAGAAACAATGAAGTTTTCTATCAACATTGTTATTTTTTGCAACTTGATGCATCGTTATAGCATTTATACATATATGTCTACCCATAGGCATATGCATATATATATATATACACACACAACAAAACATATATGTATACATATACATCTGTATATAGACATATATGTATATGCACAAATGCAATCTTTTGGCTTGAAAGAAAGCTCTAGACTATGAATCTGTAAACACCCAAAGCTTTTCCATGCAAGAGAATTTGTATGTTCTTTTTCTTAGGTTGAAAAGGACAATGTAGAATGCACAACACAAAAGGACAAAATAATACTATGTTGTATGCATTTGCTATGAGAAAGCACATTGCAAAATGCAGTATGGGAAAAAAATCAATGCTCTCAAGTCCTAGGGAGTTGCATTCTCTGAATACTCACAACTATGCTTTATCATTTTTTGCACTCTAATTGTTTTTTTAAGAATGCAACTTTTTCTTTGTAGGGCTTGAAATACAGAGCTAGGTTTTTAACATAGCTTTATTGATGGTTGGTCAGTACCAATTGGAACAGAACAACAATGGCCAAAATCTATACATGGATAGCTAGAGAGTTTTGTAGTTCTATGAAGCTAGCTAGTTTGTATATTGTCTTCTTCCTGATCATGAACATTATCTTCACAAGTGTTCCTTCTTTTTTGCATCTGATTCCTATAACGAAACAAAGCCCATTACAAACACTTGCACATAGATAACCTAGTACTAATATGTATAACTGCAAGTATGAATAAAATTTTCATTTCAATACCAGTTCATCAATGCGAAGGAATGTCGTTGTTCAAGAGAATAATAATTATATAAAGAATGAACATGACAATAATTCAACAATTGCAAAGAAGAGCACAAGGAAAATAGGCTTTGGACATGAATATAATTGTAATTTAGTAGGCATCCCAAATTTAAATAAAATATTTTTTCTTGCAAGTGGAATAGTACACAAATATATAAAATAAGCATAAAAAATAAATTGAACTTATAAATTTACGCCATAGCATATTAAGCACTTGATCTCTTATTCTCTTACATATGCAACCAATAGTCTCAGTCACAGTTTCCACCTGAAAAAACAAAGGACCTATCAACCTTAATAATAAATAGAAAATTTGTACAACCATCTATTCCATTTTCCAATGCTCACTAGTAGCAACAATTCCAAAGCAATCAGGTCAAATATTGTAAACAATGCCACTTATTTACAAAGACATATGCAGTGAAAACACATACATACTAAAAAACATTAGAAGGCTATAAGCCTATCAAAATGATGCACATGACATTAATAATAATAATTATTGTAGGAAGCTTTGCTATTAAAAACATTTCATGAGTTTGCTGGTATAGTCGTGTCTTTCCATGGAGTCATCGTGGGGATGTGTGATGTCTTCAGCACTACATTTGCAAGCTCTCATTTATTGTGAGTAGACTGAAGTGCACCCATTATTAATGATTTATGGTCTAAAGTCTTAAATTTGTGAAACAAACTATTTTCGGTGTTTTTTTTAATTTGCTCAGACCCATGCCAATCAAATATATCTTGAAAAGGTAGACATCCTTCAATTTCTACCACTTTTTTCATGAATACACAATAGATTTGAATTACCTAGAGTGCAGTTACCATTACTGTATTATGGTATGAAGGTTTAATGTTGTCGAGTGAATTCTTCTCCGTGTTATTTGTTCATTGGGATAGGCTGTTTGATGAGGCTGAAGGGTTTTTCATCTACAGTGTTGGAAGCTAGAAATGTGGTGTTTGTAAGTTATTTTAATTTTTATGCTTTCAATTTTTTGTTTCTTTGTTGTTTTGTCTAGATTGTTCCATGAGGATGAAATCATTTCCTTTTGAGAGGGTTTATGTGTATGATTTTTGTATTGAAGAATGAAGCATTTGTAAGTTCCTACATCTTTTACAGTCTCATTTTATAGTTTTTTGCATGTCTGCATTTTATCATTAATTTCTAGTGTTTGCACTTATTAAGCTCCTCTATGTTGAAATTTTTTGTATCTGTTGTATGGGTGGCGAAAAACAAAGCCTTTGTAAGCTTGTATGTCTTTTGTAGTCATGTTTTTGTATATATATATGTGTGTGTGTGTGTGTATGCATATAGATATATATCTTTGTGCATATATATATATGTATGTATATATTTCTATGTATATATGATATAGATGTATATATGTAGATATGTCTGTGTTCTACATTTTGCATTAATTGGGATCATTTTTCCTATTTATTTTGAATAGATGCAACTGCAACTACCATAAATGCATAATGTTGTCAAGAGTTGGGGCTGCAATGGTCTTGAATTTAATGATTTTATATCTAGATATATGCCAATTGCTTCATCCTAATTTTCATTGCTATTTAATAGATTGAAATGTATTTGCAATGCAATTCCTGTGTGCACAAAATGCAAACAACAAGAAACAATAGACACTAACCCATAAAATACAAGCATGTAGAAAACTACAAAATGACACATACATATATATGCATGTGTATATTTTTAATTTATTGGTTGTTGGGTATTCTTTATGGGTTAGTCTTTGTTCTCGAGTGAAATACTTAGTTGCAGTGAATCATTAAATATTTCTTTGTTTTGGTGTTTTAGTTCTGCTCGTCAAAGTATTTTCCACCTTGTTTTCTTATTTGCTCAGGTTGTTTCTAGGAGTGTAAATATGGGTTTTCCTTCCATTCCATTCCATTCCATCTTTCCATTCATTCCATAGAGAACTCCATTCCTCATTTTATTTCAGGATTTTCCAATTAACATAAACAACCGCTTTCATCTATTTTACTCAAGTCATCGGCTTATTTCTTCTGCCACTCTTCCTATATATATATATATATATATATGTTAGTTTCATTCTTAAATCATGAGAAGCATATTATCATGCTAAGTTGTTCACGGTTTGTGGAATTGGAAAACGAGGCGTTGGTAAGTTCCTATTTGTTTTATAGTGCTATTATATTGTTTTTTGCATATGTGCATTTTATCAATAATTTGTACTATGTCTAGTCAAGCATTACAATTACACTTGCATTTATTAAACAATAATGAAAATTAGATCCACGTAATTGGAAAATATGTGGGTATAAAATCATTGTATCCATGTGTTGTTGTTTGCAGTTTGTGTGTAAATGTATATTTTCGCTATTCTTTATGGGTTAGTGTCTGTTGTCAAGTTAAATACTTAGCTATAACTAATTATTAATAAATTAAAATTAGAATAGCTCGTAATTTAGATAGTTTGTGGTTTTGAAGTTCTACTTTTGTTGAGCAAATTATTTTTTTGCTAACCTTGGTTAAGTATAAAGGCTATGTAGGTACAATAATCCAATGCGTGATGTTTTGACATGGACTTTTACCACTTCCTAGTCACTAACTCTCACACATTACAATTGGATTGAAATGCAGCTGGCATTAACTAATCTCTTCACCAGATTTAAAGACTGTTGAGCAAGGCATTGCTTTCATTGTCTAATCATCTTCACAAAGTATTCCTTGACAATAAAACCTTTTTAAAAAGTAGACATTTGTAATCTAACATATCATTTACATTGTCTTTTCTGCATTGGCTAATCAATTGCTCAGATTGTTTGATGAGACTAAAATATGCTTCTCTTGAGTCTAAAACTTATCATATCTTTTACATTGCTATTCAATTGTTTCTTTTATATACTTTTTAAATGTTGAGGTCTCTGCTATTTACCATCCATAAAGCAACTAGTCTATTGTATACCACAATAGCATGCCAACTTCAACCCAATTTCATGAAAAAGCATTAGATCTAGGCAAATGTCAAAGTTCGTAGCATAAATTATGTAATATTCCACAAACATGTAATGCCATGCATGCTAGATGCATTTCAATCAATTAGATGAGCATGATAATTTCCCTATTGGAAATATAGTTTTATGTTTGTATCAAACAAGAGATTTTGCTATAAACACTAGCTGACGTAAACAACAAACAAGAACAAATGACAAGAATATGGAAAAAAATAGGACTTAAATTTATTTTGCATTCCATGGAACTATTCTACTAAAACATAGTCTCACTTGGTTTTTTTCAAAGTCTTCATCCAATCCAAGTTAATTGTATATCCATGAAAGAGCAACAGTTATCCAAACATGTCCACCCATTGAAGATATTTGCACCAACTTGTCCATGGCTTTATCCATAACCATTATGCACATGTTCAAGAAATCACTGAAAAATATGTCTAAGGGATACGTTGCATTGCTATTAGTAGTTGTGTTTCCTAATTGGAAATTGTCATGCATGATTGCATAGATTTTGTTTACTATTAAGGTTGATAGATGCCTTGATAGTAGAAGCAATAGCTTACTATTTCAAGACAGTGAAGAGACATAGCTAGAAAGATAAAAAAATCACTTCAAAAAAATAGCATTTTGATTTTGTGATTCTAGCTACCTTTGTTGAAAGCATGTATGAAAAATTTGAAGAAGCAATAACAACATTGCCACAACTCTGACCACCAGAACACTAACAGTTGGCAACAAATTTCCACAAGCCAAACAAGATTGAAGTATAATTTTGAAGAGTGACTTCTGCAATTGGCACAAAGGATATCTAATGCACAAGAGAAGATCTTAAAAGGACATGTGCATAACACATAATAAATAAAAATCTTATTCAGTCTCTAAAATACAAACTAAAAATAAAGATGGACTATTCTCTAATACTGCTTTCATGCATTCAAAAGAATTGGAAATTCTCGTTAGATAGACAATGGGTTTGTAAGACCATATCCACAATCCTGCAAAGAGCACAAGAAAATTGCATGAGTGAAAATGAGAAAAGACACTGCATTGTGGATTATGGATTTAATATTAATCTTTATACATGATCACACAATGCAAGGAAGAGTCCAAAATGAATATATAAGACAGACTGGTTGAAATCTAACTCACATCCACTTTTTGAATGTCTATCTCTACATTGTGAACAACAGAGGTTGTCATAGCTCCAAGTCTAGGTGCATTTCCACTCCGTTTAGCTATGATTAGCTTCAAAATTGTTCCCAAAATAGTCAAAAACATGTACTAAAGTGCATTAATTACAACTATTTACCATCTCTAAAACAAATGACATTGCAATACACCTAACAAACAATATATGATTTTATAAGTCACAATATGAAAACAATACCTACATATTTGATCAATGCACTTGTCTTTCCATGCATTTTTTCTCATTCTTTTGTACCCATGTCTTGTTTGTGGATGCATAAACTAGCTGAGATCATGCCTTCTCATATTCTTGTAGTAGTATGTCAAGTTGTATAGTAGAGGATTGATTACAAACAATAAACAATTGGCATATAACCCTACAAAATCAATAATCACTGGAAAAGACATTGTGCAATGCACCTTGTTTGGAAAACCACATATATATAGATACAAATGCATACATACATACATATATATATATATATATATATATATATAGACATATATATATATATGTATAGACATATATATATATATACACACTCGATTATATACATACATACATGTAAGAACATATGCATTGACACATAAATGCTCACATGCCTTCCATTCCATCTCCTGCTCCTCTTCCACCGAACATATATATACTCTTTCTCTCCTCTCTCTCTTCTCTCCTCCTGGGGCTCAGTCACTCTCTATATGCTCTCATACCATGAGTGTATGTGTGGAGTTTCATGTCTCATGCCTATGAACCCCATGGAATCTTCAAATGGCTCCTCTTCTTCCCCATATCTCATTTGTTTTTCCACAATTTTTTGCTTGTGTCTTATAAGTTAATTTCACTATTTGTTGTTTGCATTTTGTGCTTTGAATAGGTATTGCATGAATCAAATAACTAAGAATTGAGATCAAAGCAATTGGGATATATCTAGATATAAAATCATTAAATTTGACACCATTCCAGCCCTAGATCTTGAGAGTGCTATGCATTTATGGAAACTGTACTTGCATATTTTGGAAACAAAAAAAAAAAGATCCTAGTTAATGCAAAATGCAAAGCACAGACACACACACACACACACACACACACACACATATACTTCCATATATGTATGTCTTTGTGTGCACGTATGTACATACACACACACATATATGTATGTATGCATATGTGTGTGTATGTGTGTGTATTTATAGATAAGATGATGTTAAGTGTCTAACTCAACAAAAGGACTGAACAAGAAAGGCTAGCCCATATTTAAACTCACATGAACAACAACAAAAATTTTGTCTATGATATTTGAAGGTGTAATGATAGGTTCGGTTGAAAGTGTTTGCATAATGTTGACCAATTGTGAGGATGGAATAGTGTAAAGCCGAATGATACGGTGTTGGAAAGCAATTTTTTTTATTGTATATATATATATATATTCGCACATACATAGACACAGATATATAATGACATATGCATACATATGTGCATATATATGTAAATCATGGAGGTAGAAACAATTGAGAAAAAGATAGGTGCGGTTTTTTATAACAAAATAAAATATGAAGAGCATTTGATGAAGGAGCAAGGGAAGAAAAATAATGTATTATAGTATGAATAGCTAAACGTGGTTGTCCTAATCAGTTTCTTCATAGCATTAGCCAATGAGCAAATACAAGTTTTATTAATATAGAACTCAGCTTCACATCTTTTCTCTTGGGAAGCATGGCTCATCATTCTGAATTGACTTTGTAATTGAAAGTATTGTGTAGGTAGATATTACAAGTAGATGTATGACTCATTTTGTAACTTCTATGTCTTGACCACCCATATTTTATCATGAAGTCAATAAAGAAACAATTAATGATTTTCAAACAGAATGAGACATGAATGCAATTTACTGTACATATGCATATTCAGATTTGCACGTATACATGTAAAATTCATTTATAGACGATAGTTATATATAAAATTGAACATTACATGTTCATATTTATTTCCTTATTTAACTGTAGCAAGCATACTATGTATTTTGCAAATAGGTGAAACTAAAAACGCTTGTAGAATGATTGTTGGAAATATATGGTAAACAAATGCTCATTATTGTTTGATTAAACGTAAACTATTTATATTGGTTTATACATTTCAATAACTTGTTCAAAGTATTTTTAAATTAGTCTACTGAGTATAAATTGTCATAACAAATTGGTGAAAACATGTAAAAATTGTTTGCTTGAATTGCTCTTCAAATCAATTAGTAATTTTACCATGCATTTTAATAATAAATTAATGATTATCTATGTATTCTGAAAGCAAGAAGTAGAGAGCATTAATTAAGAATCTTCTTCAAAACATAGTATAAGTCAATTCAATTTAGACGACATATACTTTAATGCATTAATTGCAACTATTTACTATTTCTAAAGCAAATGGCATTGCAATTTATCTAGCAAACAATGTATGATGTTTATCAACCACAATATGGAAATAATACCTAAATATTTGGTCAATGCATTTGACTATCCATGTATTGGCTCTCATTATTTTGTACCCATGTTATTCTAGCAAATACATAAACTGGTCTGGACCATACCTCCTAACTTTCTTGATATGTCAAGTTCTCTAGCAGAGCATTGACACATACATGCACATGTATACATTTAAGTATGTACATATATTTATACACACACACACACACACACACACACACACACACGCATGCACGCCGCCTGTATGCGGCAATCACACAAAAATCGCCAAATGTCCTCCGCCATATCGTAAAAATTCAGCGTTGGTTGTTGGGTGATGCGGGTGGCTGTGCGATTGGTGTTGGTGATCTGCCAGTTATCTGGGCTCTATGCTCCCAATGCTCAGTTCTCTCTTCCTTCTTCCTTCATCCTCCTTCTTTCTTCCATGGGCCCTTCCTTCTTCCTTCACTAAAGGTCTTCTCTCTCTCTCTCCTTTCCATATATGTATATATATCTACTTTCTCTCCTCTTTACATATAACATATGTCTCTCCTTCCTTTTTATATGTTTTAATATGCATATATATATATATATATATATATATATATATATATTTATAGATATAAGACAATGTTAAGTATGTAGCTAAACAATAGACAACAACCCATAAAAGCAGCCCATGATTACGAAGAGCCAAACTAGAAAGGCTAACCCATATTTAAACTCACACAAATGGCCCAAGCAAATAGGAAAACAACACAAACAATACTTTGCTCAACAAAATCTAAACTTCAAAACAAAGAAATATTGAAAACACAGGCTATTCTCATCTTTATCCAATAAATTGAAATGCAACTATTGAACTCGGCAATAGGCACAAACCCGTAAAGAACACTGAAGCATAGACATAAACACACAATGCCCATAAAATCCCTTTCACAAACCCTCGTTTTCCAAGAAAGCCTAACCTATACTCACATTCACATAGACAATCTGAGCAAGTTGATAAAGAGCACAAACAATGCTTTTCTCAACAGAATTAGAACTTGAAAATCCTACAATATTTAAAATACAAACTATTCTCATCTTCATCCACTAAATTGAAATGCAACTAACTATTTAACTCAGCAGTAGCCAGAAACCCATAAAGAATAGCGAAGAATAGACATAAACATAGAAAATGCAAAAAACAACAAATAATGGACAGTGACCCATAAAATGCAAATATGTAAACCATTATAAAATGACACTATAAAAGACATATAAGCCTACAAACGCTTCCTCTTTCGCTTCCCATACAACATATATAAACCCATTCAATAAAGACAAATTTAATGACTATAAACCCAGACATCTTCCATTTACTCATAACCAATTTCCATTTCCATCAAAAAAGTTCAAGTGCAATTGCAATGCATACATGCACCCATAAATACACTTCATCAAACAACCTCAAAAAATGAGAGTACAACTTAGATAACACTTTGGTCAAAATAATTTTAATTTCAATGCCAAGAAATATTCAAATATGAACAATTCTCATTTTAATGCAACAAATTGGAATGCACCTAGGAACTTCCATTTTTAATAATCATGGATAGCAAAGAAAACTTATGCAAATGGACAAATAACACAAATAATACTTTGTGAAGAATAGACATAAACACACAACATACCCATAAAAGCTCTTTCACAAACCCTAGTTTTTCAAGAAAGCCTAACCCATATTCACACTCACATACATAGTCTAAGCAAATGGACAAAGAACACAAATAATACTTTCCTCAACAAAATTGCAACTTGAAAACCTATAAATATATAAAATATGAACTATTCCCATCTTCATCAGATAAATTGAAATGCAACTAACTATTTAACTCAATGACAGACACCAATCTATTTAAAATAGCAAAGAATATACATAAACACATAAAATGCAAACAACAACAGATAATTGACAGTGACCCACAAAATAAAAATATGTAAACCTCTATAAAACGACATTGTAAAAGACATAGAAGCCTACAAAGGCATTGTCCTTCACTCCCCATACAACAAATATAAACCCATTCAATAGAGACATATTTAATGATTTTATACCCAGACATCTTCCATTTACTCATACCCAAATTTTTTGCAATAAATTGAAATGCACCTAGCTACTTCCATTCTTAACAATGGATAGAAAAGAAACCCACTTTAACGAGTGACGGTGTCAAATATTTTATTTGAGAATAGAGAGCAACTGATAAATGTAGCCAGTGGACAAGAAAAGCTAACCCATATTTACACTCACAAAAACAACCCAATGAAATGGGCAAATAACATGATTGATACTTCGGTCAACAGAGTTAAAACTTCAGAACCAAGACATATCCAAAACATGAACTGTTCTCATCTTCATCTAATAAATTGAAATGCAACTATCTATTTATTTGGGAAACAAACACTAACCCATAAAGAATAGCACAGAGTACACAAAAACACAAAAAATGCAAACAACAACATTAAATAGACATTGACTCGTAGAATGCAAATATTTAAACCACTATAAAATGACAATGTAAAACATTATAAACCCTTTTAACAAACAGGTTTAATGATTTTATTCCCAAACATTTTCCATTTACTTACACCTAGTTTTCATTCTCACTCAACAAACTCAACCGTAGTTGCAATGCATGACTGCGCTTAGTAGAAATTAACCATAAAATGCACAGATGCAAAGAACTATAAAACCAGACTATAAAAGATATAGGAACTTACAAACACTTCATTTTTCATTTCCAAATTTGTAGACAAAACTGAAGAAATCAAAGCATAAAAGATATAGTAACTTACATCCGCCACCTTTCTCGCTTCCAACACCATCGATAAAAACCTTCCCAATAGACACATATTTCAGACTCATCAAACAACTTGAGCATATGACTAGACAACACAAGCTGAAGTAAAACTTAAGAGCATAACCCACAGATGACGGCTGCACTCCAACATATTCACAATAAATGAAATAACGCAAATAGTAAATACAAATGTATAGCTGCAGACCCCATGCGTCCCCACAGAGAGTCCATGGCAAGACACAACTATACAAACAAACTCATGAAATATTTCCAATAGCGAAGCTCCCTACAATAATAATTATTATTAAAAATATTTACAAAATGCCAAAACCACGAGGAAAATTACACTTGCCAATCAGAAAATCGCAAAATTAGGAAAATAAATTCTATTTTTCTAAATACTCCCCCGAACATAAGTTATAGTTTAGCTTTATTTTCCTACGCAATTCCCAAAGCATAATTTTAATATTCAAAATTGAGGCGCTACGCGTCCACATGAAAAGTCCATGGCAAAACACGACTATAAAAACAAACTCGTGAAATATTTCCAATAGCAAAGCTCCCTACAATAATAACTATTATTAAAAATATTTACAAAATGCCAAAACCATGAGGAAAATTACACCCGCCAATCAAAAAAATGCAAAAATAGGAAAATTAATTCACTTTTTCTAAATACTCCCCCAAACATAAGCTAATATTTAACTTTATTTTCTGGCACCATTTCCAAAACACGATTTTAATATACAAGATTGAGACAATAACAATAATTTCCCACCTTATAAAAAGGGACTAAAAAAATTTCCTAACTTTAATTAACACTAATACAAAATCCTTACACATCATATCTAATAAATTACAATTACAACCTTTAGCATTCGTAGAGCTAAAAAGCTTTTTTAGCTCGGTTTATGTTTGTGTCTGTAAATCATCACCAGTTACAATATTGCCCATTGTTCAAGAGCTGGAATAGGGATAGATGGAGAGGGATGTAAGTTATACATGTGTATAGCAATCCAGACATAGAGACAAAAGGATTAATCTATCAATGAATATAAATTTATTCATCTATAGATCAACTAACTATTATACCTAATGTCTTACAAATTTATTAATTTATTAGATTTTTACAATTTATAATTATTATTTCTGAATTCGATTGTGTGAAATTTTATAACATCAACATTTCTATCCCATTCCGCAATCTGTAATCAAAATGTTAGAAACCCCAAAGAGACAGCAACAACAGAGAAATAGAACTCTTGTTTACAATGAAAAGCTGAGTATGTGCCGTTACTGCAACAAGAGTTCAACTAACTTGTGACAGACAAAAATAGAGATATGTTAGCCCAAGAGGCATCTATCGGAAATTCGTCATCATTCAAATGAATAAGCCACTCAAGTGCAGGTGGAGCTTGCCTTGTCTGAGGGCAAAAAGCATAGTGAAACGTTCTTGCTATTTGACTGTAAATCATCAGATTTTATTATAGTATGTATCTTATCCTTTCTTTATCCATATAGAAGGTTTTGCCTATTCTCATGCCACCTATCGAAGGGGAGAATGAGAAAACGGATATTGCTTGTTAAGATTATAAACTTCATTTAGCAGACCAAATTGCAGAGAATAGGGACCTTGTAACGAATATAAAAATAACAAAGTGGTTACAGGTTTTTGCTTTTACAAAATACGTGCACATCACAACTCCTACGAACAATTTAATTATCACAGGAAGATCTTCCTTTACAGGGTAGTTGAGGGAGGACTCAGATCCATGTTTCCTCACCGTTTGCTTGTGTTTCATCATCCCTTTCGCTTTCTGGAAGAAGAGAGCGTCTGCACAGAGGGCACGTATTCTGATAGTGAACTGTCCATTTGTCTAGGCAGTCACTGTGAAAAATATGACGGCAATTGCACAGCTTTCGAATTTCATCATCTTCCTCAATGGAGCCCAAGCAAACAGCGCATAAAACATCCGGCTCGATCTCACTAAAGCTCTCTGCAAAATCTCTGAATGGCAAAACAGACAAAGTTTATCTGATTGTACGAGCAGAGGCAGATGAAGTGAGAGAAGTGGGTTGGGAGTCAGGTGTGTGAATTTTGTGCAGGCCAAGCCAAGAAAGAAGGTAAGAAATTATAAGGTGGACATAATCTAAGGCGAATCCCAACTTAAAGAATCGTGGAACAGCGGGAACAACAAGAACCGGCATCATTTTACAAGGAATGCGCCAATGAATAAGGAGCGGCGATCTGAAAAGCAATAGAAGTGTAATGAGGTGAGGAGCGCAGAGGAATCTTGCATATAAATAATACCCAAACTTCATTCGCTGGAATCAAATGCACGAAATGATGTCAGACAATGTAGTTTTCATCTGTCCCACGACATTAAAAGAAGATGATATTGATGAAGTTATTGGCCGTCTGATAGCAATGTTACGTTGAATAATTCTAAAAAGGAGTGGAAATAACAAGAGAGTTGTGGGTCCTTATGCCGCATTCAAACTTTAAGTTTCAATCCATTTATGAGAAATTGTCATGGTCTGAACCGCGTTTTAAGATTCGATCAAAATTCTATCGGGAACTCCGGAAAGACGTAGACAATTTAATTTCACACGATTATAAAGTAATATGTATGTTGATATATTATTTCATAGAAATTGGTAAATAATTCTATGATGAGGATTTCCATTTTAAGTTGTCAATTTGTTATTAGGGAAGAAGAGTTCAATTTGAACAGGTATTAATATGTGTGAAGGGTATTTGTTATAATTTGATTTATTAGTAAAAATATATTTTCATTATTGTTTGAATATAAAATTATTAATAGATATTTGGGAAAGCGTCAATCATTGTTTAACACATGTCATTAATACACAAAAATAAGTCAAAATCTAGTTTCACATGGGACATGAGTTAATCTAGTTTATTGCAAATAAGGATTGCATATTTTAAAATATTATGTAATTATCCCCACATTTATTAGTCTAATTTATGAAATCCTACAACTCTTTTGTCCCAATACATATAACACGATTATTATATTAAATGTATGTTTGATAATTTAAAATATAGGAAGCACAAATTTTTATCCTAAACTAAATAAAAATAATATGTGTTGTACAACTTCTTATCTAAATAGACAGGACTATCATTCTATCTCCTCCAAGTAATGTGAGACTTCCACCACCAAATGTTAAAGTACTTAAAAGACAAAAATAAAATGTAAAGCTCACCATTTGATGCATAATTCATATTTATTAAACATATTTTTAAATATTAAATTTAGTTGTTAACATCAAATTTCAAGATAAGCTTAAGGATTTAGTTTTGAATTTTCATATTCATATCAAAAATAAATGATCCTCATATTTATTAAAAAATGTTAGGTAACAAGAACATTTGCAACCTCTAGGAGGTCTACATTTTATTTTACATTTACATCAAGTACAAAGCCACAAAATTCCAAAGCTTCCTCTCCTCCATTGGGGAAACACATTACGAGCTCTCATCCTTGTTTTATTTGTACTCCTTCAAGGTAATTTCTAACAATCAACACCACATTTAAAGGACTTAGGTTTTAAGTAAGTAATGCATTTGTAATTCTATTTTGATTTGGACCTATAGGATGTACATGTAAATGTGTATTTATATATATCTAAATGTATGCATTCTTATTATTTGATGTGATTTAGCCTTCTTTATTCACTCTCATTGGTCCTTGTGGTTATTAGTTACATGATATGGTTTCACTTGATGGATAAGGCTCACATGTTTAATAACATAAGATTTTTTAAATTTTGTTAGAAATTTTAGAATATATATTTTAGTGGATTATAGTTTCTCTATTATACACCATGTGTATTTTAAAAATCTAATGAAGCATACAATAAGGTATACAATTATATTGGTCCTCATGGTTATTGGTTACATGATGTGGTTTGACTTGTTGGATAAGATCCACATGGTTAATTACATAAGATTTTTTATATTTTTTTAGAAGTCTTAGAAAATATCTTTTAATGGCTTATACTTTCTCAATATGATACATCATGTATATTATAAAACCCTAATGAAGCATACAATAAAGAACATAACATAAAGTACACACAAATTGTAGAACATGGTGATAAAATGAGACATTGATGTAATATCTAAACTTGCACACTCTTCATTAACATATGTGTCTTATATTTGAATGGTACAAATGTGTGCTCCTTTGATAAGGTATAATGCAATCAATTTTCTTTAGAATAAGACTTGAAAAATCCATCTAATTAGTCTAACATACATACAATAAAGGAGGATTTCTATTTTAAGTTGCCAATATATTATTGGGGAGAAGAGTCTCAATTGAACACATATCATGTGAGTGCATTTATCATAATTTGATCTATTAGTAGAAACATATTTTTATTATTATTTGATTATAAAATTATTAATACATACTTGAGAAAGTGTTAATCATTGTTTAATGCGTCACTAATACACAAAAAAGTGTAGAACGATTCATCATCTCATGTAAAAATAAAAATAATATGTCAAAATCAAGTTTCACATGGGACATGAGTCAATCTAGTTTTTGCAAATAAGGATTGCATATTGAAGTATTATGCTATTGAAATAAAATATTATGTATTTATCGCCATATTTATTAGTCTAATTTATGCAATCTTATAGTTCTTTTATCCCAACACATAAAACATGATTATTATATTAAATGCATGCTTGATAATCTAAAATACAAAAAATACAACTTTTCATCCTAAACTAAATAGAAATAATATGTATTGTACTTCTTATCTAAATAGACACAACTATCATTATATCACCTCCAACGAATGTGAGACTTCCACCACGAAATATTAAAGTACTTAAAAAGACAAAAAGGAAATGCAAAGTTCACCATTTGATGCATAATTCATATTTATTACACTATTTTCAAATATTAAGTTTAGTTATTAACATCAAATTTCAAGATGAGCTTAAGGATTTAGTTTTGAATGTTCATATTCATAGCATTAATAAATGATCCTCATATTTATTAAAAAATATTAGGTACTCACAATATTTGCAAGTTCTAGGATGAATACATTTTATTTTACATTTAGATCAAGTACAAAGCCACAAATCCCAAAGCTTGACCTCCTCCATTGGGGAAACAAATTACAAGATCTCCTCCTTGTTTTACTTCTCCTTCGAGGTAATTTCTAACATTCAACACCACATTTAAAGGATTTAGGTTTTAAGTAAATAATCCATTTGCAATTCTAATTTGATTTGGACCTATAGGATGTGCATGTAAATGTGCATTTCTGTATATCTAAATGTATGTCTTCTTATTGTTTGATGTCATTTAGCCTTCTTTATTCACTCTTATTGGTCCTCATGGTTTTAGTTACATGATACGTTTTTACTTGGTGGATAAGGCTCACATGTATAATAATGTAAAATTTGTATATTTTGTTATAAATATTAGAATATATCTTTCAATAGATTATAGTCTCTCAATATTATACACCATGTATATTTTAAAACTCTAATGAAGCATACAATCCTATTGGTCCTCATGGTTATTGGTTATATGATGTGGTTTCACTTGTTGGATAAAATCCACATGGTTAATTATGTAATTTTTTTATTATTTTTAGAAGTCTTAAATTTTTGTTTTAATGGCTTATACATTCTCAATACAATAAATCATGTATATTATAAAACCCTAATAAAACATACAATAAAGAACATAATAGAAAGTACACACAACTTGTAGAACATGGTGATAGGATGAGGCATTGATGTAATAACTAAACTTACACACTCTTCATTAACATTTGTCTTATATTAAGAGTTAACTTAAGTACCTTCATTTAAAGGTAGGGTGTGTTAAATTCCTTCACTCAAAGGTACCTTAAAATGATATATATATATATATATATATATATATATATATATATATATATATATATATATATATATATATATATATATATATATATATATATATATACTATAATTAATTTTGAGTAAGCATTCAAATGTATAATTTGAAATATATTTACGTTAACTACTATATACATTTTATTTTCTATTGAACGTATATTTTTTTTTTGGTCAAACATCAAGATCATTTCACACATGTAGAAAAATTTAAAAAAAGGATTTTTTTTTTTATAAAATATTTATTCACTATGTACTAATCTTCTTTTTATTTTTAATTAAATTATAAATAAAAATATATGCCTATAGAATTAAATTATGTTTTAATTATAATTAATTTCACATAAAAATTAAAAATAAATAAAATATGAAACAAAAAAATGCAAAAAAATATATGTACAATGCTATTGATCAATATTTTAGAATTTATAATGTATCATTTTAAATAATTACATGTTATGAAATGAATGACATTTTTAAAAAATATTGTGAACTATAAAAATTTAAATTATAAAATTAATATAATTTTTTTCATAAATTATATAATAATTTTGAAATTCTTAATAGTGTAATTGCTAAAATAATAAAAAGATATAATTTAATAAAAAATAAAATAAATCATCCTAATTGTATTAGATAAAGAAGTATACACTCTAACATATTTAATAAAAAAAATATAAATACTTATAAAAGTAATAATTAGATAATTACAATTTAAATAAATACTCAAATTTTGTACTTATTTTTTTAAAATATTTTCATTGTAACATTGCTCTCTCCAATAACAACTATGCCAATTCAATAGCATTATTGTACTTGGAGATTCCTTATCAGCATGGATTGACATTTCAAAATGAGAAGTAAATATCAAATAAATATTAAACAAATTTATAATCTTAAAGTTTATTACATAATTCAATCAATCATTTCTTTTCACATATTTTATGATGATATCACAAAAAATAATTGATTTTTTAATAAACATCCAAATGCTATTATTTTTTTTATTTTTTTTTCAAATAAATTAGAAGAGGAAAGAAATATAAAGTATTTCTAAATAAACCTAATTTAGTGTATTAACACTTTTACTAATTTTTTATAATATTTTCTAAAATATAATTTATTAATTGTCTAAACACATTATTTATATTTGAATATACTAATTAAATATTTTATAAAAAAATATTTCTACTAATTTATCAAAAATTTAATATATTAATTATTATTTTTATTTAATTATTTATTATTAACTTTAATCAATATGGCAAAAACAAATCACTCTACAAAACTTCTTTAATCTAATCAAATAAAATGTTACAATCAATTCCAAAAGATCACTAATTTTAATTAATACAAATAAAAAATCTACAAACATAAGCACCAAACTTATTAAATCTAATCAAATAAAACGTCACAATCAATTCTAAAAGATCACTAATTTTAATTAATACAAATAAAAAACCTACAAACAAAATCACAAAACTTAATAAATCTAATCAAATAAAATGTCACAATCAATTCTAAAAGATCACTAATTTTAATTAATACAAATAAAAAATCTACAAACATAAACAAACATGTATGTTTTCACAGGAAATCTAAAACAAAGCAACTGTATAACAATACTGACATAGAGCCAAAATGATTAATTGATCAATGAATCTATATATATATATAGACCAACCATTAGATCTAATGCCTTACGAACTTACCCAAAGTATTGTTAACAATATTGAAAAAGAAATAGAACACTTGTCTACAATGAAAAAGAGATCAACAAACATGCGACAGACATTGGTCTTAATCACAACTTCTACAGAGAATTTAATTATTACAGGAAGATTTTATCTTATAACGTAGTTGAGGGAGGACTCAGATCCATGTTTCGTCACCGTCTGCTTGTGTTCTATCATCCTTTCCGCTTTCTGGAAAAAGCGAACATATGCAGTGAGGGCACGTATTCTGATAGTAATATGTCCAATTGTCTAGGCAGTCTCTGTGAAAAATATGACGGCAATTGCACAGCTTTCGAATTTCATCATCTTCCTCAATGGAGCCCAAGCAAACAGCGCACAGAACATCTGGTTCGATCTCACTAAAGCTTGCCGTAGAATCTCTGAATGCCAAAACAGAAAAAGTTTCTCTGATTGTACGAGCGGAGTCAGATGAAGTGGGAAAAATGGTTTGGGAGAAGCGTTGCGAGTGAGAGGTGTGGATTTGGTCCAGGCCAAGCCAAGTAAGAAGGCAACAAAATGCAAGGTGGACATAATCTAAGGCGAATCCCAACTCTAAAAATCGTGGGACAACGGGACGAACAAGAAATGGAATCATTTTACGAACTTGAAATGCCCCGATATGAAAAGCAAGAGAAGAGTAACGAGGTAAGGAAGGAAGAGGAATCCTGTATATAAACTTCCTTGGGTGGAATCTAATGCACGAAATGATGTCACGCAACACAGTACCCATCTGTCCTACGACATTAAAAAATGATGATATTGCTGAAGTTATTGGCCGTCTGATAGCAATTTACGTTACATAACTCCAAGCGGCGAGAATATCGATAGTTGTGAACCCTCTGTCCGATTTAAACGTTCAAGTTACAGTTACAGCCTGATGGGCAGCGGAGCGTGGTCAAACAATCTAGAAACTCATAACAAAATAACTTGAAAATATTAACCTCAAACTTGAGAGATTATTCACACAAATTGATATTACAATTTATTCATCCACCCACGTCTTTATATTGCATAAATGGTCCCTTAATATATAATATAAGGTGACCGTAACAAACATAATAATATAGAAAATTAGTTCTAACTATTCCCTCAACTATTTCCGACAATATCTCCTTAACTATCTCTTATAATCTCTCCCCAAAATCTCCATGATCTTCTCAACAATTTCTATCCCTTTATTCACTCAATCTTTTCAATTTCTCACTCCTATGTAGACTTCTAGAATTAGTCTACATTAATATATTATCAAACATTACAAAATATGAAACCTTCTCTCATACTCCCTTTTAACAATTACTTGTACTTTCATCTTTTTCACATTTTATCTTTGGTCCTTTGGCCTTTGGGCTTGAGTCTCCCCATCTTGCGCCTGTAACCATAATTGTCGATGCTTCTTCATCACAGCCTGTGGTTGATAATTTCTAATCGTTTGAACCTTTTTAAAGATTGGATTAAAATTGTAATTATGCTTTCTGGATTCTATCATGTATTTCCCATTTCCTTCAACTCTCTATCTTGAAGATGGATCATGGAGTGTGATCGAAATGTTGATGGAAAAACTTGTCCACAATCGAACTCAGAAAGCATAATTACAGCCATTATGGATTGCGGAAATCTCATATCATTAATGGATAAAAATTCTTTTAATAAACATTAATATGTAAGATGATATTCTTTTAAAAAACTGGTGAATAGTTTTATTAATAGGGATTTATATTCTCAAGTTTCCCAATTATGTTATTAGAGAGAAGATTCAATAATTGAGAATGCACTAATAGTTATGATGATGGTGTTTGCCACATTTTGATTTATTAATAGAACATATTTTCATTATTTTTAAAATAAAAATAAAAATAGAAATATATTCTTAACATAATATATATTATTAATACACAAAAATTATATAATTACTATCTCATAAAAAAATACAAATAATAGAAGTCAAAATCTCCTTTCACATAGGACATAATCTTATTTATTGCAAATAAGAATTATATATTAAAATATTATGATGTTGGAATAAAATATTATACATTTATTCTTCTATTTATTAGTTTGAATTTATGGAATCTTGCAACTCTTTTTTCCAAACACATAAAGCATGGTTGTTATACTAAATACATAGTTAATAATATAAAATACACAAAAGTGTCCAACTTTTCATGTAAAACTAAATAGAAAGAAGAATGTAGGACTTCTAAATTTCTAAACAACCATTTTATCTCTTTAAAGAAATGTGATGCTCATTTTAAGATGCTCAATACCAAATATTGAAGTACTTGCAAGACAAAAAAAAATAAATGCAAGACTTACCATTTGCTACATAATTCATATTTATTACATATTTAAGCTAATATCCTAAGTTTTTCAATGCTTATTTTTATATTTATTGCATGGATACTATTTAGTACAAAGCCTTTTTAATAAGAGAAAGATTGTCACAAAATAATACCCTAAAAAAAATTAGTTATTAAATATTTGGTTTATTATACTTTGATCATATTTAATAGGAATGGTCAAACTTCTACCAAGTCATAGAATTCTTGTATAGTAAATAAAAAACTAATGGATTGTTTCAGTTGATGAAGGATATTGATTCAGTTGAAATGCCTAAAATTTAATAAATGAGATAGGGTATCAATTGAAAAAATATCTACTACTCTAAACTAGGGGTTTCACGAAGAGTTTTCTCTCTATTTTTTGGTTGCTAGATTTCATGCTTGATCTCTCATATTTCAATCATGACATATTACTTATAACTTAATAGACTAGTTAAAACATTGAGACTTGACCCATTCGAACTTATTCTCAATCAACCATATACAAAAGAACATAATAATAAAACACATAAAGTCTTTAGTTACATGTCTACTTACACAATCTTACTTGAAAGTTAAAAGAAAGTGAAGACAAGTATATTATGATGTCCCATATAATTATTTATGTTACCACCATTAACACTTACACATTATCTCATCATATAACCTATATAAAGTGAAATATTTGAAAAAAAAAATACAATTATATTTTCCTCCATCATCAAAACGTTTTTAGTTTTTCTTAAAAATAGGATAATATCAAATACGTGCTGTCATACCATATGTCTATTTTGATCTATATTTCAATAGAAAAATATGATAATAGGAAGAAAAATATACAATTGAAAAAGGAGTCTTTAAAACAAGAAGTAGACTTCTACTCTAAGTGGAAAACCAAAAAATTAAATTTGCCGCTTGTCATAGGCAGGCAACACACCATACCATGACTAAAATAGGCTTTCCAAGTGACAAGAGATCCTACACTGCTTTGTTGTAAACCTTCATATAATATATTGAAATGACGTGTTGGCCATTAAAGCTTTGATGTTGAAACTTTGCAAAGAGAACACTTAGTGCAAGAATTAACTCATGTATGTTTCAAGCATAGTGTGGGTTAACTCATGTATGTTTCAAGCGTAGTGTGGGTTTTCCCTATCCTTGTCCAGTCATTTCTTCTCTGCATAATACAATCAACAAGCTATATAGTGCTGAATAAAAATTAGTTTGCATTTGTGTTGCTTGAACCAATAGAGAAACAGATAAGGCAAGAGTGGGAATAATTTTCTCCTATGTCCTTCAAAGAATTACTACTTCTAGAGAAAGAGCAAGAATGATCTGCAGGGGAAGCGGGCAAAGTTTGTTTAACGAATTCAAAGTGGTGTTTGGTGCAACAGTCGTCATAGTTATGCTTTGTCTCTTTTAAAATACATGCCACATCCTTTATGGTAGGTCATTCTTTTGTGTTGGAATTGAGAGAGAGCAGAGCACTGTGAGTGCCCACGACATCTTCAGGATCAACAATCAGGTCTTCCTTGAATCTTGGGGCCCAAAACCTTCTTTGCATCTCTTATGGTCTAAACTTTCCTTCACCCACTCCATGGCATGGATTCCATAGCGGAACGATGAATCTATTGGCTGCTTTCACATTAAGACTTCTAATAGCATGATGTTATAGCTATAAACATCGATTTTCTGACATCAGATAAATTTATAGCCAGCAATTCACGGGTAGAAAATTCACTGCCAGCAATTCACGGCAGGGAAATTCATCGCCATCAAACCACCACTTAATCATTTGAATCATTATTTGGAGCTATATATCCTTAGGAGCTAGCAACCCTGGTTGGGGATTTTCCAAAGCTTGATTATTCCTTGAGCTTTGTTGGCCCAAAATCTGCAATATAACTCTCATAACAAGAATATAATATTATGTTATTGGCCTGAATGTCGTGATACACTATAGAGAGTAGGTAGTCATGGTGTAGATAGGCGAGCCCCCGGGTAGCTCCAAGGACTATGTCCATCTTTTTCTATTCCAACAATCCACCTAGGCTTTCGTTGAGCATGTAATCATACATGAGATGTTTCGTTTTTTTGTTGGAGTAAAAGCTTAAGAGCTTTACTATGCTTCTGCGGTGGGTCGAACCCGAAGTCTTAGCTCTGTTGGAAAGGAGTCTCTTTGTTGTGCAGGTGTTTTTGATGGCCACAACTTTTTCACTGCTATAAAATCTCTGTTTGGAATCTGCACTTTGTACATGATGTTAGAGTACAGTCCTTGCTTATAATGTTTGAATTGACTAGATTATCTATTATATCTTCTCAATATCTTTGTAATAAGGTATGGACATCCATCAAATCATCAAACCTGGTAGCTACAAGATATTCCTATTGAGTAGAGATACACCTACAAATGAGCGAATTTGAGAGGCCAGTAACAGCCTTCCTAGACAGATTTCTCACATTTTCTCTATCAACTTTACAGGGACTGCTCTAGTTCTTGCCAAGTTGATTTCATATAGTTCTATTTTAGAATTCCAACATTTTTGCGTGAGTGCTGAAGACAAGCTGAAATAATACCATCACCGCTATTCAAAGGAATACCATAATCACTTAAGGAAGAATAAGGCTGAACAAAAACATGGGAATCTCCATTAACAACTACAAAATAACTTTAGAAGCAGATCTCATTTCTGCCGAGACTTTTCCTACTTACCTTGTACTTACCTTGGGAGGCCATGAAAATTGTGTTCGCAAAAAGTATGCTTTCTCAAATGGCATTTGACTCTCTATTTTCCTAGAATCAAATGGGTAAAGAAAATGTGTTGGAATTGCATTTGGATAGAGGGGAAAGGGTTTTATGTTTAAACTCCCTGAAGAATGAGATAAGTCCATATTGGATTTATGGTTGGGTTTGCTCAATAATGTTGGAAGTGTGAAGTCCAACGCACTCTTGTCCCTTCCACTTCTTTTCTTTTTCTCCCGCCAACATCTCTTTGTCCTTTTCTTGCTGACATACAAATTATCAATGTGGATAATGATATTAATATATAGAGCATATGCTTCTATAACTGTATTGTGTAATAGAATTAATAAAACAGAGATTTCCCTTCTTTCGTGGATGTAGTCACATTGTTGAACCGCGCAAAATCGTGTTCTATGTCTTGAAAATCGTGTTCTATGTCTTGTTTATTTCTAAATCTTTAATTCTGATTTCTTGTTTTGTTTTATCTTCTTTTAATTGTTCAACAATTGGTATTAGAACTCGGTGAAGAAGCTGACTGGAAATTTGTAAAGAATTTCCTGAGAAAATGAAGAAGCGGATAAATGGAGAATTGAAAAATTCTTGAGACAGAATTTTGGACTATGGAAGATGCAGATAGAATCATTGTTAATTCAAAGAGAACTTTCAATTACGTTAGAAGGACAAGTGAAGAATCCAACTGCGATGGATGATTAGGAGTGGGAGAAGCTGGATAAGAAGGCGAGAGCAACCACCATCCTTTCATTATCCAGTAACATTCTATTAAATATTTCAGTGGAAAAGACATCGAAAGGATTATGAGACAAATTTTCTAGTATGTATTATGTGGTTTTTGTTTCAAACAAGGTTTTCCTCATGAAGAAGTTGTACAATCTGAAGATGAAGGAAGGAGGAAACATGCCAAATTATCTCAATGAATTCAATACATTGATCAACCAATTGATTTTCATAAACATAAATTTGGATGATAATTAATCAAAGCCATTCTATTGTTGTGCTCCCTACCGGACAGCTAGGAAGGAGTAGTGATGGCAATCATTAATTCGGTATCCGCCAAAAACACACTAAAATTTGATGATGTTCTTGTCACTCTTCTAAGCGAAGACGTGAGGAAAACAATCAAGGAAACTCAACGGATGATGCCTTGATTTTTTGAAACAGAGGAAGGCCTCAAGATAAGGGAAAATGTTACAATAGGAGGAGATCAAAATTTGTAAGAAGATCTAAGTCAATGAGAAGAAATGGAGGTTGTTGGTTTTGTGGAAAAGAAGGTCACATGAAGAAGAATTGTTGCGGATACAAAAAGGTGCAAAATCAGCCAAAGGACAACAAAGTCAACACAACATATGAACAAGATGAAGGTGCACAAGTCTTGTCAACAAGCGAAACTACAACTGATTTGTGATTGTTGGAATCTAGTGCCTCATTTCATGCAACCTCATGTTGGCAAGTTTTCAAAAACTATCAAGAAGGTAAACTTTGTAGAGTCTATCTATCTTGGTGACAATGAACCTTGTGACATAGTTGGCAAAGGTGATGTGATGTTGACATTGAAAAATGGAAATAAATGGTTGTTGCGAGATGTGAGACATGTTCCTAAGCTCAAAAGAAAGATCTGATTTTCGTGGGACAACTCGATGCTCAAGGACATAGTATCACTTTTTCTTCAAACTCTTGAAGGTGATCTAAGAAGCCTTAGTCATTGCAAGAGGCAACAAGTTGGGAACTTTGTATGTGCTAGAAAGCAACACTAAATTGGGAGCTAGGATGGCAGTTGTGGAAAGCGAGATGGAGCTTTGGTGAAAGAGGCTCGAACATATGAGGAGAAAGGGACTTGAAGTTTTGCTCAAAAGGAATCAACTTTCAAGTTTGAAATCAGTTGATTTGGATTTTTTGAGCATTGTATCTATGACAAATGTGCATAAGTTTTTTCGAAGTCCATACATGACAAGAAGTCAAGGCTTTTGGAGCTCATGCATTCAGATGTGTTTGGTCCTATCGAGGTAACCTCTATTGGAGGGGAAACTTATTTTTTAACATTTTTTGATGATTGTGCTCACAGAGTTTGGGTGTATATGATAGATAGGAAATCAAAAGTATTCAGCAAATTTAAGGTTTTCAAAGCTATTGTTGAAAATCAGACTGACAATAAAATCAAATGTTTAAAAATGGATAATGGTGGGGAGGTTTTCTCTTTGGAATTTGAAAAATTTTGTATAGATAATGGCATCCAATATACCAAGCTTGTTCCATTCACTCCTCAAGAAAATGGTGCAACCGAGAGGATGAATCGAACGGTTTTGGAGAGAGCTCGGTGTATTCTTTCTAATGCGCGTTTTGGCAAAGGCAATGCATATATTGATATACTTGATTAATTAAGCTTCTTCATCTTGATTGGATTTTGAAACTCCATAGGAGACATGGTTGGAAAAATGGATTTCCTATAATCAACTACGGGTCTATGGCTATGAAGCGTTTGCTCACATTTATTAAGAGAAGAGAACAAAATTGGATCTCAAATCTAAGCAGTGTATCTTTGTTGGTTATAGAGAAGAACAATATGACTTCACATTGTGAAATTCAATTACAAATAAATTAATCGGTAGTCGAAATGTGGTTTCTAAGGAGAACGTGTTTCCATGTCTGCAAGCACATGGAACACAAGTAAAGGAGTATGTGCCAGTCTTAGACATTATAAATGATAGTGATTCGTAGTTTTCACATCCAAAAATAACACAAAGTATGCCTCAACATAAATATGGCACTGGAAATTCACAGGCACCGCAAATTAGTAGTCCCACACCATGTTATGTTACTGGCATGCCATTGTATCCTACTAGGTGCGACAAAGGCACTTCATACGCTACTGAAGATTCCTTGCATCTCGAAACAGAGTGCTCCACATACCCGCGGCCTACTCTTTCTGATGCGCTAGTAGATACTGTTCTCCCTCAACTCGCCTTGGTACGCAAAGCAGGTAATTCTATTGTCACACACAACAATGTGTGAAAATTCTATTGCAGTTACTGATTATTAATCTCCTATCTAATACATAGATTATTTGACTCTGAAAATTAATTCTCAGCAAATATCGAAAAATAACACAACTGCAACTTCACCAATAAAACTCACAGAAATAGAGAAGAGAAAACGATTCAC
>VDFB02000008.1:92885578-92933571 GCA_007258455.2 Sequoia sempervirens
ATACATCATCATACTGCGGCTCACCCTCGAACACTGGCCACTATCTCACGGCTAAATTTATGCTCCATGATGTATATGGTCTATCCCTCCTATGCCATAGCTCTCCTTGATCTCTAGAATTACTGCTGCTCATCAGTGCCTTATGAGTATCAAACTGCAACCTATAAAGCCGACCGCTCCTAACTCCAATAGTTGTGGGTGATTTCCAATCTTTGTGCTTGATTAACACACTTGCCCCTCTAAAGAGTACATTGTAACCTTTATCTTGAAGGACAGATATGGAAATCAAATTCATACCCAAGCCTGGCACATGCAACACATCATGAATGGGAATCCGCTTACCATTCTCCCTCTGAAATAGAACAGTCCCTTTCCCAACTGGATTGAGTTTGGACATGTTCCCCATAGAAATCTGCATTCCGATGTCCTCCTCCTTATAGCTGGAGAAGTACTCTCTAACTCCTCGCTATATGAAATGACTTCCAATCGCCTATATACCAAACACTTTCTCGCGGAGGTTGAGCTATCCATATGCTTAAGTGAGAGCGAACTCCATCCTCCATTCTACTAGAGAGTTTATCCGTGACTTGCTGAAGCTACTGTCTGCTTCTTGCCTTTCTTCCTTTATGGGCAATCGCTGACATAGTGGCCAAACTCGTGACAGCCATAGCACTTGACTTTAGATAAGTCCTTCTTCTTCTTCTCACCTTGTGGATTTGATCCTTTGCTTGACCCCTTCTTTGCTTTCCCTTTTCCTGCAAGGGCAACGTTCTCTTGTTCCACCTCACTTTTCTGACTCTTGCTGCTGGTCCCACTGACAAGACTTAGTCTAAGCTCCTCCTGAGTGAAGTCACTCCAAAGTCGATCCCAACTCGGCAAGGTGTCTCGTCCATTAATAACTTGAACAAAGACATCCCACTGCTTAGTAAACCCATTTAGGGCTATTCGCACTAGCTCATCATCATCTGGTTTATTTCCAACAGTTGCCAATTCATCCTTGACAAGTCTGAGTCTGGTGAGGTAACTTGTCACGTCTTCTCCTTTGTTCATCCGAGTATTCCTCAGCTTTTCTCTGAGAATCAGCTTTCAATTAGTGGTAGCATTCTGGTACAGATTCAGAATGGCATCCCACATCTTCTTCGCAGTATCTAACTCTGCAACATGTGGAACAATATGATCCTTAACACCATCAAGAATCAGCCTCCTCGCCTTGGCATCTTCCTTCTTATATGCTAAGAGCTGTGCTGGATCTGTAGGTACAGGTACAACACTGGTCACATATTCCTTGATCCCATTCTCTTCCAGCAACAAAGAAATTCTGGCTTTCCAGACACCAAAATTTGAGGCTCCATCCAATATGTCCTGATCTCTTAAACCTGCTGAGGCCATCTCAAAAGAAAAAAGAAAACAAATAATAATAATTCTGAAGAGGTAGAACTGGGTTTTATAAACCCTCTTTCCTGCGCTGAGCTTTGTCTACCCTCAGATCAGCTCTGATACCATGTGAAAATTCTATTACAGTTACTGATTATTAATCTCCTATCTAATACATAGATTATTTGACTCTGAAAATTAATTCTCAGCAAATATCAAAAAATAACACAACTGCAACTTCACCAATAAAACTCACAGAAATAGAGAAGAAAACATTCACAATAATGAACACAATATTTTTGGACAAATTGTCTGTGGAAAAACCCCGAAGGGAAAACCACTACTGCAGATGAGGAATTATATTAAACTTCAGCAAATTAAGGAATACAAAACTGCTTGCCTCTTACTGGCAGAGCTCCGGCAATATTCTTCTCCGGAAATTCTTCCCTCAATTTCTCCTGCTGAAACTCCACAGCTGCTATCCCCAACGCTAACACTGCGCCCTTGCTAACACTGCAAGACTATTTGCTCTCACTGCAAATTTACTTGCTATCACTGCAAGTCTTTCTCAACTCTATACTTGTGTGTTCTCCAAATGCCTATTGATCCCCTTTTATACTTTTCTCATTGGAAAACCAATGGCCATGATTTAATCTCAATCAATGGCTAAGATTAAATAGACTCTAACAACCCTAACTAACTGGATTCTAGAAGTCTCTAGAGGAAACAATTTATTTAATTACATAATTATCTAGACAACTCAGCCCTTTTCTGGAAGTCTCTAGAAAATAATTAAATAATTAAATAACACTTCTTGGGAATGGAGACACCTGTCCAAGCTATATAAAAATCAACACAATGAAGGTCCTTGCTAACCATCGTATGAAGTAAATCCAATAAAATCAAATTTTGAAATGTCAAACCTGCCAACCAATTCAAATTTTAGATATATTGTAAATGAAAATCATCCCTTGTGGCTAGCATTTGGAATGATGGACGTGGCAACTAAGGTTGTGTCTGGGGATGTTAGAAATACTCCCATGTAGGACACATTGTTTCCACAGTCACATATTGTGGGTAATATTAATCCCACGCAGGCATTGAGAGACAATGATAATGAGCCAGTATAAAAAAAATTAGACTACCAAGCTCCTCAATTATGAAGATCCACCCAGGAGAATTGATCTTGTTGGACTAATCGCCATCGTCTCCTTTCAGATTCGGGACATGGACTAACTACTTCCTATGGATTCATTTATCTATGTGTTTGTATCAGATGTTAACAAGCCGATCTTTTGGTGCAGTGACAAACATGTTCCAACAAATGGTATCAAAGTCGTGGTCATAGGTTTGAATCCCCTCAGGTGATGCTGAGGGGGGATTGTTGAACTAATCACCAATTTCTCCCTTTAGATTCAGGACATGGACTAACTGCCTCCCATGCATCCATTTATCTCAAGAATCTATATTAGACAGTAACAAATTGATTTTTTGGTGCAACAACAAATGTGTTCCAATAGGCCTCCTGCCAAATTAGAAGACTATCAATTGTTGATTTCTGATTAATTAGAGTCAATGACATTCCAAGATGCCTATATAGAAATAAATAGTGCTAAGTGGATGGATTCCATGAAGGAGGAAATGGATTTGTTGATGGTCAATCACACTTGGATTTGGTGAATCTTCCACCCAATCAAAGAGCCTTGAAGAATCGATGGTTCTACCGATTAAAGAGGGAGATGAAGGAAAAAAACTCTCTTGGGCTAAATTGGTAGTGAAGGGTTATGATTAGCAAAAGGGGATTGAATTCATTGAGATCTTCACACTAGTTGTAAACATGACTACTATTTGAGCGATTTTGGGCCTCACAATGGTATATGACCTCGAACTTGAACAACTTGATGTCAAAACTTCATTTCTCCATGGGAAAATACAAGAGGAATTATATATGCAGTAGCTTGAAGGTTTTGAGAAAAAAGGGCAATATGATTTATACTATAGATTGAGAAGAAGTTTGTATGGGCTCAAACAAGCCCCATGACAGTAGTATCTTGAGTTTGACTCCTTCATGACTCAGCAACATTTCACCCACTGCGAATATGATATGTGTGTCTACTATAAGGTATTGGACAATGGTGAGTTTGTTTTATTGCTACTCTATGTTGATGATATGCTAGTAACTGGGACTAGCATGAATGTTGTTCATGATTTGAAGCAAAAATTAGCTCCCAAGTTTGCAATGAATGATTTAGGGGCAGCGAAGAGGATTCTTGGTATGAGCAAAATCTAAGATAGATGGAAGAGAGAAATCATATTGTCATAAGAGAAATACATTAAAACAAGGTTTTGGACATTTTAATATTGCAAAGTGCTAAGGTTGTAAGCACTCCCCTTTCAAATTACTTTCATTTATCTTTTGCAATGTGTCTGAAGACACAAGAAGAACAAGAATAAATGAAATGTATCTAATATTCATCAGTTGTTGGGAGCATTATGTATGCTATGGTATGCACTCATCTACACATTGCCCATGTAGTGGGTGTGGTGAGCAGATTTGAGTAATCCAAAAAAAACTCATCGGCAAGTAGTCAATTGGATTCTACAGTATTTGAAGGGAACTTCAAATTATGCTTTATGTTTTGGTGGGAAAGATGCACATCTGCAAGGTTTCGTTGATTCCAATATGACCAGTGACTTGGATAAATGAAGATCAACTATAGGTTATGTCTTTAAATTTTCCAAGGTAGCGATAAGTTGGGTTTCTAGATTGCAACAAGTGGTTTTACTTTCCACTACCGAGGCCGAATACAATGCTCTTACTGAAGATGCAAAGGAAGTGATTTGATTGCAATGGTTGTTAGGTTAATTGGGATGTAAACAAAATGTTTTCACGCTCTTTTGTGATAGAAATAGCACTATTCAATTGGCTAAGAATGCAACTTTTCACAATCCAACCAAGCACATTGAGTTGTAATATGACTTCATCCAGACTGTCATTAAGGAGGGAAAACTCAAAGTTGACAAAATCCATACTAAGGTGAATTGGGTGGATGCTTTGATGAAGGTAGTTTCAAGGGAGAAGCTCAAGTTTCATAGGTCTTCTCTTAGCATTGTCAAGATGTGACAATAAGATTAAAGCAAGGGAACTTCTCTGAGCTTGCAACAATTGTTGGAAGTGTGAATTCCAACAGACTCTTGTCCCTTCCACTTCCTTTCCTTTCCTCCTGCCAACATCTCTTTGTCCTTTTTCAGTGACATAAAATTATCAATGTGGATAATGATATCAATAAATAGAGCATATGCTATTGCAACTATACTGTGTAATAGAATTAATAAAATATATCTCTTGTGCTTTCATGGATGTCGCCATATTGGTAAACCACACAAAATTGTGTTTTGTGTCTTGTTTATTTCTCAGTATTTAATTATGATTTCTTGTTTTGTTTTATTTGCTTAATTGTTCAACAAATAATTCATGTGTAAAAATACTTTGACTATTTTAATGACTATTCTAAAGATATTTAGCTTTAGTGTTATGTTCTTAAATTTATTAGATGTGTATAAATATAGTTAAGAAAAATATATTTTTTTAAATGTGATACTAAGACTAAGATGATTTTTGTGTAGATAATATTTGAGCATGAAATATTTAATTATTGAGACAAATGATTTTAAATATTGGATGCCATAATTTTTTATTATATATTAGGTTCCAAAAAAGCTTTATATTGGACACCTTTTATAATGGGACATACTTTTGACATCAAATTTGAGGATGTGGACTTGAAACCTTAATTTTAAGCGATAAACTTTCTATGTAATCTACTAGAAAATTTTGAAAATAATTTGGCATCATCACATATGATTTTGAGAGGCACAAAATTAGTGTGCTCAACAATTGAGTGTTATCTCCTAATAATATGTTACAAAATATGAGATATAATTGTTTCACTTTTCTAATATTTAGATGTTTGAAACTCACACAATTGTAGTACATCAAACACTTTCTTTTGGAGGAGCAGGGGATATTTTAGAGTATTTTTTTTATTGGAGGAATGTGGGGGTGGGGTGGCGTGGAGTGGTTTCATCCTTTTGTATTTGTTCAATTTTTTTTTTAAAATTGCATTAAAAATTTGGTCATTAATTTTTTTCTATTTCTTAACTTTTATAAAAAAGGTTATTTCTAATGGAATTTTATTTTATTTTACTTTATTAGTTGAATTCCTTTCCTTTTACTGTGGATTTGTTAAAATCTTAAGAAAATTGGTGTTCAATCTTAACTATCATATAAAATAATGTGTTTCTTATAATGTCAATGTATTTTCTCAATCCCCTCCATGATTATTCTCTCCTGGAATGTGAGGGGGTTGAATAGCACTTCTCATCAACAAGCTATTCATGATTTTGTTGCAGTTCATTCACCAAAAATCTTCTATGTTCAGGAGACTAAGGTCTCTGTTGATGTTGTGTTTCGGTTTGCTTCTCATATCTAGAACTTTGGTCAATGCTAGTGAATTGGATCTCAAGGAAATTCTAGAGGTTTTGCCCTTTTTTGGAACCAACACAAGATTTCTTCTCTTTGGTGGATTTCTAGTCATTCTTCTATCTCCATGGCTATGTCTGATTTGGATTCTGGTGAGACTATTCTCATTTCTAATGTTTATTCTCCAATTGACATTCATGGTAAAATGCAATTGTGGGCACATATAAGGTATGTTCATTCTTGAGCTCCTTTTTTGCCTTGGATCTTAGGTGGTGATTGTAATTTTGTGTTGAGTTTGGAGTAGAAAAGAGGTGGTTTTCCTAAGTTAGGTCTTGCTTCTAATCTCTTCCATGATCAAGTGGATTCTCTTGCCTTAGTGGATGTTAAGCCCTCTAATGGGATATTTACTTGGAACAATAGACAGAGTGGATACGAACCGATCTCTGAATAGTTGGATAAGTTTCTTGTCTCCTATTTCTGGGTTGGCAAGGGCTTGGTTACTTGTTCAAAAATTATTGACTGGAGAGGTTCTAATCATTGGCCTATTAAATTTTCTTCTTCTCCTTTTTCTATTCCTAAGAATCCTCCTTTTAACTTTCAACTTATGTGGCTTTGGGATTCTTCGCTGTATGACTTAGTGGCCAAGTGGTGGAGAGAGGGAGGTCCGAATTTTGGGACAGCTATGTACTTCTTTGTTAAGAAACTTCAATATGTTAAATATCACCTTAAGAGATGGAACAAGCTCTATTATGGTAACCTTTAGTCCAAGAAAGGGGATGCTCTAGACTGTCTTGCTATGATTACTCACCAAATTCAAGATAGTGTTTTCTCATATGCTCTTGGAAGAGAGGAGTCTCAGGCAATGTGAAATGTGGAAGAGTGGGAGCTTCGCAAAGAGATCTATTGGAAATAGAAGGCTCAGATTGATTGGCTCGAGGAAGGGGATAGGAATACTTTTTTTTTCATCATTATGTGCAGGCTCGTCATAGCAAGGGGTATATTTCTTCTCTAGTTACTTCTAAACGTCTACTAATTTCCTATTTGTTGGCTATGTCTTGGGAGGCTTGTCAGTTTTATTCTTCTATTTTTGTTGAAGATTCCCCTCCTATTCTCGAGGAGGAGAATTGGGTCCTTTCTTGCATTCCTTCTCTGATCACCAATGTGATGAATGATTCTCCCATTCGTCCAATTTCAATGCTAGAGTTAGAAGCGGTCGTGTTTGGGATGAACAAAGGTAAAGCTCCTAGTTTAGATGGTTTCCTTGTTGAGTTTTTTTAGGAGTTTTGGGATATTATCAATCTAGTTCTATTGGAAGTTGTTCGGGAGTCTCTTCGTAGTAAGCAGAAGCTTCGCACCATGAATTCTACTTTCTTGGTTCTCATTCCCAAAAAGGAAGGTGCTGATAAGCTTGCATTTTTTTAACCTATTTCTATCTATAATGTGGTGTATAAGATTATCACTAAATTGATTGCAGAGAGACTCAAAAATTTTCTTACTGTGGTGATCTCTGATGAACAAGGAGGTTTTGTGGTTGGCAAACAAATTATAGATGGGGTGGTGGTGGCGTCTAAGGTTATTCACTCTATGGCTACTTCTAAGGACAAAGCTATGTTCATCAAGTTAGACATGGCCAAGGCTTATGACAAAGTCAAATGGAGTTTTCTTCAAAAAATTCTCTTAGCTTTTGGTTTTAGTCCAGAATGGGTGAGTTGGACCATGAGTTACAGTGTTACTTCTTCATCTTTCTCTGTTATTGTGAATGGAGAACCTTCAGAGCCTTTTGGTGCATCCAGGGGCCTTCGCCAAGGGGATCCTCTCTCCCCTTACCTGTTCATTATTATGGTTGAGGGTTTGGGTGCTTTCTAAAGTTTCGAGCTTCTCAGGGATTGATTCATGGGTGGCAATGGGGCAATGATTTGCCACAACTCTCTCATCCCCAATTTGTGGATGACACTACTCTTATGGGATTAGCTCATCTTTGAGAAGCTGAATCTTTTAGACATGCCTTGAGTAGAAATCTTCTATTTTCTTCTTTAACACTCCTTCAGCTATTCAATGGTATATTGCTAACATTTTTCGGTTTCAAATTGGGTCTCTTCCCTTTGTTTATTTGGGCATTCCTCTTTTTGTGGGTAAACATCCTAGGTCCTCTTGGTAGATTTTGTTGGACAAGTTGCGGCAAAAGGTTAATCATTGGACTCACCATTGTTTATCTACTACTGCTCGCTTGACTCTTCTAAAGTCTGTGATTCAAGCCCTTCCTATCTATTGGTGTTTTGTTCAAGCTGCTCTCATGTATTTTCTTTAGGAATTTGATGCTCTCTCTCGACAATTTCTTTGGAATGGTAATTTATGAACTACAAAATGGAGCTTGGTTAAGTGGGAAACTAAGTGTAGACCTAAGGAAGAGAACGGCCTTGGCTTGCAATCTGCTATCTTGAATGGGAAAGCTCTTGCTGCTAAGTTATATTGGCATTGGTTCTCTAGCCAGGATTAGCTTTGGGCCTATATTCTAACCCATAAGTATCTTAAGGATGCTAATGGGTTTGATGTTCCTTAGTTTCCTTTTGTTGGAAGTGGTTCTATGATCTCAAATACTCTGAAATTGGGGGCTCAATTGGTTAAGAATGGTCTCTTCCGGATATGTCATCCGAGATCTCAAGCTCTTTTTTGGCTAGATTCATGGGATGGTCAACCTTCTATCCTTTCTACTTATCTTCACCTTCAGCCCCTTTGTGATACTCTTACTACTATGGTTGGGACACTATTGATCATTATAAGACTGCTCATGCTTGTGGGTTGGTTGTTCAGTATCGTTGGAAACTACCCTTTGAATGGCCTCCTAGAGGATTTGCAAAAGATAAGGATGAGTTGGCACAGATTATGGAGGCACGTGAATGCACAACCTTGGTTTGGAATGATATTTTGGCTTAGGCTAGTAGTGATTTTCTTGGGAAGTTTTCTATCTTTGTAGGGTATGTTGAGCTGGTGTGGCAGACTTTTGGGGACATTTAGGTTTCCTGGTGGAAGCAAGTTTGGTACAATTTTTCATGGCCCAAGTGTAATTTTTTCTTATGGTTGGTGGTCCACAATCGTTGTCTTACTTGGAATAATTTATGCAAGCATGGTTTTTAGGGCCCCTCAATGTGTGTGTTATGTCGTGCTAGTGAAGAGAGTGTCTCTCATCTCTTCCTCCAATGCTCCTTTTTTGGACATATCTGGAATTTTTGGTGGGAGGTGTGGAATCAAGCTTGTTGGCATGTCACTTCTTTGACTGAGTTTTTTGATCGATGGGGTAAGGCCCCGGTCAAAGCCTATTTTCTCTAGGTTGCTTGGACTCTTGGCCCTTCTTTTATTCTTTGGCATATCTGGTTGGAGAGGAATCATTGGATATTTCAAGATGTGTTTTTGGGGGCCCAACTTCTGTGGTGGAAGCTCCACCACTCTTTGGGGAAAACTATTTTGGAAAAGTGTGACCTAATTGAGACTATGGATCCTACTAATATTGGTTTCTACACCCATCTCCATCTTCCTCCTCCACCTGGCTAGCTCATGAGGAAGAGATGCAGACACCCTCTCCAAAAGATAAATAGGGTGGGGAGGTGGAGCCCTCCTCTACAAGGTAGTCTAAAAATAAATACAAATAGGTCTTTGCAGGGTAACCTTGGTCCTATTGGCATAGGTGGAGTTGGTAGAGATAGCTTGGGGACTAATCAGTTCATTTTTTCTATTTTTAAATGTCATCATACTAATAATTTGATGGAGGCTTTAGTTATTTTATATGTTGTGGAGTGTGCTTCTGCTCTTGGATGGAGATAGCTCATTTGTGAATTTGATTTGCAGGTGGTGGTGCATTTCTTGACTCAACAATAGTCTAAGGATGTTAGTTAGAGGTTAGTCTTGCTAGTTAACTAGATTCTTCATTTGTGTGATTCTTTGGAGTTTGTTACTTTAACTCATATCCCTAGGGAGTGGAATGGTATTGTGGATTGTTTGGCCAAATGGGCTTAGATCAAATGAAAAACTGGAATATTGGGGATAAGGCTCAATTACCTATGGGTTTGTCCTATCAGCTGGATCACTTAGTGGAACTTGACAGGGCTGTTTGATGCCCCTGTTTTGTATTTCTTCTAGTTTGAATAAATTTTAACCCCTCCTTTATTTCAAAATTATTTGACTCTTTCCCTTTCTGGCTATTAGTTCTAAAAAAAAAAAAGCAATATGCATGTTGAACATAGAAGAGTTGTGTTTAATTTGAGTTATAAAGCTTGTAGGTATTGGCAAACTCAATGGTTTGAAGATGCAACCTCAATGATCTAATGGAATTTTATGATTAGAGAAAAAGAGAAAAAAAATGATTTATTAAAAATAATTTTAAAGCATTCAAGGAAGTGAATGAACCCAAATTTCTTAACCTTTGCCAACATCCTTACAACTTATGCCAAAATAAGGAGAAATTTAGAATAGGGTATTGACATCCATCAAAGCATAAAGAATTGAGGAATTTCATTGATTATTATAGTTTCAAATATATCCATTAAGTTTAAAGAAAGAATCTACAACCTTTGTCAACATTCTTTCCATCTGTGCAAAAATGATAGTGTTGGAAAAAAATATGGGTGTTCTTCAAAATCCAATGAATGAAAGAGCTTCATTAAATTTAGTTCTTTAGTTGCAATTATATTTTTTAATTCTAAGTGTTTCTATGAGACATTATAAATTTTGAAAATGCAATAAATAGAATACCATACATAAAATTTGGAATAAATACCATTAATCTAAAAATATATATTTATTAAATTTTAGGAAATACCTCTAATTTTTAATCTTTTTCAATTGAAAATTTGTGTGCAAGAAGAATGATTCTAATTTTGCTAAAAGTGTTACTACTCACAAAACATGAAAAAATTACATAAAAACATGATTGGTGATTGACAATGAATAAATACTGGGTATGTCCAGGATCATCATGGAAAAAATAGGCCCTTAAGTGGCAAAAAAATTAGAAAAATCAGAGTTAGGAAACTTGATGTAAAAATTTGAATAAGTTATCTATATTATGTCAAAAATATGTAAGAATAGAATCTATATAAAATTGAATGTAGTTTCTAAACTACTAGTTTTATTTTAAGAAAAAATTCTATTTGGTGAAAATTTGAAATTTCAATGCAGTAGTACTTAAATTTCGTGAAAAAATAAGAAGTAGGTGTCTGCCTGACCACCCTAACCACAATAAAATGTTAATATTTTTTTATAATATTTTAGAAATAAGTAGAGGATCCATGTTCGTATGTGATGCATTATTTTTTGTAATTATTTTCCAAGTAAATAATTAATTATGAATTTTTTATTACAACTTTTAAAAACTATAAAAACTTGTATGTCTAACCACCTTAACTTAGTTAAAACTTCATGAAATTAAAATTTTCTTTTTTAATCCTATAGTATGTGAAGCATAGAATGTGATGCATATTTTGGATTTAAAAAATGTCATACCATTTGAAAGCTATAGATGTTTTTCAACTAGCCTATCAATCAGGACTTCAATCACAATTCAAATAGAAAATGAATAATAATAATTTATTAAATTCAAAGTAAAATATAATTTATATTGGTGTAAAGCTAAGAATCTCCTTTGAAAACCCTTTTCATTTCATCAATTTTGGGTTAAAAAAAAGCCGTCAACCACATACCCTACAAATACCCATCATATTGCCACTTTTTGGCCCATCATGATCCTACACATACCCTACTACTAAAATATTGATAATTCTTTTGTTTTCTGCTCTTGAACGCTTTTTAGGATCAACTTTGTCAATAGTTTTTCTAGGATTTCAAATGGTGAAAATACTTTACATTTCTATACAAATCTTCTAATTTCTCAAAAATAAAATTCTTATAACTAACAATTGAAATTGAAAATTCAAATAATAAATAGCAACACCGACATATTCAAATTGGAGCTAAAAGGAGGTGGTCTAAGTTGTCCGAAGGCCTAGAGTTTCAAGGGTAAACATTGTTTGCTTATTCTTATTTCCCTTTATTTTATTTTCCAATGATGTTTATAAAATATGTAACTCAAGAATAATTAGGTCTAAGAACATAAGGGGGAGCTAAATATAATGTGAAATTGTCAAGTGGCGATTTTTGATGCTATAGGTGGGTACATGACATGATTATAAACATGATTATGGAAATGGGGGATGATGTCTTATGTTTAAGTATGTAACTGATTATGATGTATGTGAGATGTAAATGTTGCTAGTTTTTTGGGAAATCCATGGTATAGTTACAATGATGGGTGTGGTTGCTTATGATTATGACATATGGATGTGTATGCTTATAATATTATATTTTTGATGAGTTATCAAAATGTGAATGTAGGTATGCATGTTACCATGATTATTTCCTTAATATGATGGGTGATTGTAGTTATTTATAGTCATTATATAAAGTGAGACGAATGAGGGGAATATGATTTATGGGGTAGTGTATATGATAGTTAATAAATTAGAGCCTTTTGATAGGGGAACGGGTTCATGTATGTATCCATAGGTGAAAGGTTGAAAATTGGACGCTCTATGTTTGGGAGATAGAATGACCAATTTCCTACACATTTCATTCAATGAAACCTTAGAGATCTCAATCCAATGATAGAAATGAGAGAGAAAGATCCGTAATAAGGTTTCCTAGGGTGTGATAAATGGTGTAAAGGGGGTTCACCACCAAGATAGGGCTTTGAAAGACTATTAACATGCAAAACCTAATGATAAAACCTAATGACATGCAAAACTTAAACAAATGACCTAGAAATGAACTCAAATCATAATAATAAGCTGGAAAAGTATAGAGGTGCACCTTGAAATCTGAAGAGGTTTGGATGGATATCTGAAATCCTAAAAAATGTTGATTTTAAGGCACACAGGATCATATGCCAATAGGGGCGATTTAGTCCTAGTTCAGGTTTTCAAGCTAAAACTAGAATCTAGAACTGCTAAATCAGGATCTACTAAAAAAGTCTTAAAATAGGTATAGTGTATGTGTAGGATCATCATGGAAAAAACAGGCCCTTAAGTGGCAAAAAAATAAAAAAAATCAGAGTTAGGAAACTTGACTTAAAGATTTGAATAATTTATCTATATTATTTCAAAAATATGTAAGAATATCAATTTAGATAAAATTGAATGTAGTTTCTAAAATACTAGGTTTGTTTAAAAAAAAAGAAATCTATTTGGTGAAAATTTGAAATTTCAATGTAGTAGTACTTAAATTTTAGGGAAAAAGTAAGAAGTAGGTGTCTGTTTGACCACCCTAACCACAATAAAATGATAATATTTTTTTATAAGATTTTAGATATAAGTAGAGGACTGATGTCCCAATGTGATGCATATTTTTTTTGTAATTTTTTTCCAAGTAAATAATTAATTATGATTTTTTATTACAAATTTTAAAAAATATTAAAAACTCATATGTCTGACCACCTTAACTTGGTCAAAACTTCATGAAATTCAATTTTTATTTATTTAATCCTATATTATGCAAAGCATAGAATGTGACGCATGTTTTGGATTCAAAAAATTATGATACTATTTGAAAACTATAGATGTTTATTAATCAGTCTATCGATTAGGACTTTAGTCATAATTTGAATAGAAAATGAATAATAATTACTTATTAAATTAATAGTAAAGCATAATTTATATTGGTGGAAAGCTGAGAATTTCATTTAAAAACCCTTTTCGTTTCATCAATTTTGGGTTAAAAAAAGGTCATCAGCCACATACCCATCATATTGCCACTTTTTGGCCCATCATGATCTTGTACATACCCTATACTAGGACTCATACACCACAAGTGGTGATTTATTCCCAATATCAAGGTTGCTCTAAAATTTTAATATCCTCTAATGATCTCCTGTAGCTTCCCTCCTACCAAATCTCTAGCTCTGAAACTCTGAATTTTGCTCTGTAGATGACTTTCTGTCATCTTGCAAGATAGATGACAACTTGACAACTTTTCTCCAATATTTCTCTTCAATGGATCTTCAACCTAAACCACCTAGATGTGAAATCACACATAAAAGAGAGGAAATTTTTTTTTTTTGTTAGTGGATACAGGTTTGCCTTGGTCAAACCCCATTTTTGTAATCAAACCTTGAAATAAAATGAAATAGAAAGGAAGAGTGATGAATGAACAAATATGTTATGTTGCAACTAACCAAACCATTGAATAAGATGTTGCAAACATGTATGAAATGGATAGAATGAATGTGGATATTTAATCTTATGAATGATATACATCTTGATTTGAATGCTTGCTTGAATCGTAAAAACCCTACATCACAAATTTTAGCTCAAAAACAAACATGATGCATGATGACTTTGGCATGATGCTTGATATTTGAATAATGTTCCAAAATGCTTGATAATCACTCTTGAATGCCCTTGGATGCTATAATGGTTGAATGCTTAGGTCACATTTGCTCATGAAAATTTCTAAGAGAAAATATGTGAAATAACCTTTTATTTATACTTGTTTATGCCAAATTTCCCAAAATTAAAACACTACAAGATGATGCTAGTTGTGGCATATGAGTCCCATTAGGCTAATCTTGGGACACATTTTTCAAGAAATTCTTAGTTTAATGCAAAATCCAAATCGGGGCCCCAAAACCTAGGTGGGACCCATACGCCCAAGGTGGCATATGAGTCTCATATCAGTAAATATGGGCCATACAATCCAAAATCATTAATTTTTGATTGGTCACTTGATACATGTTGGGATTATCCTCAGAAATATGCATTAATTAAGGCTTGTGGATGCAAAATAAGGCCAAATTAAGGCATAAAGAAGCCGAATTTTAGCATTAAGGCCCAATCAAGTGTGAAAATTTCAAGCATGACATTTTTATAAACTACATTTAGCTCCCACTTTGGTGAGAGGAACTTGCTTAAAACTTACACTAAAGTAGACAAAATTGCATCAAAAGGGGTCCAAATGTACCAACACTAGTAAGATAGGAAAACAACGATCGAGAGGATAGGCACAAAAGAACACACATGAAAGTGATATAAGGAACAATAACAAGGCACAAGTATACACTGTCAAAGACAAAGAGAAGAAAACAAAAACAAAAATTGAAGGGTTGGATCAAGCTTTGACCGTTTGTTCCACAAGCTGTGGATCAGATATAAGTTATTTTTCCAAAAAATGCATGCTTACTATGAGGCAACAAAAATTTAGGCTATCCATTGGGTGAGTATCCAAAAGGGGTGAGACACATATGCATGCAGTTGGTATGTGCCCACAAATACAAGCAAGTGGCTATGGGAAAGTCTTGCCTAAGTTTAGCTCCCATGTGTACAACTAGACCAAAGCTATACCTCCTAATAACTTTGATAAGACAACACACAACAATGAATTTCAACCTTCATGAGGTAGGAAAAGCTTCATTTGCTTGAGACTCATGAACAAGCAGGATGACACCGCAAGAAAGGAAAGTGTATTATATGCAAGGTGGCCATATAAGAGATATTGTAAAATAGTGTAAGGTGTGTTCAAAGGAGTTTTTATTAGTTCATGTAAGTTGTTAACTTAGGGAGAATTGTTCCTATTGTCTCCAAGAGAGGACCAACTGAAGAATAGAAGATTCAAAACTTATGGGATGTAGTGTGCCACATCAAACCACTAAGAGGAATAGACTATGTTAAGAGAGATCACGCTCTTGAGGGACATCGGACCCAATGTTACCACAAAGAGAAAGATTCATCTCATGAAGAAAGAAGACTGCACAATGAAACATGAATTTTAATACAAAAGAATAATGCAAATGTATGCCCCCACTTTAAAGAAATTGCTAAACACCATGTTGTGGGAAATTACTTTAAAGTAGAAAATGATAAATGATAACAATAAAGAGGACATGAGAGCTTATTTGGAAATCCCTATGCCAAGTCATATGTTTCCAAATAAAGCTATGTCATTAAAATGGGTTGCCCCCAAAAGGAAATCCCAAAATCACATAAGGTATCCATGGATTCGAGGTCAGTATGTCTTTGCTACAATGTTTTTAGAGAGCTCAAAACTGTCATCATTCCTTAAATACTCATGGAATAGGATGAATGACACAAAAGAGAGTGAAAAAAAAGAAAACTATTTTGGGTCAACATAGAAGAGACCTAAATGTCTCAATGCCTTACATGTCATCCCCAAAAGGAAAACACAAGACAAAGAAAAGATAAAGGAAAATATTTTGGGTCAACATGGAAGAGATGTAAATGTCTCAACACCTTGCATCATCCCCAAAAGGAAAACACAAGAAAAAGAAAAGATAAAGGAAAAGCTTTTGGGTCAACATGGAAGAGACATTTAAGTGTCTTGACACCTTGCATCATCCTGAAAAGGAAAACACAAGATAAAGAAAAGATAAAGGAGAAGCTTTTACAACATAAAGAAGAATGTAGGTACATATAGAGGAATGCATAAAAAGAGAGAAAGATACATCCAAATAGAATAGTATGGGGGGATCACATTACACGCATGCAATCACACAAAAGAGACATGAAAAATAAAATAAAGACAAGACTAGTAAGGAACATGCACGAGTCGACCTCTAATAGATCGTTTACATCATAATATTGTTCATCATATACAGAAGGTGGAAAATTATCCAAAGGGACAATAGCAAGTGCCAAACTAGGTTCATCACCAAGTTCAACACTTTTCTTAGGAGAATTTTCATTTAAGCTCATAGAAGAGGAAAACGATGTATTAAAATCATTATGCACTTCTTTGTCAATCTTAGCAACCTCATCATTGTCATCCAAATTAATCACAATTGGAGGTTGGATGATAATTTCTACAGAAGGATTCATGCCCTGTTGCGATTGCGGTATAGGATCTTGTTGTTGCAGTGAAGTGGGAGACTCATCATGTATCACTTCTATCAAGTTTTTATGTTGATTTTATTTGTTGTTTTCTTCATTTATCTTGCAAGGAAGAGAACGAAGTCTATGCCTACACTCTTTAGCATTTCTATTCCCTTGAGTTCAATTTTTGAGTTGTGTTTGTGTAGGAGCGGGTTTATCTATCATAGGTTTCTTTTCTTCCCTAAGGGGAGGTGCAACAAGAACCATAGGAGGCTATTCGACTAAATTCTCTTTATCTTTGTACACTTTTTTTTTATCTTAGGATGTCTGATGGTATTAGTTTCATTATCTCTTGGTTTTTTATAGGAGATAGGAAAATGATCTATCTTAGGTTGATCTTGGTTATTTGGAATGTCTTTAGGTTCAATCATGGTTTTATCAAGGATGGCAGGCTCAATCATAGGTTGAGGCATGTTTATAAGGGATAGTTTTGCTATACATTTCACCTTAAATTTTTGATAGGATTTGAAAAGGAAGTCTTCTCACAGTTTAATAGGTTCCATAGGTTCGGGCGAAAAGAAATCCAATGAAAATTTTTGGAAGACAGGATTAAAGCCACTATGGTGCACAACGAAAATTTCATTGTCAAAGGGGAGTTTTAAACATTTATGCACAATTGACAAGAGGGATTCCATGGAGCATAGCCATGGATAACCAAGATTTAGATGGAATTGGTCTAACGTCGAGATGATGGAGAATGAGACATCTAATTTTTTTCGGTCCAACTTGTAAAGGAAGGGTGATTGATCCCATCATAGGGAAAGCGAAACCATTATGGTTTTTTATCCATGATTTCATTTTATCATATATTTCTTGATAGATTTCATGCACAAGTAAGAATTCTTCAATGATCACATTCTCTCCATAGACAAGATCAACTAATATCCCATTAATGGGCTTGTCATTGATTCGACTAACTATGTAAAGAGGACCATCAAGTGCATTTCTAATTATATATTAAGGTGAGAAAGTAATTAGGTGAAGTAAATTTCTTGTTGGAAGGACAATGTCCTCTTGGATTTTGAATTCAAATTTGAGGAAATATTCCTCCATTATCCCATGTTGAGAGAAAATAGAGATTTAATAAATGAATTGAATCTATTTTTATGTGCAAGTGGAAAAGGATGGAGGATGGGACTTGCATTAGGATTAAATTAATCAAGGTCAATTAATTTAATGAGAGATTAGGGGATGTGACATATTTGATTTAGATTTAGGGGTTAATTTAAATCAAAGATGAGAAGAATGTGATTTAGATTTAGTTAAATAAATAATTTGTTTTTATTTAACTAAAGAAGATGAATGTTAGGTTAAATTAAACAAGGTTTAATTTATTTAATTTAATAGACTTTAGGGATTTAATCAGATAAAATGAATTATTTAATTAAATATGGATGTAGGGTTAATTAGATCAGATTGATTGATTTAATTAACAAGAGAGAAAGACTTAATTAGATAAGATGATTTATTTAATTAAGAAATGGGAAATTGATGAATTTAATCAAATAAGGGTATTCGATTAAATGTTTAGACTGAAGGAAGATTTAGGATAAAAATTGTGTTAGTAATCAGGATCAAATGTGCAATGTCATAAGTACATTTTCCATGTCTATATTTTTCTCCTCTTTGAAGCAATGCACCTGTTGCAATGGTTCAAAGAATAAACTATCTCGATCAAAAAGCCAAAAAAATATAAATCTTGCCCCACTACTACCCTGGTAGGAGAAAACATGCTAATATACTGCCCCCTCAAGAGATTGGATGAAAATTTTGATTTTTTTGGGTGATCTCGCTAAAAAAGAGGACAAGGTTCCCGATAGGTCCAAAAAGGCTCCAAGAGGTCAAAAAATGAGGTAAAATGCAAAAAAGGGTGTAAAATGACCCTCGGATGAGTGAAAACGGGTTCGGGGGACCTAGACCCTTCCTAGATGCCTGAACAGTGTAAAAAAAAACCCTAATTTTTTAGGTTTATATAGGCCCTGGGGGCCACTTCAAATTCATTTCCTCATCCAGCCTTTAGTGATCTTGAGATTTTGAGCTCTGACACCCTGACAAGATGGCACAATGACAGCTCCCGATGCACATCTCTGACTGAGTACGAACCTACCAGTGGCATCCAGGCATCGGGGCACCGGTAAGTGACCTTGACCCGAGGTTTGTTTTCATTTTACGTGCTCATTTAATGCTTTTAAACTTAGATCTTTAGGCACAATGCAATATTACACTGCTCAATTTTTTCAAACTAGACTACTCAGTCTTCAAACTAGCCCGCCATCACATGATGGCCTCTTGCAGTGGAGTTTGGAATTTGAAAAGATTCCTCAAACTCTAACGCCTTCATGAATTACGTCGCTAGATTTTAAACCTTAGCGTAGCGACAAACTTTGAAATTAGGGGTTTGAGTTAAACTGCACCGCTTTGACAAACTACACCATTGTGGTGCAGTTTGGAACTTTGATGATGCTAGCATCACAATTTGCAAATTTCAAACTGCGACACCTTCACAAGTTGCAATGCTGGGGTGGTTTTTTTGAATGCTAAGATAAACTCAAAAGATTTTTTCTTGATGATCTTAACACGGTGACTTTTCCTGATGCAGGAGGAGGTGAGGGAGATTTATTCTCACGAGCATAGGTATTAGGAGATTTTCAGCTATTTGTGGGATCTGAGCGAGAGGGAGTAGGAGCTTCTAGGAGAGATGGGGCTATGGTATATTTCCTATGCACCACCCGTACGAACCCATCTAGGCATGATGACAACACTTTCCGAGAGATGGCACAGTGAGACCTCTTCATTCCACCTTCCGACCGATGAGGCCACTATTACCTTAGAGGACATGTGGTGAATTATGCAGTTGTCGATATATGGTTCCAGGGTGATCTATGACATGGATGTTGAGCGGGATGCTTTTTATTCTGTTATGGATACCGATACAATCTTCTTTTGCGAGGGTCAGATTGAGTTGGAGCACCGTAGACTCCTCACATCACCCTTTCGGCTAGTGATTGCAGCTATTATAGGCCTTGTTACCCCAGATCATCGAGGCCAATATTTCAGTCTCGGTTGGGGGCTCTACTGGGAGCAGATGGTTTGATGCAGGCCGACCCTCTTTTCTTGGGATCCTATTTTACTAGCCTCGCTCTATAGGGATCTTCATGATTTTTCCTACCTTGATGGCAGAGCGCTTGGAGCAAGGGTCACACTTTTGCATGTATAGGTGTTTGAACATATCCCTGTTCTTCGCCCTCAAGTTGTTCCGGTGCCGATGGAGCTAGATGATCCAGTGATCTGGCGCTACAAAGGTGGCCTTTCCTTCACACACACTGGGCAGCACGGGATTCCTCACTAGAGGAGGGTACTTGATGACATGCAGGTTTTTACATGGTGACCCTACCTTGGACAACCAACCTAATTTGACGATGTACATCAGCTCTTTTCTACTCGCCAGGATCACCTGATGTAGGGGCGAGAGCACACTATGATAGAGATGTACCTACCGGGGAGAGTCGAGCGCTAGTTCAGGGAGCCATAGGATAGGCCTGTTGATGACTATGTGGCCATTTTTATGCGGACAGTGACATAGGGCTCATGGGGCCAATACATTCCTACCATCGAGGCAATGGATAGTTTTAGATAGCTGGTGGCCCAACCATGGCCATATGATTAGGGGGATGTAGATCCCGATACCACATGAGCAGACTGTGATTGGTTCAAGCCACCTTTGAGATTGACAGTCCTAGGCACACCGTCCACTGATGGAGAATGAGAGGCAGGGGGTAGGATGGGGATGAGGAGGCAGCAGTCCACACTAGCCAGTGCAAGACCAGCCCGTGAGAGGTCAAGAGGATCAGCCTCACCAGGATATCATGATACAGGACCAGGACCGGGGGCAGGATGATAGATAGGAGGGGCATCAAGATTGGGTTGCCACACCACCCAGAGATAAAGGTGAGGATCATCCCCACGTGCAGCCCCCACCAGTACAACTAGCAGGACATCCAAATCCTTCAGATGAGAAGATATTACAATTATAGGCTTAGATTTAGGTATTGACAACAAAGAGGGATTAGGATAGGGCCGAGAGAGATCACGCCATTTTACAGAGACGGGCCATAGTTCTCTAAGCGGCAGTAGAGATGGGCCGCAGACAGAAGTTAAAGAGCATGGCTACCTCGTCCTTCTACAGCACGGTATCACTTTGGTCATACATGTATGTCATTAGGGAGGAAGATTATTATAGGATGCATTATCACCAGGCCATGCTGAGAGCAGCCTGAGCTTCTGATTATTCTCAAAGGACTAGTCATAGACCTACAGAGTTCCATGGGGATAGAGCAGGTGGTCATGCCAGTAGCTAGGAGGGCTAGGCCTTCAGTTTTTTATCAAAGACATGGCTCTATTTTTGATAGCCCAATGGGCCTTTTGTACTTATTATCATACACATGTATAGTGATCTTATTTTTTGTACCATGACAATATATTGATGATATATGAAATGATGATTTTGATGTGATATGTTGCATCCTATGTTTAATTTATGCATGATGGATGGTTCCTATTTCTATATGTGATGCAAAATGATGATGCTTATATGGTGCCTATGATGATTTATGATGCTTATGATTTTTGTATATGTGATGTTCTATATAATGATGCAAGATGTTTATCTTTTATGCACTTTTTATAATGTATGCAGGATGTTTATGATATGTAGATCTATATCATGCCCCTAATGTATAATGATGATGATGTTTATGGTTATGCACTATGATCATGATATATGATAGATGTTCTAATTGATGTAGTTATGATATGTTTTATATGATCAATGGATGTTATGTTTGATGTGGAATTTAATATGATGGATGATATTTTTATGATGGTTATGCTTATGTATGATGAATGAAATGGATAGATATTATGATGATGGACCTTGTGATGATGGATAATGCGTATGTATTAATGATTATGATGGTATGAAAATGAGATGTTTTTAAGATGCTTAGAATAACCAATCTATATTATCCTAAACAACTTAAAATGATAATGTAACACATGTGAGATGTATAATGTAACGATGTCTATGCAATGGATGAAATGAAAATGCATGGTTTATGTGTTTTTAGATTAATAGATCTATATTATGAAGATGCATGTGAGATGTTTTATGATATGATATGCACTATGCTGATGATTGGTGTATGCAAGATGGATGTAATAAGTTTGTGATTAACTATCATGGTACCATGTTAGCGTGAAAGATGATAGAAGAAATTAAGAGATTCCAACAAGACATGAGCTGATGAAGATGATGATGATCACATTGCATACTGAGGAGTTGGGATTTCCAAAGGACCAATTACCTTATTTTTTGATAATACACATAGGTACGATGCATCAAGGTATAAAAGACTAGGATGGTGTTGTGCCTAGTGCAATGGACTTTGAATCGATAATCAGATAGGAGTATTTTTTTTCACACTTGGCATATGAAACCTTATCAAAAATGGAGTTTAGATATTTGAAACATCTCAGACCAAAACATAGAAAGGTAAGCCTTCGTATGTAGTCAACAAGATATCTGAAACATCCTCCCTACACCTAAATAAATCACACATGACCAAGGTTATATTACAAAGATATCCAACAAGCACAATAGATAAAAGATGGTGATCGTTGCCACAATCCTATCTCTCTAAATCACTTTGTTTGGGACATCATTGAGAGGTCATTGAAATGAACGCAAAGAGATAAGTCAAAAAGAAAAAGATGAAGTAAACAAACAAGCTAATGTTCTTCAATACCGTTAGCCAAAAGTAAACTACAATGATGCTTGATGTTGACGTCCATTGTAGGAAGGATGCATCCTAGGACATGAAAAAATTAGATGATTTTATGGGACTAATTGTATGATAGGCTATTGACACAAGGAGCTGACTAACTTGCTTACATACTGTCCTAGACTTGAGACTTTCACGTTTAAGTTTTTAATTTTGGACTACTAGACCTGTTTCTGATTGTTTCACCAAAGATTAAGGATGACAACTGTTTATTATGAGTGATATTTATTTCAAGTGAAAGCGAGATGAGACAGATGGATTTCTTCAAATATTTGGATGTTTTTGTAGTTTTTTTTAACTATTTTGAGGCTATTTTTGGTATTTTTCAAATTTTACAAATGTTTTGATTTTTAGATTTTCAAATGTTTTGGGGTTTTCGAAGATTTTGACCAAGAGACTAACCTAAAGACCTATCCTAGAGGCCTTGAGAGCTGATCAAAAAATTAGCCTTTCCTATGTTATACACACAGATACCACGTAGTTCGACTGACACAAACTCGATTATTGATGAGATATGATGAAATGTTAGTTTATTATGACAGACTCCTAAAGGACTGACCTAATTGTCTCAGGGGATGATCAAAGATTAACCTTCCCTTCGTTTAAGGCTCAAGGACCTATAGTTCGACAAGATGACTATTTTTTGACTTGTTGGCTTTTGACCTATTTTTTGATTTTGATATGATTTGTAGATTTTCTTGGTTTTATGAATGTTTTTGGATTTTCTAATTTTTGGAACCTCAAGAATATACATGAGTCCAATCTGATGAGAACATGCCCCCAACATGATGCAATAGTCTACTCCGATAAAGGCGGGACAAACTGACCTTGGGCATGGGTCGAGTAGTACTAGGAGGGATCATGACACGAACACAGGTCTAAGTTATGATACAGATGTCAAATGGATGATGGATGGAGATATGAAATGTGATGGATGATGATGAAAAACAAGCCATGAGGATCTTGATGGATGGAAAGTGCTTATTTACACAAGGTTCCTATTTGTCAGGTTTTCACCAAGGTAGTTGCCTAAAGTGCCACAAAAGTGGTTTTCACTAAAGGACGATTTTTCTCTTTACTGTTTTTGACCCAATTTTTGATTCTTTTGGATTTTTGTATTTTTGTATTTTTTTGTTGTCACCAAGACGCCTGTTTGCCAGGTTTTCATCAAGGTGACTTTTTTTCAGGACATTTTTTGATTTTTTGATTTTTTGATTCTATACCTTGAAAGATTAGGCATAAACATTTTTGAGATGGGAGCTATTCATAGGCTTTTGCAGAGATTCCCCTTCAGGTGTTGATAACTGATATGCTTCTAACTTATAACTTGATGTGATAACAAATGGTCCCAATCGGTTGGGTTCAAATTTTCCTTTGTTGTTTGGATTTGGTACATTCTTTTGATTCTCCTTTAGCACCAATTCTCTGACTTGGAAAGTCCTGCTTCTGATTTTCTTGTTATAGCTCATCTTGAGTCTGTTCTGACAGACTTGCAAATGATTTAAAGCGTCTATAAGTTGCTCATCCAGTAGCTCTAGCTCATTCAGTCTTGATACTCGATATTCTTCATCCGTGATGAGGTTTTACAGTGATATTCTTAGTGATGGGAGCTCAATCTCAATGGGTAATACTGCCTCTGATCCATAGACCAAGGAGAATGGGGTGGTTCTGGTGGGTGTACAGATGCTAGTTCGATAGGCCTAAAGGGTGGGATTTAGCTACAAATGTCAGTCACAGCCTGCATCATTGACTGTCTTTTTGAGGATTTTTAGAATGGTTTTGTTGGTAGCTTCTGCTTGGCCATTTCCTTGGGGATAGTACGGGGTGGAGAAGCGATGTTGAATTTTGAATTTTTCACATAGATCATGAAACTCCTGATTCTTGAAAGGTGTCCCATTATCTGACATAATGGCTTGGGGAACACCATATCAACATATGAGATAGTTCAAGATAAACTTAGATATCTGCTTTCTAGTGATATATGTCATAGGGATAGCTTCTGGAACCCACTTGGTGAAGTATTCAATGGTGGTTATTATGAACTTGTGGCCATTAGATGAGGTGGGAGTGATTTTTCCAATTAGATTGAATCCCCACTATGAAAAGGGCCATGGTGTGACAATAGGATGAAGTTCTTGAGCTGGAGCATGGATGAGGTCCCCATGCTGCTGACATTGTAGGCACCTTTTGACGTACTCATGTGATTATCTTTCCATTGTAGGCCAATAACATCTTATCCTCAACAATTTCTTGGCTAGGGTCATTCCACTCGAGTGTGAACCACATATGTCATTATGCACCTCAGTTAAAGGAGTAAATTCCTCCTCAATGTTTAAACAACATAGTAGGGTTCCTTCTATGCTCCTATAATAAAAGGGTATTTCCTAGGATGACAAAATGGGATGATTTCTCGACAAAAGTTATTTTTAGGCTTGACGGTAAGTCAATAGGTAGGACACCTATTCACAAGTAGGTATAAATGTCATGGTACTAGGGATCACTAAGACCAATGATTTCACACACAAATTCCAATTTTGGTACCTCAAATGCGGGCACAAGAAGTTGCTCTACCAAGAATTCATGTTTTGGGACGTTGCAAGGGATGTCCAGTAGGGATTCAGTTGTTTCCATGGTGTCTTCTACTCTGTTGTTTCTCTAGGAATCTTCTTAAATGTGATATCAGTGAATGTTTCTTTAAGGCTCTCTACCAAATTTTTGTATGGAGTCAGTTTATCATCCTTTGTCTGGTATTCACCATTCACTTGATTTATTATCAACTAGGAGTCTCCATATACTTTGAGGGCCATGATGTGCCATTGTACTACTATTCTGAGACCTATGGTTAAAGCCTCGTATTCTTGAATGTTATTAGTGTAGGGGAATGCCAATTTATAGGACCTTGGTATACAGTCCCCCTGTGGGGTAATAAAGAAGACACTGGCTCCTAATCCATGTTGTGTGTATGAGCCATCAAATTAAAGTTTCCAGTGGTGAACTATGTTGAGATTGAAGATGGATTCGTCTGGAAACTTTGAGATGAGTGGATTCTCCGAATACATAGGTGCTGCAAGTTGATCTGCAATTACTTGACCTTTGATTGATTTTCATTCCACATACTCTATGTAATATTTAGATAGAATCATTACCCATTTAGCCATCCTTCCGATGAGCATTTCCTTTGATAGTAAGTACTTGAGGGGATCAATCTTGGCGATGAGTTTTATTTTGCGTGCCAACATGTAATGTCTAAATTTTTGTGAAGCAAACACTACTGCTAGACAGGCTTTTTCAATGAATGAGTAATTTGACTCATGCCCAACCATTGTGTAGCTAATGTAATATATGGCCCTTTCTATCCCATTTTCATCGTGTTGAGCTAGAAGAGCACCAAGGGTTGTTGTTGTTGCTGACACATAGAGAATTAATGGATTTCTTGGGATTGGTGGCATGAGGACTGGTGGTGTGAGCATATATTCTTTGATTTTATTGAAGGCTTCTTCACACTTGTCATCCCACCCTTGTGAAGTAGGTGAGAATAGGGGATTTTCTTATCTACCAATTATGCTATAAATCTTTGGATGGACTAAAGCTTGCCTTGGAGGCCTCTCAATTGTTTCAATGTTTTGGGTGCTTCCATCTCAAGTATTGCTTTTATCTTTGTAGGATCTATTTCAATACCCCTCATTGGCACTATGTATCCCAACAACTTTCCTAACTGTACACCGAAGACACACTTCTTTGGATTTAATAAGACATTGTACTCTAGCCTATCAAAAATAACACTCAAGGTTGTTATGTGATCCCTCCTCTTTTTGGATTTTACTAGTATATCATCAATGTAATCTTTGATAATCTTGTGGATCATATCATGGAAGATTAACGTCATGGCTCTTTGGTAGGTGGATCCAACGTTCTTCAAGCCGAAAGGCATCATGTTCCAGTAGTAAGTCCCCCACGAGCAAGTGAAGGCCATTTTGTGTTGGTCTTCTTTAGCATCATTATCTGGTTGTATCCCGAGAAACCATCCATTAGAGAAAGCATTTTGTGTCTTGCCATCATGTCCACAATCATGTCAATGTTGGGCAATGTGAAATCATCTTTTGGACATGCTTTGATTAAGTTCCTGAAATCTATGTAGATTCTGATGCCCCCATCGAGTTTTGAGACAGGAACCAGGTTTGACACCCATTTTGGATAGTCGATTGGTCGAATGAATCCTGCATCCAATAGCTTCTTCAATTCCATTTTGACTAACAAGGTGATCTGAGGGTGCATTTTTCTGAGCCTTTGTCTAATAGGTTTTGCTTCAGAGTAGAATGATAAGTGATGGACCACAATCTTTGGATCAAGCCCTGGCATGTTAGCATAACTCCATGCAAAGTTGATTTTTCACTCTCTCAAGAAGGTTGCTAGGAGCTCTTGTTCCTCTGATAGTCATGATTCTGCATAAAATGTGAAGTGTGGTGTCTGCTCTGTTCCTAGGTTGACTGGATTACATTTTTTGGCTAGGAATGCTGATTTTTCCTGATGAAGAGTTCTCAAAGAATGATTGAATCCCCCATCCTCAGGTGCCTTAGAGAGGTTTTCACTGTTGGATGTGTCCTTTATTTTTACTATTTTTGAGTCGACGAGTGCCATAACATTTTTTTCACTCAAGGACCTAGAGATTATTATCAGTTTTTCACTTTTACGACTGAGGGATTCAATCGTTTCCCCATAATATGCCTATGTGTCCAACTCAATGATGAATCTTGCTTTGTGATACCCACCTAGAATATTATCCCGTAGTCCCATGAATTCTGAGAGTGCCTCATCATTTTCAAATGTATCAAAAATTGGTGGTCCTCGTTGGTCATAATCAATGAGTTGTGGGTAGACTAGATGGATTTCATGGTTTTGATTTTCAGACTCATAGGATAGGGTGCTAATCATGAGAAGGGTGGTGTCCTTGAAGAGCATGGGTAGTTTGGTTATGGGATCCTCATCATCACTACTACTAGAGACATTAGTTATATCAAATGTGAAGTTGTCTAAGGGTAGGCCAGTAGATACAGGCAATTGTAGGGAAACTGATGTTTGCTGAGGAGTTTTGACCTTTTTAATTGGGGGACCATGGCCATGTATGGTTATGCTTGGAGGGGTACATCCAATTCCAAGACTTCTCATTCACGTCTCCGGAATGATACGTATTAGAAGCTCGTTGTCATTTTTGCCTAGTTTTTGGTTTCTGTCATAGCCCATTGCAAGCATCATTTGCAAACCTTTGCTTTTGTCATCCATTGGTAGATTGTCTACCGGTCAATTGTCTTGGTATAAGAGGTGGGATGGATCCTCCTCTATGACTTCTCAACTGAGATCTCCCCAACTTCTGAAGTTGTAATATCCCTTAGAGGATATTTTGGATGTGGAGGTTTCATTTGATGGCAGTCGTCCTCCTGATCTAGGAGATTTTGGTAATTCTCCTACCACAAAAGCATTTTTGGGAATCCTATAGTTTCCTCAACCATTATCTCGAATTATGAATTTGATATCAAAGATGGTGGGGATGGTGGGAGTGGTGGGTGTCTCTATCGCAGAAGTGGAAGCGAGAGTGACTGGATCAATGTATGGTGTTGATGGTCCTTCATCATTTTTAGGCACTTGAGGAATTTTGTAGTATTTTTCCTCTAGGTTCTTGCTATAGGAGAATGGTTCAGGATCTCCATGGATTGTGACCTCTTGTCCTTCATATGTGAATTTGACACATTGATGGAATTTTTATGCTACTGCTTGCATTGCATGAATCCACAGATGTCCCAAGAGAATGTTATAAGGTAAGTCAAGGTCTAAGACCTGATAGGTAGTTTCCATGATAATCAGCCCCACTTGAATAGGGATTTGGATTGTACCTTGCGACACTCTTTCTTGATCATCATACACTCTGATTGTAATACCTTTTCCTTTGTCAATGGAATCCTTTGAGATTTTTAGGTTCTTAATGAGCTTGAGGGAACAAATATTCAAGCTTGCACCTCCATTCACCAAGACTCTCTTGACTTTATTTTTCTGCACCAGGACCTCTAAATGGAGTGCACGGTTGTGGGATGGTTCAGCGGGAAAGTCTTGTTCAGAGAATGTAAGGAGATTCAGAGTGATGATGTTTCTGACCATAGATTGGAATTGTTTTGTACCAAGGTATGTGAAGACGGTGGACGAGGCTAATGCTTCTTCAGGGATTTTCTTGTGGGAAGATGAAATTTTTAACAACTCCACAATGGAGATTTCTGTTGGGGTTCTTTTTAGTTGATCAAGGACATTATAGCCATTAGGGAAAGTTATTCGTTTGGAAGTGGATGTTTTGTTAGGCTATGATGACCCTACAATGGTAATTTTATCGCCTCTTGTGGTGACTCCATAATCAAAATGGGCTCCTTTGATGGTGATATTGGTGCAATACTCATCCAAGGATGCAACGACATGGCCATATACATGATTGACACTTTTGAATGTTCCCTTCCCATTTTCATTGTTATTGTTGCCCTTGTTGTTATGGTTTGGCATCAGATTCATGTATATTTTGAGATTTTGATTTCCAGCTAGTTGCTCCATGTTTATGATGTTTTGATCAATGAGATCTTGGAATAGGTTCTTCAGCTTCATGCAGTTGTTAGTGGTATGTCCTTTGATTTTGTGAAAGTCATAAACCTGGTTTTTTTTGTACCAAGGTGGTTTCACATTTGGTTCCTAATAATTCTCATAGGTGGGAGCCTTGATGAGGTTTTCATTTATCAATGTCTTCATGATAACCTCGAGTGGTTCCCCAAGGGTAGTGTACTTCTGCTTGGGGGAGTTTTTGTTTTGCTGGGGTGGCCCCCTTTGATCATTGACATTGTTGATGATTTGATTGTTTGGTTGTCGAGTTACTATGTTGGCTTGGTTCTTATTTTTATGGTGATTTCAAGGTTGTTGTGGTGCGAGTGTGTTTTGTCAAGGTACGTTGATGACAACTTTGGCAATGACCACCATCGTTGGTAATGTTTTTATTTCTTTCCCATGTGTGAGGTTTGTCATTATAGCTTGAAGATGGGTGGTTGCTTTTCTGATCAAGATATGTTTTTGTCATTGGTTGTGTAGCAAGGGCTCGGTCAGTTTTGAGTGCCTTAGAGATTAATTGATCATATGTGGTGATCCCTTGGACTTTGAGATGGAAAGCCAAGGCGCCATCAAGGTTGGAGATGATAGTGCACACTTTTTGTTCTTCCGACATGTCCCATTTGCTCTGATTGTCCTTGGATCACCATCATTGTAGGAATGAAGCAAATGATTCATTCTTTCCTTGTTTCAAAGCTGATAGTTCCTCTAACTTGACATCCATTGCAATATTGAATGCATCTACGATTTCTTGAAACTTTTTGATGCCTGGAGGGAGGCAAGAAAACCAATCCATGGCTTGACCTTCCAAACTCTTAGGAAACAGCTGCATTAGATAGGTATCATCATATGCGACTTCCATGCAATGAGGTTGAAACTCCCTGATGTGATCTTTAGGGTTTCCCATCCCACGATATTTGTCAAATTTTGGGATCTCAAATCCCTTTAGGAATGGTTTCATTACAAGGCTCCTATTGAATGGATAAGGACATAAGTTATTGGGTGTTTTCCTGGTTCACCCTGATTAAAGATCGAGCACTTGTTGCTAGAGAAACTTGATTTGTGTTGTCACATCATTTTGTGGATCAAGAGGTGGAATGAAAGTGTTTTTAGGTCGTTCAATTATTGGTGGGGTGGGTGGATTGTTTGCTGTGTTAATGGATGGTGTTTGCATGTGTTGTTGCACCAAATATTCCTGTAATTGTCGTTGTACCAACAACACTTGTTGTTGTGCTATTAAGGCCCGTTGTTGTGCTTGTTGTGGAGCTGATTCTTGTTGTTCTTGATATTTCTTTAACGCTTGTTGATATGCTTGTTGTTGTGCTACTTGTTGTTGTGCAAGATACTATGCTTGTGCTTGTGCTTGTTGTGCTTGATATTATGCTTGGGCTTGTGCTTGTGCCTGAGTGTATGCTTGAGCTTGTGCTTGTGCCTGAGTTTGAGCTTGTGCTTGAGCCTAAGCTTGTGAACCAAGATTCCCATCCTACACAAACACAAGAAACAAGCAACCTATTAGATCCAATGCAAGTTAGTATAATGATTCCCCAAGAAATCCATTTAAATTGCAATGAAAAGGAAATGAAATTAAGAACATAAACAAACACAAGCCAAAGATATTAAATCCTATTCAAATGCAACACAAACTCTTGATCTCTTGGGGGAGTTGGTGCATATTTGATGTGGAAATTGGCCCTTTCCCAACTCCTATGCAAGCTTTGTTGATTGGTGATGAAGAGTGATCCACTTTGTTGATGGTTGAAGTATGCTCCAAGATGAAAATCTTTATAACCTAGCTAAGATTGGAAAAAAATGGATAAGAATTGTTATGGATTTGAGTATAATAACTTTGCTTAAATTGTGGATGCGAGAATGAGGAATGAAGCCTCTTATTTATAGAATGATAAGATGGAGAAATTCCCAAAATGAAGCAATGTGGGACTAACATTCAACCAATGGCAAGGTGCCACTTGTCCAAATGTTAGTGGATAGAAGATGTACATATTTTGATGAATGTGCCCATAAATGCAATTACGTGATATTTGAAAATGTTGAAATGACATGTAAGAGGGAAATGAAATGCCTTAAATGCCACTTGGCTCAAGGAAAAAGGACTTATTAGGTGAAGTAAATTCCTCGTTGGAAGGACAAAGTCCACTTAGATTTTGAATTCAAATTTGAGGGAATATTCCTCCATTATGCCATGTTGAGAGAAAATAGAGATTTAATAAATGAATTAAGTCTATTTTTATGTGCAAGTGACAAAAGCTAGAGGATGGGACTTGCATTAGGATTAAATTAATCAAGCTCAATTAATTTAATGAGAGATTAGGGGATGTGACATATTTGATTTAGATTTAGGGGTTAATTTAAATCAAAGATGAGAAGAATGTGATTTAGACTTAGTTAAATAAATAATTTGTTTTTATTTAACTAAAGAAGATGAATGTTAGGTTAAATTAAACAAGGTTTAATTTATTTTATTTAATAGACTTTAGGGATTTAATAAAATAAAATGAATTATTTAATTATATATGGACATAGGGTTAATTAGATCAAATAGATTGATTTAACTAACGAGAGAGAAAGACTTAATTAGATAAGATGATTTATTTAATTAAGAGATGGAAAATTGATGAATTTAATCAAATAAAGGTATTCAATTAAATTTTTAGACTGAAGGATGATTTAGGATGAAAAACATGTTAGTAATCAGGATCAAATGTGCAACGTCAATCAATACATTTTCCATGTCTACATAAGGTAAAGATTTGTTAAGGATATGGTCCATACCTAGTGAACTAGTGTCAACACTAGGAGTGAAAGAGCTAGATAACCCAAGATCCACGACAATTATGCTTTCGCGGGATGACATGAGTCTCAATATTTGTCTCACTATAGTATTAGCAATAGGACACCAAGTTGTAAAGCTCATGCAAGGGGTAATCTATGAATGCAAAATAAATGCAATGAACACTAGATAAATGTTTATTCTCTAATTCTGATGAAATTAAACTAAGTACAATGAAATGAATGAAACAAAAACTTTGTAAACTTAAACATAAATGTAATAAAAGCTAAATTAAACATGGAAATAGATTTTTTAATGCTAGAAAATGTAGTTTAAAATTTGAAATGGGACTAAATCACCTAGAGGGGTGTATGAGTCTCAATCAGGTTTTTTTAGGGATTTAAATATTGATAAATAGTCAACACAAAATACCCAGTGTAATAATGGAAAAGGTCCCCCTAACCTAGCCTTGATTTAATGGTGTAATATGTCTAACATATTCACATTAATTCTTGGGCCCTTGTGAACTAAATGAGTTTATTGGTTCCTTGTTTGAAGTGTTGTAAATATTTTAAAAATACTTTCACACTTTTCTAGGGTAGTCATTAATAATTGGGTTTTCATATGCTTTAATTTGCATCCACAAGCCCCATTTAACACATATTTTCAAGGATAATCCTAACACAATTCAATACCCAATCATAATTCAAGTGTTCTAGGATTGAATGGCCTTGATTTAGTGATTAGGGACTCAGTCAACACCTTGGGTGAATGAGTTCCACCTAGATATTTTGGTCCCAAGCATGGTTTCACACCTTTTTGAGCATTTTAAAAAATGGTCCCAAAAATTAGGCCTAGTGGGACTCATTTTCCACCTTGGGCGAATGAGTCCTGTGTGGCCCAAAATCAAAATTAATTCAAATTTTTGGTAGGGTTTTATCCTCCTATATCTGATGTCATCTTGTAGTGTTTTAATTTTAGTAATTCTTGCATAATTGAGTATAAATACAAGTTTCTTTCACTCATTTTCACCTAAGCATTCAAGAGATCACCTAGCAAGTTGAATGAGCATCCTCATATCAAGTTTGAGTTCAAAAGAGCATTCAAGCATTCACAAGAGAATTCAAGAGTCTTCAAGGGTAGATTATCAATAATTTTAGAGTAGCATTCAAGCATCAATCATCATGTCAAGGACTTCATGCATCATGTTTTTTTGGAGCTAACAATTGTGATGTAGGGTTTTATGATTCAAGCAAGCATTTCATTCAAGATCTATCACCTTCAAGAAAGATTCAAGGACTACACCATTGGAGCCATTTCATACATTTTTTTAGCACTTCATTGTTAGGGTTTGGTGAGTTGCAACATCTTGTTTTGTTCATTCATCACTCTCCATTCTTATTTCATTATATTTCAAGGTTTGATTACCAAAATAGGGTTTGAACAAGGAAAATCCCCATCCACTAACCCAAAAACATTTTCCCCTATCCTTTCTGTGTGATATGCAATTTTAATTTGTATATTTCTTAAGGAGCAAGATTGGGGAAAATTTGTCAAATCATTCAAAGTTCTCAAAGTTGTCATCATGCCTTGGAGAACACCTATAGGTTGCAAATCAGGGTTTCAAATCCAGAAATCAATCAAGAAGGATGGATCAGATAGAGAAGAGTAGGATCAGAATTTGAAGCTTCAAAAAACCCTAACTAGATTGATTTGTCACTTCTAGCGAATGAGTCCCAGTTTCAGTCAAAATTCAGATTTTTGCAGATTTGGATACCCATTTGGCATATCCCTATTCCCACACAAAAACCCAAATTCTGGATTGATTTTCCCAGCTTGGTGAATGAGTCCTACTCAACATTAAAGTTATATTTTCTAGTGTTTCAGACCTCCATCCAACCACTTCCATATTTCCAGGTGCACACACTCCTTTTTGTAGCTTTTTGTTTTTTTTATGTTGCATTTCAAGGTCATTTAGTGTTACTTCACATTAAATTAGGGTTTTGGATTTCAATTTTCATTACATTAGCCTTTCCAAGTTCTTACTTAGTGGTGAACCCCTCATTAGTTTGTATTCAGCCCCTAGGACAACCCTATTGCAAGATCTCTTTCTCCTTTGCATTGAGATCTCTAGGGTTACCCTTGAATGAAATTGGGAAAGTGGGTGTGCTCTATGTCCTCAAATCATATGATAGCACTATAACACTTTTTCACCATTTCATTTTGGTGAACCTACATTTAGAACATTATAATTCTGATTTGGAGTGCATGATTAACCTAGATTCAGCTTGCATTAACATTGCATTAGTGTTTACACTAGTTAATTTGCATTCTAGGGTTTCTAATTTTTCATTAGTGAAAATCATATAGTTTGGATTTTTACATCTCATTTCACTAAAAATCAAACAAAATTTGGATTTTCACTTAGGATTTAGGTCATATAACATAAAAAGCATAAAAATCCATTGAAATTTTTTGAAAATTTTGAAAAAAATCCCTACTGGGACTTATTCGCCACCTTGGGCGAATCAGTCACTCTACACATTCCACACTACTTTTTTTTTCATTTAATTTTTTTTATGTTTTTATGTTTGTTGTTTATAAATTTCTATTTCAATTTCCATAATTTATGTTATAATCATTTCATTGTCCTTAGCTTATATTGCATTTGAATTCATCTCCCATTTAGAAGCCCTTACATGAGTATTTGGTGTCCTATTGCTAATACTATAGTGAGATGAAGTTCAAGACTCATATCATCCCATGATAGCACAATCATTATGGATCTTGGGTTGTCTAGCCCTTTCACTCTTAGTATTGACACTAATACACTAGTTATGGACCATACCCTTAACAACTCTTTCTTCAAGTAGTGTAATGCATTCTAAAACAAGGAATGATAGTGTCCCACAATAAAACATAATTCAACTCCATGAAGACCTAGTAAAATTATAACATCAAGTGCGAAATGACAATATTTTGAAACTACTACCATCCCTACTATAGATAACATTCATCGCATTCTTGAAAGTGAAGATGGACTTGACCTTTTGAAAAACATAGTTCAAATCTTTGGAAAACACCTCACCTCAACCACTAATTGTCCTTTACCTACAAGCAATTTCACAAGCCAAAGAGTAACTAAAATTCCTCCTCCCACAACAATTACCTCAATATCTACCTATACCAACCCTCAATTCACAACAACAATGCAACCAACTAGTAATATAATTCCTTCCTTCCAGGTATTTCCACTACCATCCCTAGTTCATATGTGGTATCGCACATCATATCTCCTACCACTCTAGCACCTATAAGCATTCCATTCACTTGTCCTTCTAACACATACACACCTTCACCTTTTTCACTTCGATCTCATAACACAAGAAATGATCCTCTCATAAATCAACTTTTCCAAACCATTTCATCCCTTCAAAAACAAATTTCCACCATCAACCAAAATAAAAATGGCCCACCTACATACTATGTCAAAAGTAATCTATTGTCCTTGGAGATATTGCAAACACCGATACCACAATGTGTACAACTACCTCAATTCGAGAAATATAGAGGAAAGGGAAATCCTTCTAACCATGTTAATGCTTATACCACCTTATGTAGTGACTTTTTCCTTAATGATAAACTCTTGGCTAAATTTTTCCCTAGGTCCTTGAAGGATACTGCCTTGGAATGGTTTTCTTCTTTACCAAACAATTCAATCCTTTCATTTAATGAACTTGTTGTGGAATTTTTTAATCACTTCCAAGTGCATATGACCCCTAAGATGACCTTGGCCAAATTGATGAGATGCAAGAAAAATGAAGAAGAAAAGATAATTGACTATATCTCATGCTATCAATCGCTTTATTCCCAAATAGATGTCAAGCTTCCCAATCCTCACCTGCAAAAGATGTTTATAGAAAATTTTCAAAGCAAGATACAAGACAAGCTTACCATGATGAAATTTCCATCCTTTATGCACTTGTGTACTGCCCTCTGTGACTATCAAAATTTTGCTAGTAGTCGAGATACAAAATCCAATTCTAACTAAATTGAGAAGTTTGAGTCCACAAACCAAAAAAACTCCCAAAATTTTAGAAAAAAAAACAAAGGGTTCCTTCAATTCAACCCCCTTCAACAAACAACTCAAAATTCCAATAACCAAGTAGCTACTGTTAAAGTCACAATACAATTTAGCTATGGAGACCTAAAAATAAAATTCACTCCCTTACCCGACACCCTTCATAACACAATGTCACAACTCATAGAACAAGAAATGATTACCTTACATCTCGTTAAAAAACCCAATCCTAGTAAACCATTACCTACAATCTATAGACCAAACTCTTATTTCCAATTTCAACAACAAAATGGACATGACACGTGAAACATTGTGAGCGTCTTAAACATCTTGTACAAGACCTCATTGATTTTGGTTGTCTTTCCATGGGACGTGTTAGTGATTAAGTAAATAAATATGTTGCCCATCCCAACCAAAATTTGCAAATTTTTACCAACCCTATGCCTAACCATAACATTTCAATTGTGAAAGCTAGCGAAACAGAAAAAGAATGATGTGATGAATGTTGATACAGATGATGATAATAATGACACTATCCAACACAATTTTATAGATAATGATCCTATGGATGGCATGGTAGGAGTGATAGAAATTATTCCTCATAAGGGTTGAACTAAAAATCCTCTTTACATTGCTTTCTCTTCTAAGGATATACTCAAGTATGCACCCGATGGTCCTCTTTACATAGCTAGCTGAATCTATGGCAAGCCCACTAATGGGATACTAATACATCACTAAGAAATTCTTACTTTTACATGAGCTCTATCAAGACATATCTGATAAACCAAAATCATGGATCAAGATGCATAATGGTTTCACTTGCCCTACAATGGGATTGATCACCCTTCCATTGCAAAATAGACTTAAAACATTAGATATCTTATTCTCCATCATACTATATTTAGACCAATTTTGTGTGAAGCTAGGCTATCCATGGCTTCACTCCATGAAAGTTGTCCCTTAGGTTGTCCATAAATGCTTAAAGTTTCCCTTTGACAATGAAGTTTTCACCATCCATCACATTGGCTTTAATCCATTGTCCTCCAAAGGTAACTTTTCCTTAGATTTCTATTGGCCTAAGCCTATAGAACCTATAAAACCATGAGAAAACTTATTTTTCTTGTCTTATCTAAAGTTCAAGGAAAATAAGATAGTAGAACTATCCATATGAAACATGTATCCACCTACTATTGAGCCTACCATCCTAGATGAAACCATGATTGAACCTAAAGACAATCCTAACAACCAAGACCAACCTAAGACTGAAACTTCACCTACTTCCTACAAGCGACCAAGAGATAACAAAAACAATCATGTCACACCTCCTAGAATAAAACAAGTTTACAAAGTCAAAGAGAAAGTGATCAAACAACCTCCCATGGTTCCTTTCATTCCCCCCCTTAGGGAAGAAAATAAACCTATGGTTGATCAACTTGATCCTATAAAAATACAACTCAAAAATAAAACTAAAAGAAACAGAGGTGCTAGAGAGTGTAGGAATAGACATTGTGCCCTTGCTCGCAGGCTACATGAAGAAATAAATAAAGAAAATAAAAATCCAAACTTGACTGATGCAATGTGTGACAAGCCCCCCCCTTCGATGAAATAAAAAGATATTATAATGCAATCACAACAAGAGTTGAACCCTTCCTTGGACATTATCATTCGACCTCCTATTGTGATTAATTTATATGATGATGAGGAAGTTGATAAAATTAATGAAGAGGTGCATAATGAATTGAATACATTGTTTTCCTCTTCTATGAGCTTAAACAATAATTCTCCTAAGAAGAATATTGAAGTTGGTGATGATCCTAGTTCGGAACTTTCCATTGTCCCTTTGGCTAGTTGTTCACCTTGGGTATACAATGAACATGGTTGGGATGCAGATGACCTACTTTAGGTTGACTCGCATGTTCCTTACTAGTCTTTTGCATTATTTCTTTTTCATTTTTGTTTGTGTGATTGAATGTGTGTAATGTGATCCTCCATGATGTTATGTCTAATGTTTTCTCTCTTTGTGACATTTCTCTATTTGTACCTTCATTCTTCTCTATGTCATAAATATTTTTGCACTTTATCTTTTCCTTTGTCTTTTTTTTTCCTTTTAAGGATGATGCAAGGTGTCGGGACATCCATGTATCTTCCATATTGACCCAAAAGGCTTTTCCTTTTCCTTTCTTTATCTTTTTCCATTTGTTTTGTGTTTTCCTTTTCAAGATGATGCAAGGCATCAAGACATTCATGTTTCTTCCATGTTGAACCAAAAGGTTTTTGTTTGTTTTCACTCTCTATATGTCATTCTTCTAGTTCTATGTGTATTTGGGGAATGATGATAGTTCTGAGCTCTCTAAAAACATTGTAGCAAGAACATACTGACCTCAAATCCATAGATCTCTTATGTGTTTGGATTTTCATTTTTGGGGGAAACCCCTCTCTTTTCCTTTTCTTTTGCATGGCGTAGCTTTACTTGGAAACATATGACTTGGAATAGGGCTTTCCAAGTTAGCTCTCATGTCTTCTTTATTGTTTTCATTTATCATTTGCTACTTTAAAGTAATTTCTCACATGGTGTTTAAAGAAATTCCTTTAAAGTGGGGGCATACATTGGCATTATTCTTTTTCATGGTTCATGGTGCAGTTTCCTTACTTTATACGATGCATTTTGTACTTTGTGGATGGCATTGGGTGTGGTGTCATTCAAGAGTGTGATCTCTCTTAGCATATTGCATTCCTCTTAGTGGCTTGATATGACACACTACATACCCTAAGTTGTAGCTTTTCTATTCTTTGATTGGTCCTCTCTTGGAGACATTAGGCACAATGTTCCCTAAGTTAAATACCTTGCATTTCACATTTTTCAGTTATATGGCCACCTTGCATAACACAACTTGCATGCCTATAGAGCCATCTTGTCTATTCATGAGTTCCAAGCATACGAAGCTTTTCTTGCCTCATAAAGCTCGAAAATCATTTTTGTGTGGTTCCTTATCAAAGTTATAAGGAGGTATAACTTTGGTATCGTTTGATGGGAAGCCGAACAAGGGCCTGACTTTCCCTTAGCCACTCATGTGTGTGTGTGAGATCATACTATCCATAAGTGTATGTGTCTCACCTTCTTGGACTTCTCACCCAACAATCGGCCTAAAATTTTGTTGCCTCAGAGAGAGTGTGCATTTTTTGGACAAACAACCTAGATCTTATCCACATCATGTTGTACAAATAGTTGAAGCTTGATCTACCCTTTTATTTTATTTTATTTTCATTTCTTTATGTCTTTGATAGTGCATTCTTGTGCCTTGTTGCTCTTTATATCATTTTCATGTGTGTTCTTTTGTGTTTATGTTGTTTTTCCATAGGACCTTGGTCTTGGGGGCTTGTGCAACCCTCTTGATCATGACTGCCTTATCTTATTAGCCCCTCTTGGTCATGGTCATCTTATCTTGCTGGAATTGCTACATCTGGTCTACCTTAATGTGAGTTGGAAGCAAGTTCCTCCTCTCACTAAAGTGAGGGCTAGATGTAATAATGGAAAAAGGTCTGCCTAGCATGACCTTGATTTAATGTTGTAATATGTCTAACATATTCACATTAGGTCTTGGGCCCTTGTAAACTAAATGAGCTTATTGGTGCCTTATTTAAAGTATTGTAAAGTGTTGTAACATACTTTCGTGCACTTTTCTGGGGTTTTCATTAATGGGTATGTGCATGATCATGATGGGCCAAAAAGTGGTGATATGATGGATATGTGTAGGGTATGTGGTTAATGACCTTTGTTTTACCCAAAATTGATGAAACAAAAAGAGTTTTTAAAGGATATTTTCAGCTTTCCACCAATATAAATTATGCTTTAATTTGAATTTAATAAATAATTATTATTCATTTTCTATTTGAATTATAACTAAAGTCTTGTTTCATAGGCTGATTGAAAAACATCTATATCCTTTAAATGACATCACATTTTTTGAATATGAAACATGTGTCACATTATATGCTTTGCATACTATAGGATTCAAAAAAAAAAATGAATTTCATGAAGTTTTAACCAAGTTAAGGTGGTTATACATACGAGTTTTTATATTTTTTAAAAGTTGTAATAAAAAATTCATAATTAATTATTTACTAGAAAAAAATTACAAAAAAATATGCATCACATTGGGACATGAGTCCTCTACTTATATCTAAAATATTATAAAAAATTATTATCATTTTATTGTGGTTAGGGTGGTCAAACAGACACCTACTTCTTATTTTTCCCCTAAAATTTAAGTACTATTGCATTGAAATTTCAAATTTTCACCAAATAGATTTTTTTTCTTAAATAAGCCTAGTATTTTAGAAAATACATTCAATTTGAGCTACAAATTCTATTCTTACATATTTTTGAAATAATATAGATAACTTATTCAAATTTTTACATCAGTTTACCTAACTCTAATTTTTCTAAATTTTTTGCCACTTAAGGACCTACTTTTTCCATGATGATCCCGCACATACCCTAATAATTGGGATTTTTTATGCTTTAATTGGCCTTATTTTGCATCCACAAGCCCCATTTAATGCATATTTTTGAGGATAATCCCAACAAAAATCAATACCCAATCATAATTCAGGTGTTTCAGGCTTGAATGGCCCAGATTTAGTGATCTGGGACTCATTCGCCACCTTGGGCGAATGAGTCCCACCTATGTTTTTTGGTCCTGATGTTGGCTTTCAGTTGTTTATGATATTGGTTTGTCTTTGATGACAAAATGGGTTCTCTGATATGCAATTACATGTATGATATGATATGCAGTTGCATTGGTTTATTCACATGTGGTTGGTGAATGATATGTTATAGTTATATGATGATGCTGATAGTGTTTATCATTTTGATAGGATGATTGTTTTTTAGTGTGATCCTTCAAGGTTACAAGTCACGGGTATATTTAGTTGGTTATTATCAGTTTGTCTTTGAATGATATATTAGTGCATTATTAATCTCATATTATTGCACTACTGTATTGTTTTAAGGAATTCATGATATTTATACTTGATTTGTATAATGATGGTTACATCTGGCTTCTTGAGATGTCTTTTGGCTCAATTTGTATTGGCATCATTGATATCACTTTGGTCTTTACACTTGAAGTATTTTAGATTGATCAAATAAGGTGATTCAAGGATATTCATATTGTTTTGCTAAGGTTTCTTAAGCTTCCTTGGTACATTCAAATGTAATGATATTGTTTAAGGAAGTTGATACACACATTTCTATGTGGAATTTTCAATACATACCTACATGGTTTTGCTAAGGTAATTGGAATTTTGTATGGTTATGAAACCTTTGATTAACTATATGGTTTATAGTTTACAAGTTATGGTGTTGCTAGTAATCACCTTGTAAAAGATATTGGGCATTAAAGGTCACATAAAAGTTTTATATTGGAAAGTCGGGCATGCTAAAATATGTGATAAATTTATCCTATGACAAGGCTGTTGGGTATACTAAAGATTAAAAGCTTGTTTTTGAAGCTTGGTAAAAGGAATTTTTTATTTCATTATTTCAGAGCCCTCATTAGGGCATGATAGGTAGAAAATCACATGGAAAGTATGTCCAGTGTTTGCAATGATCAAATGGAATGTTGTCAACAACTTGAAGTGACAAAGCTTCAATACACCGGAGAAGATTTGTTGGTGTCATTCAACTGGGTATTTATGGAACTCCACAACAAATATTTCTGGTATTTGTTTAGTTTTATTCCATTGTAATTAGGTAATGAAAAAAATTATTTTGATGCTTACGTTCCTTGACACAATTTGTTAAGGAAGTTGTTAAGAATGATAAATGGATTACCTTGTTGGAAGGCATGAAACTATTTTTATGCTCACTCAAATCTGTATGGGTTTTTGCAAGTAGATCTTTGGTCTTGAAATATTATTGATAAGGGCTTAAATTTTGTTGATTATGATTAAAACCCTTCAAGGTTTCTGGATGATTCTTCTTGGGCTGTAACAGAAATACTCTCATTTACTCTTCTTAAAATTGTTAAAGAGTTTGTTAGAAGAATATTTAGGGTTTCTCACCTATAACCCTAACCCAAGTTGGTTTATAGTTATTGAAATTGCATACAAAGGTTATTACATGCACTGTCTTTAAAAGATAACCTTCAGACATTTTTTGGGGTTACCTGGAAGAAGAATATGAGACTTTAGACATATTGTACAAAAGTTATATTGCATTGAAAATATTTATGACAGCGATTCTTAGATTATTGTATTTAAGGAAGATGTTGTCATTCTCATACAACATTCTTCAATGTGCTTATTGAAAATATTTATCTAGTCTTCTATTGAGGCACTAGTATTGCAAATTACACTTCTAGGGTATTGATAGAGTATAATAATTGTTATGCACTGTAAAGGAGTTGGCGCTCATGTGTCTTATGAAGTTGGTGCTTTTGAACTTTGTGGAGTTGGTGCTCGTGAATTTTGTGGAGTTGGTGCTCTAAGTGAATAAAGAGAAAGATTTTTCCAGTGGTTTTTATTCCCCAAGAGGGTTTTCCACTCAAGACATATACTATGTTATGTGTTGATTTTATGTGTGTGTTTTTCTTATCTATCTGATCTGATTGTGTCATCAAATGCATTGAATGGTTTTTAATTATCAATCTTTCATTTCCCCTTATGTTTATGTCAAAATATCATGGATAAAATGTTTTGTTATTATTGTGAGATTTGATACATATGAAAGTGTAAAAAATATTAAGTTCAACCTATGTTGATGTTGTGTCTATATGTTTAATCCACGGTTAATGCAAACACAATACTCTTCATGCACAAGTCAAATATGTTCTATAAACTATCGTTTTGTCTTTTGGTTCAAAATTTAATTAAATCCTTGAATTTGTAAAAAAATTGTGACTTACATGAATCACTAATTCACCCCCCCTCTCAGTGATTCCAGTCTTCCAACACCTAAGACTAGTTTCACACCTTTCTAAGCATTTTTAAAAATGGTCCTAAAAATTAGGCCTAGTGGGACTCATTCACCACCTTGGGAAAATAAATCTTGTGTGGTCCAAAATCAAAATTAATTCAATTTTTTGGTGGGGTTTTATCCTCCTAGATATGATGTTAGCTTGTAATGTTGTAATTTCAGGAATTCTTACATAATTGAGTACAAATACAAGTTTATTTCACTCATTTTAACCTAATCATTCAAGATATCACCTAGCAAGTTGAATGGGCATCCTCATAGCAAGTTTGAGTTCATAAGAGCATTCAACCATTCACAAGAGAATTCAAGAGTCTTTAAGGGTAGATTATTAAGAATTTTAGAGTAGCATTCAAGCATCAATCATCATGTCAAGGACTTCATGCATCATGTTATTTTGGAGCTAACAATTGTGATGTAGGATTTTATGATTCAAGCAAGCATTTCATTCAAGATCTATCACCTTCAACAAAGATTCAAGGACTACATCCATTGGATTCATTTCATACATGTTTGTGGCACTTCATTGCTAGGGTTTGGTGAATTGCAACATCTTATTTTGTTCATTCATCATTCTCCATTCCTATTTTATTATATTTCAAGGTTTGATTACCAAAATGATGTTTCACCAAGGAAAACCCCTATCCACTAATCCAAAAACATTTTTTCACTATCCTTTGTGTGTTATTTGAAGGTTCAGGTTGTAGATTTCCTAAGGAGAAAGATTGGAGAAAAATTGTTAAGGCTGTCATCAAGCCTTGGAGAACATTAGAGAACACCTACATGTTGCAAATAAAGGTTTCAGATCTAGAAATCAATACGAAAGGAAAAAGCAGACATAGAAGAGTAGGATTCGACTTTGAAGCTTCAAAAAACCCTAACTGGACTGATTTTCCACTTCTAGAAAATGAGTCTCAGGTTTAGTCAAAATTTAGATTTTTGCAGATTCTTGTTCCTGCAAAGAAATCCAGATTCTGGACTGATTCACCTAGCTTGAAGAATGAATTCTACTCAACATTAAAGTTAGACTTTCTAGTGTTTCAGACCTCCATCCAACCATCTCCATATTTTTAGGTGCACACATTCCTTTCTGTAGCTTTTTGTTTTGTTTCTCTTGCATTTCTTGGTCATTTAGTGTTACTCTGCATTAAATTAGGGTTTTACATTTCAATTTTCATTGCATTAGTCTTTCCAAGTTCTTACTTGGTGGTCAAACCCTCAATGGTTTGTATCCAGCCCCTAGCACAACCCTATTGTAAGATCTATTTCTCCTTTGCATTGAAATTTCTAGGGTTACCCTTGAATGGAATAGGGAAAGTGGGTGTGATCTATGTCCTCAAATCATGACACTAACTCATTTGACTGCAAAATCCAACGAAATATGTATAATTTGATGTGTAATTTTCAAATTTTTGAAATTTTATCCCCGACGTTCGTTGAAATTTCAACGAACCTGGGGTTCGTTGAAATGTCGGCTATCATTTTCGTTGAATTTTTGACAAACATGAAAAATAGAAAAAAATCAAATTGTCATCAAGATAAAGAAAAGTGAGTTCGTGCTTGATTTATTGTGACAGTGTTTTACTCTACGAGAGAGTTTGTGGAGGAGAACTAAGGATGATTTTCTTGGGAAAACTCAGAAAAAATTCAAGAAGATATCGCCAGGTTGATGGTAGTCATTGTCTTTTTGCAGAATTCAATTGTGAAGTCAGATTTGTAGTTCCAGGTTTGAAAATCATATTTTAAAGCAACATCTCATCAGATTTCATTTTTAGAGGTTTAGGGTTTTGAGAATTTCATGTCCATATTTTTTTGTGTGGAATCACCATAAGATCACAACCAAGGAACAAATTCTTGTGACTGTAATTATGTGATCCACAACTCTACTGGTCATGTGGCACAATTCTGCTATAGCAAATATAGGATGCATTCATGTGTGACCCAAGTTTAATGTGGCTATGTTGTGATAGAAATGGAGGCACTCATCTAATGTAGTTAATTCAGGTTGTATAATGTAGGTGTCAATCATCATTGGGTGCATTGAGGTTGTCTCAAGTTTAACAGGTTAGGATGTAATTATAGCATGATCAAAGAGTGATTACCTCTTGCTGCAATAAAGAGCCTATAACTCTGATTGATATGTAGAGTGGTTGTGTTATATCAATTATGTAGTGCATTCAAGTACATCCCATGTTTAATGGGCTATTCTAGAGAGTGATCAAGATTTTATAAACCTTATGAATGTTACGTGACATATATTTGCATAATCTCAAATTCCTTCAGAGGCTTTTGAAGTATCAATGTATCCTATATAGGGTTTAGAATGATTTCTTTTAATTAAAAAAATAAATAAATGATGTATTTCCCTATAATTAGATAATGTGGAGATCTCCTAAATCTGCCCCAGCACACTATCCTCTTTGGCATTGTATTCATTACTCCAACTACTAGGGTTTTGCATGTGACATCTTTAATATCTTCATGACCATGACTTTTAAATAGATCTCAGTCTTTTCTTTAATCCTTTTCATGGTAGCCCTTAAGTTCCATAATCCACCTTCAATCCCTTCTAAGAACAGTGTCTTAAGCTAGACTGCATAGTATGCATATAAAGCAAGTCCTTCAAACCTGCCATTGTTCCAAACCACCACTCACTGCCTTTCTTAAAATGTTTCATCCATAAGCACAATAGCATGTTTTAAAATCATGGTTGCCAATGATTGATCATTAAGGTCACCACTTTCATGATGAAGATACAATGAGATTTTTGTCTTCAAACTCAAGGCATTATGCAAGATAACATTGTGAATTGTTTGTTGTGTATGATTTGATTTTCTTGCACATTTACTGCTTTGCTAACTTTCTTTAAGATTGGGTATTGCACCCTCAACTGCAATCTCAAACAACTCACTCACTATCACTTGAAGATTCCTTTAATGAGCATCCTTTTATAAAATAAAACTATGCCCTATAGACTGCCTAATTACTACAGGGGACTCATTGTTTTATGGTATTGTAGTTCTTAAGATCCTTCAACCTTATTGACACTACTTCACAGTCCACAAGGTATTATTCACTATTCTCACATCTTTGATGAGTCTCAAAAAATTTCTCAAACATGCAATCCACTACCTCCATTATACATTAATGGCTAAGAAGAAACATTGAACCTATGATTACCACTGTTACTTCATTTGGACAATCATTCCCTAATTGCATTTTTCTTTTCTAACACTACCAAAAGCATTTGAAAAACCATTAAGGTTAGCAAGGGGGTAAGGAAACTCACTATTAAAATCTCCACTTTACTATGCAAGGTTTGAGCTTTATTATCTTGTCATTGCTCAGCCTCTTTTTGACTATCACATCTCAAGTGACTGTCATTCTTCTTACCGTAGATTTCATTTACAAATGTCACTAAGCTACATAGTGTGCTTGTTATTGGTTACAATCTTTAGATTGCAAGATTTTGTTATTACCTACAATGTCTCAACCTTTCTAGTATTGCAACCTCACTAATCTGCTATAGTTATTGTTTATGTTTCTATGGAGGCCTAGGGTTTGTACCCTAATCATGCTCTTACCAATGCTTCTGTTGTTTTTTATTAGGGCTTATGTTGTTTTTTATTAGGGTTCTCTCAATATTGAGGGCCCTAGGGATAAGCTCATCATAACAAGTGACACATTGCATCTTTAACTAAAAAGATAAATCCGTATTGACATTAGCAATGATGATTCCAACTTGTTGCTCCTTAGGAATGGGTCACTTGCTCTTACTAGCTCACTACCTCCATTGTTGTAGGAAGTTTGCGATCAAGTTCAATATTCTAATTTTAGGAGTCTTAACAGTTGGAAATCATAGTAAAATCAAAATTTAATAAGTTTTGGAATTAGCATTTTAAAGTGTTTTTTGGGGTCATTAACTTCAGACTATCTTCTCTTTTGCAAGAGTGGTTGTATGCCAAATTTTTTTGGTGTAAAATATCAGAATTATTAGACTATGTTACATGTCTATGAATAAAAATTATTGGAGTGTGAGTTTGATATTTTTTGAAGATCTAAATAGTCAAGCTTGGTAAAGAAAAATCATGTCAGATAATATTAGTCAAAACAAAATGAAGAGACACTTGATGAATTGTGGGCTAGATTGAAAAAAAAGGGTGATGGGAAATGTTATTGTCCTTGCAATAATTGCAAGGGCTTAAAGACGAGAAGTCTTTTAATCACAACAGCTAAGAAACATTGTGGGGTAGCATGTGGTCCGCGTTGAAGGTGATTGTGTCCATTGGTAAGTTGTTTATTATATGTGTTTATATTGATTGAATTTGTAAATGTTTATATCATTTTAACATTATATATATATATATAATCACTTGATCATGATCATGGTTATTTGTGTCTATCATTATTATAAAGGTGGGGCACTCTAGGGCAGATGATATGGATTATCACAGCCTAGAGAATGTGGTTTTGCAAGAAGGAGAACATGGAGTTGTGAATATCAGAGATGAAGTTAATGATCCTATGGAAGAAGATGATCATGCGCCAGAAAACACAGTTGAAGATGATGGTATGAATACATTGATCTATGACACATGTAGTGGCAGAGCTGATCATGATGATCATGATGACTGATGATGTCCATGATTTATCTGTACTTGAGAAGGCATACGATCCCCTTTATGAAGGCTCCCAAAAAACTCTTTTCTTTGTTGTATTGTTGTTGAACTTGAAAGTTATGAATGGTTTATCAAATATAGCAATCTCACAAATGTTAAGGTATGTCATATATCTGATCTTTTTTCATCTATTTTAATTGTTGTTAGTTCATCACTAGTAAATAAAGGATGAAATATGTACCATTAATATTCTTTATATGAACAAATTATTTTT
>VDFB02000008.1:92933671-93014239 GCA_007258455.2 Sequoia sempervirens
TCCTCATAGAAACTATGGTTGAACATGATAATGGATTTACCATGGTTAATACAAGGTTGATCGAGCGAGCTGGAAATGAGCCCTATGTTCTTCCAAGCCAATGTGAGCAGGTATTTTACTCAGAGGTTCTAGGTAAACTGGGTTGGTCATTTGTTGTTAGACATGATCTAAGAGGAAGGCCGATAAAGTATAATGTGGTGGAAGAAGAAGATACCGAAGAACTAGAAAATGATGTAGATGATGTCCTTGACGAAGATGTCGAAGAGGAGGAACTAGATAATGATGATGTAGGAGTTAATGTTCATGAAGATGATATCCGTGTGGATGATGACATTATCGAAACTGATATCGATGACAATGATGATGATATGACCAATACTTACAATGTCGAATCTAGATCGGATGATACAAACAAAGAGTTGGATGAAGAAGATCAATGACATTGAAATGTATAAGTTATGCGATTATATTATCTATTTGATATTAATTTTTTGATAGAATTATATTTGACTTATGTGGCTACATAATTAATTCATGATGTTTTTAATTTTTATGTAATTACATAATTAATTTAATGATGTACTTTTTAATGTTTGAAATGTCAAAAAATTAAAACATTTGAATAGTGATGTTAACAACCTTGAAATTAGTGTGTTTTATGTTTCATGTGATCATAAAAGATTAAAAAGCCAGTTGTAGAGGTGGTTGTTCAGTGGTTGACATGAATGTTGGTTCTTTTTACAATGTAACCAGGTTTGTTTTCTAATCTACCTATGGAATTGTTAATTCCAATCGAAGGCAGCTCGAAGGACCTAGACCAACTGACGACGACTTTAAAAGCCTCCTACACTTCGGGCTCTGCAAGACCCAGGAGGGTGATCCCTTAATTTTTTTACAACCTCAGCACCATTATTATAAACAAAATTAACAATAATAGATGATCTCACTTAATAGCTCAACATGATAAGATAATATCAACTAGAATTGGTTGTTCATAGACAATATCAACTATCTAGAGTGTGAGATAACTAAACACAATCCATTGTATAATATAGTCAATGATTTACAATTTGTAGCAAGCTCTAGGGAAAGACAAACAAATACTGAACTACACTAATCATTACAACTTAGATTAGTGCCATATATCCATTGCAGGAGTCAAATTCATAAGCATCTAGAGGTTTATAAAAGATTTAATACATCACATATAAGATCCCTAACAATATTGCATTACAATTTCATCAGTATGCATTCTAACCCAGGACTACTTATCAAATCCTTATACAACACATATCCGCCTATAATCCCATTCAAGCATTTTATTTAATTCTTTGAATTAAAGCTAAAATAGAATCATACACACCACAACAATGAGATGGATAAAACAAGCCTTAGTTATTTCATTCAAAGTTCAGATATGCATGTACAATGGAGAGACATGAGCTCGAATTTTCATTTCAACTCAAATGCTAGTATTGTTATACAACATTAAATCTCTATGAACTCAAAACCTAAATTGCATTTCTCTAAAACCATCGGACTTTACAATTCACTCCGCAACTTCACCTAGACTCGAAAATTTTTATCTAACTTGTTAACCTGTACTTCTATCCTTGAAATCCTTCTTATAGAAAATGAAGGAGCAAACAAGCACCGGGCTGGAAAGTACACCTGTCACCAGTCAATTGGAGCACTGGTGATATTCCAAAATTTGTTACAACAACCACCACCTTGAAAAATATTCTTGTTCATCATATCAGCTGAGGAACATTGATGCAAAAAACCACAAGAAAACCACACCGAGAAAGTCGTCAACACAAAACTAGAACAATTGCAATCGCAGCATCTAATCTGCCACCTCTTAGTAGTTCACTCCTTTTACTCCTCCTCATTCAAATATTTAGTTACCAAATTCTGGTCCTCATCATCAGTCGGCCAGTCAAAATTAAGTGCCTCATCCACCTTGGTATTATAAGGTGTGTATTTTACCACTACCTGATTCGCATCCCTTTCAAAATATTCCAAAAATGAGTTGGTACTAATGATTTTGTCCATACAGCTCACCAACAAATCATTGTTTGAGTCATCACAAATTGAATTGATTTGATCATTGATGGCCTCACTTGCTTGATCCTGCCATTATTGAAATGACCTGATTTTTCCCTACTCATCAATTATATCAGGTAACAATGTGTTACCCCAATCATTGAAATTCTTCACCAGCTCCCTAATCTTCCTACTCAAGTCACTTGGTAAGGTCTGAAAACCTTGCAATGATTTTAATAACAGATGATTAGGCTTTAATGATTGTGGCCTATTATTTATATCGAACCTTGAGGCCTTATACATGATATCCAGATCACTAGCCATAGGGATCCAATTTTCAATTATTGGTATCACTACTTCATGATCCCTATCAATATTCTTTATTGCTGCTAATAGCAAAGAATATAAAGAATGTATAGATAGAAATTTTCTATCAACCTTTTCATTTAAATGCCTCAAAATAGTAGTAACAATTTCCTTTTTCTTTAAGAGAGATCCCTCCTCACTTTTCTTTAATGATTCCTGCAATTCATCATTTTTTTGCAAGAGATGCTTCTTTGTAGGATCGACAGAGCACTTTGTTTCTTCTTCAACTTCCTCTAAAGAAAGGGTGAGGATGGGATTCTGACTAGGAGATCTTGGTGTGGAAACAATTGGAGAAGCGAGAGGCATTGACCCTGTTGTGGGAGGTAATCTACTGGTTCCTGGAGCACATGATGTCTCCCCAATGTGCTTATACCTAAACCTCTCCACTTCAGTTTGCAACTCAACATTTTTCTGTCACATCTTGTTGTACTCCTCAATCAAAAGGTTATATTTTTCCATTAAGCTCTTCCTTTCAGCTTCCTCCCTTTCAGTAGTCTTTTGGGCCAATTTGGCCACATTCATAGTCAAATTAGTGGCCTCAGTGGTTGAGGTCTCTGAATCTCTCTTTATTATCAATCCTCCCTTGAAATTTGGATTAATATTAGAAACATCTGGTTTTCTCCCTTGTGGGGCCAATGCCCAAATTTCTAGAGTTTCATATTCCTCACTGAAAGAAGAGTTTTGCAATGCTGCCTTGACCTCTTCTTCAGAGTCTTGAAAGGGATTCTTAGACTTCCTAATAGCATCAAAGGCTACTACATCTACAATGTCCCATTTAGGCAGAATTAATACACCAGCCTGACTCACCAGTTTTCTTCCTTCTTCAGGAGTGATGTTCTTGAATTCTTCCATTAATGTTATATGTTATTAATGGATGAATGAATGAATGTTATATGTTATTAATGGATGAATGAATGATTAATGTTATATGATTGGGTATGGGGAATTGAGAGTGATGTGAGGGGAGGGGACAATCGCCTTCCACCGTCATGTGGTTGGTCTTCTTAAGCAGAGAATATTAAACTATTCTCTAAAACAAAGAGAAGCTCAATAAGGTAATGCACTTTCAATATAAGAAATGCATCGTTTGAAGCTTCAAACCAATATGCAAAGATGAAAGAAAGTGCTAAATTTTCACTATGGTGGCAGAAAAATGATTCTTTATACCCTGAATTAGTCATCAGTCTTTTATGGTACATTTCAACGAATATATTTTTTTAAAAAAATTGCATTGTTTCGTCACAATTTCGAGGAAAACCAAGACGAATCACTGAAAAGGCTCGAAGTTGCTATAGTCTGGACGAAGGCTTCATCGTAACTCCTTGCCGATTTCGTCACAATTTCGATGAACTTTTGGTGTTGTTTCGACGCTCCTCCTTGCCCATTTCATTGAAATAGCGATGAACTTCTAGTGTTGTTTCAATGCTACATCCTTGCCCATTTCATCGAAATGGAGACAAACTTCTGGTGTTGTTTTGATGCTACTCCTTTCCCATTCACGTCAAATGCGACGATCTTCTGGTGTAATTCGCCGCTGGATACACAAAGTTTTCATCAATATTCTGATTAACATCTGGGCCATTTTATGATGCTGATGACTGATGAATCTGCACTATTATTTTGATGTTTAATTCGTCATCGACCTTGCGACGAAAAAATAGCAACGAAAATATTTTTGTCATTTCATCGCTTTTCTGACAAATATTTGTCGAACGACCAACGAACGTCCATCGAAAAATGGTGTCAAATTTAGTAGTGTGATAGCACCATACATTTTCACCATTTCACCCAGAAATCAAGGAAAACCACCTGTACTAGGACTAAATCACCTAGAGGGGCATATGAGTCCCAGATTAGGGTTTTTGCATAAATTTTAGAAAATTTTGATTGAATGTTAGGTTTTTTGGTTTGAGTGATGTCCAAACTAAATGCAATTACATATTTTAAGTGAATTTTAATGATGCATAAGGAAAAAATGCAACCTATATGCACTTGCACTAATGCAAGATTTAGAAACCCTAGATACAAATTAACTAATACAAAACCTAAGCCAAAGTTAATGAAAGCTAGATATAGGACTATGTGGACACCAAATCAGAAATAAAGTGTTCTAAAGGATAGGTTCACCAAAATGAAAGGTTGAAAATTAGATGCTCTATGTTTGGGAGCTAGAACAACCAGTTTCCTACACATTTCATTTAAGGAAACCCTAGAGATCTCAATCCAAGGATAGAAATGAGAGAAAAAAATCTACAATAATATGTACTAGGGTGTGATAAAAGGTATAAAATGGTTTCACCACCAATCTAGGGCTTGGAAAGACTAGTAACATGTAAAACCTAATGACATGCAAAACTTAAACAAATGACCTAGAAATGAACTCAAATTATAATAACAAGATGGAAAAGTACAGAGGTGCACTTGGAAATCTAAAGAGGCTTCAATGAAGATCTAAAATCCTGAAAAATGTTGATTTTAAGGCACACTAGGACTCATACACTAGTAGGGGCGATTTAGTTCGAGTTTAGGGTTTCAAGCCAAAACCAAAATCTAGAACCATTGAATCAGGATCTACAAAATAGTCCTAAAATAGGTATATTAGGACTCATAGGCCACAAGTGGAGATTTAGTCCTCGTATCAAGGTTGCTTTAAAACTTTGATATCCTCTAATCATCTCTTGTATCTTCCCTCCTGTCAAATCTCTTGCTCTAAAACACTAAATTTTGCTCTATAGATGACTTTTTGTGATCTTGCAAGGTAGATGACAACTTTGACAACTTGAAAACTTTTCTCCAATCTTTCTCTTCAATGGATTTTCAACCTAAACCACCTAGATATGTAATCACACATAAAAGAGAGGAAAAATGTTGTTTTTCCAGTGGATAGGGGTTTTCCTTGGTCATACCCCATTTTGGTAATCAAACCTTGAAATGAAATGAAATAGAAAGGAAGAATGATGAATGAACAAATATGCTATGTTGCAAAACACCAAACCCTTGAATAAGATGTTGCAAACATGTATGAAATGGCTAGCATGATTCTGGATCTTGACTCTTTCTTGAATGGTATGAATATTGACTTGAATGCTTGCTTGAATCATAAAATCCCTACATCACAAATGTTAGCTCAAAAACAAATATGATGCATGATAAATTTGACATGATGATTGATACTTGAATAATGTTCCAAAATGCTTGATAATCACTCTTGAATTCTTAGGTCACACTTTCTCATGAAAATTTCTAGGGGAAAATATGTGGAATAACCTTGTATTTATACTTGTTTATGCCAAATTTCTTGAAATTACAACACTACAAGCTGACATCAGATCTAGGAGAATAAAATCCTACCAAGAATTTAAATTTAAATTAGGTCTAAGCTAAGAGAGACTCATACACTAGTTGTGGTGTATGAGTCCCATTAGGCTAAGCTTGGGACACATTTTTCAAGAAATGCTTAATTTAATGTGAAATCCATATTAGGCGTATGTGCGGGATCATGATGGGCCAAAAAGTGGCAATATTATGGGCATTTGTAGGGTATGTGGTTGGTGACTTTTTTTTAATCCAAAATTGATGAAATGAAAAGGATTTTTAGAGGATATTCTCATATTTCCACCAATATAAATTATGCTTTAATTTGAATTTAATAAATAATTATTATTTATTTTCTATTAAAATTATGACTAAAGTCCTGATCGATAGGTTGATTGAAAAACATCTATAACTTTCAAACGGTATCACATTTTTTGAATACAAACATGTGTCACATTCTATGCTTCACATACTATAGGATTAAAAAAATAAAAAATAAATTTCATGAAGTTTTGACCAAGTTAAGGTGGTCACACATACGAGTTTTTATATTTTTAAAAGTTGTAATAAAAAATCATAATTAATTATTTACTTGAAAAATTACAAAATAATATGCATCACATCGGACATGAGTCCTATACTTATATATAAAATCTTATAAAAAAATATTATCATTTTATTATGGTTAGGTGGTCGCACACCTACTTATTTTTTCCCTGAAATTTAAGTACTCACTGCATTGAAATTTCAAATTTTCACCAAATAGATTTTATTTATTTTTAAATAAACCTAGTAGTTTAGAAACGACATTCAATTTTATACAAATTCTATTCTTACATATTTTTGAAATAATATAGATAACTTATTCAAATTTTTACGTCAAGTTGCCTAACACTGATTTTTCTAAATTTTTTGCCACTTAAGGGCATGTTTTTTCCATGATGATCCTGCACATACCCTTAGGGCTCTGAAACTTAGGTGGGACCCATACGTCCAAGGTGGTGTATGAGTCCCAAATCATTTAATATAGGCCATACAATCCAAAATCATTAATTTTTGATTGGTTGCTTGATACATGTCAAGATTATCCTTGGAAAGATGCATTAAGGCTTGTGGATACAAAATAAGGTCAATTTAAGGCATAAAGAAGCCCAATTTTAGCAAGGAGGGCCCAAACAAGTGTGAAAATGTGAATGTAGGTATGCATGTTACCATGATTATTTCCTTAATATGATGGGTGATTGTAGTCTAAGTGAGAAGAATGAGGGGAATATGATTTATGGGGTAGTGTATATGATAGTTAATAAATTAGATCCTTTTGATAGGGAAATGGGTTCATGTATATGCATCCATAGGGAATATTTGTATGGAATGAGGATTAATATGATAAAATTAATGTGATGGTGGGGGTAAGTTATTATGATATGTGGAGAGAAATCCTAGTTTTTGATATAACAAAGGTTATTATGCATTAATGATATGAAATCCAAGGTGATAAGGCAACCTCTGCATGGAGTTGAATCTCAAACAAAAGGTTTTATTAATATACACTTAAGTCATTATATATCATTGATGGGTCATGTGGGGTACTAAAGTATGACGATATCCTTATGCACACAAGTCTTGGGCATGGGATTGCTAGGACTATGCAAAGATTAACAAACATATTTATACCTACACATTCAAGATTAAAATTGACCTTGGTGGGTCATGTAAAAGACAATTCCATCAAACACAACATACAAAAATAAAGACTATGCCCCATTATATACTAGTCAAAAAACACAAAGATATACAAATATCTAGGTGGTCTCAAGTATATATAATCATAGACCTCAAAAGATGAAATAAAAACAAAAAACCCATCAATCAAGTCATATGACCATCATATTTCTTTCCAAATTAGGATGGATGACGTTTTGGATTATGCTTGTTTTAGGAAGGATGAATCCCTAGAATGTCATGAGTGATTGTGTGGTTAAAGTTGGTAGGCCTTGAATATGGTGATTGATTTGTATTTGCTAGGTGGTTGTAGCTCAAATTTTGTTATGTGTAGTGTCTAGTATATGGTTTTATGTGTAACCAAAAGTCTATTAAGCTTAGTATAATGGGAGAAATCTTAGTTTCATGAGATATAAGATCAATTTTGTGAGATGTAAGTTCATCAACACATGTAGACATATTTTTCCAATTTATACCCAAATCAAACCCTAAACATGGCTCTAGTATTTCCCCAACATCCAACAAATGGTTGCAAAATAGGAATGGGTGCATAAATGTGGAATGAGGTGAATAGGTGTATGGTGTGTTTATGGAGAATTTCTAGGAATGAGGTGGGTAGAACAATAATGTGAAAGTTAATGAAGATCTTCCTCACGAGGAGCTTGAGGTTGGAGGATATTTTTGATGCATGTGCTAAGTGAATTGTTATTGAGAGGTTAGCATTGATTTTTTAATGTCTAAGAGTAGTATATATATCGGTATCTCTATGTAGGTTATTTGTATGACAAGTTATGGTGAAAGTGAAATTGGTTATGAATTTAGGTGAGGTGGTATGGTAGGATTTTTTTTATGACAAATGTAGATGTAAAATCTGAAAAGAAAGAAATGGAGCGTGTATCATAGATTGGGTGATAAGTTAATCTTTCACATAATTGATATAAATAATGAGTCATGGGGAGGGGGTGATCCTAGGTTTGTGTGGTAGAAAAGGTTCTCCTATTTCTTTATCCTTTATCAATCCATGATTTGAGTATGGGTGGGCACCATTAATGTAAGATCATCAGCCATTGTGTTGGAACTCATGCAGATTCCCTTAAAAAATGGTAGGATAGGTGTATATGGTGGTTTGGTGGGGGTGTAATGGAATGGGTATTTTTATAATGGATGTGATCTTGGTATTTAATAGTTATAAGAGTAAAAATAAATATTAAGAATTACTATCAAAGTTTCCTAGATGGAGGAAAGTGGAGGAAGGTGAGATGGAGTGACAAAATACCAAACCATGATAGGTATATGGGTGGGAATGGATCACAAAGTGAATTATTTTTCAAGTCAAGAGTGTGAAGAACTAGATACATTTAACTTACAAGAAAATTTATGATCAAGTGGGTATATGGGATGAATATTAGTAGATGGTGGATGTGATGCTACACACGGTGCCTATAAATAGGTTTTCACCAAGGTACTTTCCCAAGGCACCACCAAGGTGATTTTCATTATTGAAAAAATTATTTATCTTTACTATTTATTTATTTTTTGTATTTTTGTATTTTTGGATTTTTATTTATATTTTTTTGAATTTTTAGGATATTATGAGGATTAGAAATATAACCTCTTGAGGTGTACGATATTCATAGGCTCTTCAAGTGGTTTATCCTCTATTGTGGCAAGATGGTAAGCTCTTAATACATACTTAGTTGTAATAATAAAGGGTCCTAACCAATTAGGTTTGAATTTACCTTTCTTCTTTGTTTTAAAGATTCCTTTAATTTTCCTCAAGTACCAAGTCTCTAACTAATACAAAGCAGGGTTGAACATGTTGGGATCAACCAAAATCAACTTGTCTTCAAGGTCTACAAACTCTCTTCATTGGTCTTCCTTCACAAACATCAAGGTGCCTTGTAGTATTCTAGTTCACATTTTTCAGGCATATATTTTAGAGAAAGTCGTACAGTCATGAAAAAGACACCATTACAAATACCGATTAAGGCATGTTACAACATACTTGACTTCAAACTATGGTTGTTTTGTAACAATATGTACCAAAATGGAATGTCCTCTCAAAACTAGGCCTAATTACCCCTCTTTTCCAAAGTAATTACTCTAATTTCAACTTCTAAACACCAAAACTCCACTTCTACAATCACCTTAGGTCACATAGGGTTGGATTTAATAGGTTGTTTCTCCAAATCTTCACAAAAACTTGTTTTCCTAACAAATTCCTATCAAACTAAGCCTAACACATAGAGATGTTAGACTAGGTCTCGAGAAAAACCCCTGCAAACACCATCACCATGCCCTAAAACTACCAAAAACATTAAAATAATACCTAAGATGTCCATTCCACTAGTTTTTAGAATTTTACTTACAAACAAATGCTTCAATCTCCCACAAATCTAGATAAAAACCAAAAAAATTGGATTCAAATGAAAGTAGACATGACGCTCTAAAAATTTACATGAGTTTCAGATTATTATGTTGTTGTATGGGACCAAGGTGGATACGAAGTCAGAAAACCCAAGAAAATATAGAAATTTCACCAAAATAGAGTATCTCCTTTATTTTCTCACAACAAAAATCAACAACATCCTTGCCTCAAATGCTTTAGAGGCTTATAAATGTTAGAATTCAACATGCTCAGATACCATGTTATAATTCAACATGCTCTAATATCATGTTGAAATAATGGATGTTGAATCATCCAATGAAGTTGCGCACACTTCAAAGGATCTTGCCAAGATAAATTACACCACACATAAAGTGTTACAACTAAGGGCTGCAAATAGAGATTTCTATTAATCTACACTATGAGATTAGATTGATGATTGATTGATATGATATGTTGCAAATGAACAAAATGCATGATTATATAGGCAAAAGAGAAAACCTAAGATGCATGAGATGTTTCCATGTGTCATGATCTAACAACATGTGAACCCTATCTAGGAAATTATTAAATGTTGAGATAAGTTCTAGAAGGACAACTCATCTTCTAGAAGGAATATTATCCCTACAAACATGGAAGGGGACATTACCCCATTATTAAATGATTTATTAAAATACAACCTAGGACTAAATTATGTATGACCTAAGTTAACTTATGCTAGTGTAATAATTAATTTAATTGCACTAACACCCCCCATAAGTTCAACTTAGGGAGGAAATGCAATGATTATGTAGAGATGATCAATAATGGGTCCTGACTACAAGGCCATGTTAGGCACCCACATACATGATAAGATTGAAAAAATCTCCCACAACTGAAGAAAAGGTGAAAACCCAGTGGGAATAAAACCCCTCTCCAAAAAGGAGATGAAAAAGAAAAAATGTGAGATAGGATGGGAAGGATGGAGGACTCCCAAATACCCCCCAAGGACACCATCCATCACATGGATACATTACAATAGCCCCCCCATACAGAGGAAATAGAAAGACTCTATAGCCCCCCCAGAAGATGTGATCACCTACAAAGATGATAAGTGTCTGAAGACAAAACAAGATCCAATGTCGACAAACAACTTTTCTCCCCTTCAGAAGAAACAAAATCAAGTGCAAGTGTAGAGATTCTTCCTATTTTGGATAGGAATTGAAGGAAGGAATGGTGAATGCGGATGTTGATGATGTCTCTAAAATCTGCTCAAATGTCTCCTTTCTTGAAGATGAAGATGCCACAATCAATGAAGAGGGTGAAAAATTAGGACGATGCAGAAACTGATGTTGAATGATATCTAAAGACAGAGATGGAATGAATATGATGGATGTGATGGAGACTTGATATCCCCCCATGAATGAAGTGTCCTCAAAACCACTGAAAGAAGTCTGAAGCAACAAATGTGTCAAAACCACAAGTTTCCCACTAGGAAGAAACAAATCCAATGGTGGATGTTGAAGAAACCTCAAATCCTAAATGGAATGACAGGGAAGAAGTCTCATTAAGAAATCTCTTAAGAGAAACCAAGTGTCTCCAAGATAGTCTCTAGATTCCCAATCAAGGTTGAGACAAAAGGATGAGGAAACTCAAGAAAACTCTCCAAAGTGTGATTTGAATAGAGGAGTGATATCCCCTCAAGAATGTCCTCCAAACTTATAGAAGCAGCCAAGTCAATGATACCTAAAACAAAGCCATCATGTGATGTCAAGTCTGGAAAACTGTATGTGCCCTAATGAATGATGATGATGGAAGTTTCAATCAATGAATCTAGACAAGGAATCACTGAATGTGAAGGGATACCAATAGTCTCTGATGGAGAAGAAGCATATGAGGAAACCTTATCAACCTCTTCAAAAGATTCAAGGTAATCAACCTCCTGCACAACAATATCATCATGGGGTACCTGATATGAAGAATGGAATTCTGAATCATGACCATCGAGGAATGGTGGAGTGTTTGAATCTTTTTATATCTCCCAAAGCTTAGTCCAAAGGATGTGAGGACAGTCACAATGATCAATAGCATTCAAAATATCACAATCAACTTGCATCTCAATGATCTCCAAAACAGTGTATTTGTTGAAACTCCAAGAAAGTTCATGAATACCTTCACTTGGATGAGGAACTATACCATACAGATGAGGCAATAGATCAAGTGATTGGAGATGTTGGCTGATCCCATCCCGCCATTGCTTTTGTTTCCCTTGTGTAACATAGTCAAAGAAGGACTATATGCAAGCCCCATAATGAATTTCTCCACAAAAAAAAAATACAAATGACCTTCAACATAAAATAGAAGCTTCCAAAGATGATGTACAACTAAAGTGATGCTACTCGGATCAAAAAAAAAATTCCCAAGCTTTAGGATATCCAAGTTATTGAACAAAAGCACCAAACTGAAAAAATCAATGCAAGAGTACTTGGAGATGAAACTGATCAAGGGGTGGGGTCTAGATTGAAGAAAAAATCTCTGAATTACCTTCTTGATGCCACTGGAATCACTGAAATTTGATGAATGGTTGTGAAGATATGAGCCTTTATGTCCAACTTAGGGTTTTGTCTTCAGTTGGTTGTAGAATTATTTGCAAGAAAAAAATTTCAAAATGGATGTCACCACTAGAAATTTCTTGGAATTACCTTTCTGACGGTATCTTGTTTGTCAATTTTTGACACCGTGGGTGAAAGTTATGATAAAATGAAAAAAAGGCCTAGATTAGGCACTTTGCAGGGTAAAATGGAGCAAAAATCAAGCCCCCAGGTGCTAAGAATTGGTCACTGATATGACCTTGTTGGTTGAGCTAGAAAAAAATATAGGGCGCCTCCCCTAGCGGCTTCGGAGTGGAAGTATGGTGGCGATATAGGCGGCACCACTAGCAGGTGGATCCGCTAGTTGAGAATAAACAATAGTCGGCTAGTGAAAGGAGCTCGACGGCTGGGATGAGAGAAACACCAATGAAATAGGAACGAGTGCCAGTGATTAGGATGTCAGCGACAGAGGGGCTGGCCGAGCCGAGTCTAATGTTATGGCCAACCAGTGATGTCGGTGGGCCCTCCAAATGTACCTCCGCCTACAATGAATATAGTCGACGAACAAAACAAATTCTGCAGACTTGAATTAATAGCTCGACAAATATATTTTTTGAAGATTTTTTAATATTGCAACTATTGCAATTAAAAAATCAAACCCTCATATTTTAATCAAATGTCGATGAAAGATAAATCAAACTCCAATGTCGAATGTATGCCGACGAAATATTAAAATGGAGGTCGATTAGATTTATTTTTCCTGCAACTATAGAAAATATAATTTTTTGCCAAACAATAGAAATATTAGCCCAATTTTTCTAAAACAAAAAGTGTCCTACTACTAAAAAAAACTTCCTTAGAGGACAACTGACTGGGGTGATTTTTTTACTACAAATTGTACAGATAGTACAGTTGATTTTGCAAACCCAAAAATACCTCTGATAGATCCTGGGTTGATGTATCTGATTTTGATGATTGGACAGGCGATCCTAGGGTTTTGAGGCCTTCTAAAGACAATGGCAAGCTCGGATTTGACTCTATCTTCAAAAATCAGCTTGGTCCTTGGGTGGAATCAAGTATCCTTCAATGGAAATCTTCAAGCCTACGATGAATCTCTCTAGCCCAACTTTCTTGATCCTATGATGAACTCTCAATGGAATGGCTCTAATACCATGTTATAATTCAACATGCTCTGATACCATGTTAGAACTCAACATGCTTTGATATCATGTTGAAATAATGGATGTTGAATCTGTTGGAAGTGGATTCACTCTGAGAGGGGGGGTGAATCAAAGTGATATAATTTTTGACTTTTGACTTTGAAAGCACAATTTTAAATTTGACCTTGAAACAATGTGGAAGATTTAACCAAACACATGAACACTTAAACTATGCAGAAAGATAAGTGAATCAATTCATGTTAAAAGCACCATGTAGTATTGTTCTATCAAATTATGAACAACCTTATTAATGCTTTTAAAATAGAACTTCAACATTACTCAATGCAGACTTTAACTTGCTTTAAAGAAAACTTCTAATGACCAGATTTGCAAAAATTACTTTGTATACAGACTTAAAAAAATTGACATTAATATTTTGAACAAACTTAAAGTACCAGAGCATTGACCAACTAAACGAGCACACTAACATGAAATAGAATGAGAGACAAAAATAACATCACATAACACAAATATTTCCTGAGTGGAAAAACCCTCTTGGGGTATAAAAAACCACTCACAAACTGATCCTTTTATTCATTCAAAAGAGCACCAACTTTGTTAAAATGTGGAGCACCAACTCCAATAATTTTTCCGAAGCACCAACTTCATAGGAGCAACAATTCCTCTATTTAGAATTTTGGGTAATAATATATGATGTTCAACAATTCCCACTAAATGTGTACTGAATGAAACAGTACAATATAATTTTATGAAATCTTGGTGATCAAATCAGAGATATAGAACTCTCAAACCCTCTTTTCACTTTCCTTTGCTTTCAAAAATATCACATTATTAGGAACAATACCCTTGTTCTTAGCCCAAATCAATCACACCTGAGAAATGGCTTTCAACCATATTTATACAATGTAATACAATTAAAAATAGATTCCAATAACTGAAGAATCTTTTCATAACCATTTCTAAACAATGAGTTTTTAATCATTAATCAACTAGCTTTCTCAAACTGGTTCTTAAAGCTATGAAAATGCAGTTAGGATTCCATGCCATTTCAATCTCAAAATAACCCTTCAGAAGAGATTAACAACACTAAAATCCTAATTATAGAATAATGCATTTTAAATCTGAGCAGTTTATAAACAAAAGCTAACTGAAGCTATTCATATTTGAGCCTGATAACAAACTAATCTTGCTTGAAACAAAGCATAAAGGATCAATAATACCTAATAACAAATGCACAGAACTAGAAATGGAATACATGAATTTGAGCTTTTCAAAACTATCGATCAAATCTCTCTTCCATGTTTTTCGCAAGAGAAAACCACCATCTGAATCGCCAACCTCCAAAGTTCAACATAACGAATACCCACATCACCGTTTGAACTAGAATCTGCATAGTAGCTCTATAACTATTTGATAATGATAGGGGGTTAGCGTAAGATTACATAGTGAACTGAAACCATTTTCATTTGCTCTACCCTAAGTTTATTCAAGCTTATCGAATCCTCAATGCAAATGAATAAACTTTGGAGTCCATGAAATAAAACATAATCATTTTGAGATCTGACATGATAATTCCACATAATTTTCCACTTACTGTCTAGGTGAGTTCCTACTATCCATGTCAACTAAAATCAACACAATAATAATGATTTCACCAGACAAAGCAAAATCACTGTCCATGTCATCGTTGAGTGACTAATCAAAATATTGTTGTTGCATGCTTGTTAATCAATCAAAGATCAAGTATAATAATACTACCCGATAACATGTATGATTGACTATCAAGGTCGATGTAAATTTTATAAGCTATGAGCCCGAAAGATATAGTGTCGGCCTTAGTGCTTTATGAAATAATTTTTTAAAACAATACAAAGCACTAAGTAGTTGAACCCAATAGCACTGTAAAATATGCTAAGTAATCAAAGTCCTTGATAATGCTATGTGTTAGCATTAAAAATGAAAGCATGAATATAATGTATAAATAAATAATCAATGTAACACTGAAACCTAAGTATGTAGAGCATGTAGTGTTGAGTCACAATGAAGTGTGAATTCATGCTATGTTCATGGTGCAAAACTGAAGCTCAATACTATCATGTACATATGTGAATAAATTTATTCACCAAATGTATAAAGACATTGGAACTGAATGTCAAATACTTGACTGAATCAATAATATACCTTCACAATCACCTGTAAGAGTTAACACTGAACCAAATAGACAACACCATGACCCTATGATCAACGTAGAAACCTTTCATCTGCACATGTAGCCAAAACATCAGTTTAACACAAATACATCAAATTTGAATATAAGAAAAATATTATCCATTGAACCAATTGAATACCAATACTAAGTGAATCCATCTGAATATGCCATGTAACCAATACCAAAGAGCCAAAACTGAACCAATGAATATGCTAAGACCAAAGCGTCATATTATCAATTTTGACATCAAGGACAAATATACCACAAAGAGAAAGTCAACAGAATCATCCAATGAAGCTGCACACACTTCAAAGGATCTTGCCAAGAGAAATTACACCACACAGAAAGTGTTGCAACTAAGGGCTGCAAATAGAGATTGCTATTAATCTACACTATGAGATTAGATTGATGATTGATTGATATGATATGTTACAAATGAACAAAATGTCTGATTATATAGGCAAAAGAGAAAACCTAAGATGCATGAGATGTTGCCATGTGTCATGATCTAACAATATGTGACATGTGAACCCTATCTAGGAAATTATTAAATGTTGAGATAAGTTCTAGAAGGAAAACTCATCTTCTAGAAGGAATCTTATCCCTACAAACATGGAAGGGGACATTACCTCATTATTAAATGATTTATTAAAATGCAACCTAGGACTAAATTATGTATGACCTAAGTTAACTTATGCGAGTGTAATAATTAATTTAATTACACTAACAATAAACATATTCTCTTCAAATTCCAATGGTCCCCAACTAACTTTTGAATTGGTGACCATCAATATATTCCAATACAAACCAAAATTGACAACATTACTGTGCAAATTTTACATTATTGTGACAACTTTTTATCAAAACACCTAAAAGGCCCTACATGACATAAATTACATTTGTATTGGTCTAAATAGACCTTATTTACAACACAAAATACCAAAACTCAAAACATGACTCCACTAAACATCACCTAGTCCAATTTACCAAGGTGCTCCTGCACCATACAATTGGGGTGGAAAAGATTTCATCCTCCTGATAAAATGAGTTCATGAACAAAGACTCCATGCTGTTTTATATCCTCCTTATCAAATCTACATTCAAATTCTCTATTCTCTCTTTATTTTCTTCATCAAGATTTACCAACTTCCTTTTCTAAGTTCCACCACTCTCTTTCCCACGGTATAAGTCTTTCTATTAAAAACTCTTCTTTTATTATTCTGCACAACCACACACCCCTACCTACCAGTCAACCTCTTTACTTGATGCACATATTTATTGTATTTTCTCTGCTATTTGATCATTTCTTGCTATCCTCTCACCCGCGTTCCTTCTTCTCATAATCTTCTACTATGCTTTTATGAGAGCAACAAATAAGGTAATTTTGACATAATTTGTAGAATAAAACTCAAAACCACGATCTAAAAATTGATTTGGATACCCATTAATCCCTTATATAATATATATTGAATATAGGTGGGGTTACTTTGGAACATATCTCTCAAAAAATTGTTGTTATGCTATCCCAAAGGCCTAATTCTACAAACCTATCTTAAGTAAAATGGTTATAAAACACTCAAAACTAAATGAAATTCAATGAGCCCAAAACCAATAGAAATCTAATTCAATTCTTTATCTAGTACAATCAACTATAAATCATAAAAATTCAGTACAAAAATGTACAATGCTCTGAAACAACAAAAAACATTGGAAGTTTCAGAAAAAACAAGGGTTTTGTATTGAGTTCTTTTCAAAATACAAGCCCCCAAACTTGGGCGCACCTTCTTAAGGCCAATTTAAAAATATGACATCAGTTTCCCAACTTCCCTTTGAGTTTCAATGACCAAATTACTTCTTTTCCCACAATGACCCTTCATATTCCTCATTTTTGCAATTTTGCAATTTGACAATTTTTGTAAAGTTGACAACATTTTGCAAGATTGACCCCAAATGACACTAAGTACATTGAAAATTGGTCTAATAGACCTTTATTTTAAAACAAAATAACAAAACTCAAAACATGACTCCACTAAACATTACGTAGTCCCATTTACCAAGGTGCTCCTACACCACTAACCTCAAATTGATGGGTTTTGATCTTCTTATTATAACTATGGAAGAGGTGATTTTGATATGCACGTAGATGATTCAAGACATTGAGGCATCTTTAATCCAATAATTCTAACTCTTGTAAGTTTTCAACCTAGTACTCTTCATCTATGAGGAGATGCTATAAATATATTATGAGCACAATCAAATCTTGACCTAAATTGGAAAAATTACTTTAGAGCCAAAGACTAGTGAAGAGGGAGTTTTAGTAGTGGGTTTTCAGATACCAGTGCAGTAAGCTCATAGGGTAGGGTTGAGTTTTAAATTCATGACTAACCTCGCTGACTATCTTTTTGATTTTTTTTTAGATGGTTTTATTTGAACCCTCTATTTGACTATTACTTTAGGGGTAGTATGGTGTGGAGAAGTGGTGTTGGATATGGAATTATTGACAAACTATGTGAACATCATCATTTTTGAAAGGAATTCCATTGTCTATAACAATGACAAGTACAATTCCATAGTGATATATAATGTATTGGAGGATAAATTTTATGATTTTCTTTCCAATGATGTATGCTAGAGGAATTGATTTAACCCATGCTTTGTGAAGTATTAAGTAGTCAAGATTATGAATTTATGGTCATTAGAGGATGATGGGTGACTTTTTTTAATGAGATCAAGCCTCCATTGTGCAAAGGGCCAAGAATTAGTAGTGGGTTGTAGTTCTTGAGATGGTGCATGTATGAAATTGCCATGCCGCTGGCATGAAAGAAATTTCTTAACAAACTGGTGTGCATTGTGCTCCATGTTTGGCCAGTAATAACCTATTCTTAAAATCTTCTTAGAAAGTGTAAGTCCACTAGAGTGTGAACTATAGATACCTTGTGTGACTCATATAAAGCCACTTGAGCTTCTTCTATGTCTAGGCACCTTAGGAGGGTTCCATCAAGTTCCTTCAATTGAGTATATTTCCTAGGATGGTAAAATGACATGAATTCCAGATGATTTTTTTGTATTCCAAGGTTGTTGGATAAGTTAGATGGAAGAGTGTTATGGAAGATATAGGTGTAAGTGTCATGATATGATGGTGAATTATGACCAACAATTCCATATACCATTTCTATTTTAGGAACATCATATGCTAGGATCTCAAGAGATCCTCTACTAGGAATTCATATTTCTAACTATTTTGTGAAATTTCCAACAATGATCCAATTTTTTCCATGGTGGTATCCACTATGTTAAGTTCAAATCACTACTTGATAGTTGAATTTTTTTTTGAAAAATATTTTTTCTCACAAGATAGTAATCTCCCCATCTCCATATATCATAAATTCATCAAGTGGAAGACACAAGAAATGTAAAATATTCCATTCATTGTCAACCTAATGATCATTTGTAAACTCTTTAGCATTATCTCCATATTTTTATTTGATGTATATATGTCGTTCAATTCCATCTTTGATTTCTTTTTTAACCATTTTTATATCTAATTTCTCATTTCATTTGACAACCTTAGAGTTGGGATCACTATCAAAAGTTTGTTAATAATTCCCTTATTTATTGTGTTTCATTTACTGAATCATTATTAAGACATGTTTGGTGTGTCAACCAATAAATTAGATTTTACATAAAGATTCTTAAATAAAATAAAATAACTCAAAATAGGATTGTTGCTAACATTTTCTTTTTGGAGCTTCACCTTCATCATCCTTATCAAGGTATTTGAAAATTTTATTCTTAGGTCACATGTAAGTTACAAGAATAATACTTTATAATTTATTTTCAAGTTTCTTGGTTTCATGCCAGTATTTAATCTTTCTCTTAGTCATGCTTTTTATTGAACACACTTAAATATCCTTGAATGTAAAAGAGTCCATTTTAGGATAAGAGGACATAGACAAATATTTATTATTACTCTCTTATTTATGTGTAATTTCATGAAATATAATTTGAAAGTAGGGATTGATGAAGTGAAAAATGTTATCATATTCTTAGACTAAGCATAATGGTGATCAATATTTGAGAAAAAAAGGAGATTCATTTTCTTTGTCACTAGAATAAATTCTAGTTTCATCATCATTATCTTCACAATGTAGATTACACATTGCAATTTGTTTTCCATATGAGGTTTAGCTACTAAGTCAACTAAGTTATTCCTAAGGGGGTATTATCTACCCACAATTATAAACTCCAAATAATTATTTGAAGAAGGAAACAACTTTACCATTTTGGTATTGGGTTTATGCTACATGTAACATAATTTTGTATGATAGAACTCTTTACTAATTCATTTGTTGAAATATTTAGAATTTTTCCTTTAACTTGATATTTATTCAACATTTCAAATAGAATGAAATCATCTTTGATTTCAATTTCTTCTATTTGTGTAACTTCAAGATCTAGTATCTTATTTTGTTTCAAAAATAATTTGACATCAATGTGGTGTAATATTGAAGATATAGATTTGATTATGTAGGTTTGGTCTTGCTAAATTCTTGATCTTGATTATTCATATCTTGTGATTTTAATTTGGTAAAATTGAAGAAATTTTTCCTTGATCTTGAAGAAAAGGTAATATATGCAGTCAATATAAGAGGATTAAAGTGAGTTACCTAATGTGTAGGTCAAATTAACATCATGATGTAAATATGAGAAATTCTGCCAATATGTATTTCAATCCAAAGTGAATTCTTTTGACAATATCTAGGATCGTGAATAATTTCTACTTGTAAAGAGTATCAAAGATTTTTTCTAGGGAGGTATCCTCTAATTTCGAAGAAGAAAAATGCACCAACACTTGATTCCTTAGTAGAGTCATAAAAAATCTATTGATAAATATCTTTGTAGATATAATGTTTCATTGAATTTTTATTAATTTTGTGATAGGAAGCAATTAAAGTATATAATAGTTGAAAAGATTATTATTGAATGAGATATTTATTCTATGTTTGAAATGGAAAACTCCTTTATGAAATGGGGGTTGGGGGGTTTTAATATACTTTTATTAGAAAGTAAGAAAAAAAAAAGACATATAATAAGAAATGAGAAATATATGAGGAAATGATCACTTGAAATGTAAGAAAACCATGTAGAACTTCCTCGAGAAGATCAAATAAAGAGAAAAAAATGAAAATGTGGAATTAAATATGAAAAATATTTAAACCCTAGACTCACATCAAAACTAGGGAAATTATGAATTTAAATATTATAACTTTGAGAAACATAGAAGAAAGGAATGAACACATCTCTACAGTAGACTTCATAATGTGTAGACACTGAAAAATGTCCTAAGTCTGTGAGCGTTATTTTTTTATTTGTCTTTGTCCTCCGATAATTGAACAATTTTTAATTATTCAATTATGTTTGATCATATTCCTCTATTAATTAAATAATTTTAATTATTTAATTAATTCACCTTCTCATTTCTATCTTGATCAATTAAGATTATTTAATTGTGCCACTAATCTCCCCCTCTTCTTCAATAGTTAAATAAATTATTATTTATTTAATTATTTTATCACCTTTCATCTATAGTTAAATAATTATCATTAATTATTTAACTATTCATGGTCTTTTAATTCTTCTATGGTTAATTATTTAACTATTCCCTTGTCATCTTTCCTTATCAAATAATTAATCTAAGTTAATTATTTAATGTCTCTATTTCCACTTTTCCTCTTATTTAACTAAATGGTTGAATAATCACTTTAATTAAATTCCCATTTTAATTTTCCTCCAAATAAATAATTTGAATAAATTATTTATCTCCACTTGTCATTTTCCTCCATTTTTGAATAAATAATTTGAAATAAATTATCTATTCACCACTTGGTCAAAGATGTTTTGTCATAATCCCCTATCATAACATTCATTTTTGGCATAGCCTGCATGTCCTGCATGTCTGTCATAGCCTTCAGCATCATATCTTTTTCATGCATGGTATATTTCTGCTGCATCAATTCTAGACCATTGATCTTGGCATCTTTCTATAAGTTTAATCTTGACCATCCATTTCATAACCTCCCTCTCATGCATCCTCCACCATTGATCTTGGAATCCTTCTAGAGGATTAATCTCAACCGTCCATTCAAAAAGTTGTCTATAAAAGCAACCTTCCCCCTCCACTTTTTCTTTAACAACCATTATCTCTAACTTTCTTGCTTACTATTTGTAGGTATTTGCACAGCTTCAACAACAAATCTAAGGGAAAAGATTGCATAAGAAGAAATACAGACAAGAGAAGTGAATCAACTACAATAGGTGGAGTGTTTTATTTTGTTTGCTTTCATTTTGATATCTCCATTTGTTTGTATTCTCTTGTTTAGATGAGGTTGATAACTTAGAAGTGTTGTGGCTATCACTTTATCTATGCTATTTTATTTTTTTCCCCATCTTACATTGGTGAACCCGATGTGAATCTTACAATTTTGTAGAGAAACTCATTTTTTTTCTTGTTTGATTTTGTTGTTTTGCAAGTTATAGCCAAGAATTCACACAATATTGTCATCTTCTTTTGAGTACAAAAATATGGGTGAATACAACATTAAAAAATGATTATCTAGGTTTTTTAGGCCTCTCTTTTATCTTTCTAAAACTTCAAATGGTTTAAAATTTTGTTAAGATTTGAGAAAGTTATAGCCGTTTTAGTATTCGCTACTTTTTAAATTTATATATTAAAACCCGCATTTTCTTTTGCCTATAACATTTTTTGTGCAAAATCTTGGAAAATACTTTCTGGGTTTTGAAGGTATGAGTTTCACCTTTCCATGGATTCAAACGATTTAAAATTTTGTTAATTTTTGAGAAATTTATTGCTATTTTAATTTTTTGTTATCATTAAAGATGTTTCTTTTTGTTACTAATCTTTTGTTTTCAACATGTGGCTTTGAAGTGGAGCTCCCAAAATTGCTTCTTTTGAAGCAAAAAAAAATGAGTTCTTAGTTTAGTTTCCTTTAAGTTCACTAGTTCAGTTCCATTTCTTTATTTTCTAGTTGTTAGCTTTTGAATTTCTAGTCTAGCTTTAATCTTTTGTGCTAACAGGGTTTTGTAGCTTTCTCGTTGGTCCAAGATCATTTTGTGAGACTACTAAGAAGTGGTTTTGTAGGCTCAAGTGTCCAAGAAATTTATTTTGAAACCACTTTGCTTGTTTTAGCTGAGAAAACATTTCATTTTGGTGCTTAAAAATTAATGATTGTCTTTCTCACATAGCTATAACTAGGTGATAAAAGAACACCATGTCTTAGTGTTTGAGGGTGGTAGGTATTATGCTCTCACCTTGTACAAACTTGGTGATCAGAAATCCAAACCCATTCGATTTTGTGTTTACCCATTAGAGGGTCTACCTTAGTGGGAAAAAGTACTCACCCTAAGGGAATGACCCAAGCAGTAATGGGCTAGAGCCAAGTCCTTTTGAATCGCTATATAAATTTGTGGCTATGAGGAAATTTCACAGTCAATAGGACAGTATGTGATAATTCTCCTCCAATATCTTTATGATATGAAAAACCATTGTTCTAAGGGCTAGGAGACCTCTTGAGTGAGTTTATCATCATATCCCCTGAACCATATTCCCTTACTAGACACTTTTTGTTTTTAGAATCCTAGCCATTTTCACTCATTGCTCGGTATAGTGTAGGGTACATTATCATTCCCGAAGACACTCACTACTGACTCCCTTGATTAGAGATAGTAGTTCTCGGGAAGTGATGACCCGAGAGTCTAAAGTTGGTGTGCTTGTTGAAGTGAGTGTCATGGAGGGGAGCCAATGCCACCAAACTTCTAAGCTATCTGCTCTCGAGAAGGAAAGGTGTTCAACACCAATCCAAGGTATTTCAGTAGGCATATACCAAGTATACAAACCATTTTACTATTAGGATTGTGCTTGTTTTCTTGCTACCATTTCACATCAAATCAATCCTAAACAAATTGCTTGATATTATTTTTTGCATTTTTTCCAGTCACATTTCATCAAAAATAGTCAAAAATTCATATCAAAACCATTTCAAAAACATAAAAACTATCAAAACAACATTCTAGAAAACATAGATCCACAACTACCTAATTACCATAATTTCACAAAATCCTTGTCCAAAACTGAACCAATTCATAATAATAGTGATCTTGACTTCCAAACCAGAGACTTGCAAGATTTACCGATTCATTTTAGGCATTCCCATTAGAAATACATTTTAGTATAGGTTGCATTCCTCAATCCTTTGCATTACACAAATTAGACCTTGACTTTTAGGCTGCATTTAAACCTTCATATTTTGAACATAGGGAGACCTTTGAGCTTTTGAAAATTCTTGGTTACTTATTCTACTTGTCATTGGCCATTGTCCTTGTAATTTGTCTTGTCATTGTCACTTTTTCAAGTTGATTCTTGGTCTTGTCTCTTGGTCTTGGTTGTCCTCTTATGGTCAATGAGATTTTGAATTTGTTGCCTTGGAATTATATTGGCTTGAGTTCCACCCTTTGTTTAAAATTTTAGGGTTCCTTTGCATTAGATCACCCTCATTTAGACTACCCTTCCTTAGATTGCACTTTACCCATTATTCTAAAAATATAAAAAAAATAGCTCACTTTACCTTAATATCATATCAATCCCTCATTATCCTTGCATTTTCATACCCCAAGATACAAAAAAAAAATACAAAAACATAGATCAATCTCATTTAACCTTAGCTACATTATCATCCTAATCTTGTACCAACATCATCTAGTCACCTCATCACTCACTTTGACCATCACCCAATCTTTTAGTTTCCTTTAGCATTCTTTCTCCCTCATCTTTTAGACGTTACCATCCTTGCATTTCTATCCTTGTATTTTCATATCCTAAAGTCCAAAAATCCAAAAACATAGCTTAGTCCCATACCATCTTGCATCATTTGGAATTTAGCTTCATTTGCATTCCATTTCCTTTGGTGTTTTGATCATCATCCTTGCATTGTCATTTTGCATCCCTATATATCCCAAAAATCACAAAAAAAAAGAGTATCCTTGATGCAGAGCAGGGTGGAGGAACAATCAACCAACACAAAATAAAATGATTAGCCCAACTTCCATAGGGTCAACTCTACAACTTTCCAATTCACAACTAAGCAACTGAAAGACCAATCCTTCAATGACAACTGTAAGAATACCCACTGATCATCCAAATAGCATCCATATTGCATCACAAAGACATTTCCAAGCTTATAAGTCAGATTCATTTGTCAAAACCTATAAAATCATTCAGTCACAGTGACTAAGGGCTAGTAGAATTAGCCCACTTTTACAAACAAAGTGTCTTTTAAATTTATCTTCACCTCACCAACTCTTGGACAGTCACAAATTGTGGCACAAATCAAAGGAATCTCTGGTTAGAACCTCCATACTACCCTTCTAAACTGTTCTTCCATAAAACCCTCCTTTTCCTTCCTAAAACCTAGGGCTTATTGTATTTCCTATACCCAGATCACTAGTAAACCCAAAACCACTTGAATCCTTCTAATTTCAGCCTGAATATGCTCAAAACACCCTTACATTTCACTGCCCTCATGTTTTGTATATACTCCCTTTGTAAACCACCTAATTTTCCCCTCTTTTCACCCCTTCACCATAGGATTTCTAACTTCTTCACACAACCAGACACTTGCAATCACTCAAAACTTCTAAATAGCATCAAATACACCTACCAAAGCTGTCCTTTAGGGTTTCAACCCATATTTCATTCTCTCTAGACTTTTCACTCACTCTAGCCTTGACTCCCAGGCCCAAAACACCATTTTGCAATAGGGCAGACTCTTTCATCTACTTTGAATATTCTTCCACCCCAAGGAGGCCCATTATATTATTCACCCTACATTATATAGGCCCATTCCTCTGAGTTACAGCCTGCACAGAAGGAGGAATGGCCATTCAACTCATATTTTACTCAAAACCCTACTTTCCCTGTTTTAAACCAGTCAACAGCAAATTCAATTAAAATGACTTAATTCACAAGGAGAACTCTCAAGAACCAATTCAAAACACAGAAAAAACAACCCTAAATCAAAATCCAAACATTTATGATCAATCTCTGCTGTACGGACCCGTACACAACCAGGAAAATGAGAGAAAAACAAAAAATTACTGGAAAACAACACTTTGTATTAATTTTATTTTTTCAAAAATGCTTTCATCAACCCTGCTCGAGCCTTCAAGAGGCAATTTAAACATTTTTCATTCCAAAACTACCAAGAAAATGCCTAAAACTGACCAAAACTGCCTTAACCCCCTCAAATTCCCCATTTTGCACTTTTTTTGACAATTAAGTAACTTTGATTGAATTAAACTAATACTTCCACCCCAAATACATTAAAATGATCTTATTAGACCTTATTAACAATTTACCCCCCTTATTTCTAGACCAACCTATACTTGAAGGAATTTTACAATCATGTATTTTAGGTGCTCCTGCACCATACTCCCTGGGTACAAAAGATTTATGCCCCATAAATCACTCCATAGGACTACTCCAACCTTCTGGACAATCCCTTCAAACCTTCTCCAAGTTACTTGCATGGAAATCTTCCACCAAGGGACTTTGTACCCTTCATGTTTTTCTTTGACTTCACCTTGCCACCCTTGATCCTGCTCAATGGGATCTTCTTGCTGCATTTTGCCTTCATTGGTACCTGCAAACAAAAATTTAGTACACCAAACCAAACAATCATGCATTAGTATCCTTGTTACATGCTCTTCCATGAGCCAATTGGACATATGGTCTTGCCCTTCAACTTTACTCTCTGCAACATAACCTACATTGTGTCCCTCTAATTTCATTTTAACCCTTGGTCTGTCCTCTGTCAGGGAAATGAACAAATCAGGGAGATAACCAATGATTCCCTTCACTCTTAGCCTCTTACTCTTCCACTTTACACCTGCATTCAAATGAATCATGCTTGGATCCTCTGTCTCAATAGCACACAATATACTAATTGCTAAACTCAGCAACCAAGGACAACTCACTGTCCCAATCTCAGATTTTCCTCTCTTCTCCAACTCAATTGGAGTCCACACACACTGTCTTCTCTTAGCCATTCCTTGGCCTATCACCTTCAACCTCTCAATCCTAGCCTCTGTCCTTATTGCAGTTCTCTGCAAAACCTTTGCCAAATATCCTTCACCTCTCATGGTGACCAACCTCTGCTCAACTCCTCTAAACTCTCCAAACTCTTCCATAGTCTCCTTCACTGTTTTCTGCCAATCTTCATAGCTGACTGTCTTTTTCCTGACTTCTACAACCTGCTCATCATCTTCAAGCCTTCCAAGACTTCTTTCATTCCTCTCATTACTTTTCTTTTTAGTCACTCCCTCATTCTTCTCTTTCTCAGTTTCTAAAACCTCTGTCACACAGCCCACTGTGTTTACAATCCCTGTCTTTTCATCATTTACTCTTACTGTCAAGGGACACTCCACTGCCCCAATCATGATCTTTTCATAGTTTTCAAGCCTTTTATGGCTTTCTCCAACCACCTCACCTGTCTTTTCTATATCTCCTCTTTTCCTCTTAACATTCCCAATCTTCAAGTCTTCACTGTCATCCGCATTTTCACCTTTTCCTCTTACCCATACCTGCTGCACCTTGTGCTCTTGTCCACTCAATGGATAGCATACACTTTCCTCAATGCCCTTGCTTTGCCATCCCTGCAAATCACTTGCACTCACATCTCTTTCCCTCTCTAAGCTCTCTATTCCAATAACTTTATTATCACAAAACTCAGCCTCAATCTCACCTATCCCTGTATCTTTCATGGATGTCTGCCCTACATCATTTTTATTCTTTAATGAACAAACTCTTACCTGCTCTTGGCCTTCCACACAACTCTCAAGCCTACCTTGCATCCTCAATGATTCTTTACTCTTGAATCTTTCAATACCTTCATTCTTATTCTCTTCTCTTTGAGAGATCTCTGCCCCAAGTGCCTTCTGCTCGCAATACTTTGTCTCAACTTCTTGCACCACTGTGTTTTTCATAGTTTTCTGCCCTAGAACACCATTAACCTACAATGAACAAACTTCTTGATGTCTTTTATCTTCAACACAATCCTCAAGCTTACCTTGCTCCTTTAAGGTCATTTCTTGTGTGACCTCCACTTCCCTTGTCTCTCTTCTGTCTTCAATCTGTACTGTCCTTCCTAATGCTACTTCATGGTGTTTTCCCTTCTCCATTTCAACTAAGCTTTGCCCTATTTCCTCATCCTTGTCTTTTTCTGCTTTATATCCTAAGAACTTGTGTCTTTCCTGCAATATCACCCTTGTTCTCTTCTCTTGGCCATCTTCCACCAATGAGGTCAAAACATAAATCCTTCCATCCTTTTTAATCTGGTAATTATTTTCCCTGCCATAGTACACAGCAAATCTTTCCCAACACCATGGTTTTCCAAACATTAGATGACAAGAGTGCAATGGTACAATATCACATAATATTTTGTCTTTATATCCACCTATTTCAAATTCAACCCATGATTGCTCTTTAACCAAAAATGTATTCTCATCATTCATCAATGAAACATAATAAGGTGAATCATGTGGAAACCTTTCTAAGTTCAATTTTTCAACCATTTCAGGAGCAACCAAATTATCCAAACTACTTGAATCAACCATAACCTTGCATATCTTACCTTTGCACTTGCACCTAGTCTGGAAAGTAGCATGCCTCATTTGTCCTTCTTTCTTATCCAACCTTCTGAGGTCCATAGTGCCTTGTATCTTCCAATGCTTCTCCTGCAACCTTCAAGTGATCTACTTCCTTGCTCTGATACCACTCTGATGCAGAGCAGGTGGAGGAACAATCAACCAACACAAAATCAAATGATTAGCCCAACTTCCATAGGGTCAACTCTACAGCTTTCCAATTCACAACTAAGCAACTGAAAGACCAATCCTTCAATGACAACTGTAAGAATACCCACTGATCATCCAAGTAGCATCCATATTACATCACAAAGACATTTCCAAGCTTATAAGTCAGATTCATTTGTCAAAACCTATAAAATCATTCAGTCACAGTGACTAAGGGCTAGTAGAATTAGCCCACTTTTACAAACAAAGTGTCTTTTAAATTTATCTTCACCTCACCAACTCTTGGACAGTCACAAATTGTGGCACAAATCAAAGGAATCTCTGGTTAGAACCTCCATAGTGCCCTTCTAAACTGTTGTTCCATAAAACCCTACTTTTCCTTCCTAAAACCTAGGGCTTATTGTATTTCCTATACCCAGATCACTAGTAAACCCAAAACCACTTGAATCCTTCTAATTTCAGCTTGAATATGCTCAAAACACCCTTACATTTCACTGCCCTCATGTTTTGTATATACTCCCTTTGTAAACCACCTAATTTTCCCCTCTTTTCACCCCTTCACCATAGGATTTCTAACTTCTTCACACAACCAGACACTTGCAATCACTCAAAACTTCTAAATAGCATCAAATACACCTACCAAAGCTGTCCTTTAGGGTTTCAACCCATATTTCATTCTCTCTAGACTTTTCACTCACTCTAGCCTTGACTCCCAGGCCCAAAACACCATTTTGCAACAGGGCAGACTCTTTCATCTACTTTGAATATTCTTCCACCCCAAGGAGGCCCATTATATTATTCACCCTACATTATATAGGCCCATTCCTCTGAGTTACAGCTTGCACAGAAGGAGGAATGGCCATTCAACTCATATTTTACTCAAAACCCTACTTTCCCTATTTTAAACCAGTCAATAGCAAATTCAATTAAAATGACTTAATTCACAAGGAGAACTCTCAAGAACCAATTCAAAACACAGAAAAAACAACCCTAAATCAAAATCCAAACATTTATGATCAATCTCTGCTGTACGGACCCATACACAACCAGGAAACTGAGAGAAAAACAGAAAATTACTGGAAAACAACACTTTGTATTAATTTTATTTTTTCAAAAATGCTTTCATCAACCCTGCTCGAGCCTTCAAGAGGCAATTTAAACATTTTTCATTCCAAAACTACCAAGAAAATGCCTAAAACTGACCAAAACTGCCTTAACCCCCTCAAATTCCCCATTTTGCACTTTTTTTGACAATTAAGTAACTTTGATTGAATTAAACTAATACTTCCACCCCAAATACATTAAAATGATCTTATTAGACCTTATTAACAATTTACCCCCCTTATTTCTAGACCAACCTATACTTGAAGGAATTTTACAATCATGTATTTTAGGTGCTCCTGCACCAATCCTTTAGTCATCATCATATCCTTTGGTCATAGTTTCATTATCATCCCACCATTCCGTAATCTTGGTCTTAGGTGCATTATCACTTTGCATCTTCATGTCCTTAAAATCCAAAAAAAAACATAGCATAATCTCATATCCATTTTGCATTGTCACCTTGCATTGTCATCTAAAGGTCATAACTTTTACTTGGTCCTCACTAAGTTTTTCTTATCCATCCTAATCCAAATTCATGACCATGTATTCACTTTACCTTGATCTTCTTCGTAGTCAAGCTGAATACCAATCAATCATCAATCATCAATACCAACCACTCACATACCCTTCATACCAAGAATCCATAAGCCTTAGCCATTCATCCATCTACCCCCACTATCAAAAGTCACTTGACACAATTCATATTGTTAATCCTCAACAAATATCCACTTATCACCCTTATCCTAACCTTGAAAATGGAAACCATCCTTCCACTAGTCCATTCCAATCCTTCATATCCTATCATAATCCATCATCCACTAGTCCATTCCAAGTCTCGACATCCTATCCTAGTCCATCATCCACTAATCCATTCATGTTCACTCCATCCCAAGCTACATTTATTTAGGAAAATACATTTGGTCATGGTCTCCAAAATCACATCACATTGCCTACACCTTGGGATACATGTCAAAAGAAAAGTCCAAAGCATGACATCATAGCTTCACCTTCATGTCAAGATCGAAGTAGTCCATCCCATGAATCCATCCTTAACTCCATACAAGAAGTCCTTCAAGATAATCATGGCATCCAAAATGCAACTATCCTTGATCAAGATCCCATTTCCAATAATGTCATCCAAGAAAAACCTATTTTTGACCAAGATCATACCATTGAACAAGAAATCCAAAATGATCCTCTCATCGACCTTTATATCATCCATGATCAAATAGTTGAAGTTGATCCTATCCAATCTCCAAACACCTCCATTTCCCAAGATGATACACTTTCCTCCTTTGGCCACATAGATAATCAAATAAATGGCATGGATCAAGTCAAATAAGAACACAAAAAGGCTACTATGGATCAAGAAGAACATAGAGAAGCTACCATTGATCAAGTCAAAGAAGAAGATACAAAATCTACCATAGATCAAAATGACATGCCAAATGATCAAGAAGAAACAATCATGATGTATGATAACACCAAAATATCTTATCAAATAAGATCATCCACCTTTGTCAAAGCAGGCTTTCTTATAGATGAGAATATTACACACAATAATTTCCACATACATAATGATGGGTTAGCATCTTGCTTCCAAAATGACATACCCCATCGCAAAGAGAATATGTCAAAACATGCAATATCAAGGAAGAGGACTAGGTTGACATGAGCAAGGCATTCTAGACATCAAGGTCTTGGCTATTCTTCAGTCAGATAATCAAATGTTGTTAGTGGTACCTCATCGATATTGGGGGAAACTTTATCAGGTACAAACATCAAAATGGGGGTCATGAGTCGTTCTTACCATAAGGTTGCTTCCAACACTCCTTCCATTCACATAATAAACCATCATTCCAACATGAATAAACCTTCTATTTGGAACCAATGAAAAGAAAATTATTACAAATCCAAAGTTCAAAATCAAATGTCAAAGGCCACTTAATAAAAAAAAATCCAAGTGGACAAGCGAAGTTAAAATGGATCCCAAAGAAAAATGGATCAAGCAAAGAAAATATTCCAAATCAGAATGTGGAGCCATAAGAAAAGAGGACTCCCACATATAATAAATGTCCACCTCCATCAAAATGGTCATCAATCAAGGCATATAAAAGTGTTGGTTCCAAACACTATTCCAATCAAAATTCCAAACTCTATCATCCACCATCCCAAGTTTGGAAAATAAAAATTTTTACATCCAAAACACCAAATATTCCATCCACACCTACCATCATCCATCATAATCCTACTTCACAAATCCATCACATCTTGGCAGCAACTCTTTATCATAAGAACTCCCATGGAACTCTATCGTGATGTGTTTATTCTGATAAAGCCAACTCGAATATCAACAAGGATCACAATGACATCGATCAGTTGTATGCAAGTGCTATGATCCTGACAAGACAACTACTCCATAAAGGTCACTATTTGCATATCATGACACCAATATCTACATCAACACCATCAAAGGATTTAGAACAGTCAGTGATCATCTAGAACATCAAGTCGATATAAAAAATCAAAAAAATTGTCACCCTGATGAAAACCTGGAAAACAAGCATCTTGTGTGACATCATCAAAAAAGAAAATAAAAAGAAAAGAAAAAAAGAAAAAGAAAAAGAAAAAGAAAAAGAAAAAGAAAAGAGAAAAGAGAAAATGAAAAGAGAAAAAGAAAAGAGAAAAATTATGTCCAATAGTGAAAACCATTTTTATGGTGCTTTGGATAAGTACCATGATGAAAAATTGGCAAACATGCGTCATGTGTAAGAGTAATTATCTATGTGGACCATTACACTTAGGGGAAAGTTGTCTCGTCTTCCATTCCCTTCTCATAACATTTCCATCTATATATCCAATCCATATTGATTCCATCCATTTTCTCACCAACCTTGATAAGAAATGGGGCAGAAACATAAATCATGCTTTGGGAAATTTTTTGACATGTCTATCCTTTGGTCATACACTATCCATGAAATATTGTGTCATTTCCTTCATAGAATTTATTCACACCCATATCTCGAAGAAAACAAATTATTCTTATGTGACATAGTCCTTGGAGATCATATGCTAATTCTTTTAGGAAATAATCCTTGTCTCCTTTCCTTTTCCAAGATCAATGGACATTATATTTTCATACCTGTTGTTGGGCTTGGTTTTCCCTTGTCATTGGTTTAAGGATTCTAATATGCTTATCCAAGTTCCCTCCATAATCCCATCTATTCCTATGGTTAGTCATTTCAAATGCAACAAGCCTAATCCATACAATCGTGTTATGCACCCTAGCACATCATCCAAAACATTCCTTGGCTTTGTTCCTAGCCTTGCTCCAAGCCTTGATCCATTAGTCACATTATCATCAATGGGATATGTCCTTCCCAATCCTCATGTTGTTTTGGGATGTTTCCTTCCCATATCAAACAACATTGTCATCATCATCACCTATTAATTGGTTTTTAGCTTGACTAGGGGCAAGATCATGTTTGTCCTTGGGTCCTTGTGCATGCCTGCTTGGTTGATTGTGGGAATCTTTCATATGCATTTGTCATGATCCTTATATTTATCATCCATAAAAAAGTCTTATCTGTCCATAATAAAGCTTCATCATCCTTTCATGGCCTAGGAACTATCGAAATTTGGGGATTCCGATCATCCTTTGCATTCACCGCTACCCCTTTGCGCATAATAAACTAGTCTCGCACCTGACTGGGGAAAATTTCTTGATCTACATCTTTATCGGAAATAATATCAACATCAGAAAACATCAAAAATCCAAAAAAAAAAATAGAAAGCATCAAAATAAAAAAAATTGAAAACATCAAAATCCAAAAAATTCAAAAAAATTGTAAAAACCATAAAATGTCCTAAAATAAATCCATAAAAATCATAAAATGTCCTAAAAAAAAGTCCAAAAAAAAATCAGAAAACTTCAAAATCCAAAAATAGTAGAAAGCTTCAAAAATATCAAAAACAGAGTCTGAGTCTGAGTCTGAGTTAGTTTGTGTTAGTAGGTTTGAACTACGTTGCCTCTACGCATTTGCTATGTAGGCAAGGCTCATCTTAAATGAGCCCCTGAGGCATTAGGTTACTCCTTTTAGGCTGTCAAAATAAAATCATGACTTCGTCTTTTGTCAAATAAGGAAAAGTCAAGTTGTGTCGAACTACGAGGTCTATGTGCATTGCTACATAGGCAAGGCCATCTATCGATGAGCCCCCAAGGCCCCCTAGGTCAAGTCCCTAGGGGTTTTTCAGGTTTGGTCATGTCCTTGGTCTGAAAATAATCATTTGTCAAAACAAAACCATCAATCAAAAAATGTACATAACCAACACAATCTTTCATCAATTGATCTTCCTATCATCAATCAATCAATCTTGTCATTCAATCGGAATGGGACATCTTGTCATTTTTCTCATTTGGGCTTATTTTTTGTCTTTTATTAGGATGTGTCCTTCCTGATATTAGACTTTGTCAATTTGATCATTTACCTTAAGCAAGATGTGTCTTTCTTGCAGTTAGGTGCCTTGTAAACATTCATCAAATGTGTCCTTTGCCTTAAACAAGATGTGTCCTTCCTACAAATGGGTATTGTCACATTGCTTGGTCATATCAATCAATCTTTTTCAAAAAATCAATTGATCTTATCAACCTTGGCAATCAATCTTGCCTTAGTCAAGATGTGTCCTTCCTGAGGTCACGCACAATAATCATCAATCAAATCAACTTTTCAACCTTTCTCAACTTATCAATCACTCTTTTTCAACCTATTGATCATATCAATTTTTCAACCTTTTTCAACTATCAATCAATCTTGTCAACCTATCAATCAACTCGGTCATCTTGGTTAACCTAATTGATCAATCAAACAATCTCATCATTATCCTTGGCAAACACTTTGTTGGTTTGGATTTGTCTTATCTTTTTGATTGGTTTTGGGTCATGTTACTAGTCTCCTCGAGGATGTCCTATCAATGGATTTAGAGGGATGATGATGGATCATAGCCTCTTTTCTTTGTTTGTTGTTTGTGGCTTGTCTTGGAAAAAAATTGAGACAATTGGGTCCTTAGTATGACCTAGGGAATTCCTTGTCTGTTGAATTTGTCTTTTGACTGATTGTCTCTCTCAAATGGTCACCTTGCACACCTTGGTCTATATCATACCATAGTGTTTGTGGTCCATTTGTGACATTTTGACACCTAATGATGATAAATATAAAAATGTAAGCATGAAAGTTGGTTCCCTTATCATTTCCTACTAACTTTCCATCTCCATCCTCCTTTCTCTTTCACACTAACATCCATCCCCTTCCATGCTAACATTTCTTCTATCCTTCATCCTCTAGTCTTATCATCCATTTCAAGAGCACATTTATGTTCTTTAAAGCCATCTGTCCTCTCAAAGGGGCATACCACAAACCTCCTAGTTATTTTTCCTCACCCTGCTTTCATTGGGGCATATTTCAGAATTAAATTTCTTTGACACAATGTGATAAACTGCATTATGTCAAAGAGAGGCAAAATGTAGACACTGAAAAATATCCTAAGTTTGCGAGTGTCATTTTTTTATTCGTCTTCGTCCTTCGATAATTGAATAATTTTAATTATTTAATTAATTCACCTTCTCATTTCTATCCTAATCAATTAAGATTATTTAATTGTGTCACTAATTTCCCCCTCTTCTTCAATAGTTAAATAAATTGTTATTTATTTTGATTATTTTATCACCTTTCATCTATAGTTAAATAATTATCATTAATTATTTAACTATTCATGGTCTTTTAATTCTTCTATGGTTAATTATTTCACTATTCCCTTGTCATCTTTCCTTATTAAATAATTAATCTAAGTTAATTATTTAATGTCTCTATTTCCACTTTTCCTCTTATTTAACTAAATGGTTGAATAATCATTTTAATTAAATGCCCATTTTTATTTTCCTCCAAATAAATAATTTGCATAAATTATTTATCTCCACTTTTCATTTTCCTCCATTTTTGAATAAATTATTTGAAATAAATTATTTATGCACCACCTAGTCAAAAGATGCTTTGTCATAATCCCCTGTCATAACATTCATTTTTGTCATAGCCTACATGTCATGTATGTATGTCATAGACATCAGGCATCATAGCCGTCGACGTCATATCTTTTCCATGCATGTCATATTTCCGGTGCATCAATTTTGGACCACTGATCTTGGCATGTTTCTAGAAGTTTAATCTTGACTATCCATTTCATAACCTCCCTCTCATGCATCCTCCACCATTGATCTTGGAATCCTTCTAGAGGATTAATCTCAGTCGTCCATTCGAAAGGTTGTCTATAAAAGCAGCCTTCCCCCTCCACTTTTTCTTTAACAACCATTATCTCCAACATTCTTGCTTACTATTTGCAGGTATTTGCACAACTTCAACAACAAATCTGAGGGAAAATATTGCATAAGAAGAAGGAGAGACAAGAGAAGAGAATCAACTACAATATGTGGAGTGTTTTATTTTGTTTGCTTTCATTTTGATATCTCCATTTGTTTGTATTCTCTTGTTTAGATGAGGTTAATAGCTTAGAAGTGTTGTGGTTGTCACTTTATCTATGCTATTTGATTTTTAACCCCATCTCACATAATGGTGTAGAAATTAATGAAGAATGAGAAAGAAAGGGGGAGAGATAACAATCTGCACTCTATTCACCACACTCCTCGTAAACTAAACATAGAGTTTTAGTCTTTTTTATGCATACAAACTAGAGAATACCCATCAAAAATGTTAAAATACAAACTTTATTTAATTACAAAGAGTCATGTTTCATGTAAGAGACACACCTATTCATATATATATTTAAGAATCTTTGAATTCATCTTTTTTATAATAGAAAATATATTATCAATATTTATACTCTCTAATTTTCTAAAAATATATATATATTTCAAGTCAAACATAAAAGAAAAATCTAAAGCCCTAAAGATTAAATAAGAGAAAATGTGTTGTCAAAAACTTATTTTTTTCAAATGTGGGCTCAATGTCCCAAGAATTCCCTATAGAATTTGCCACATGTGCTTTGTTGAAAACAATTTTAGTCAAAACCCCTAATCCTCTGTAACCCTTGATTATGTAATCTTTGATAGATGATTAAATTTTACAATAAATAGTAAAAAGCTATGGACTTTCCTATGCAACTATTTTCATTTTTCCCTTTTTGACATTATACAACAATTTAAATTCAAAACTAGAGCACCAATATGAGCATATCATTTAAATAAATTCATTACAAACATTAATAGGGTTAAAGTCTTCACTGAAATTCGATGTGTAAATAGTTGTCACACTATTTTGTCAAACAATTGATGTTTTTTTGGTTGTACAGATGATCATTCTTGATCACTCTTGAAGCATTTGGTTGAACATTTTACAAGTGGATGCTATAATCACTAATTTTTTAAACAAAGTTAAACATTTTACATGAACTGTCAATCGTCTTCCTCTTAACTTGACTGAAATAAGTGCCTAAATATTTTCACATTTGAAAGCCTTTATCGCATGTTTTTGCATTCAAGATACCATTATCATTTGTTTCAGAAATAATTTCATATTGGTATCTCCCTCTTAGGGTTGCAGAAGTACCATTTAACTCTAGTATCCTAACTTGTATAATCTTCTCTTTGCTACAACTTCAACATATTTTCTCTCTTCCCTAATAACAACTTATATCATCTAACATACTTATCTTCATCTGACTTTTACTTCTATCTCTTATCTTTACTTGCGTAACTCTATCTGAGCACTAAATTCACATTCAAATGCCTTTTACCTCCTACTTTCACATCCAACATACCATTGGCATTTAAAAAAAAAACTTTTCTTGGAAAGTAATTTCTAATTTCTCCCGCAGTTTCTGCAGCTTCTTTTAGAATCTGCTAAACCAAACTCATACGTTGTTTAAGTCATTTCATCACGATATGTATGCATGAATAGAATTTTTCTTTCTTTGTTATTGTAGTTTGTTCCAGATTGCTCCAATGCATCTATTTAAACAACACAGCTGCAGCCATTTTGGCATTGATCATAATAATTAATATAATCTGGTTTAAGCTATAACATCTTTTGGTTTTTGTTTGTTTGTCTTTGCTTTGTTTATCAAATTGGTATTAGAACTAGATGATTAGAGATAGAAGATTTCAAAGGTTGAAAGCTGCTAATAGAGAGGGCAAGTTTGAGATCTTTGCTTAAACTGTTGAATGTGTTGAAGCTGCTAACTACTCAACCCATTTATGTATTTTTTTATTTTTTAAAAACTCTTTTATGGATCACTCATTGTAGTTGAAATTTTGATATAAAGAAATGAATTAAAAGTAGTTGTAAAAAATTAAATTAATTTTTTTGGGAATGAATAAAGTTAAAAGAGTATTTTTATTGAAAAGAAGATAAGTACAAATATGTGAAAAGTAGGGTATAGTTTGGAGAAATAAAAGAGATATTATTGGGATTAAGAAGGAGAGATAACATCATGTCATCTAGCACTAGTTTAACTTAGTCTTAAATTTTGTTATTTATGGGTAAAAATTATGGTATATGAGCAATAAAAATGAGGAAATTATTTTGTTCACAAGATTTATGGTAGTTTCTTCAAAATGGGTTTGTAGAATCTCAAGATTTATCCACTTTTAACACAAACACAAAAAATGAACTTAAGGAAAAGAAAAAGAAAAATTATAAAACTATTTTTTATTCAACAAGCAATGGATGATTTTGTGTTTCTTAGGATTGCTACAACAACTAGTTCTAAACAAGCTTGGAAAATATTAGAAAGTTCATACCAAGGGACAACTAAAATAAAATTTGCAAAATTATGAGGATTAAAAAGGAACTTTGAAAATCTTCAAATCAGTTCATTAAAATTTGTAAATCAATTCTTTAGTAATGTAATGAATATTGTCAATCAAATGAAGACAAATGGAGAGAATATATCTAATCAAAAGGTGATAGAAAAAATTCTTAGAAGTCTTCCTAATAAATTTGATGCAATAGTAGTTGCAATTGAAGAATCAAAAGTCATATCTCAATTGTCAATAGATGAATTGATGGGATCCTTGCTTTCCCATGAAACCAGGATGAATCAAAATAACAAGTCTTCTTTGGAAAGTGCTTTCAAGTCATATGTGTCATTTGGAAGAGGAAGAGGAAGAGGAAGAAGTAGGCGCACGAGTCCAGATCAAGGAGAAAGAAGCAATCCATCTTATAAAAAATTTAATAATAGAGGACATGGAAGAAATAAGTTCCAATCATCAAGGTATGATAGGTTCCACATTCCTCAAGAAGCATGGAATGGTAAGAAGCATATTGTCTCTTATTTTATAATTTTTGTATGTGTTTCTTATTCTCTAGTGCCATCTAAATTGAGAAGGAAATTGGATAATAATCTGAGTGAAAATTTCATTTTTATTGGATATAGTTAGAAATCAAAAGCTTATTGATTATATAGTCTAGTTACAAAGAAATCAATTATTAGTAGAGATTTTGAATTTAAAGAAGAAGAACCATGGGATACAAATGTTGAAAAAATAGTCATAGGTGGAGCACTAATACATGATACACTTGAAGAGGAACTAGAAGAACAAGGTGGTAAAACACCACCAACTACTCCACCAAGAAATATTGTGCAAGACCTACATCATCATGACATCCAAATTATTCTACTTCTAATTCAAATTTAAGTGATCAATCAAATCCAACACTCGCTTCATTAAAAAAAAGGTATAAAGGTAAGAAAACAAAAAGCTTAGAATAAATACATGATCAAGAAGAAGAAAATGTAAATTAAAATTTTATTTTATTTACTTATATGGTCCTATATATTTTGAAGAAGTAGTAAAGGATGATAATTGGATTAAGGCAATGGATGAATAAATAAACTCTATTGAAAGAAATAAAACATGGGAGTTAGTAGATTTACTTGAAGGTAATGATTGTCCATAGGAGTTAAATGAGTTTATAAAACTAAATTTAATGTTGAAGGAAAAATTGTAAAACATAAATCAAGATTAGTTGCAAAATAATTTTCACAATAGTATAAGATTGATTATAATGAAACTTTTGCTCCATTTGCAAGGCTAGATACAATTAGAACTATTTTAGGGGTAGTTGCACATAATTTAATTGGAATGTTTTTCAAATGGATGAGAAATTAGCTTTCTTAAATGGTTTTCTTAATGAAAAATTTTATGTTCAACAACCACCAGGTTATGAATTTCATGGTTATGAAAATAAAGTATATAAATCAAAAAAGACACATTATGGATTGAAACGGGTATCTAGGGCTTGGTATAGTAGAATTGATTTATATTTGATAAAAAATTTAGTAGAAGCAACAATGATCCTATTGTATATAAAGACTAATTTGCAAGATCAAGTTTTGATTATATGTTTGTATGTTGATGATTTGTTTTTCAGTGAAAATTTGTATGTAGACATGTTTAAGTAATATATGATTCAAAAGAGTTTGAAATGACAAATTTTGGCTTGATGAGATACTTTTTAGGTATTGAAGTTGTTTGGTTAAATAAGGGTATTTTCATTTGTCAATATAAATATGTGAAGGGTGTATTGAAAAGATTTAAAATTTAAAATTGTAATCTTGTATCAACTCCAATTGCCACATGAACAAAATTGAGCAAAGAGGATAAGGGGTCAAATTTTGATCCAACTATGTTTAAAAGAAATGTTGGAAATTTAATGTATCTTACAACTACAAGGCCATATATTATGTATGGTGTAAGTTTGATTTTAAGGTTTATGGCTTAACCTCAAGATTCTCACTAGAAAGTTGGGAAGAGAATACCTAGATGAGTTGCAGGAACAATAGGATATGGAATTCTATATTCCAAAACTAACAATTTTAATTTGGTTGGTTATAGTGATAGTGATTTTGCAGGTAGCATAGATGATAGGTGAACCATTGATTTTTGGAACCATGCACTTCTCTAGCTCTTCTAGGGTTTTTCACCTAAAAGGAGAGAGGTAGGGCCAAAAATGTTGAAGGGTTCATTCAAATTATGTTGTTTATGATGTTATTTAGAATAAACGGAATGATCTAAGTGCAATTCAGCTATGAAATTGTTCTAATATGGATGCAAAACCTAAGAAACAAGTGATGTGTAATGCAACAATGAACTAGGAATGAATGCAAAACTTAATAGAAATGAACCAAATTGAACATGTGCACCTAAGATGTTGAAGGAGGCTAGAAATGAAATTTGAAATGTTGATGCTGAAATTTAGGCTTGGTGGGACTCATTCACCATTTTGGGTGAATCAGTCCCAGTTCTGCAAAACTGTACCAGGGCCCATTTTAACCAAATGGGTGTCTGAATCGACAAAATATTTAGAGAACATGTATAGTGGGACTCATTCACCACTCTGGGTGAATTAGTCCATTTTGGCTTTTCTAAGAACTCAAAAATGGAATTTGTATCTTTTGGTCTGTGCAATTTGCACCTCCAGGCGTCCTAGTTTGAAACCCTGATTTTCAAAGCTGTAAATGAATTTTTCTGTAAGTTTTTTCCTTGAAAAAGTGGAGATGACTTTAAAAATTTTGCAACTAATCTTCAATAATTTCCAAGCCATCCAAGCACCTAAATTTGCAAAAACATAATGAAAGAGAAAGAAATGGTGAATGTTAGGGCATAGGGGTTTGCTTTGGTCAAACCCCTTTTTAGGTAATTAAACCAAAATGATGAAAATATGTAATAAAGCATGAAAAAATGGAGTTGTTACCTTTTCATGATGATTGAAATTGAATGTATGCAGCAAAACATGAAGATTTTTCCCTTGAATGTCTGAAAAGTGCTACCTTGGTGACTTAGCATGACAAAACCCTAGCTTGCTTGACTTGAGATGGAAGAAAAATGATGAATGAAGTTAAGTTATGATGAATTATGGTTTAGGAGGTTGTATTTATAGGAAATTCACCTTATTTTCCCATAAATTGGACCCCCAAGGCCGACATGAAGAAAAATTGAATAAAAACCCCAATTTTTCCCGCTCATACCCTAAAAATGACTCAAATGGGACTCATTCATGACTAATGGCAAACCGGTCCCACCTAGATGGGACTAATTCACCACTAATGGCAAATGAGTCCCATAGGGGCCATTTTTGCTAGCTAGAATGTCGAGAAGTAAGAAATTCAAGTTTATGTGATGATTATATTGGTTATTTGATCAAATTATGCCTCAGGATGCACAATATGGGTTGATAGGGGCCTATTAGTAATGATGTAAATGTTAATTATGGATTGGGACACATAGATCAATGTGAAAGTGTGATTAAATACACTTTACAATACTAAAATGAGGTCCACATGGCCTAGGAAGGCACAAGAACCAATGTGAATATGTAAGACACATTACAACACTAGTTTATCATTAAATTTATTTTACAAGCCTTCTGAATTGATGTGATAATTTTATTAAACACATTTTATAATGTTTAATTAGGAAGAAATGGGTTCATTAAGACTAGAAAAGTGTGAAAGTATCTTGCAAGACTTTAAAACACCTTTACAAGACATCGTTAAAAGCATTTGAAAGGTTCCAAGACCTAGTGTGGATGCATAAAATGCCTCATAGCACTAGATTAAGACCTAATTAAGTCCATTTTATCATTAATTAATCCCATGTCAAGAAAAGGGTACTTTTTTATATGACACATTTAGCCCCCACTTTAGTGAGAGGATGAACTTGCTTCAAAATCACACTAAAGTAGACATTCAAGAGAGATCCTCATGTACAGATGCAGATGACAAAGAATGAAAAGGATCAAGGAGGTTACACTAGCCCCCAGGATCGAAGATCCTAAGTCAAGCCCCCAAGATACAAAATCATGCAATGGAAAGAACTAGAAAGATGAAAATGAAAGGGGTGAATCAAGCTTTGATCATTTCTCCAACTAGTTATGGATTAGATCTAGGCTTGTTTGTTTCAGAAAGGAAAAGTGTACTCACTCTGGGGTGATGGAACTCTTGGCTATCCACTAGGTGAGAAAACCCAAAAGTATTCTCACTCTAGGGCCACGAAACTTCTGGTTGTCCGCGGGGTGAGAAATCCCAAAAGTATACTCACTCTGGGGCCAAGTAACTTATGGTTGTCCGTGGGGTGAGAAATCCCAAAAGGTGAAATACATATGCTAGTTGGTATGCACTTCACAAAAAAAAGGTGGCTATGGGGAAATTCATGCCACTAGATGGTCTTCCTACTCAACCATATCAAAGTTATACTTTTTGATAACTTTAACAAGGTGCCACAAAGGAAAAAAAAAATCGAGCTCTCTGAGGTAAGCAAAACTTCATATGCTTGACACTCATAGACATTGTTAATCCAAAATAATGTAAGGATTTTTCAAAGGGATTTTGCTTTGTTTGTGCAAGGTCTCATCTTAGGGAACATCATGCTTAATGTTACCAAGAGAGGATAAGTCAAAAAAAGTATCACGCTATTGGAGGGAATCAAGCCCAATGACTCCACCAAGAAAAGGACACATCGCAAGAAGAAAGAAATCGCACAATGAAATTTGAGTGGTGGTGTATGCCCCCACTTTAAAACAATTGCAAGCACCTGTATTGCGAGAAATTTCTTTAAATTAGAAGAAGAGGACATGAGAGCTTACTCAGAAAGCCCAATGCCAAGTGATATGTTTCTGAAAAGTTGCGTTGTGAAAAGAAGAGTATGTCTTATGCTAATCAATATTAAGACATGTCATCCACATCCCAAGCTTTCTCTTATGCATTCATGAAAGGTTAATGACTATTCAAAAGAGACAATGACAAGAGACATACAAGGAGAAGGCGATTGAACCCCTTGCCCCCACTTAGTGTAGGACAAAGGTGAGCCTAGAATGGATGAAAGTGAGTATCAAGTAAAGGAATTAGGTGCCCCCACACAAGGAAGATCCCCACACTCCTTGAGAGGTTGAATTTTATTGTTGTGTAAATTATTTGATGCAAGTGGAGAGAAGTATGATATGTTAGATATGTTTGTGTGTTCATTGCATTCATGTGTAGCAGGAAGGTTGTAACCAATACTATAACAATCTTCCAAGTGAGATGAAGGGGGGGAGTGTTTGTGAGAAGGATTGGTTGTTGTACAAGAACAAAAATCCTTGTTAATGTTATGTGTCATTGTTTCATGAGGGATGGGAGTTATATTTCCCCCATCACCACCAGGTGATCCCACAATAGTGGTTTACAATTTTTGGCCAAATTGGACACTAAAATTATTATTTTTAACTAAATATTCACATTTGGGCACCTATAACAGCTAAACCGTGAGGAATTTGAAGATGATGCAAACTAAAGTCTCATTAAATTTTGTCTGTAGATTCTAAAAATATTTTTTTCAAATTTTTTGGAATTGTATTGCACTTCTTTTTCCATCTCCCACGAAAACTAGTTTTTTTCCAGAAAACAGTATTTTTAAAAAGTGACACACACCATATAACAGATAATTTTTTTTACATGAAGGATAAAAATTATAATTATTTCGAATTTAGATTTGTAACTCCGATATCTAGTGCTTCCACTTGGTTAGATAGTTTTTTATTAAATATTTTTTCTTTAATCAAGTTTTGAATCCAAACCAATTACAATTCATACATAGCGCGATTGTATAAGGCGTAACTTTTTTTGTATATATCGAAATTCAATTTATTTATTTTTTAGATCAAGGACTTCAATATCTGGTGCACTCATATTTTCCAATTTTTTTTTTGATAATCTATTATTTTTCCACATGTGCAAAACAACGACGTTCATTTTCGATGAAAAACCTATGTTTAATAAAACTAAAAAAACAAATACATAATAAAACCAAAACATATTAAAATTATATTTTTTGGATAGCTCATTCCAAGGACTACCTGATTCCAATTGGGTTTGTGAAGACTCCTCCATTTCCATCCTCAACTTGAGTTTCAAAGCGTAAAAATTTAGGTTTTTTTGGTGTTTCAGGGGGAGAGTGAGGAATTAGGGGGGTTCGTACAAACCCCCTTCAATATGATTTTTTTTTTTTTTGGGTAGGAAATGTGGGCTCATTTAATGGGTTCACTCGAACCCTAGTTTGGTCAAACCCATTTTTGGTTTGGTCGAACTTGTAGGTTCATTCGAACCCCTAAAACCAATTTTTTTGCCATGGGGTTGTTTTTTCTCAGTTTTCCTTCCTCCATCAAATTCTAAACCACTATTGTGGCTTCACCCCACCATGGGGTGATTTGGTAGAACTAAGTTGAGTGAATGGAACACAAGGTTATTTGGGTGGAGATTGGCATAGTGCACACCCTCGCTTAAAGGTAGGTGTGAAACTACTAGAACTTGTGTTTGAAAATGAATCATTTGTATATGACTCTTTGGACCATGCGGGTGAGATTTTGGAAATATTATGGGAAGGAGGGGTAGAATCTAACGACCCCCAATTATCACAAAATATTTGTGTTGTAGGTGAACAGTTAGCATTAGCTTGTATAGGTTCAAGTTTTGATCTAAGAATGAAAGGATTAAGGGAGTTGGTAGTGTTGTGATCAGTTGACACATAGCATCACTCATCTCCATCAATCGTGTATATATTTTTGTTGTATTCAAACTTCATGACATGGTGAAGGGTAGATGGGACTCCTTTCATAGCATGAATCCATGGTATCCCTAGGAGAAGATTGTATGGAAGGGGTCCTTACATGATATGAATAGTGGTAGGAAACACTATAGGTCTGACCTCAATAGGTAATGTAATCATCCCAAGTGGTTGTCTATGAACATTGTCAAAGCCACGAATGTGAAAAATCATTAAGTTGAGTGAGATTTTTGTCCATGCCAAATTTTTGTAGGAGGCCCATGCTACAAGCATTAATTTATTATCCATTATTGATGAGAGTGTGCCTAACTAGAGTTTCATTAATGATCACCTTTATCATCAAGGGATCATTCTTATTTTGAATCTCAAGTGAGGGTAATTCATGTTTAGGGAATGTGATTTATGACTGGGTGGCTTGTATTGGACAAGGGGGGGATGTTACATGATTCAATTTTATGTAATATTTTATCTCTTCCTTTTGTATTTCCAACATTTCAGGGAAGGGTATGTGCAGGATCATCATGAAAAAAATAGGCCCTTAAGTGGCGAAAAATTCAAAAAAATCAGAGTTAGGAAACTTGACTTAAAATTTTGAATAATTTATCTATATTATTTCAAAAGTATGTAAGAATAGAATTTGTATCTTGAATTGAATGTAATTTATAAACTACTAGGTTTATTTAAGAAAAAAAATCTATTTGGTGGAAATTTGAAATTTCAATGCAGTAGTCCCTAAATTTCAGGAAAATAAGTAGGTGTTTGTCTAACCACCCTAACCACAATAAAAAGATAATATTTTTTTATAAGATTTTATATATAAGTAGAGGACTCATGTCTCAATGTGATGCATATTTTTTTTCTTTTTTTTCCAAGTAAATAATTAATTATGAATTTATTATTACAACTTACAAAAAATATAAAAACTTGTATGTTTGACCACCTTAAATTGGTCAAAACTTCATGAATTTTTTATTTATTTTTAATCTTATAGTATGCAAAGCATAGAATGTGACACATATTTTGGATTCAAAACATGTGATACCGTTTGAAAGTTATAGATGTTTTTCAATCAGCCTATCAATTAGAAATTTAGTTGTAATTCAAATAGAAAATGAATAATAATTATTTATTAAATTCAAAGTAAATCATAATTTATATTGGTGGAAATTTGAGAATCTCCTTTAAAAACCCTTTTAGTTTCATCATTTTTGGGTAAAAACAAATCATCACCCACATACCCTACACATACCCATCATATCGCCACTTTTTGGCCCATCATGATCTTGCACATACTCAGAAGAGAAGTTTGATTGTTGGTGAAATTTGAATGAGCTCCCATATAGATATATTAGTAGGAGCCTTTTTAAGGTCTTCAACACTAGGCACTTTTTGAGGAAAATGCAATGGTGTAGGAGTGTTAAGTGGTTCCCTAGGTGTTTGAGTCACTAAGTTACAGCTTAGTGGCTACAAAACATTGTTATGAGTAGATTGCATTATGGATTTCAAGACATCTCAGAATTTTTTGTGTTTTTCACTAATGGAAGGTGATTTAGAAATCTCACTAATTAAAGGAGATCCCACTTGTGTCGTCGTAACCTCAACAAATTTTTCTTGATTGTCATGATATGTTGGTGAAGGGGATTCTAATGCCACTTGAGTATCATCACCAAGGGAAAGTTTAGTGGTTGAAGGATATGTGTCAACGTTCATATGTTTGTGCACCATGATATTCTCCCTAGGAGGAGATTTTCTAGGAGAACAACAAGCCAAATGTTTGTGACACTCATAGGTTGGATCTTCTAAAAGGACTTCATCACAAGTAGGGGAATGATCAATGGTTGAAGATTTTTTTTCAAGAGGGGTTTCCCTAGGTGAAGGGGGACAGCTAAGATATTCATGACCTTCATCAATTGTGTTGTCTAACATTAAAGTATCTACTTCACAACTAGGAGAGATACTAGAGGAAGAACAAATGTTGTTGCCATGATCATCTAAGGTTGTGTTATGTTGGTTGTGAATGTGTTGTCTACTAAGAGAGGTAAAAGGAGAGAAACCACTAGGATTCTCAAAGCTCTCATTAATTGATTCTTCTACTAAAATATCTTCATCACCAAGAGGAGAGATATTATAAGAAGAACAAGTATGATCGTTAGGAATGGCCCAAGTTGTAGTCTATTTCACTAAAACACTCTCATAGGGAGGGGATAGGAAGTGTTTCTTAACATGTCTACATATATAAGGTACGAGGATTGTTTGAATAAGAATGAAAAGTACATGTAACCATTTCATGCAATGTTTGAGCAGCATAAACAATGTATATGCAAAGATACAAAACATTCTTATCCAATATATACAAGATTTGGAAAATGCAAAATATGTACATGCAAGAATGAAAATCACTTTTAACAAATTTATGCAAAGATTTAGGAATAGAAACATTGTATATGCAAAAGTTCAATGTACTTTTATCAATGTTATGCAAAATTGTAGAAATGTAAGCATTTTCAAATCGAATGGTATTTACAAATAAAGTGATTTGAAAAATGAGGAATATAAAATGATGTTTTTGATTGCAATGCATAAAAAAATGTTCTAGAAACTTTCCAAACTTATACTATATGATACTAGGAGGTTATGAAGCACAAAAATGAGGTTTCTGATGTTGTAACAGTCAGTAAAAATTCTAGACATGGACTGATTCACCCAATATGGTGAATGAATCTTAGTACTAGTTTTTTGTAAAAACTATTCAGAAATTTTGAAGTGTTTTTGATGTGTTTAGTGTTGTAAGATTTCTGGACCTAAAATGGAGATGCAGGATTTCAGAGATTTTTAAGGAAATTGTATGCAAAAATGCAAGTTAGCTGCACTTTTTCTAATCCAAAAATTTGAAACCCTAGATGCAAATTTACCAATGCAAATCTAATGTAAATTTAATGCAAGCTAGGATTAGGATGAAAATGGACTCCAAATCATAAATGAAGATGTTCAAAAAGCAGGTTCACCAAAATGAACCATCAATTTTTGGCACCATGCACTTCTCTAGCTCTTCTAGGGTTTTTCACCTAAAAGGAGAGAGGTAGGGCCAAAAATACTAAAGGGTTCATTCAAATTATGTTATGTATGATGTTATTTAGACTAAATAGAGTGATATAAGTGAAATTAATCTATTAAATTGATCGAATATGAATGCAAAACCTATGAAACAAGTGATGTTTGAAACACATTGTGTAATGCAAAAATGAACTAGGAATGAATGCAAAACTTAACAAAAATAAACCAAACTGAAAGTGTACACTTGATATGTTGAAGGAGGCTAGAAATGACATTTGAAATGATTTTGATGTTGAAATTTAGGCCTGGTGGGACTCATTTGCCATTATGGGTGAACCAGTCCCAATTCTGGAAAACTATATCGAGGCCCATTTTATCCAAATGGGTGTTTGAATCTAAAAAAATCTTTAGATAATGTGTACAGTGGGACTCATTCACCACTCTAGGAAAATTAGTCCATTCTAAATTTTTTGAAAACTCAAAAATGGAATTTGTAGCTTTCGGTTTGCTCAATTTGCACCTCTAGGTGTCCCAATCTAAAACCTTGATTTTTGAAGCTGTAAATGACTTTTTGTGTAAGTTTTGGCCTTGGAAAAGTGGAGATGACTTCAAAATTTTTGCAACTAATATTCAATAATTTCCAAGCCATCCAAGCACCTAAATTTGCAAAAACATAATGAAAGAGAAAGAAATGGTGAATGTTAGGGCATAGGGGTTTGCTTTGGTCAAACCCCTTTTTAGGTAATTAAACCAAAATGATGAAAATATGTAATAAAGCATGAAAAAATGGAGTTGTTACCTTTTCATGATGATTGAACTTGAATGTATGCAGCAAAACATGAAGATTTTTCCCTTGAATGTCTGAAAAGTGCTACCTTGGTGACTTAGCATGACAAAACCCTAGCTTGCTTGACTTGAGATGGAAGAAAAATGATGAATGAAGTTAAGTTATGATGAATTATGGTTTAGGAGGTTGTATTTATAGGAAATTTACCTTATTTTCCCATAAATTGGACCCCCAAGGCCGAAATGAAGAAAAATTGAATAAAAACCCCAAATTTTCTTGCTCATACCCTAAAAATGGCTCAAATGGGACTCATTCACCACTAATGGAAAACAGGTCCCACCTAGATGGGAGTAATTCACCACTTATGGCGAATGAGTCCCACAGGGGCCATTTTTGCTAGCTAGAATGTCGAGAAGTAAGAAAATCAAGTTTATGTGATGATTATGTTGGTTATTTGATCAAATTATGCCTCGGGATGCACAATATGGGTTGATAGGGGCCTATTAGTAATGATGTAAATTTTAATTATGGATTGGGACACATAGATCAATGTGAAAGTGTGATTAAATACACTTTACAACACTAAAATGAGGTCCACATGGCCTAGGAAGGCACAAGAACCAATGTGAATATGCAAGACACATTACAACACTAGTTTATCATTAAATTTATTTTACAAGCCTTCTGAATTGATGTGATAATTTTACTAAACACATTTTATAATGTTTAATTAGGAAGAAATGGGTTCATTAAGACTATAAAAGCGTGAAAGTATCTTACAAGACTTTACAACACCTTTACAAGACATCGTTAAAAGCATTTGAAAGGGTCTAAGACCTAGTTTGGATACATAAAATGCCTCACAACACTAGATGAATACCTCATTAAGTCCATTTTATCATGGATTAATCCCATCTCAAGCAAAGGGTACTTGTTTCTATGGCACAATAGGAAAAGTAGAGTAGGACATATATTTCATGTTGGATCTGGAGCTATCTCATGGACATCAAAGAAGCAACCTATAGAGACAATTTCTTCAATAGAAGCAAAATATGTAGCTCCTACTGTAATAGCATGTCAAGTAATATGGATGCATCATTTTTTGTCATATTTGTTGCTTGATCAAGAGGAACTGACACCAATCCTTTGTTATAACAAGTCAGCCATTGCCTTATCCAAGAATCATGTCTTTCAAAAAAGGAGGAAACACATTGATACAAGGTGCCACTTCATCAAGGAATTGGTCAAAAATCAAGAAATCTATTTTGAATTTTGTAGATATGAAGATCAGACATTTTTATCAAGGCATTACCAAAGGATAACTTTGAATATCTAAAACAAAATTTAAACATTATTGATGGTTGAAATTAAGAACGAATGTTGGAAATTAATTTCTAATTTCTCCCGTAGTGTTTATAGCTTCTTTTAAAATTTGTCAAACAAAACTCATACATTGTTTTAATTATTTCCATCATGGTTTGTATGCATGAATAGAAGTTTCCTTTCTCTATCACTATAGTTTGTTCTAAATTTTCCAATGCATCTATTTAAACAGTGAAGTTGTAACCATTTTGACATTGATCAGAATAACTAATATAATCTACTCTATGTTGTAGCATCTTTTGGTTTTTCTTTGTTTGTATTTGCTCGCTTTATCACCTTTCATATCCATAAAGGGAAATAGAGAGATTGATCAATTTTGAGTGCTTTTTAACTAGATCTTTCAATTTACCTTACTACAAATATTACTAGAGTCACTGTTGAAATGAAATTGTATTCCTATTTCTTGATCAAAAGGCCTATTCTTGGCATTGGTGATCATTGTGCTTGCTAGTAGCTTAAACATAATCAATAAAAAAGTACATTGTATAAAACCCAACTCTAAATTGATGAACGATATCAAGAACATGACCTTTTTTGTTTCATGAAGACCAATGCTCCAAATTTGGCTCTAGGACTTAGTTCTTGATTATATGTTATTTGGTTGTTTCTATACCATAGTTGCAGAATCAAAGTATCTTCTTTCCTTATTCCAGTTAATCTTGATTTCAAGCCCGACGTCCTCAATATCTCTCATTACATTTTAGGTTAGAAGAAAAACTTATCCAGGTATCTTTAAGATTTGTCTAAAATATTGTCCCTTTGATTTATATCTTATTTAAAATATGGAATGGTATTTAAGTAGATGCCAAAATTCACTTTCCCTTTTCTGCATGAATAAATGTATTAACTAGAGGAAAATTAATAGCTTTATTCTCTTGGGCTCTCTATACCACTTGATAAGATAGGGTGCGTGCATTTTTTGAGACATCATCTCTCAAGGCATTCTGTCAAACAATTCTTGTGCGGTATTTTTGATAAGATAAGCAACATTTATAGGGTGTTGTACACTTTACATAGAAAGTCTAAAGGGACAAAAGGAACCTAGTTCAAACCAGGAATGAACTAGGAAAAGAGGACAGACTACACACAAAAACAACTGACAAATAGCTGTCGAACTATAGACAAGGACTAGAAAACCCCAAAATTTGAGGAGACTAATCTAACTCCCTTAACCCTAGGCCATGAAGTTGCGACAAATCAAGGGAGTCCCTTCTTCTTTCTCAGCACAACAAACTAGGAAGACTCAAAATCTAAGTCCACTGAGCGGGGCGATAGAAGCAGATCCATAGTAGCCACCAGGGGCAAAGAGCCACCATGCAGTGAGGGAGTTGGCAGCGCAGGAGAGGAGACAAGAATGAATGATAGACTAGCAAAGGTTGGAGTAGGATCAGATTAAACAATGTTAGTAGATTGAGCCAACAGTGGCTCCACAGAAGGAATAGCCAAAAGAGGAGGCACCCAAGAAGACTCAATAGGGTCATCCTCCTTAGAAGAACCTTTTGAGGGAGGAGTACCCACCGTGAGATGATCTGAGAGAGCATCCTTCCACCAAGTAGCAGCACCCTTGCAATGGGCATGTGGGCAACCAGAGGCCAAATGACCCACATAGAAACATCTCCTACACCAAAAAGGGAGACCCTCATAGTCCAAGAGTTGCTTCCAAGTTTTTTCCTCCACCATTAAGACAACATCACCATGGAGAGGTTTGGAGATGTCCAAATCAACTAATAAACAAGCTACTGTAGTATGCCCAATCTCCCGAGTCATAGAGTTCGCCATCAAAAAGCTTCCAATGGTGTTTCCAGTAGCTTCATAACATGAATCCTCTCAAAACTGAAGAGACGGATTTGACAGTCAGACCCAATCAATGATATCAAGTTTCCACGATCATATTGTTCTTTTTCAATGATTTCAAGGCCTTTTTCAGTCGGACCCACACTGGTTGGTATTCAATGGCTCCGTAAGGGAATTGAAAGAATGATATCAAGGCCTGATGGATAGTGAATGAATACCTTACATCCACCCCATTTCCAATACGTAGTCACGCTCTGTGGAAGAGGTGAAGGTTGCAAAAAAGAACCCCCTTGCACTAGGGTAGAGCTCAATTTTCCCAGAGACCACCAACTTCCAGGAGATAGAAACCTATTCATGGAGATCAGGAAGGGAGGGCCACATGCCATTAAACTTGCAGACTATACCCTAATTCAAGTAATAATCCTCGCTCTTAGCAACCTCAGGTCCATAGACCAGTACAAAGGAATCACGAGCACGCGGTAGATGCCAAACTCGAGCATGAGTAGGAGGTCGAGCACCCACCTTAGCAGCCTCAGAGAAGGACTTCACCCGACCCAAAGAAAAATCAAAGCAGGAGGAGGGATATCCACCCTAGTAGCAACACTAGGAATAGAGCCCACTAACAATTCTTGTGCATTGTTTATATTTCCACAAGGGTATGTGTAGGATCATGATGGGCCAAAAAGTGGCAATATGATGGGTATGTGGTTGATGAATTTTTTTTACCCAAAATTGATGAAACGAAAAGGGTTTTTAAAGGAGATTCTCAACTTTCCACCAATATAAAATATGCTTTACTTTGAATTTAATAAGTATTATTCATTTTCTATTCAAATTACAACTAAAGTCTCGATTGATAGACTGATTCAAAAACATCTATAGCTTTCAAACGGTATCACACTTTTTGAATCCAAAACATGTGTCACATTCTATACTTTGGATACTATAGGATTAAAAAAATAAAAAATGAATTTCATGAAGTTTCGACCAAGTTAAGGTGGTCAGACATATGAGTTTTTTATATTTTTTAAAATTTGTAATAAAAAATTCATAATTAATTATTTACTTGGAAAAAAATTACAAAAAAATATGCATCACATCTGGAAATGAGTCCTCTACTTGTATCTAAAATCTTATAAAAAAATATTATCATTTTATTATGGTTAGGGTGGTCGACAGACACCTACTTCTTATTTTTTCCCTGAAATTTAAGTACTACTGCATTGAAATTTTAAATTTTCACCAACTAGATTTTTTATAAAACCTAGTAGTTTGAAAACTACATTCAATTTTCTACAGATTCTATTCTTACATATTTTTGAAATAATATAGATAACTTATTCAAATTTTTACGTCAAGTTGCCTAACTTTGATTTTTCTAATTTTTTTGCCACTTAAGGGCCTATTTTTTCCATGATGATCTTGCACATACCCATAATTTAAAAATATTCAAGTTATGGGTTGTTCAACCCAAATTTACATTCAACAATTACATTTGTTTGAAAATTTTGACAATATTTTCAATAAATTCAGTTTGTGTCTATCTTAGAATCATTGTATTCCATGAGACAACCTCTAAGATAGAGGACCCAATAGTTGAGCACCCTAACTTCACATTTCTCAAAATTCTATGTGAAAATTTCACATCACTTCCATTTTTTTACAACTTACTTGAAAAGTCCCCTTATAACTAAGGTTTCAAGTCCACATCATCAAATATGATGCCACATCAGCATGCTTTTTGTTGAGGTGTCCAAAAAGCCCTCAAAAAAGTGAAACCCATACTTGTGCACTAAATTGTGTTTTATTGATGCACTTGTGCCTTATAAAAATGGTCCCTTGTCATTTTCATGGACTTTTAGGTCTTGTTTCATGGTGTTGGAAATATGTTGCTCTAATTTTATGTTGTAACATGGCTTGAACATGCTTATTTAGTTACTAAAACTCAAAGAACGACATCTTGTGAAGGTGTTGTGAAGTGTTGTAAGACATTTCTACATTCTTCTAGACTCTATTTAATGTAATTTACCTAAAAACCAACTTTTCACTCATCAACAAGCCCTATTTTGAAGTGTTGTAAAGTCTTGTAACAAGCATTCACACTCTTCTAGGCATATTTTCACTATTTACACCCTTCTCATGCTTTATTTAATCTCTTTATGCCCTCATAAGTTGTAATTAAGTGTATTTTTGAATGTTATCCTAACAAATAACATTAAATACAACATTTTTCCTAAAACATGTTTTTAGGTCCTAGGTGGGACCCATTCACCATGGGTGGTGAATGAGTCCCCCTTGGCCCCAAATTCAAAATATTTTAAATTTCCTTTTAGGATTTTATGCAAAATCACTTGATGTCAGCCTGTGATGAGGTATGAATAGATACTAAGGCACAAGAATTGTATAAATAAGTTATTTTCACCTCATTTTACATCTCCTAAGTCAATTCAAGCAATCTCCTCACTCAATCAAGCATTTAAGCATTTTACATCAACAATTCAAGCAATATTCAAGCACTTTGAAGTAGCCATTGACATTACTTCAGACTTGCATTATTAAGGGTTAGGTAAGTTGAGAGCATTTGCATGTTATTAGTTTATATATCTCTTTCATTTCATTATCTTTTCAAGGATTTAATTACCAAAAGTGGGGTTTGACCAAGGCAAACCCCTATTCACTAACCCTAAACCATTTTTCCCCTATTGCATGTTTGTTTGCAGCTCTTTGTATGCAGATTTGACAAGTTATTAGGTGTTGAAGATTGATTCCCAATTCAACTAGGTGCTTCAAGTCAACTTGAGTCAAATTCAAGCTTGGAGAGAGTTATTTGTCCAATTTCTGCATAACTGATTTCAGCAACTCGACAAGCAAACTTTTCTAGATTTGGTGTTGTAGAATTGTCTTTTGATTTTTCAAAAATTTAGGAGAGGACTGATTCACCACCTATGGCGAATGAGTCCCACCTTAGGACTAAAAATTTGAATTTTGTTAGATTCCGAATCCCGACAGATAGAAACCAGTTCCTAACACTTTCTCACCAGGTGGAGGACTAATTCACCACCCTGGGCGAATGAGTCCCACTATGAAAATTCAGTAGTTTCCATCAGCATCCAAAACACTCCAAAATCATCACAATTCATCCAGGTGCACTCAGATTCATCTTTGTACTTTTTTTTTTGCATTATTTCTTCTTTTACATAATTATTTTCATTTCACACTGTATTTTCAAACAAGTCATAAATCTTAGTTTTTCATTCATTTTATGTCATTCATATTAGTCAATTCCATTTAGTTAAGTCCATTTACATTAAAAAAAATTGCATACATCCTAATTTGAGTGATACATTAGTATTTTTGGTCCTATCTCTCTCCTTTTAGGTGAAAAACCCTAGAAGTGCAAGAGTAGTCCATAGGGTCCCAAAAATCTATGTTTCATTTTGGTGAACCCAAATTTTGAACACTTTAGACTTTTGATTGCATTCACATATTGCATCTTAGTTTCCATTTGCATTAGCATTCAATTAGGACATCGATTTGTTATTACATTCTAGGACTTTTCATTTTGCATTAGTGAAAACTTCATTTATCTTTCATTTTTGCATTACATCTCATTGGAGAAAGTAAAATTTTTCATTCTATAGAGCATTTAAATCATCTTTAAATTTATGAAAAACACTAAAAAGCTTCATATTGGGACTCATTCGCTACCTAGGGAAAATCAGTCCCTCTACACTTTTTAGACAACATTTCTGGCATTTTTCTGGCATTTGTTTGCATTTCTATTTCATGTAGTTGGATCTCTATTACAGTTAGTAGAATCTCTATTATTTGCATCTTAGAGCTCTTAGATTAGCTTGCATTTCAATTCACCCCTCCTTTGTTGTCCCTGCATGAGTGTTTGGTGCCCTGTTGATAATACTTTAGTGAGAAGAAGTTCTAGACTCATGGCTTCCTGCGATAGCACTTTCATTGTGGACCTTGGGATCTCACGAGCTCCTACTCCTAGTATGGACAATGGTGCATTAGGCCCTAAAAATACCACTTCCATGCCTTCACCTTTCCATCCAATGAATGTTGATAACCAAAACAATTCCCTCTCACAAGAAAAGGTGATTAATATTCATGAGGACTTTGCACATTTACAACAAGACTTGTCAATTGAAAACGTTTCCACAACTGCCATGCCTACCATTAAGAATCTTCGTCGATTTATTGAAAGTGATGATGGCTTGCAAGTGATGACAATTTTTTTTGAGATTTACAATAAACATGCCTCTTCAAATACCCAATCCACAACCATTCCTCTAAGCCAAGGAGCACCACAAGTTCCTCCCCCTTCAACCATTGCTTCCATCCCAACTTATACCAATCCACAAGTCCATACAACTATGCATTAGGCTACTTCTTTCCCGATTTCCACTAGCATTCCTACTTCTTTTGTGGCATCAAAGTCCCTTCCACCACTTTCACACACCTTAGCATTCCTTTCACCTCCCCTAACATCACTTATACTCCATCACCATTTTCCCTTCCACCTCAACCCACATACCCCGATCCCCTTCTTACACAACTCCTTACCACTGTTTCATCTATACAACATCAACTTTCCACCATTAATCAAGGTCAACCTACTCCAACCACATACCATGTCCACAACAACCCCTTATCCTTAGAAATATTACATACCTCAATGCCACAAGGGATAGAAATTCCTCGGTTTGAGAAATACGAAGGAAAAGGAGATCCTATCAACCATGTTAATGCTTATACAGGTTTATGTAGTGACTTTGTCCTTGATGATAAACTTTTAGCAAAAAAATTTCCAAGGACCTTGAAAGATACTGCATTAGAATGGTTTTCCAACTTTCCCAATCATTTTATCCATTCATTTAGTGAATTGGTGGATTCTTTCATTAGTAACTTCCAAGTTCATATGACACCTAAAAAGACAATGGAAGACCTTATTCAAGATGTAGACAAAATACGGATGAAAAAGTGATGGATTTTATCTCACGTTACCAATCCTTATATACTCAAATTGATGTCAAGATTCCCGATGCACATCTACAAAATATGTTTATCGAAAACTTACACACCAACCTTTAGGATAAACTCACCATGATGAAATTTCATTCATTCATGCATTTATGTACAACCTTATGTGACTATCAAAATTTGTTTACAAGTCGTGATTCAAAATCCACTTCTAGCCAAGTTGACAAACCAAAACATGCACCAATAAAAACCAAAACAACACACAAAACTTCCGCAAACCTAATAGAGGATTTTTACAGTTTAATCTGCCTCCTCAACCTTAACCACAACTAACCCAATCCATTCCAAATCAAGTGGGCACTGTTAAGGAATTTATGCCTTATCATTATGGGGATCCGAAGAGACAATTAACTCCTTTACCTGATACTCTCCATAATACAATGAACTAGTTAATTCAAAAATGCATGCTCACTTTTCCGCCTATTAGACCACTTGATCCAAATGAATCGTTACCACCCAATTTCAAGCCTAACGCTTATTGTCACTTTCATAACCAAAATGGACATGACATTGAAAATTGTAAGCATCTAAAACATTTAGTTCAAAACCTCATTGAGTTAGGCCATTTGTCCATTGAGGGTGTTAATGATCAAGGCAATAAGTTTGTTGCACCCCCTAACTAAAATTTACAAATTTTCACCAACCCCATGCCTAAACATACTACCTCATTTGTCAAGGCTAGTGAAGCTTCAAACCTTGATATAATGACTGTTGATACAAGTAGTGAACAATATGATACAATTCCTATTGTTCCCCAAGTTAGTCCTGTGGATAACTTTGTGGCTATGATAGACGTTATCCCTCGTAAGGGTCCAACCACTAAGTCTCTTGATACCACTTTTTTTGCTAGAGACATACTACAAAAACGTCTTGATTGTCCTCTCTACATAGCTGGAAAAATCTATGATAAGACCACTAATGGGATATTAATAGATCCCACTTGTGGTGAGAACGTGATCACAAAGGAGTTTCTAGTATTACATGAACTATATCAAGATGAATATAATAAACCAACTACATGGATCAAAACACATAATGGTTTTTCCTGCCCTATGATTGGATCGATCGTGCTACCCTTACAAATAGGACCTAAAGCTTTGGAGGTAACATTTTCAATTATTCCACAATCTGACCAATTTTGTTTGTGGCTAGGCCTCCCTTGGCTTCGCTCAATGAAAGTGGTCCCATCAGTTGTTCATAATTGTTTGAAGTTTCCACATGACAATGAGATAGTCACCATACATCATAGTGGATTTGATCCTTTATCTTCCAAAGGTAACTTGTAATTAGAATCCTTTTGGCCTGAACCTATGAAACTGATCACCCCTCACAAAGACTTCTTTTTCATAGCTTATGAAAAGTTTAAAGCCAAAAACATAGCCGAATTATCTCTTCGTAACTCGTCCTCACCTACTTCCACACCTCCTATCATAGACAAAACCATGCTTCAACCTGAGTCTGAGATTGAGAAAACCTCAAACCTCCTGAAAAATCACCACTTGAGATTTCTTCGCAATCATTTAAATGACCAAGAGAACATGAAACAAACCCTGCTCAGCCTCCTTGCCTTAAATAAGTGTATAAATCTAAAGAGAAAGTGGTTGATCCATCCTCTTCGATTTTTTTTTTTCTTCCCCCTTCAGAGGTAGAAGAACCTATGATGACTTAATCCACTCTTACACCTTCACAACTCCAAAATATAATTAAATGGAACTGTGGCACTAGGGAACATAGGCATCATCATTGTCTCCTTGCTCGTAAATCTCACATAGAAGAAGATCAAGAAAATCAGCCTTTACCTTTGGGCAGGTGCATGAAGTTGGGTTACACTTTTGTGGCCAATTCCAAAAAAATTGAAAATGACATAACGCGAGTGTGCTACTGCGTTATCGTGCGCTTGCGTTATGTCATTTTAAAAGCGAAAAAAAGGTGAAAGTGATTCAATTTCTATTGTCTATTTTTCTGCTCTTCCCGTGGCCAAAAACTCTCATTTTTCGCGCTCATGTTCTAGGAGGAGGCATTCTACAAAATTCATCAACAGTTGCTTTTTCTTTGCAAAGATGGCACCACGATGATGAAGAGGTGCAAGAGGTAAGTATTGTTTCCTATTTGTTTTGAATTCTTAGTTTCAAGTTGATTTTGTTTGTTTTAGGTTAGATTTGATTGTTTTTTTTTTAATTTGTAGGAGATGCAAATGATCTTGCAAATCCTCAAAATCCTCAACAAGAAGAATAGGAAAATCCTCAACAAAAAAATCAACCTCCCCCACCAATCACTCAACACCCTCCTGGCACTCAACAAAATTTGAGTGAAATTGAGAACAACAAAAAACAAATTGAGGATCTTATCAATAGGTTGAGTGATCCAAATGCTTCAACCATAGAAATAATGACCCTAGAAAATTCAATGAAAGAGATGTTAAAAAATGTAGATTCAATAACACATCAAATAACGAGATGGCAAGATAGGAGGTAGGCAGCTAGGGAATATTATGCAGATAAAAAATCATATAAACAAGTAAAAGATTTAAAAATTACTAAAGGTGATTTATGCTCTTTATTCACTGACCCTAGAACAAATCAAAATCTTAGCCTCAATGCGAAGAGGTTTCCTATTCATTGGTGCGACCACCAAGAGATTGGGAACCATTTTTATGATAGGTGGTACTTGGTCTTTGATTACCCACCGTGCAACAATTGTGAAGTCCCCCAATATTTTCTTAGGAAACTATATAGTGAGTTCATGTTGAACCAAATCCAAAATTATTTTGATATGAGGAATTTCTAGGGGAGAGGTGGGGGGTCGGCTCAGGATAGGCCCAGTGCACATTCGAATCCTATGTGGCAAAGGAGGCGACCTCTCACTAGGCTGCCTCATGAGCACATTGTTATGCCTGTTGTTGCGAAGGAGAGTGTCGATATAGAGACATTGTAGGAAATCAACACTTTGACCTAGAGTGTCATTCATTATACTAGCTCTATTGTGCAATGCCATCCAGGGGAGTCTTCAGGTGGTGGCCTTTGAACCTATGTGTGTCAATCTTGTGAGGTGACTTATTCATATGACCCCACCGGCACTCAGGAGCCTGCTACGCATGATCTGTATGCTGCTACGGGGATGGAGAGGATGACTGAGATTTTGCATCATGCATATGGCATTGATAGTCAAGTAAAAGTTAGCATGTTCATTGAATTTAATTTTATTAAATTTAGATTCTGAAATGCAAGATTAACTAATTTATTTTTATTATTTTAATAAAATTGCAAGGTCACAGTGTTGAGACTGGATGCACCGGTCCTCCACCTACTTATTTTTGTAGTACACCTATCAGTGGGGTACGTAACTAGTAAACAATTATAAACTTATTAAATGTTAATAGCATTCTTTTACGAATGGTATTTTAAAATGTGATTTTGGATGTTGAACAGGCTAATATTGGAGGTTTCAAGCAAACACCTCCTAGTGCTAGTGGATTTACTCAAACGTACAAAGAGGTAATAGAATAAAGAGAACTTAATTAATGAATTCTACTTAAAAGATTTGTGTATTTTATATTCATATTGTTGGTTACGTTGCATTACACATCATTCAAACTCAAAGCATTACTTCAAATTCCATAACTAATAACTAGATGTTGATAGATGACAAAATTTCAACTATACAATATAGTCGTTTATAAATTCAACATAAGTAGCACGATGCAATTACTTCACATGGAAGCATGTGCTTGTAAAGGTGCACTAGCATGACAAACTATGCATGCTTGGAAAAAATCTATGAAACCATAATAGTAAGCAATAGCATAGACAAGGCAGTTAGTGATGCAGAGCATCATATCAAAACACTCAATCATCAGGGTACATTTGATGCATAGCATCCAAAAAACACCATCAACATCATTTCTTCAAGGGATTTCAATCCCAAATAGAATCAAGAGAAGATCAAATATAATTTCATCAAAAATCTACTTTTCATTCAACCAAAATCCACTCAAATTCTCTTAGCCATTCCATAGGCCATCATTCATCATTCCACTAATCAATATTCCAATTGACTCATTCAAAGAAAAAACCATATTAGAAAACTTTGACTTAATCAATTAGATTCACATCATTCTCAACCACCATAAAAACAACATAAACCTGATTATTGACACTTGAACGATTCATCCTTTCATTTATTCACCAAGGCAACAAATCAACTAAACCATACCTCACTATTATCAATCCATTATCAAGCACTATACTCACCATATTTTAACTGCAGTAGTCTATTTACAAGTTACAAACTCCTACTACAATAGAATCTTGATTATCATCTTGTGGTTAATCACCAATTTGCTCAAAAGGCTTCATAATACTCACCCATCCAACCATCAAAGTCACCAAACCTGTCTTATACAACTTAACCAAATTTAGTAACATTAATCATATCATTAGTTTGATAGTAACCAAGCACTCAATATCATCCTTTCCACTATTTCAACAAACATCTTTGTTTTGATCAAACAATATCATATTCCTCTAGTAGGTCTGTCAACCATTGAATTGGGCAATTACATTCCTATCTCAAAGCTTATTAAAAAACTCAATGCACATTTAGAAACACTTTCTAGCACATCACAACATATCCAATTTCTTAGATGTTTGACATAAAGAAAATCATCAAATTTCAGACTGTCCTCTGAAGAAAGGCTAGTAGATTAGGCCTATTTTACAAAGGAGACCCCTTCAAAACTATTCCAAATCACTCAAAACCTCAAAATAGTCTTCAAGAATGTCTTATAGCTCAATATTTCACCATTTATAGGGATTGAAAACCATGAAAATTTTCTGATCCAATAAGCCCTCGTTTATAGGGTGTAAAAGCACAAATCAAGGAGGGTTTTGTGAAAAATACTCTTGCAAACCTCTATTTCTCTGGCCACCACCTGGAACATGATTTTTTATGTCTTCCAAGACCTCTAAATTTTTTCCAAGCCTCTACAATCTTTATTTATTCATGACCCATGACTGTAGCATCACTTTGTGTAGGAAAATCCTCTATTTTCTAGTGTAGCAGCAACTCCACCATGGTATTCTTGCTTTCCCTGCACTTACAATCATCAAAACATGCAAAAAATACTAACATTAACCTACTTCACCAATTTACTTGACCTACCTTGGTGGAGTAGTGAAGAAAAACCCTATTGGACTCTCAAACTTGCTTCTAAAAGGACTCTATCAGGCACTGAAAACTGCCTTTTATTCTTTTTTTTCCTAAAACTAACCTTCCAACTCTTGAAATTTGAAAATAACTCCTCTTTACATGTATTCACACTATGATTTAACTTTGGGTGTTCCTAAATTACCAACACAAGAAAACAAAACAATGGAGTAATGCTACAAACTCAGAAACAGGGAATTTTTATTTCAAAATCTAATTACAAAAACAAAAAAAAATTCTTTTTCTCGCCTTTACATGAATTTTAAAGATATTTCATTTTCCATAATTGTCTTTCCATCAGTTGAAACTACCCCTTTTAACCCTTAATATGCCTGATTTCCTTGTTTTTGTCAATTTAACAACTTTTAACAATATTACATTATTGCATTGTTTTCATTTTCCCACTTTAACCACCTAGAACTTACCCATAACCTTAAATACATTCAAATAATACCTCATATGACCTTGAACATGCACCTTACATCATTTTTCCATGACCTTTTGTGATTGACTCAATACAAATTTGAACACTCATCCCTTTTGCAAAATTGAAAAGTATTTGATGACCTAGGTGCTCCTGCACCAACATCTAACCCAATTGAATTAAGAGAAGATAAAATTGAATAAGAAACCAAACTTTATTTCTCTTTTCATCAAAAATCACATTGTTTCATTTGTAAACCACAAGGCAAAAATAAGCCAACTCATTTCAATACTTCTTCTTATCATCCTCAAGCTTCAAACATCTTATTTATCAGCAAAAATGACTGATCTGTGCACAAGAAACCTAATTAGAGTCACTAAACAGTCCACTCTTTCATCATTCACCAAGGCACCCTTCCACTCAATTTTCTCTAGCTAGGAAAAATATTAAGCATGATAATTAGAAATATATAGTTTAATACTTGTACTCAAAATTTTGTTCATTAGATCTCATTCATTATAAGTCATGTGACGTGGATCGCTAATGTAACATTTTTGTGATTGAATAATTTGTTGTTTTATTTTCAGATGTTGGTTGTGGAAACACCTCCAAATGTTGCGAGGGCAATGGATATCGGTGTTTCATCTACTATACAATCCTCGATGGCTCTGATAGGAGAGGTATGAGGCAAATTACTAAATTTCAATTTACATTCATTGTTATGGATGTTAGTTCTAGTGAAAAATCAAACCATTATTGATTCATAGTTTAATTCCTACTTGGATAGTTTATACAGGACTTGAGCACGCCTCAGCACCGGTGTACAAATATTTCCATCATGGAGAGTGATCGTAAGATGGTCGTAAGTGATTATTTTGTTAAATATATCATTTATTATAATGTAATTTCTATATATTAATGTCTTTACTTCTTATTGTAACAGTTAAAACTTCACCAAGAGCTAAACTCTAGGAGGAGCAGTAGGAGCACTCCTCAAGCATAGCAGAAATGAGTGATGGAATTATCACCATCGGATTTCCAAACAAAGGGAAATAATTTATTTCTAGAGCATGGAGAGAAATGAATTTTGATTCCAAAGCCCTTTGTTGTATGCCTAGACATGGCAATTTTGTACATATTTTGTATTGGATATATTTGACATTGTATTCCTATATGGCATTCTCGTAAGCCTATATGGCTATTTTGTAACTATATTTTATACTTATATCGACATATATTGATGTATGCGTACATGGCTATTTGGTTAATACAAATTTTCTTTATCGATATTTGGTGTCCATATTTGAACTGAGAATTTATGACACATCTATAGAGAAACAGAGGAATACTACAAACTAAAAAACATTACACTTTTTTTCTCACTGACTTGATGTACTCTCCAACATCTCTCTTCTCTCATGTGAAGAGTTATAACTGCTTGGCCATGCCTTTGCATCATTTAGGAAGTTTTTTCTCTTTTTGACAGTGTCAACAGCATGGCTACATATAGATTAGGGAAAAGACTTTTCCTTTTAGATTAGCAATGCATGGAAGTTTCAAAAAGTATCCTTGATATTACAAAACTATATGTGTTTATACCATAGCAGCAAAAATATTTTGGGGAAAAAATCGGCAAACCAAAAGTATAATACTTTTTGAAAAAATTGGGAAAAAGTCTAGAAAAAAAATCATATTTAAAAAAAAAGGTAAAAAAAAGTAGAACAAGAGATAAAAACTTTTTTTTTTAAGTTCAAAGGAATTTCCATAGCATAGAGATATAGAGAGAAAATAAAATAAAGAGTTTAACTAATAAATTGTAAAAACTAGATTTTTGTAGTTTATATTCATATCGTTGATTACATTTCATTGCACATCTTTCAAACTCAAAGCATTGCTTCACATTGCATAACTAATAACTAGATGTTGGTAGATGACAAATTTTCAATTACAATATAGTATTTACAAAGTCAACCTAAGTAGTTATGCAATTACTTCACATTGCATAACTAATAACTAGGAGCAGCTACCAATTACATTTTCTTGTCATGGCATTCTATGAGACCACATTGATTTGAGGCATTTTTTCAAACAGTTCACTTCCTTGTCTATACTACCACGTTTTTTATACATGTCTACCAAAGAAATTTTTCAAATAGTTCACTGCCGTGTTGCTATGGCTAAAAGCCTAAAACAAGTGCTTTCGAACAAGCTATGGATGCTTGGAAAAAATCTATCAAAAGCATAATAGTAAGCAATATCATAGACAAGGTAATGAACTCTTTGAAAAAATGCCTCAAAGAAATGAGGTCTCATGGTGATGGAATGCCATGACAATCTAATGCTTTTGATTGTCATGGCATTCGATCACCATGAGACCTCATTTCTTTTAGTCATTTTTTCAAAGAGTTCACTGCCTTGTCTATGCTAACACTTTTTTCATACATGTCTATCAAAGCATTTTATCAAATAGTTCATTACCTTGCTGCCATGGCTACAAGCCTAAAACAGGTTCTTTCGAACAAGCTATGGATGCTTGGAAAAAATCTATCATAGCATAATAGTAAGCAATAACATAGACAAGGCAATGAACTATTTGAAAAAAAATTCCTCAAAGAAATGTGGTCTCATGGTGATGGAATGCTATGACAAGAAAATTGCTATGGATTTTCATGGCATTCCATCACCATGAGACCACATTTCTTTGAGGCATTTTTTCAAATAGTTCACTACCTTGTCTATGCTACCACATTTTTCATACATGTTTACCAAAGAATTTTATCAAACAGTTCACCTCCTTGCTGCTATGGCTAAAATCCTAAAATAGGTGCTTCCAAACAGGCTATGGATGCTTGGAAAAAATCTATCAAAGCATAATAATAAGCAATATCAGAGACAAGGCAACGAACTGTTTGAAAAAAATCCTCAAAGAAATGTGGTCTCAATGGTGATGGAATGCCATGAAAATCCATAGAAATTTTCATTTCATGGCATTTGTCATGCCATTCCATCACCATGAAACCAAATTTCTTTGAGGTATTTTCTCAAAGAGTTCACTGCCTTGTCTATGCTACCACATTTTTCATACATGTCTACCAAAGAATTTTATCAAAAAATTCACTACCTTGCTGCTATGGCCAAAAGCCTAAAAAAAGTACTTTTGAACAAGCTATGGATGCTTGGAAAAAATCTATCAAAGCATAATAGTAAGCAACAAGCTATGGTCTCATGGTTTTTTTTCACGCGAAAATCAACATGATTTTATTCACTTTTTTTGCAGGTTATAAACACTTTTTTTTTGGAAATTTTGTTGTTTTAAATGATATTCAAGTTTATGGTGGATTTGTTGTTTATATGATGATATGTGATATTCTAATCCTAATTCATGCTTCTAGGTTGCGTAGATATATATCTTTATTTTACATGTTTTTTGTACCAATGAGCCCAAAACGAACTAAACCCCCCTCCAAAAAATTTTGGCCAAACCGGCAAACCGAACGCATGAACCTGAACCTCAAAACCTATTCCAACACTCTTCATTTTTCCTGCACAAAATTAACCACCAAATTATGTTTCCCCTTGACTTTATCCACGTTTACTCCCTCAAGCCTCTCTTTTTCATTCAAAACCCATGTTTTCACAACTAGGGCATGTCATACCATAACATACTTTTGACTCCCCTATCCTTGCAGACCTTTTAAACACATCAAAATCGACAATTTCACCCTATTTCCAACCTATTCTAACTTATTTTCAAGCAATTTCTTCTTTTCACCTCTTCTAGCCTTGCTCTTAAGGGGCCTCAATTTTGAATTTTCAATAAGGACAGCGTTAGTAATCTCTTCCAATGCCCTTACTAATGCTATTTTATTATTCATACTCCCTATCCTACTTACATCAGGCCCATATCATCGAGACACGGCCTAGAAAATAGGTGGAATGGCCTATTTCAACATACTGCACTCAAACCCTTAAGGGATCGATCCGGTTGAACGTAGCTCAGAGCGATTCCACATGTTTGGGTGAAAAAGAGGACCATGCCTATTCAGACATGTTGGAATAATCCGTTTGGTCACACGAGTTGTGGAATGAAAGTTGGACCACTTTGCAACTTTCCATTGCTTCCATTTGACACTTTTTCCATCAACTGAAATATGGACACCACGGGAAAACCACTCTGAGATAACAAAAACCGAGAAAATTTATTGGAGAGGGACCCAACGTGATCCCATGGGATCAGACGAGAAGTTTCTAAGCATCACGGTGTCTAAGTAAACCTCATGCTGAAGTTTATAGCCATTTTCCCCTTTGGACCCTTGAGGAATCGATCCGTTTGAATGTAACTCATAGTGATTCTGCGTGTTTGGGTGAAAAATAGGACCATTTCTAGCATAAAAATTCCTATTTGAACGTGTTGGAACAGTCTATTTGGTCACATGAGTTGCAAAACGAAAGTTGCACCACTTTGCAACTTTATACTACTTCCATTTGACACTTTTTCCATCAACTGAAAATTGGACACCACGGGAAAACCACTCTGAGATAACTAAAACTGAGAGAAATTATTGCAGAGGGGCCCAACACAATCCCATGAGATTAGATGAGAAGTTTCTAAGCATCATAGTGTTCAAGTAACCTCATGCTAAAGTTTGCAGCCATTTTACCCTTTGGACCCTTAAGGGATCGATCTGGTTGAACGTAGCTCAGAGCGATTTCGCATGTTTGGTTGTGAAAGAGGACCATGCCTAGCATAAATATACATATTCAGACACGTTAGAATAGTATGTTTGGTCACATGAGTTGCAGAACGAAAGTTGCACCACTTTGCAACTTTCTACTACTTTCATTTGACACTTTTTCATCAACTAAAAACTAGACACCACGGGAAAACCACTTTGAGATAACAAAAACTGAGAGAGGTTATTGTAGAGGGGTCAACGCGATCCCATGGGATTGGACAAGATTTTTCTAAGCATCACGGTGTCCAAGTAACCTCATGCTGAAGTTTGCAGCCATTTTGCCCTTTGGACCCTTAAGGGATTGATTTGGTTGAACATAGCTCGGAGCGATTCTGCGTATTTGGGTGCAAAAGAGGACCATGCCTAGTGTAAAAATACCTATTCGAACATGTCAGAATAGTTTGTTTGGTCACACGAGTTGCAGAACGAAAGTTGCACCACTTTGCAACTTTCCACTGCTTCCATTTGACACTTTTTCCATCAACTAAAAACTAGACACCACAGGAAAACCACTCTGAAATAACAAAAATAGAGAGGTTATTGTAGAGGGGCCCAACATGATTTCATAGGATTAGATGAGAAGTTTCTAAGTGTCACGGTGTCCAAGTAACCTCATGCTGAAGTTTGCAGCCATTTTGCCCTTTGGACCCTTAAGGGATCGATCTGGTTGAACGTAGCTCAATGTGATTTCATGTGTTTGGGTACAAAAGAGGACCATGCCTAGTGTAAACATGCCTATTCAGATGCGTTGGAACAATCTGTTTGGTCACACGAGTTGCAGAACAAAAGTTGTGCCACTTTGCAACTTTCCACTGCTTTCATTTGACACTTTTTCCATCAACTGAAAACTGGACACCACGGGAAAACCACTCTAAGATAATGAAAAAAGAGAGAGGTTATTATAGAGGGGCCCAACATGATCCCATAGGATCAAACAAGAATTTTCTAAGCATCATGGTGTCCAAGTAACCTCATGCTGAAGTTTGAAGTCATTTTTCCCTTTGGACCCTTTAGGGATCAATCTGGTTGAACGTAGCTCGGAGTGATTCCACGTGTTTGGGTGCGAAAGAGGACCATGCCTAGAGTAAAAATGCCTATTTAGACACGTTGGAACAATCCGTTTGGTCACATGAGTTGTAGAACGAAAGTTGCGCCACCCTACAACTTTCCACTACTTCCATTTGACACTTTTTACATCAACTGAAAACTAGACACCACGGTAAAACCACTCCAAAATAATGAAAACTGAGAGAGGTTATTGTAGAGAGGTCCAACACAATCCCATAGGATTAGACAAAAAATTTCTAAGCATCACGCTGTCTGAGTAACCTCATGTTGAAGTTTCTAGCCATTTTTCCCTTTGGACCCTTAAGGGATCGATCCGGTTCAACAAAGGGTCTATACTCTAAACTTATCCAAACCTTACCAACTCTTGGGGAAAAAATTCTAAGGTTTCAAAAATTCAAAATCCACAATCAGATCTCAGTTATACCATCGTACAATGGGTAAACCACAAAACCCTCTATTGTAGCCTAAACCCTAGGGGTTTATTGAAAATGATACTTCCAAAGTTGACCACAACCTAAAAATTACTCAAAAAAGTTTGTGATTCCCTACAAAAGCTCAAAAAATCATAAAATAATGCTGCCCTACACAAAAACACAATTTGACTCTTCAAAACCACCATTTTTTTTAAAGAAAACTCAATTTTACACACATGGATTTCACACCCATCTCACTTTCAGACCTCCCCAACACTAAAACATCATTCCCACACCTTAATAATGTTAGTTTAGACCCATTCCTCAAGTTATAGAGGCTACAAAAATAGGAATGGGTCAAAAATCCATTTTTATTGACTCAAAACCTTCAAATGAAGCAAAGTAATCATCTCCTTCTCTACTGGCTAGAAGAATGCATGCTTAATGTTTTGATACATGATATCAGCTCTCTCATCTACTCTCATGGGTGAATAATGAAATCTAGTATGGTGGGCCTCCAAAGTTCATGTCATCTTTCTTCCTCTTCCACCAAATGCTGGCCCAATCCACACGTCTGCCAGCCTAATTGACTTTGTTTTTGAAAGCTGAAGTTTCTCTTGAGTCACCAATGTTGCTTTGTCTATCTTTTCAGACTCTTTCATTGCTCTAGATCGTCTCTAGGATTTAATCATTTGTACCACATGTGGTTGATGTGCTTTGAATCCTTGCATCTAAAGTAAATTTCCTCAACATAAATACTGCTAGAGAATTTCAATGTTGCCATTATAGTTGGTATTAAAGCCAGTACCTGCTACATTGAAAATTATCCTTATATAAGAATTCCCTCCATCTTGTTGGCTTGTAACACTCTTGATGGTGGCTACATGAAATTTGATTCTGATTCCTCTTCTACATTAGAGGGAACTCATATATCCTTGTTCTGACTCTTCTGAATTATCAAAATCATAATCACTAGCTTCCATATTCAAAAATTCTCAACCACCATCTTCAATAAATTGGCCACCAGTTCAAGTTAATTATGCTTTCATAATACTTTATATCCATGGAGTTCAACCATTCCTTCATGCCATCAAGTGAAGATTGAGGAATGGCATCAATGCGGAGTACATCCCACTTGAAGTCTTTCAAAATAATAGCCATATCAAATTCCTTTTGCCCAAGTCATACTCTCTCAAAGTTAACAATCATACATTGACCTTCTTGCCCCTCCTAAATTTTGGACCACATCCATTACCTCCACATAAAACTTGACATCCTTGGTCTTCTTGGTTCCCACACCTTGATATGGTTATGCAAATGAAAATGAAGCAAAGTAATCACCTCCTTCTCCACTGGCTGGAAGAATGCATGCTTAATGTTTTGATACATGATATCAACTCTCTCTTATGCTCTCATGGTTGAATATCGAAATCCAGTATGGTGGGGCTCTAGAGTTCCAGTCATCTCTTCCTCTTCCACCAAATGTTGGCCTGATCCACACATCTTCTAGCCTAATTGGATTTGGTTTTTGAAAGATGAAGTTTCTCTTGAGTCACCAATGTAGCTCTCTCTTCCTTTTCAAACTCTTTCATTGCTACAAATCATCTTTAGGATTTAATCATCTGTACCACATGGTTGATGTGCTTTGAATCCTTACATCTATAGGAAATTTCCTTTACATAAATATTGCTAGGGAATTTTAATGTTGCCATTGTAGTTGGTATTAAAGCTGGTACCTGCAACATGAAGAGTGATTATAATTCCTCTTCTACATTAGAGGGTCCATATCCTTGATCTGACTCTTCTGAATTATCAAAATCAAAATCACTAGCTTCCATATTCAAAAAATCCTAACCAATATATTCAATAAATTTATTTGGATCATCAATAATAGTCTTCAAAATTGGTTGCTAGTACAAGTTCATTCTGCTTTCATAATACTTTATAACCATGGAGTTCATCCGTTCCTTGATGCCATCAAGTGAAGATTGAGGAATGGTGTCAATGTAGAGTACATCCCACTTGAAGTCTTTGAAAACAATAGCCATATCAAATTCCTTTAGCCCAAGTCCTACTCTCTCAAGGTTAACAATCCCAATCTCACTGATAGCAATTACTAAGAAAGGTAATTCCACCAACTCTACCAAATAGTTTACCATAAGAATAATAAAAGCAGAGGCTTCGAAAGGAACTTCATGAAAACAAGCTCTCTAAATGGTACATATCAAACTCTAGTTCAAAATCTTTTAGATGAGGCTGCTCCCATAGCTCTCTTACTCGCTTGACAAATCCTTGAAACTCTGTATTGATTTTATTTTTCTTGTCCCTCTCTTGTTGTTCTTCCTCAATTTCATCAAGATCATACATTGACCTTCTTTTCCTAAATTTTGGACCACATCCATTACCTCTGCATATAAACTGGACATCCTTGGTCTTCTTGGTTCCCATGCCTTGATATGCTTATGCAAATGAAAATGAAGCAAAGTAATCATCTCCTTCTCCGTTGGTTGGAAGAATGCATGCTTAATGTTTTGATACATGATATCAACTCTCTCTTCTACTCTCATGGTTCAATACCAAAATCTAGTATGGTGGGCCTCTAGAGTTCCAGTCATCTTTCTTCCTCTTCCACCAAATGCTAGCCCGATCCAGATGTCTACCAGCCTAATTGACTTTGTTTTTGAAAGTTGAGTGGTGCAGGAGCACCCACACCTCACCCTCAATTTGTGATTGTTTGATGGTAAATTGGGAGGATAGTTGGTAAATGTTAGCATGTTGATGTCTTTTTGTCTTGAATAAGGTCTAATAGACCAATCTTTTATGTACTTTGGGAATTAGTAGGTTAGGGTGGACAAATGTGCAAAAGCACTCTTGAATTAAATAATTGTTGATATTGCCATAAATCAAAATTATGTAAAAAGTGGGTAGGAGTGTAGAGAAATAGTCTAAAAGTCATGTTATAAGGGTATCTAAGTGGTCCTAGGCCTTTAGAATAATAAATATTCATGATAAAGCTCATTAAGAAAAACCATTGTTAAATACTAGTATTTGTAGGCTTAATAAGGGTTTGGTGGTTCAAAGGTAGTTATGGGCATTGAAGGGAGATGATTCTCATTTGAAATTTATTAAAAACATCATTCAATCTTGAATGGGGGTTCAATCAATAGTTTTTTTGAATATTGGTGCTCTTCACAATGCCTAAAACTATGGAATTTCAACATTTTTCTAAGTTTTTTAGTTTCTTTTCTCTATGTATGGCCCAATACAGGCCTCCTATGAATAGAAATTCATGAAACACTGTGGTGGTAGGTCTTAACCTATATTTCAATATTTTTGATACACCTTTAGTTGTTTTAGTGAAAGGAAAATCCATTTTTCTTTATTCAGCCTGTACAGACCAGCAGAGTCTGAGTACTTTAATTTTTGTGATGGAGCCCTTCCTCCTACTATGGTGAATTGTGACTAGGAGGAAAGGTTTACAATGTGTTTTTTTCAAGTGTCCTTAACTCTTTTAATAATGGTAAGGTGTTTATAGGGTTGGTGATGTTGTTTTAGGCTAAGAATGTGAGATTTTGGCTTGAAATGGAGGAACCAAAGTGATGGCTTGGGAATGGTGTTGGGGGTTTGAGTAGATGCTATATTGATGATGAGATGGTCCTTGAGAGGCATTCTCTAAATTTTAAGCCAAATTGTTGAGTTTGGAAGCCTTTTTGTTGGTAGTTGTTCCAAGATGGCCAAATGAAATAACAAAGCTTGTTGATTTACTGAAATCTGATTTGTTTGAGTCTTCTCCACCTTGACTCTGCATCACTAAAGTTTCTCTTGAGTCACCAGTGTAGCTCTCTCTGCCTTTTCAGACTCTTTCATCGCTATAGATCATCTCTGGGATTTAATCATTTGTACCACATGGTTGATGTGCTTTGAATCCTTGCATCTAAAGGAAATTTCATCAACATAAATATTGCTACTCTCTAAAGGTTAACAATCTCAATCTCACTAATAGTACATTTACAACCATATTCAAAGATTTTCCTTCAAAAGGCTACAAATTCAAATAGACTTAAATAGCCTTTACAAATGATTCTACATCTTTCCAATCATGTCTAACTATTCTTTTTGTAACTAACATGACTTATTACATTATAAATCAATTGTGGATATGTTATGACCTTATTCAATTAACAAAACTCAAAACACAAAACTAACTTAAAAGATTTCTGTGAACCAAATTTGCTCAATAGCCTTGGTGCCCCTACAACAAATTTTTTTATTTCAGTAAATTTCATTACAAGTAAATCTCATTACAATTCCTTAGGTACTCTATTCTCACATATATTTTACAATGTCACTCATACATTCGAGATTCTCTTATAATGTCTACATCATAGGTTCTCATTTAGAGGTTAACTTCAAACAAGAAACTTGAGATTCCCTCACAAAGCTTCACACACTCTTTTTTAATGGCTTGAAATCAAAATTGAGATTTTTCAAGATCATCAAAATAAGGATGTTGCATTTCTTTTTTGGTTGAGATTCTCTTCAATGGCTCCAAAATCAGCATTTTCTGCAAGGAGAGACCAACCAATTTTTACTAGTTTAGTTACAGATAGGCAAAGTAAAAGAATAAAAAGAAACAGCTCATGTCCAAAATGGAAATGAAATGAAAATAGATGGAAGGAACTTATAGATAGGCATGGCAGTCTCTCAAATTAGTCACTCCTACTCATACATCTTCACTGCGAGTTCCAAGATACCTATTACACACAACACCTTTCATGAATCTAGAATATCTTGAAATTCAAGATGCTCCTATAATGTCTACATCATAGGTGCTCATGATAAGGTTAACTTCAAATGAATAACTTGAAATTCCCTCACCAAGCTTCGCATACACTTTTGTAATGGCTAAAAATCATAATTGAGATTTTTCAAGATCATCAAAATAGGGATGTTGCATTGATATTATGCCTGAGATTCTCTTGGATGGCTCATAAATCTGCATTTTCTGCAAGGGGACACCATTTAATGTTTATCAGGTTACTTACATATATGCAAAGTAAAATAAGACATGATAGCATTGGCATCAAACAAATTAACGTGGATACAAGTATAAATTAATAAGAACCATTGTGCATATACTTACAAATTAATCCAATGAACCATTCAGATCTGCTCTACTCTTTATTGTGTCAAGTATTGCCTCATGGTCAAACTCACAGACCTTCCACAAGGTCTTGTTCAAAGGTCTACCCCCATATTTTCTCAAATGAATATTGGATGCCACAACAAGGTTCGGGTAATGAAGAATCTTACAATGTGTGTCAAAGTCCTCAAACAACCAACGTTTAACACTCTTATGTGGGTATCTTCTAAGCCATGTTCCAGTAACAACAACTACGCCTGTAGGGTATTCGATGTTTTCTCCAACTATAACTGGGGCTTCCAATTTATTTTTGGCCTCAACACAATGACACAAGTAATAGTTCATTCCCTCTTCATTTTCTTCATCTACAATAACTGCATAAACATGCCCTGCATTGATATGTGCAAAAAATCACTTGAAATTAGTCAACATTATGAATACAGTACAAAGTAAGATAACAATATGCAATTTCAAAAACTAAGCAAGTAGATATATTACCTAGTTGAACTAGATCTGATACATGGTCAAAATTGACCAATGATTCCATCTGTGTTAGTTCCAATGCCGTCCAAGGGTGATATGTGTGAAGTGAGCTAAGATAACTTGTCATCCATTTTTCAACCCACTCCCCTGACTCACAATCATTTTAGGCTTGCATTGTACATGAAGAACAAAAGCATGCCATCTTACATGTATCAATACTCCATGAACCTGCATTTGAGCTAAGAGTGTAGCTCACTCGATCCTATTAGTGTACAACAATCCTCATATGGTGCAATGCTAGTATCATCCATCAACCAAAAAAATCTACGAACTGAAGATGTACCTTCATTACCTAGACCCATCAAAGCATTACACCACTCGACAATTGAACTTGCATCTGTCAACTTTTTACTGTCTTTATACTTTAACTCTTCTCGTGCTAATGCTCTTTTCACACATGCTCCTGCACCATCATGCTCCCCCTTTCCATGCCCGTCCTCACAAAAGTTACACATATGTTGAACACCTATAGTGAGATGCATCTTGCACAACCAATAGAACATGAGCGCATTCTTGAACTGTGCTGCATAATTATCCAACCATATTATATGTCGATCGTATGCTATGCCCCTCCGAGCCAAATCACTATAGAACATCTAGAAGCAACCTTGCAAGAACTCTGGAGAATGTGTGAGATCATCACTAATATAAAAGTGATACTCCCTCAGTACCTTCCTTTGGTCTTCTATACTATCAGCTGCATGAATGAATGTTATGTGCACAAATATTGAAACCTGTGTGGAGTTGTAATACTGTGACTGCACCTCACATTGTGGTTGTAGAGTATAGTTCTCTGGAAATTCAACCACTGATACTATGCTGCCAACTGGAAAGGCGTCCTTGCATAGCTTGAATTGTGTGTCCAGCCATTGGGCTATATGGGTATGCCTTGCATACTCATACACTAGATTCTCGCAAAACATGGACATAAACTGATACACTGGAATCTTCTCAATAACCAAATCACACCTTTTTTCTTGAGACCCATCTTTTGTAGTGTATACCACTGTTTTATACTTCCCAAAATCTACTAGTTTATGTCCCACCTCATCTGTGCTTTCCATATGTTGACATAGTGGCATTCGTTGCAAACCACCACAACGCTCACATGAACCATCCAAGCATGTTGTCCCATAGAATATTTGGCCATCCTCTATTTGACATAAAAAACATTATAAGAACTCTCTTGAAGATTTTGGTGGGGATTCTATACCACAATCCTAACAAATATTGTTAGTATGCAAATCTCAACATATAGAACGATAAATGTATCATAATGGTTAGCAAATTCAATAAGTAGTCTACAGGAACAAGTAGTGCATGTGTGATTTACATAAAAAGGTTTAAGAATTTCAAAAAATCTTTGAGAAATACTAATTTGAGGATAAGCATTTTGAAATTTACGAAAAAATTGGGTTTGAGCCGTATCCAAAAAATGCTTTGGATGTGGCTCACGGTTCCGACTACCGATTCTCCTTCGTATGACATCCCTTTGATTTAGAGATGGCCTTGTATTCTTCTTCCAATAATCTTCAATTAGTGTTCTCAATGATTCAACAAATTTTTTATCTTTATGTGGTAGTCTTCCCGAGAATGACCATAATTCATTTGAATCGGTGCCCTCAATTCTTTGTTGCCTTTGAACGACTTTTGATAATTTTTTTCTACTAATTCCCATTTGTTCACTTGTATTTTTAATGAGACGAGATCTCTTTGTTTGATAGCTTACCAAAGTTGATGTAATGACACATTGGGTGACATTATTATCCTTTAAGCATGAGGTCTTACCCACACTCTCATAAGCATCCATTAGATTCTTCACAATAGTGTTTTCACTTGATGCATTCGATGTTCTCAACCCAAGAGTCTTCATGATGTTTTTGTACTTTAAACCCCGCATCATTTGAACAAATAGTTGTTGACATCTTCTGGTCTCATTTAGCCTTTCAAAGAACATTTTCCAAATCTTATCAGCATATCTTCTACAAGTGCATTATGGAATCTTACCTTCCATGTGCTGCAAAATACCCTCATCAATATTAATCAAAAACTTTGGCTTTCTACACAAAATTCTAGGTGGTGTTCTCTTAGGTACATACATCTCAACATTAGCAATTTCATCAATATTTAATTGAGGTGGGCTAGATTGCGTACCTTCGACCAAGGGTGGAATAAAATATATACCTTGAGGTTCACATGGGGATGATGGCATACCTTGTTTGTCAAATCTGAGTGATGATGTACTCTCAAATTCAGATGTGGTGGATGCTTTCCAACCATACTCACTTGTGGTAGATGGTGTCCCTCCATATTCTCTTATGCTTAATGGTGTCCCTTTGTATTCACTTGTGGTAGAGGGTGTGTCTCCAACTACAGTATTTGCATCTCCCCTAGCACGACTCTTTCGCATTCATGCCCTTTGTGCTACCAATTTCTCTTCTCTTTTTGACGGTTGAGGTTCCTCTTCAACTGGCTTGTTTTCGTCAATCATTCCTAATTTCTGCTTTTCACGATATTCCCTCATCCATTTTTTCTCTTTATCTTTGAAGGCTTGGAGCTGATCATCTATTATTTTTTTCCTTTTAATAGTTCATTTCTTTGGCATGACGAATAATTTTACCTATGCAAAAAGTGCTAAGTCAAGTCAAATTAACTAAGAGTGAAGGGTTGTAAAAGTCTATTAAAGAGGGAGACCAACGGTCACCTCTTTCAAATGTTATTTTTCAAAGTTGAAGTGGTTTTTTTTAAGAGGGAAACATTATAAAAGGCCATGATAAACTTGAATGGAGGATGATCTTGGATTGGGCGTCAAACCAAATGAGGAAATGTTGAGTTTTCCTTAACAAAATTGAGCTTTTGGTGACTAAAATTGAGTTTCTGAGTTGGGAAGCATTATTTTATGTTAGATTGAGTATGAGCAGGGTATATTAGGCTTGTTTCAATAGTTTTCAAGTTTTGGAGTGTTTGGCAAGTGCTACTTTCAATAAAACATACAGTTTCTAAGCCTAGGGAGAGGGTTTTATGGTTTGGGTGGTAAATGATTGAATCTCTGCAATCTAATGCTATAATTTGAAGTTTTGATAGATATAAAGTGCTTCCCCAAGGTTTCAAGAGATTTTGACAAGTTTTGAAGGTGGTCCCTTTGTAATAGGTAAAATAAAGGTGTCTAAATGGTCTTGACTCTGTAGAACAACAAATTTGCATAATGAAGCTTATTAAGCAAACCATTGCTAATACTAGTACTTCTAGGCTTAATGAAGGTTTGGTGGTTCAAGGGTGGTTATGGGCATTGAAAGAAGTTGGGACTCCTGGTTTGAAAATGTATGAAAACATCATACAAGCCCAAATAAAGGGTTCAATGAATTGCTTTTGAGGATTTGGTGCTCTACTCAACACCTAAACTGTGGAGTTTGAAGTATTTTTTCTGTGTTTTTAGTTTCTTTTTCCTATGTACAACCCAGTATAGGCCTCCCATGATTAGAAATTCATAATTCACTATGGTGGAAGGTCTTAACTTGGACTTCAATCTATTTTGAGACTCCTTTGGTTGTTTCGGTGAACAGAAAACTCCATTCTTCATGATCAGCCTATACAGACCAGCAGGGTATGAGTTTTACTTTAATTTAAAGATGGAGCCTTTCCTCCTACTATGGTGACCTATGATTCAGAGGAAAGGACTATAATATGTTGCTTTCAAGTTTCACGTTTCTTTTAATAGTGGTAAGGCGTCTATAGGGCTGGTGATGTTATCTTAGGCTAAGAATGTGAGTTTTTGGCATGAAAAGGAGGAACCAAAGTGGTGTTTTTGAGATCTAATGAGGCTAAAGGCCTAGTGAAGGTTTATTTTGTTTTTGCAAACCCTAACAAACTTGTTTGATGCTTCGGTGAGGCTTAGAAGGCCTTAGAGTTGTGAAATATAGAAATCCCTAGATATTTATGAGAAAATTGAGGTTTTTTGTATTGGAAACCTTTTTGAGCATGCAAGGTCCTAAAACTTGGAAAAACTTTTGTTTTGAGACCTAAGTAAAAACTGTTTTTGGACTTGGGGGTCTGTTGAGAAGTAAGAAGGTTCTGTGGGGAATTATACCCAATTGAGTGACTTTGATATGCTACAACCTAAACAATGTGAATTTGTTGAAAGAAGAGGTCCTGATGAAATTGTAAATTGAAAATTTGTTTGTCGATTGGAGTTGTGTGTTTGTATGTTGCAAGCCTCCCCCTACTGCATTAGGAGTATATTCCAATATTTTAGAGACATGTATGGAAAATTTGGTAGCATAGACAAGGCAATCAGCTGGTTTGTATAACTGTTTGACAAAATACCTCAATGAAAGCTTTGGAAGCATACACAAAGAAAGTCAATTATTAAATTTAACAAAATGCCTCAAAGAGATGTGGTTTAAAAATGTAATAGGAAAGTGTATAGAATTGTGTAATTTAAAATGTCCATTGACAACCTAAGGTTGTAACTTGACAAACAAACAATTTGATCAACATGGAATAAGCAAAACAAAAAAATGAAAGCAATCCATAATAGAATGAAAGAAAATGTACAAAGACTTCACATACCTAAAATACCAAAGTTTCAAATAGTTCTACCCAATTATGAAGCCTTTGCTTCTTCTTTCCTCAAACTCCTCAAAAATTTGACTTTTTCAAAAGCTTGTTCCCCTCCAAACTTCAATTGTATATCAGTTATCACTGTAATTCAAACTTGAATTCATATTATATGTCTTTCAACGTGAAAAATCTGCTATTTCATGCAAAGGTGTTGGAAATATCATGAAAAAGGTGGTGGAATCTAAATATCATGCATGCACACTTCACTTAATCACCAAAAAGCTACTTTTTTTCGGAGCACGTGCAAAACTAGTAGAATATGCAGAATGTAGGCCGACATCACAGGTATATTGTGTTTTTTTTACCATTTTTAGTGCAATAAAAAATGCACTCGCGTTATAATGCGAGCGTGTTATTTCTTGCTAAACATCCATGTCTCTACTTATTCATAACATGCTCACGTTATAATAAAGTTAGTTTTTTTAAATATTTATAGGGTAGATGGTTAAGGGTAGAGGGTCAAGAGATAGAGGGAGTGAGTGAGAGAGAGATTCCTGAGAGAGAGAGAGGAAGGGAGTGGGAGAGAGATAGAGGGGGGAAGGGCCAAGGGTGGAGGGTAGAGGATTTAAGGGTTTAGGGTTTAAGGGTTAAGAGTTTAAGGTTTATGATTAAAGGTAGAGGGGAGAGATAAAGAGGGAGTGACTGAGAGAGAGAGAGAGAGAGAGAACTAAGAGAGGGACAGGGGGTAGGAGGGAGAGGGCTGAGAGAGAGAGGGAGGGAGTGGGAGAGAGATAGAGGGAGAGAGGGTTAAGGGGATAGGGGAGAGAGATAAAGGGAGTGAGTGAGTGAGTGAGAGACCTGAACGCACCCTTTCCCACACTCTCTGACTCTCTCCCAAACTCTTCGACCCTCTCCAACCCCTCCGACCCTCTCTCCCTCTCTCTCTAACCCTCTCCAACCCACTCCCACTATCTCCAACACTCTCCCACCCTCTCCCATGCTCTCCAAC
>VDFB02000008.1:93014339-93042389 GCA_007258455.2 Sequoia sempervirens
AAAATTTAATTTTAATAAAATTTATTTATAAAAATTTCAACCTTTTATATTATTTTCAAAAGAAAAACTCACTTTTATTATCAATCGCCCATTCAGGCTCGAAAATCAAAAAAATACAGAATATGTTTAAATTTATATATACATTTTTATATTATTTTATTTTATTTTTTTATATGCCAGAACAACAACTCAACACAGAAAATAATATAGTTGCATGAATAGAAAACAGAGTATATATATATATATAAATATATATATATAAATATATATATATATATATATATTTATATATTTATATGAGGAGATTCAGAACCAAATTAGAGAGATGGTTTTCTTTCAGAACAAATTTGAAAATACAAAATATAATCAATCAGCAAAAAAAGAATTTTCTCTCTCAAAATAATCATTTTTCACCACTATAATTCCTAAAGCTTTTCTTTTTTAACAGATTTTTCAATAATCACAAAATAGATCTGACAAAATAAATTCGATCTCCAATCGATGATGGTTTTTGTTTTATTTTCAACAATAAATTTTCACTACTGACCTATATTGAAAAGTTTCGAACAGGTTCAATGAAAGTTTTCTACAAAAGATTAAATGTAGTTTTCAAAAGAAATCATTCAAGAATACAACACAACCAAACCAAAACCCTCTTTCAAATGAAATATTGATTTAAGATATTACATGCATGATTTTCTTTACAGAATAAAAAGAATAAATAATAAATTCTATGGAACCTGGAGTCCTTCGTTTGCAGAAGAATCCCTTCTGAAAGCTCCTTTCGAATTCCTCCTGCAGCTCCTCCTCGAATCTATCTATCTTCAAAAACAATTATTTTCTCCCCCAACTTTTCAACAAAACCAAAATTCTTTTCTTTTATTTTTCTTTTATTTTTCTTTTATTTTTCCCTTTCAGATCCCAGAACCACAGAGTAGAGGTTCTCTGTGTGTGAATAATCTTCTCATAAAAAAATAATAATAATAAATCAAAATAAAACTCAATAAAGCTTCCCTGCTTTCTTTTCTCAAAAAGTCTCCTTCCTATTGGTCCTTTTTAGCTTTTAAAAGCACAAATTTATCTACAGTTTGTAATTAAAATAATTTATTTAAACAAGCTATTATCTATGCAAGATTTTGCTAATTTAATATTAGTAAAAAGATATTATTTAATTATCTTTAACAATATTTATTTAATTTAATTATTGTCAACATTATTAATTAAAAATGATTATTTACTCTTTCAAATAAATTGAATCACTTTTAAATTTATAATATATTTAAATTTAATATTCGACTAACACACAATTAAATCAAACAACTAAACAACTTTAATCCATTATCCTATAAAAATAAGGTTACTTAAATAAACATGGACCATAAATCAATTGAACACCTCAACAAAACAAACTACACAAACAACGAGAATGAAAACCACAGTCATAACATGACTCACAACAGACGACGGACTTGGGACGGGGACGCTTCCAAACCTACTCCCTTTTTCAACATTTTTACCCGTTGGGCTAGTTTATTGCTCGCCCTGTCCTGCCGAAACAGGTGGAATCGAGACTTATTCCTGCAATCCTGCATCCAAGCAAACGTCAAGTAGCACATGTATATATATATATAATCAACATCCTACCGTGAGAAGGAATTGTAGTGTAGCAGGGCACTCGTGAACGAGTGATGCTACACTGTCCTCTCACCTAATCTATTCTAACAATTACAATATCCATAACAACTAACATTTCTAACCAATTGATCATAAGATAACATGCTAATTAACTACTGCATCATAATTAATTACTAACCATTGCATTATAAAATAACACAGAATTCAAATCACATGATCACCTATACGATTATCACATCGACATTTAAAACATTAGAGAGAAAGCATTACCTAATAAAATAATCCAAACCCTACATATAGAGTATCATAAATCATAATAAAATATCAATTGTAGCAATCAATTAAACTACACAACCACACACACCAAAATGATGAATCAGTCACCATCATAATTCAGTATCACACTAACATATAAAGCAAACAATAGTAGTAAATAGTATCAGAAACATGGGGGTATTACATCCTCCCCCCCTAGAATATGGCTTACTCTAGGAAGCCAGTAACTAAACAAAACAAATAATCCTCACTAATATGGAATGCATTATCCCATGACACCAAAGTTTCATCACTTGGGTCCCGTAGAACCCGCAAACACATGATAAGCTCTACTCGCATCACCTACTATCGGCTCAGAAGCGGCTGGTGCCTGACTAAAACCTGTAGTGTTCCCTTGAGGGCACTTCCTCGCAATATGACCATGCTGCCCACATGAGAAGCAACCTGTACTCCACCCAAAGCCTCTGACTCCAACTGGTGCACTCGATTGTTGAAAGTTGCCTCGTGACGGTGCTGACTGCATACTTTGTGCCGGCTGCACAAAACGATCAGGCCTATTACGTTGCCAACTCCGAAACTTCCTATTCTGCGATCTATTTCCCTGACGAAACGGAGAGCGTTGTTGTTGCTCACCCTTAGAGGTTTCCTGATGACCTTTAGAGGACCCTGCAGCCAAGACTGGACCTCCATGAGAAACAACCTCTGAAACTGGTGTACTACCCATCTGACCTCCTATATGTCCTCCTAGTGCCATAGCTAGATTTTCTTCAACCAACCGAGCCTTCTCGACCGCTACTTCCATTGTCTTCGGCTGGAAGACTCTCACACCACCACTAATTTGGGCATTTAAGCCTCGAACAAAATGTTGTACTAACATCCCTTCATCGTGACTGATGCCTGCATACTGCTTCAACTCATAGAAGCGTCGCTCATACTGCTCTACTGACATCGACAACTGCCTAAGGTCATGGAACTCATCAGCCCTGCGTTGCCTCCAATGATCTGAGAGGAAGTGAGCCCTGAACCTGTCTAGAAACAACTCCCATGTGACCATACCAATATCAAGATGTAACTTTTGTTCCTCAAGACGCCACCAAGTAGATGCAAAACCTCGCAAGTGCATAACTGCACACCGAGCCTTGGTATTGCTACCATAGGGGTGCATCGCGAAGCATCGCTCTAAGTCAATTAGCCACGTCTCAGCCTCCAAACCTCCTCCAGAACCATCAAAAGTAGGAGGGTGTGCTCGCATTAGATCTCTCATATGGCCTGCTATGACTGCATCCTGAACCACTTCTGTATCCCTGTGCCTCGGTGATCTCTCCCTCTCTCTCTCAACCTGTTGCACCTCATCCTGCCTAGGTCCCAAACGACCAAGAATCTCTCCAAGAATGTGTTGCAATTGTCCATCCAAACCAGGTTGTCCCTGATTTTGTCCACCACCTGATGCATTGCGTTGAGGACTTAGTCGTTCCTCGTGCATTGAACCATGAATGCTTGGCGGTGACGGACTTCGGCGGTTGACTCTATGACCACCACCTCGGCCTCTTCTTTGGCCACGACCTCTACCTCGAGGCATGATCCTGCACAACGATTAAAGTTATGTAAGATCAAGAGTTACGCAAAGGTTGCATAACGGACACAACTACCCAGAGGACCTAGCGTTAGCAACCTTGGCTCTGATACCAAGCTGTCACGCCCCGCCGTGCGAACCCCAAAGGAACTAAAACAACGGAACAATTTTTTTTTTAAAAGAATATAATAACATACTTAAGTAGTATAACATAACAATATATTAAGAGGCACAACTTGTTCCAAAGGGGTACACGAAGTGACATGACTATTCTAACCCATAACACGATAATAAATTAAACCATAATTAAACAGTTACATATATCCATTCATTCTCATTTCATCATTTAAGATATCCATTAAACAATAACTACATTCATGACATAAGTACATATGATAACACATGTGATGATAAAGATATAAAGTGTTACATATTTCGATAGCTACAACATAACATATCCAACTAATACAAGTGATCGCTGAATCTGAATCATAACATGGCTCGAATATACATTACATCCCAAATAATAATAAAATACAATTAACTGAAGATACATCTCAATAACTACATATACCAAATTACATCAAGGTCACCCCATCACACGTGGGAGACGATACATCAATGATTACATTAAATACATTACAACTAAAGTATATACAACTATCTGGTACACAAGAATAACTGGATCATCAACATCTTCCAAAAGCCCTGCAATAAAGATACACCTGTAATAGAAGGGGAAACCCAACGGGGTGCGAAGCACGTTCCACCCAACCACCCCCGTGCTGAGAGTAGACAAGGAAGGGTCCCCGACCAAGCACGTCTAACAAAAACACAAAACTAACTCCAAGAAGACAACTTAACACCAAGACCACTAAATACTCAACAACGACAAAGCCAAAAGGCACAACAAACCACTGATGAACATAACAACCAGTCATAATCACAACATCAATGAAACTCCAAACATAATATCAAAACTCAAGACATAACATCAAATACTACTTCCAACAATAACCAAAGACAACCAATAAATCACTTCCAGAGGACTTCAGTAAATCAACACAAACAGAATGTTAGACGAGAGTGTCATTGCATGGTTTCACATGGATTCTCCAGACAACCTATCACAAGGTGTCGCCTCCATCTCTATATGGATTCTCCAGACAACCAAGTTGAGGTGCCACTTCCATCTATGGTTCTCCAGACAGCCTATCTCAAGGCACCGCTCCATAGGGTCACTCATGCGGAGTCATTGACCTTTCGTGAGGACAAGGTAATGACCTTGCCAACCACGGCCTTCTTAGTCCCCTTTAGTCTATGATAGCACTAACAAGTGGACGAGGCTTCACAATTATCTTGTTAATGTTTAATCCCCACCCGTGGTTTATTACTTAAGTTTTCACTGATTAATCTAAATCTATGTGGGTTACCCTGACAGCCCCTTTGTGCGCTGGCCCCCACTAGAGCCACTCTCTCTAAACACTCAATCCCAAAATAACCAACACAAAAAGTACTACATCAGCAAGACATGATTGAACCAACACATGGATCCTCCGCAAGGCATAACCATCTCGCCATAACACATGAAACATAACCACAACGGCACAATCCATCAACATGTAAATCATAACTATGGTCAACACCTAGACCCAACATCAAAATACGAGATCACAATTCATCTCAGATTCCCGCCTCTGGAAGTCCTAAACGACAACTTAAACTCCTAAATCAAGATACATCAACTCTAGGGTTTCCCACTCGATGTAACCCAAATAAAAGAAAATCAAATTAAATTAAACGAATAATCTTTAAAAGAAAGCAACTACACAACAATACCACCAAACTCTTTAAATAAACATCAATTTTTCCACAATTGAATAAATCGGTTACACGGAAGGATTTGGTTCAACAATATAATATATTTATCGTTTACACAATTTAATTGTCACATTGCAAATTTTCTTAAAATTATCGTTTAAACTTTATCAACACAACACATACTTTATATATATACAATAAAACCTATGGATTAAATTCATTATATAAAAAATATCTATTATTAAAATTTATAACATCTCATCTAGAAAATTAAATCAATTTATATAAATATATTAATTATATATATAATTATATATATATATATATATATTATATCAAATTAATTAAAAACAAAAAACAAAATCCTCAAATTTAAATAGATATTGATATTTATATATATTTTAATTATGTCATATTCGAATTAACACAGAAAATGAAATCGAATTTTAAATATGCTAATCACAAATGATATTAAATTAAAGCAGTTTTAAAAAAAATATAAAATAATATAAACTTTAAAGTCAGCCGGCCCGCGGGTATGCGCATCGACAGCTTGCCCGTGGCACGCTGCACCATGCGGATGTACCTACCGCCGCTGCCACCATAGGTCGGGCGCAAAGAGCCTAGGCCGCCAGAATGTAGCTCGGGCTATCGCAGGCACTGCGGTGGTCGCAGTTGTTGTAGTCGTGGGGGTACGGCCCGTACCTAACCTCTATTCCCCAATTCAATTTTTTTTATTTAATATTTAATAAAATTTATTTATAAAAATTTCAAAATTTTATATTATTTTCAAAACTCACTTTTATATATCTGAGAACATATTTAAAATTATATATACATTTTTATATTATTTTATTTTATTTTATATGTCAGAACAAAGCTCAACACAGAAAATAATATATTTGCATGAATAGAAAATAGAGTATATATATATATATATATATATATTTTATATGAGGAGATTCAGAACCAAATTAGAGAGATGGTTTTCTTTCAGAACAAATTTGAAAATACAAAATATAATCAATCAGCAAAAAGAATTCTCTCTCAAAATAATCATTTTTCACCACTATAATTCCTAAAGCTTTTCTTTTTTAAAAGATTTTGCAATAATTACAAAATAGATCTGACAAAATAAATTCGATCTCCAATCGATGATGGTTTTTGTTTTATTTTCTAAAATAAATTTTCACTACTGACCTATATTGAAAAGTTTTGAACAGGTTCAATGAAAGTTTTCTACAGAAGATTAAATGTAGTTTTTAAAAGAAATCATTCAAGAATATAACACAACCAAACGAAACCCTCTTTCAAAAAACCTATTGATTTAAGATATTTCATGCATGATTTTCTTTACAGAATAAAAAGAATAAATAATAAATTCTATGGAACCTGGAGTCCTTCGTTTGAAGAAGTATCCCTTCTGAAAGCTCCTTTCGAATTCCTCCTCTAGCTCCTCCTTGAATCTATCTTCAAACAGTTATTTTCTCCCCAAGTTTTCCACAAACAAAATTCTTTTCTTTTATTTTTATCTTTCTTTTCCCAGATCCAAAAACCACAGAGTAGAAGTTCTGTGTGTGAATAATCTTCTCATGAAAAAAAATAATAAATCAAAATAAAACTCAATAAAGATTCCCTGCTTTCTTTTCTCAAAAAGTCCCTTTCCTATTGGTCCTTTTTCAGCTTTTAAAAGCACAAATTTATCTATAGTTTTTATTTAAAATAATTTATTTAAACAAGATATTATCTATGCTAATTTAATATTAATAAAAGATATTATTTAATTATCTTCAACAATATTTATTTAATTTAATTATTATCAACAATATTAATTTTAACATAATTATTTACTCTTTTAATAATTAAATCACTTTTTAATTTATAATATATTTAAATTTAATATTCAACTAACACACAATTAAATCAAACACTAAACAACTTTAATCCATTATTTATAAAATAAGGTTAATTAACTAAACATGGCCCATAAATCAACTGAATACCTCAACAAAACAAACTACACAAACAACTAGAACGAAAACCACAGTCATAATATGACTCACAACATATGACGGACTTGGGACGGGGACGCTTCCAAACCTACTCCCTTTTTCAACATTTTTACCCGTTGGGCTAGTTTATTGCTCGCCCTGTCCTGCCGAAGCAGGTGGAATCGAGACTTATTCCTGCAATCCTGCATCCAAGCAAACGTCAAGTAGCACATGTATATATATATATAATCAACATCCTACCGTGAGAAGGAATTGCAGTGTAGCAGGGCACTCGTGAACGAGTGATGCTACACTGTCCTCTCACCTAATCCATTCTAACAATTACAATATCCATAACAACTAACATTTCTAACCAATTGATCATAAGATAATATTCTAATTAACTACTGCATCATAACTAATTGCTAAACCATTGCATTATAAAGTAACACAGAATTCAAATCACATGATCACCATACGATTATCACATCGACATTTAAAACATTAGAGAGAAAGCATTACCTAATAAAATAATCCAAACCCTACATATAGAGTATCATAAATCATAATAAAAATATCAATTGTAGCAATTAATTAAACTACACAACCACACACACCAAAACGATGAATCAGTCACCATCACAATTCAGTATCACACTAACATATAAAGCAAACAATAGTAGTAAATAGTATCAGAAACATGGGGGTATTACATTAGATCACAACAAAAAGCATGCAGGATTACCCATCCCACTATAAACACATAATCAAAGTCTCAAAATTCCCGTACAACCCTTTCAAAATCATGAAACCAAAACACTTGCCACATCAAGGGCACATAAAGAGAGAACATCAAATGACAATCATCTCAAGCCTCTGGAAGCCAAAAAGAATGAAAACCCACAAACAAGGGTAAAATGAAGCAACACAAGTTTTTCCCCAATAATTCCAACACAAGGATAAAATTTCCCTCAAATATGAGATTAACTCAGAAAAGCCACAAAAAAGAAGATTCATCAAGACCCATCCACAAATCAATCAACCCTAACACAAATACAATCCACATATCAACAATGGTGTCACCTCAAAAGCGAATCATAGAAGAAAATTAACCTTTAATTCAACAAAAATCACTCAACATCCAAAAGCCACCAACTAGGCATTCCACGAGAGACCTCAATTTTCTCCTCACAAGAACCCCTTAGAGTGGTACGTAAATCACCTTCACAAATTCAGCAACATGACAATGACAACAATAATCCATTTATATTCCCAAATAAAAACCAACCTACTCAACAACAAAACAATTACAATCTCAAGGTTCTAAATAACTATCCATGATTAGACACTCGAATTGTCATAAAGTGATCCACTAGCTAACAATCCAAATGAAATAATTAAGAATGAAAACTCAATTCAAGGAATAATTTATTTCGTTGATTCAAGTTTATAAAACTACCATAATGAAGTCAAATAGAGTTTACTATAATACTTAACCATGGCCAAGGATACACAATTCCATAAAAGTTCAGTACAAACACCCATGACACGATACTCAACAATTACTTAATTAGAATATACAAATAAGAGAATCATTGTTCCTAGTAAATTTCTATAAGATGTGAGGAGTTAGATATTAAGATAATATTTATTTAATTCTTAAACTAAAAGAAATATAAAAGAATTAAAAGATATCACGAAATTAGTACTATAAAATTAAATCACCAAATAAGAGAACATATAAGAAAAAGTCAATATATACTTCATATTTTAATTTTCATTATATTAAAATAAATCTCAAGTTAAAATTTTTAACCTACCTTTCCATTCTAAATTAGATACAATGATTAATAATATTCTAAAAGAACATATGTTTCCTCTTAAAGTAACAAATGTGAGGATTCTATACTTCACCATCCTTAATACATGATGACTAACTACATGGCAAGATTTCATACCAACAATTAATAACTTTATTTATTCAAAACAAGATCCTTTAATTATATATCACCTCAACCAATATCCAACCTATTTATATTATTAGCTTCTAATATTGAAATCAATCCCCTAAAACTAATTAATCAATTTCCCCTATTCCTTCTCACAACTCACTTACCTATTACCTATTAAAACAAATAACTTTCATATATTCTTATTTTATTTATTTTATGAATCTGTCATAGATAACTCTTTCCCTATTAAACATTCTAGTTTATGGACCAGCTTAATTAATTAATCACCTAAAATAAGATTACACTTTTACTTAATTCACTATAAATCCAATAATTAAGGATGAAGTCCCCATTCTCTAGAATATTGCAATATTTATAATTAATTTATTAAGCAAATAATCTAAATCTCTTAACAATTAAAAGGAAACACTAAATCTAATGACTAATTTATAAATAAGCATCTATAGATATTTATATTCACATTTGTGGTAATTGAAAACATTTCCACACGATAAAGATTGATAATGAAATAAGAGAGATTATTAAAACTTTTAAACTTCCTAATATGCTCAAGCTCGCGGCTGAGACAGGATGGCAAAGAAATCAGAGGAATCATTTAAATCTATACACCCTACCAAGATCAAGTGCGCCACTATGACAGGTTTTCACTGAAACCAAAGAGATTATTTAATTTACTATACCTTTGCAAGTCAAAAAGTTGCAGCTGTGAAGGGTTGCAATGGTTTCAGGGAGACTATTTAATTCTGAACAATGTCTCAACTCTAAATGTCGTAACAGTGACAGGTTGCCAAGTATAACAGAAAGTGAATATTGGAATTTGGAAATATCGCCATCTACTTGCATTATTATCAAATCTCACTTGTTATCCACAAGACAGAAGGGAAGGAGAAAGGTGAGGTGCAAATACGTGACTTAAGAGAAGGAGAATTAATGTACAACCTTTCCTTTTTAAACATATTTTTGTTTGCTGGCAAGTTTCCAGAGATGCGCTCAAGTTTGAAGTTTGGGAAATAAACTTCACCACGACCAATGGAAAGCTCTTTATTTTAATAGAAATTGATAATATCTTATTTTCAAATGCTGCAACTGTGATGGAAAGAGCAGAGAGATTATGAACTATTATCATTTGTAGTCACAGGAGATATAGGAAGATGAAGGCGATAGGTTGAAAACCAGATTAAGACTTTTACTTAATGCTGAGGAAGGGAAACAATAGAATCTAAAATTAACTAAATCATAAACAAGAAAGGTCACCGTTGTGTGCGGTATGGGTGTTTAGATATTTGAAGGGACAACCTTAAATAAATCTGAAACTATCTTCGCTAAGATAAAACGCATGAGACTAGAAGATATTCAATCACTAACATAAGTTATAGGAACAGAAGATGCATAATATGATTGGTACCACCAATGGAATAGGACATATAAAATAACTCTCTGAACTTATTAAATTTCATTTAGGACATATAAAATATGCAGCAAGACAACCATTGAATACCAAGAAATCCTCCCTCTGCCCTTAAATGAAATTTAATAGCACTATTAACAATTGCAAACCCATAGCAATATAATGAAGTTTTAAGAGGAGGGAAATCAAATGCAATAGAGAAAATCAATGGCCAACCTGAAACCTACGCTCAGAAATGATGAGGATGAATAGAAGACCTCCACCTCACAGCCACAGATCCTTCCTTCACACTAGATCTCCGAAAATAAATTCAGATCGAAAAAACAATATCAAAATAAAACCCATAATCTATAATTTTCTTTCAAAAGTATTGTGCAGAGCAAGTATTCATTTTTTTCAAAATCCCAAAAAAATCAATCCCCTCCTTCCTCCCCTCAAAAGCTAAATATAGTTATTATTTATTTTTCATATTCTATAGTTCTCTTCGACTTCCAATGTTCTATAGGTGTAATTTCTTTTCTTGTTTTAAAACACTTCAGCTTCCTATCTCCTTAACCATTTAAATTTCTTATTATAATAATTATCTTTTCAAGATTATTTTGTTCATAATTATTATTAACTTCAATTTAACAATTTAAATCAATTTATCTAATAATATCACTTTTACTTTTAACGAATTAGTTTAATTTGATCATTTGTTCTAAATCATTTGATTTAATTTAATTGATTATTATTTTAATTTCTAATTATATTTTAAATATCCTTGCAAATTCACTTATGATTTAATTAATTATTTAAACATGACTACTAACATTTGATATTTTTCACACAATCAAATAACACAGTAATCAATGAAGCACACACAAATACTCACACAAAAGTCTAGAACAACCGACACGGAGGGGCACTAGAAATGCAATTAATTGCATCTCAATATAAATGTGTTTTTTTTTTTTTCCAATAGAAATGTGTGCATGGATTTCATTTTAGTATCTTTGTTAATGTCGTACAGGAGAAAGACTTATTCTCCATATAAGAGTATACGATTCAAGACCTAATACAAGCGGATAGTGAACCCCCCAAAAAAAATGATAGTCTATTCACTCATTTTCACAGCTCTTTTTTTTTTGTTATGAACTTTTATGATATTAAGGTCAATATATATATTTATGTGTGAATAATAATAATATATTAGATTTATTTATTTATTTATTATTTTTTTCTCAAACAATAATAATTTATCATTTAAAAATAAATAATTGTCAAGAACACAATTACTTCGTATATTACAAGTAATCTTTAGTAAAAATAAGAATCTATATAAATCATCTAAATTTCTTATTTTAATTATTCATTTATTTCATTCACTAAAATGAATCATAAATAAAACTACATCTTATCTTATATAATATAACTAACTAAGAAAATCTTAAACCACATTTCTTAACTTAAAAAGGAAGATTTATAAGAACAAAAAGAAAAGAAACATATATATATAAAGAAAAACACATGTGATCTATGAAAATAAAGAGACTTGAGGCTCTCTTTTACTTTCCTCTTATTTATACGTATGGTTTTAGAACTCCATTTTATTTATTTTTTACTGTAAACACTATACACGAGGAAGTGTGAGGGTAGTAAAATGTTACAGTCACCTACAACATTGACTCCTTGTTTATTGATAAAATAAATAAAAAACTCTCTTACATTTGCATCTGCGACCATTAGTTTTATTTATTGGAATTACTATTACCAGTAATATTGATAGTAATATTACGAGTATCAATAATATTAATGTTGTACATATTGATATTGTTAAAATTATCAATCTCACTATTTTCTTATAATAATAATGTTGTTACTAAGAGACTGACTACTAGTATTTTATTAGTGATATTAAGGTCAATATTTTTATTCCATGCTAAACCTATCTTTACTGTTATTATTCATAAGGGCATTAATATTAATAAGCACCATTACAAAAGCCGCCTGATCAACTCCCACAGCTGCCTGTATTCATTGATATATGCACAGTTATTCCTTAGACACAAGTTCTTGCAATATTTTAATCTCATTAATCATTTTAAATCTAATTAATCGTAATTTGCATTATAACAATAATAATTTTATTAATTAATTAAATATTAACAACATTAATATTTATATGCTAATTAATCACTGCCTCTCCAATTAATAACGCTATACAGCCAATGGTTTCATTAATTATTTATTTAATACAAAACATTTTATTACTTACTCTATGGATGGATATGGCATCTAATTCTTCACCCAGCAAGAACGATTCTGCTGATTGCACACTGCTGCTTGGGTAATTTTGAAATGCTATTTTGGGTGAGTATTGAGTGTAATTGAAATATGGATTTTTTTATTTTATTTTTATTTTTCAAAAAGAAACTGCTTGATCTATTCTAATAAACAAAAACCATTATTTATCAATTAACTAATCACTCTATTATTTACTGTATGTGTCCACTGGAAAATACGTATACATTACTTCCACTAAGCTAGGGGATGGACTTCGAATTGGATCGGGTGCTCAAAGAGCTGGGCAAGCAGCAACAATCTCTCTTAATATAATTTCTTTTAAGCTGTAGACATGAGAATTAGGCGATTCAAGAGTATAATTACTTCGGGATAGTTCCACTGATATATTAGCAAATTGGAGAAGCTACGCAAAAAGAATGGTCAAGAGACAAGGGTAGAGTCGAAGCTCAACCATCCAGAACACTACACTACCACTACTCTCCATTTTGTGTCTAAATGACAACTGACTGCACTACACTATACTTCATCATGCTCTATAAAGATACCTACGATTACAACATAAGAGCTCACACTGGCACAATATCGAAACAAATTTAAGTTACCATTTCCCCCAATGGTACAACAAAATGATGCTATGACAACACCCAGCATGTAGCTTATCCTACACGCAACCCCTAAAACATGCCAACTACCAACTGCACAATGGCGGCCAGGCTTAACCATCACACACTAAGCTTTGACCGCTTAGTGTGGCTGGTGTGGGCCCACTCAAACCTTCCGTTTCCGTTTTGTTTTCCGTAGCACTCCTTGGACCCTTCACGGTGACGGTGACTGTCAACAGTTAAATTTGAATTTAGATTTTAAATCTGCATCTCCCGCCGGCAAGAAGGAGTTATTACATCTGCCCGCGCATTTGACTTCAGTGAACAGACCAAACTTGAAAAAATGGTATTTCTACAAGCGGATTTAGAGAACTACCTGTGTTGTCGTGTGCAAGCAACGCCATTTCTTCTCTCATCAACATAATCCAGCAATATCATCTTGACGATATCAACATCTTTGCTAGATGGAGAAGGCAACCCATTCGATATATTGGATTCTGTAGTTCCTTCACGGTAAGTCAAATGATCTAATCATCATCTGTGATATTGATAGTACATGTTTTTTTATCTGTTGAAGTGTTAGAAACGCCCTCTAGTTGAAAACAAGCAATTCAATGCTTTAACAAGTATGGAGACACAAATGGCCGATGAAAGTGAAGTTGCTTCCATGTTATTACTTGGTTGCCCCACAATCATCAACAGAGAAAATCAGGCATTCAAACCCACAATCATCATCGTATTGCAAACGTTTGACTGTGGAGGGCGTGTATTGAGCCTGATATACCTCTGTAATATCATATCAAATGCATTTTCTTGTGTAATTTTTTTACCTTGATAATCTATTCTGTGTATATTATATGCAGATACTAATGACATATGCAAGGATTTCTCTTGCTTATAGCCATAATACTGGTTCAGATATTTAGAGCATTCAAACAGCGAGTCTCCGCAAGAAAATGGATTTATCTTTCCTATACCCATGTTGGTATACATGTAATAAGATGCAACTTGCTACTTCCCCTTAATCACTTTCCTCCAATATTTTATCTTCTATTTACTATCTTCATTAATGTGCAGTTAGACATTAGCAATCATTCGAATAACAAACCACCCAATTATATTCATAGTCAAATTCAGAAAAAAAGGTATATAGTTATATAGATTCCTTTCAGCACTCTCAACACACTGTGCTGTTGTTTGGAATTTCTTTATATTTTTAAATATAATTACATAGCCACTATTATCCATCCTTTTAATTTACATATGTATGTCTCACAAATTTCTTGTTTACGATGGAGATCTGAGATTAGTTGAGAGGATTCAGAGCTGTTAAACAAGAATGTATCAATAATAATGCATTTGATGGCATCAGTTGTGTGGAAGTCATCCCAAACAAATATGGCTCTCTGAATTTGAATTTTTTTTACAAGAATTCATTTCAAAATACTCCCTCTCCATAGTATGAAACATTTGTTGTGTTCATTTTTGCCATTCAATTGTGAATAGATTGAATGATTAATAAAGATTTTAAATTAAAATAACAATACAATTTATATTTTTTAAAGATAAAGTTTAAAAGATTCTAGAGATGTAAATTATAAAAGGACACCTAAATCAACATTTATAATATAGGTTCTTTTATAAAAAATAAGCATAAATTTTCATTCTTGTCATTGATCCACATCGCTATTCATATAATGAGAGAAACATCTCAAGTTATAAGGTGGTAATTAAACAAAATAATTTTTAGAATTGTATTATTTCAACTTTTTTTTTTTAATTTTTTTTTCATAAATGTATTTTTCACTTATTTAAATTAATGTGTTTTTTAATTAAGCATTTACAAAGTTTAAAATTTATAAAATTGGAGGAGTTTAAAAATTTAACACTAACAAACTTAATATTTATAGATAAATAATTGTTAAAAAAAGTAAATTATTTAGGATTAAATATTAATTAAAAGGAAATTCTCATGTTCAAGGCTGAACAAATATGTATGTTTTGAAATCTTTTGAATGTGAATGATGCTAAAAAAAGGTTAAGACCTTATTGTTGATATATAGGAGATAGAATGAAGAAATCTAATAGCAACTAATGGCAATCGCACTCTTAGTTGATTAAAATGTGTTGATACAAATTCAATATTTAAATGATGTTTATAAATCTTATATAAAATTAAAAGATGTGTAATAGGTAAGAAAGAAACATTAGATTATGTTCCTAATGAGGAAGTTACTTACATTTTGAAGATGCATAAGATGAAAAATTAATGATTTTGTAACATGAATAATACAAATCAATAACCAATTCTTGTATGTTAAGAAAGGACATTTAATAGTCAGCAATGTGATCATTCTTCAATTTAAGGTTCTTATGATTTCATTGAGTCTCAATTCATAATATTTATTTTTAAGATCTTTTGGACTCAAAATTTATTATTTACAAATAGTACTCTAAAAAAGATAAAGAATTACAAGTAAATAAATTTTGTTGATTGAATCAAGCTGCACAAAGTAAATTTCTAGGATGAAAGACAAGTTCTCATAGTTTTAAAGCACATATCATAATAATTAAAACATGTATCCAATTATTCTATAGAAATTAAAGTAAACATGTTATGCATCTTATTGAAAAAAGTAATAAATCTAAAGTTCAAGGTGTTTTACATGTAATTCCAAAATGAAGAAAAGCATATGATATTTTTCTAGATGCCTGATAACAATAAAAATATAGATTTGATATCAAAATAAAAAAATTTACCTTGTAAGAGAAAATTTAAGTTACATATTAGTTTTTTTCAGTAGAAGGGTATAAGCAATTAGATATGTTTATCATTAATTGGATTCTTGCTCAATAAAACCTATCTCTTTAAATTTTGTGAGTCAAACTCCCTAAAAGATTAATGATTTACGTACTTTTTTTTTTCTTGTTTAATGGACTGGACATTGACATCTATATGACTAAACACATTACCATGCACCAAATATAAAATATCATCAAATATAGTGCATACAAATGAAAATTTCTCTATTATGCTTTTCATAAACACAATGTTTAGGAAAATCGAATTCAAGAGATCAATCTTCAAGTGTCCTCCTACTATAGACTTCAATTTAAAGTTATGAAGACATTTCCTACCAAGTTGAACTAGAATTTCATGCCACAACATGCCAATTTGACCTCACCACTATTGGGTAACATTTTTTATTTTATGGACTATTAAAAACTTCCATTTTTAACCATAATTTTTAATACAAAATTTTGTACTTTTTCTTATTAAGTACTGCATTAATACCTGCATAACCCATCTTGCTTACTAAAATAAAATTTATGGTTGCTCTTTGAGTATTAAAATCCCTTGAAAGACTCTTTGTCCTACCATCTTTGGTACAAATTAAATAAATTCATGTCATAAATTATGGAAATGAAAGATTTTCATATTAGCATCTCAAGTAAGGATCCTCTCCACTTCATTGTTTGACAAGAATATGTACTCTCATAAAGGTGCTTTGTGTTTCAGGTTTAACATTAAATCTCTTATTTTTCAGTCAACTTTTGAATCATAAGCATAAGGTGAAGTTTTAGGTCAAGGATGGATTTATTTTTAGATACAATATGATACTTGCTAGAGATTTTATGAAGGATTATTTATTTGCACTAGATGCAATTTCATCCTATATAGTTGCTTTATTTTCCCTTATAGATGAATCAATGTTCTCTAGTATTATCGATACAAGCACCTTTCAACTACCTCTCTCCATCAACTCAACTCTAAGGATATAGTAAGTGCACTTTTTCATCTTTTTCATTTCTTGCCTCTATGTCCTTGATGTCTTGCAAACAAACAACATTGAGACCCATTCAAGTTGAGTGACTTCCATTAAGGATCATCTTGAGGTTGTGCATACAAATCTATGTGGACCTTTTCCTCATTCCTTTCAAGGTTGCAAATAATTTTAGTTGTTAATGGGTGATTTCTTATGTAAGACCTGGGTGTTCTTTCTCATGAAGAGTGAATCCTTTGCTCAATTTCAAGAATTCTACTAGTGAGTTGTATGAGAGATAGGCCAGTCTCTTCTTCTCCTCTACTCAGATCAAAGGGGGAGTTCACATCAAAGGAGTTCTTGTCATTCTTAAAGTTTCATGGCATCAAATAACATTTGAATGACCCCTATACACCACAAAAAAATATAATTGTAGAGCTACATCATAGTCACACTACCATGGATCTTTCTTGGTGCATGCTTTCCTTAGCTTGGTTTAAGGATCAATTTTGGGTAGAAGAAGTTTAAACAACTGTTTATCTTCTCAATAAGGCTCCTATAATATATTACAAGATAAGACACCAAAAGAGGTATGGAGTGGTTTTAAGCCTTCATTATCTCATATTAGAGTATTTGGCTAGACTGCATATGTGCATGTCTCATTTAGAAAGAGGAAAAATAAATTGATTTCAAGATACTCCAATGTATCTTTTTGGGGTGTACAATATAACTTCAAAATATTATCATCTCATGGATCCTAAGACATAAAATATTTATGAGATTTGAGACATGGTATGTGATGAGTCATCATTTAGCTTCTTGACACATAAGGAAGATACAACCACCTCTCATAGATTTCTCTCATAATCAAATAATGAGAATGAATATTCTACTCAAAAAGAAGATGAACTTTTCCCTTTGGAATATTATTCTTCACATCAACAAAAACATCAATGTCCGAAATGGGTCTAAAATTCCATTAACAACTCCTATCTATATTCTCTTCCAAATCTATCATGAAGAGTTAGAATAGGAAGACAGGTGAGAAATGAGTTGAATCTTTCATTGTTGAGTTCAGTTAATGATAGTACTAGGATCGATACAATTTAAGAGGCTCTTAGTCAGGAACAATGGAAGAAGGCCATGGATGTTGAGTACAATTCTCTGATAGAAATCAAACATGGGCACTTGTCAATCTACCTACAATAAAGAAGCCCATAGACTATAAATGGGTTTTCAAGAAAAATACAAGGTAGATGGATACATCAACAAATATAAAGTGTCACTTATTGCAAAGGGATATTCTCAGTGGGAGGGTATTGATTATGAGGATACCTTTGCACCCACTACAAATCTCAAAATAATTAGAGTTATTTATGCACTAGCAACACAAAAAGTTTGGAAGCTTCATTAGATGGATGCCAATAGTGCTTTCCTTAATGGTGATCTATAAGAAGTATACATGACCCAACTAAAAGGCTTCATTAGTAAACCTATGTCTACTCCCATGAGGAAAAGGTTTGCAACTATCTCAATTCTAGGATTCACCTCAAGTACATGCAACTCTCTACCATCAAATTGTTGCGAGTCTCATTTACTTGACTTATACTAGACCATATTTATGCTTTGTTGTTAGCTATCTTCCCAAATTTATGCAAGAGCCAAAGAAATTACATTGAGTTGCAAATAAGCATATTTTGAGATAATTTTGAGGTACACTTAATTATAGTTTGGAAGACAAGAAGAACCTTATTTTCTTCTTGCGGGGATATGTTGACTTAGACTGTGTTGGATTTGTTGATGATAGGAAGTCAACTAAAAAATATATTTATCATCTTAGATCCAAACCTATTTCATGGATTAGTAAGAATAAAACTATATTTTTCTCTCATCCATTGAGGCTAATTTCATGCAACACAAGGAGTTGTGTGCAAAGGGTTTTGGTTACATCACATTTTGGTTGACATGGTCATACCTTAAGAAAAGCCAACTATTATTTTTGTGATAATCAAGATGTGTTGAAATGTGTGGAGAAACTAGTGTTTCATGAAAGAATAAAGCATATAGGGTTTTAATGTCATTAATTTGAGAAAAAAAATTACACCACCACATTCAGCTCTCTAGTACTTCCCAATGGATTCTTAGATAGTTGATATCCTCACCAAGTTTGTTGGAAAGGTAAAATTGGAATTGTTTCAAGGGTACATTTGTAAGAATAATGTAATAAGGGGGAATATTAGCATAACATTATTACATTATTATACTAGTAAGGGCATATGTAGTTGAGTGTGCAATTAAACTATTTCTACTTTATTCAATCACTTCCTCCTTCCTCGTTGTTTCTTTGTGTCATTCTTCTAGTTCTATGAGTATTTGGGGAATGATAATAGTTCCATGCTCTATGAAAACATTGTAGCATAGACATACTGACCCCAAATCCATAGATCCCTTATGTGTTTGTGGGGGAAACCCTTTCTTCCTATTTTATGACACAACTTGCTTTAGAAACATATGACTTGGCATAGGGTTTTATAAGGAAATCTCTAATGTCTTAGGCTCAAAATTTTTGGCTACTTTAAAGAAATTTCTCACAGTGATGGTGTAGCAACCGCTTTAAAGTGGGGGCATACAATGATGACATCTTTTGGAAAAATTCATGGCATGGTTTTTCTTTCTTCTTGTGATGTGTACTCTTCTTGGCGGTGTCATTGGGTATGATGCCATCCAAGAGTGTACGATCCATTATCATGGAATTATGTGAATGAGGCATCCCATGGGTGATCTGACACCTTAATTTTTCCTCTCTTGGAGATATTAGGTACAATGCTCCCTAAGAAGAAGACTATTACATGAATAAAGCAAAATACCCTTTTACAAAAAATTTACATGACATTCAAAAGCATTTACAAAATCATTTTCATTGTGGTGCTTTATTAAAGTTATCAGTAGGATAACTTTGGTATGGTTAGTATGATGAGAAGTCAATACACTGGCATGGCTTTCTCACTAAACCACTTCTTTGGGATAACTCACCTAGTGGAAAGACTAAGGTTCCAATACCCTAGAGTGAGAATACATATTTTGGGACAACTCACCTAGTGGAAAGACTGAGGTTCCACTGCCCTAGAGTGAGTAGCATGTGTTATGGACAAACAACCACCACCTCACATCACGTTGAGTCGATTGTGCTTGATCCCTTATTTTTGTTTATTTTTGGCCTTTGATAGGGTATGATCATATATCTATGTAATTGTTGCATAATTAAGTGTCTTTAATGTCTACTTTAGTATGAGTTTGACATGGGGTCATACTCTCACTAAAGTGGGGGCAAAATGTAGTAACAAAAAAAGTAGCCTTTTCCTTGCTTGCTTGGATAATTCACATTAAAGGTGAACTAATGGTGTCTTGGAGTGGTGTTGTAATGTGTTGTACACATTCAAACTATTTTAGGACCTTTATTTAACTAAATCATGCTTCAATTGGTCCTTTTTAAAGGTGTAATGTAAGGCCCAATTATTTTTGTAACTTAAATCATGTTATAAGTACCTTGCGATAGTTCTAGTTCTATTTACCTTGAAATAATTAGCTTAGATTTGGATATGTAATTATTGCATGCATTATTTTGTATTAGCTAATCATGGCACAAGGAAAACTAAATCCCATAGGTTATTGGCGACTATGGTATCAATAAGAGTAAGGTGATCTAAACCTTACCAATAAAGGTGTGTTGACCTCTAACCCTCAATAAGTTTTGGTATTAATATGATCACTCTTTATTGAAATTGGGCTATAAGTCCATTGATATTTCTCCTTTAGAAGTATGTTCTAATCAGGTTGGACTAACTAATTTTGGAATGATTGATAGTGGAATGATTGATAGTAGATGATGTCATTATTAAACTTAATTGTGCAATGGCTATGTTATAGGTAGACTAAATTGAAATTACAATTATTTCCATAAACATGGAATTATGCTGAAGTGATGTGACTCACCATTATTGTGACTCAACATTATTATTTTATGTAGGAAAGATGAAATAACTGTGTTGTAATGTTAATAGATGTTTCACTTTTGGTTGAGATGATATTTTGTATTCAATAATTATATTTGTTATCATTTTTACATTATACCTATTTGGATGTATTTGGATGTATTTGATGTGTGCATTGAGTGTGCAGAAATATTTATGAGATTAGCCAAAGGGAGAAGGTGAGACCAACCAAGAATGTTAACCAATCCTTGCTGAATACCTTGTGAAGAAATGCGAATTTATTTATTCCTACCAAACCCCTTTTATCACTTACAACTAACTTACAACTAATTGTGGAAACCCTAAAATAGGTTTTTTTTTTAGGTTTATTTTTGAGTAAAAAAATCCTGGATCCTCAGGGCTTAGAGGAGGAAAAAAAAAAAACTTTTGGGGAGGGTTGGTATGACTGGGAATATAGAGGGTTGTGTACATGCGAGAGAAGGGGGGGGGCCTTGGGAGGTTTTATGATGAGAAGGTGAAGGAGGCAGGGAGGAGTGATGGATAGAAGGACTTCTATAAAAATGTAAACTATAAACCAGTTACAAGGTAAGCCTCCTTATCCAATGAAGAAATGGTGTGCATTATACTCTTCTTATTCCTTGGTAGGTTTGTTGTGGAAAATACATGTTTGAATGGCTTTAAAAATCCCTATGTTTATACATATTCTGGTTTTTGTGTGCATAACTCTCCTTGTTCTGTGTATATACTTGTTCTTGTTTTGTGTATACCTATTCTTGGTCGGTCTCATAAGCTTGTTCTGTGTATATACCTATTCTTGTTTTGTGTATACCTGTTCTTGGTCCATCTCATGAGCTCGGGGGAATGGGGAGAGTCTTCTAGGGCTTGATGACCCATTTTGGCTGGGAGGAGAGCTACCTCCCTATGGCTAGTCGATTTGCAAGGAAACATGTTACAGATGAAAACTCCAGGTAGCAGCTGGAAACTCCCATCTATCGGCTACGAGTTACAGATTTTGTGGAATTGTGAGTATGTATTCAAAAGTAATTTGCTCTTTTTTTTTTTGTAAAAGGGAAAAATTTTGGAGTTTCCTCAATAAGTAGGCTGTGATTTGGATGATACGGTAGAAAGCAGATTTTAGATGAACAATAGTACGTTGTAAAAAAAAAAGAAGGGAAGAAATTTGAATTTTTCTTCGAAGTTTATGTTCAATCTGGTTGTAAAGGAAGCAGGAAAGGTATGGATAAGGGAAGAGAGCTCTGTATTATATTTATGAATTTATCTACCCCATTTTATCAGATGCCAAAAGAGTTTAATAGTAACCCTATCCATCAAAATAAAAGAATAGAACCTTAGGCAGATTATTTTGAGTTTATAGATTTAAAGAGAGAAATGACTGTAATGATATCAATCTATGCGATGTGAACTACTGATATAGTTTTGTGTTGCAAATGCATGTAAACCTTTCCTTCCAATAGAATTTCCTTCTGGGCATCATTTGAAGTGGCCTACGAATTTTGGATATATAGTAGTTTTGATACCCTAGTCCCTGCAGTCAAATGCTAGGAAATAATAGGAAAAAAAAAAGAAAATACAGTAAAAAACTGCATAATGATTAGCAAGCCTTGTGCGCCGTAGAATTCCTGCAACACAAAAATAAAATAAAATAAATATTTATATGACAGTATTAGTCTTGAAAACCAAAATCAATGGTATTGAATAATTTGTTAGTTAACAATGAATGAACAAGTGAAAGAATGATAACAACAGGGAAAAATAAAATAGACTCAAGTTGTTCCCTCAAGGCGTCACCTGTGAAATTGGTCTGCAAACCATTTTACCGTTCTCCCACTCTCTTAGCAATGGTTCCTGAATCACTCCTCCACAGCGCTGCCATCAAGTTCCTCAATTTGTTCCTAGCCATGGTAGATTAGGGTGTGTCTTGTTTCTGTGGTGGACTTGAGAGAAAGGTAAACCAAAATGAAATATGTTATTTTGAGTACGGGTTCAACATAGTTATAAATGTGAGGGACTGTTGAATTATGGCAAGTGTATGGTGTTGGCAGCTTTTCAGTGCTGCGTGTAAGTCGCGTGATCTTCTGTGGGTGGTTGAATAAGCAAATAAACATTGATAGTTTACCTATCCTCTTGTATCAAAAGTAACCTACAGCTATTCACCATATTCCTCTATAAAATAAACACCAATAAAATAATTAAACTGAATAGAAGATGCTGCACAGGTGGAATTTAATAATTTCACTTTTCAAGTAATATATATATATATATATATATATATATATATGAGTGAAGAGTTTGAATATGCCTCCTCGTGAAAGTAATAAATGATATTTCTTCTTCTAGGGATACTGAACAAAAAAAAGGAATGAAAGTGATGCAGGCCTATATTATTAGTTTTCCTCTTCACTCCTTAATATGATCGAATAATATATGGTTTCCTGTCTATAACAGACTTGTCTCATTCAAAAGTAAAAATGCAAAAATACTTATTGCTTGTCTTTCTTATAAATTTCAATACCTAAGTCACTGCATAAAAACATTTAATTAGTGGCATGCTAATTTGGACGCACTAGTAGTGTATAACATATCAAATATCTTCGGAATCAGCTTTGTCTTGGCTGGTGGTGCGTGGGAGAGATAGCATTATATTAGCATTTTTTTATATGTCACAATTGAATGCATTGTATTCGATGTAGTCATTAGTGGCAAGGAGAGATAGGGTGTAAGAAGAGGCAAAATCCTCTATAACTACCACCTGCATGCTGGCCGATTAATAAATGTTTAACAGTTACAGTAGGGAATTTTGGGGTAGAATTAAGTTTTCACCAACTACCTACCCCCACTCTTATCTGGCTGAATCAGTTTTGTCAACTCTTTACCCAAGAAATTAATTGTCAATTGCAGGGGAGTAAATGCTACTCAATGCCTCATCACTTTGTCATTTTCTTCGTCTTTTTTTGCTTTTCTGTATGTGGTTGTGAGCAATGGCAGATCAGTGACATCAGAAAAGTAAGTCATACTACCTCTGAAAAGATCCATTAATATTCAATTTTCATAAATATATTCGTGTCAATTCCCTTATTCCGTGTAAGATCAAAATAACATCAAGTTGGGTTTGTCTTGAAGAATGTTGCCTATAAACAAGCTTTGCTGTTTCAATCTTTCTGTCCAATTGCACGTAAATGGAATAGTAGTATATTGTCATTCACATTTTTCTTTTGTGTAGTTCTTTTCTCTCAAGAATAATTTTGTATCTGTCAAAATGTCATCATTAGTTGAATTAAATTGTTCACGTATTAACTCTTTTCTTATTTTAAATACAATATTTTTTTTATCTATATTGCTTATCCTTCTGGTTTACTGGGCATCTCTTATTTGATGCAAGCATAGGAACGATGGTGTGGATGGGCATTATTGCTGCATCTTTATTATAATTCTCATGTGTATACTTCCCCGAACTATTAATGTGTGTTTCTTTTTATTAATAAACCCCCCCATCTAAAGCTACACGTTGAGGAGCCACTTTAGCATTAGAAAAATTAACAAAAGATAAAAACAAAATAAAGTAAGGCTAACAAAAATAATTTAATAATAATGTATCATCAAAGAATTCTTAGGTTTTTAGCTAACTAGGTTATCATGTTGCTTTTCTCCCAAATAGTATGTGCAAATGGCATTCTTTAGTAGGTAAGTCATTTCCAAAAGTTGTAAAGGTGATAATTGTCACTAAGCTAGTTTACCTGTAGGCTTACGAGTCCTTGTCTAATCTTGGTATGCACTCATAATCATATATCAAACATTGGCTTTTCTCTTTATCTCTATAGGGTGCATGTGATGGTATCTGTGTACCCAACCTCACTACCTGCGCTCACCCCACTCTTGACAATGTGTCGGTGATGAGGTTTCACAAGCAAGGTCATTCGATACACATTGTATGTAGCATGCACATGTATGGTTGTAATTGTTAGTATTTTCTATTTTTAGAGAAAAAATTGTTAGTTGTGTTTTTACCCTAGGGTTAAATACCGGGCATGACATTGTGACACACTTTCACACTTTTCTAGGAATTATTTGCTTAATTAAGCCTAATGGGCCCCCTTTCAATAAAAATGTACATAATGTATGCCTTTTTTAAGTTTTGTAAAGTGATTTAAATCACTTTCACACTTATAGAGGTGGTCTTAATTCATTTTGGTTAATTGGAGTTATTAACCCCATTTTTGGTTCAAATTTAGGCCTTAATTTTGACACCTCCCGAGGATCCTTCCTGACAATCATAAATTAAATATCAAATTATTTCATTGGGAAAATTTAGGTCCTTGTAAGCTAAGACATGACCCAGTTTCCCTTAGTGGTGAATGGGTCCTCTCTTAACATGACCCCCCTTTTATGATGATCTGGAATGGGTTTTTGGCCTTCTTTCAGCTCCCTGAAGCTTGGTCCTAGAAACTTAGCTAGGACCCATTCGCCTTTGGTGGCGAATGGGTCCTCCCTTAATGAGACCCTAATTTTTTAATTTTATTCTTGTGGGAATTTTAGTACCTTTCTTTCCAGATCTAGTGTATGCCTTAGTTCTTTGAATTTTGGGGATAATCTCCTAATTCAGTATAAATAAGGGGTTAATTCACATAGTTTCACCTAATATTTTCAAGAGAGAATCCTAATACTTCACAAGAGCATGATAGAGCATTTCAAATACATATACAAGGCATATTTCAAGTCATTATTACAATAGGGGGATGGCGTGATGGTTTTTCTCTCTCTAGGTCCTTTTCGGCATAATTATCCATGAAAGGTATAGCATCCATGGCTCTTCTTAGCACAAATTTCATGAGTAGTTATTTCTTGATCACATCTTTTTGATTTGTAACCCTAGCTGAGTTAGAGTTAGTTACTATTCATCTTAGTTATGCCTGAACTATAAAGGTAACACTTGTAAATTTTAAAAGGGTTTTTCCTTAGGACTCTCTATGGTTTTTCTATTGTAGACACTACATTCTTTCATTCTACCATTGTAAAGATTGCTTCTAAGCTTTTATTTTAATAAAGTTCAGTTATTATCATTGTTATTTCTTGCATTTTTGTGTAAATTTTTTTTACCTTCATGTTTGAATGTATGTTTTAGCTATTTTGTTGATGTATTATGTTGTTTAGAAGTAGGAAGACACACATGTCTAATCTTGGTGCATCACCTTCCTTTCATTTCATGTTCTCCTTCTATATTTTTTCCCTTGTGATTTCTTAGATTAGGGTAGTGATAGGGTTTTCATTATGTTGGGTTGGAACAACACTTTGCACTTGGATTGAAAAGGAAGCCAACCTTCTTTTGAGATTCAACCTCATATGTGCAAAGGTCCCACACCTTGAGGCTGTTTCCATTGTGTCATTAGAATGTTGAGCTCCATGCTCGATAGGGTGCAATTTCATGTGACTAGTTTTTGGCATGCTCGGTGGGACAATTCTCTCCATTGAAGAATTTGGTCCAAAAGTTTTATGTTGCACATGTTAAGGGTAGAACCATTGTCAACAATGGTCCTCTTTATCCCAATTTGATTATGTTGATCTATTATCATGAAATATTTTTTTTTTGTTCTCTTCTAATGAAGGTAACTCATCTTGATGGAACATAATGTCTAAGTTGTTCAGTTTTATAGCTTGAATTTGAGCTACCACATTATTTGATTGCACATTAGGATGGGTAGGAACTTGTTACAAATCACTTTGAATCATTATGATAAATAGGTGAGGCTTGACTAAGATCTCATAAGGATATCTTAGCAAATGTTCAACAAGATCATACTCCTTCCTACTATGCGAAGGAAAATGAGGGACACTAGGCAAGATGGGTTGAGGAAAAGGGAGGGATGTTGAAGTTTTTTTTATCTTGGTTGAGGATTTTTTATAGTGTTATATGTATGATAAATAGTATTGCAATGTGACTGTTGTGAAATATTATTCTTAGGTGGTTCGAGGATGAGGATGGGTTTGATTTGAGTTTGTGGTTGTTGTGAGGATGGATAAAGGATAAGTTCAGGCTCAAGAGAGTACTTCAAGGTATATCTAATGTGCATAACCTTAGAGGACTTATCCTTATTTTCATGATCTCTTAGTGAAGGAGAGTCTAACGTCACTTCATCATCTTCATCTAAGGAAACCATATCACTATTGTCAATGTTGTCATTTTCTTGTACCATGATATCTTCCCTAGTAGGAGAGTCTTTAGGAGAACTACAAACTAGATGTGCATGACATTCAAAGGTTGGCTCTTCTAAAATAACTTTATCACAAGTATGGGAATCATCAATGGTTGGGTTTTCTTATTTATTGACGAGATTCTCTTGTTCAATAATGTTTTTCCTAAGGGAAGAGAGACAAATAGGACTCTCATAACTCTCATTGGTTTGATCTTATAATACCAAAATATCTTCTTCACAAATAGGAGAGATATTAGGAGAATAAAAAGTATGATTATCATGGCTGGGTATGTGCAGGATCATGATGGGCCAAACAGGCCCTTAAGTGGCAATGAAAATTCAGAAAAATTAGAGTTAGGCAACTTGACGTAAAAATTTGAATAAGTTATCTATATTATTTCAAAAACATGTAAGAATATAATCTGTGGGAAATTGAATGTAGTTTCTAAACTACTAGGTTAATTTTTTTAAAAACAAAATCTATTTGGTGAAAATTTGAAATTTCAATCTGATATTACTT
>VDFB02000008.1:93049358-93066810 GCA_007258455.2 Sequoia sempervirens
TATAAACCAAATCATATATTCTAAACTAAATATATTAAAATAAACTATAAACTACAAATGAGATATATTGCATATGTTAAATCATATGTTATAAAGTCTTGACATTTTTTAAAATGCTATGTAAACAAATCAGATATCGGATATCCAATTCAAATCAGATATCCGATTTAAGTCCGATATCCGATATGTTTGACACAAAATTCATTACCTAGGGAATAGGTTCGGGTTTGCTTTGGTATTTGGTTAGGAGATGCCAATCCTAAAAAGTCAACACAAAAAGCGTGTTTAACTGCTTACCTTGTTTTTTCGGACTTCGCCCATGTGGCTGACGACTTTATTTTTAGCCAAAATTGATAAAATGAAAAGGGTTTGTAGAGGAGATTCTTAGCTTTTTTCCAATATAAATTATGCTTTATTTTGAATTTAATAGATTATTATTATTTATTTTCTATTAGAATTATGACTAAAGTCTTGATTGATAGGCTGATTGTAAAACATCTATAACTTTTCAACGGTATCATATTTTTGAATCAAACATGAGCCTCTCACATTCTATGCTTGAATAATATAGGATTAAAAAAATAAAATTGAATTTCATGAAGTTTTGACCAAGTTAAGGTGAGCTAGACATAATGGACTTTTTATGTATTTTTAAAAGTTGTATCAAAAAAATTCATACTAATTATTCATCAGAAAAAATTACAAAAAATATACTACATCCGTATTACTTTATCCTCTATTTATATATAAAATCTCACAAAAATTATCATTTTATTAAGGTTAGTGGTCGATAGATACCTACTTATTTTTTTCCCAAATTTAAGTAATACTGCATTGAAATTTCAAATTTTCACCAAATAGATTTTGTTTAAAAAAAAAAAAACCTAGTAGTTTAGAAACTACATTCAATTTCCCACATATTCTATTCTTACATGTTTGTGATTTATAACATAGATAACTTATTCAAATTTTTACGTCAAGTTGCCTAACTCTATTTTTTTTGAATTTTCATTGCCACTTAAGGGCTTGTTTGGCCCATCATGATTCTGCACATACCCCTTTTAGGAGATGGACTAGGGTTAAGGACCTATTTCACTCTTAGTTCATTAAAGGAAATCGTAGAGATCTCAACCCAATGATTTAATTAGGAAAAGAGATTGCTACAAGGTCTCCTATGGTGTGATTAAAAGGGAGCTCACCACTAAGCTAATGCTTAGAAAGAAAGAAATGAAAGTAATATGCAAATCTAGCTATGTAACCTAGAAAATTAAGAAAATGAAATTAGATTGATAAAAGTGAATGAAACAAAAAGGTACCTAGAAGAATGATGTAGTCAAAACAAGGTTTGAAACCCTAAAAATATAATTTTTGAGGTACACAGGGACTCATACACCAGGCTGGGTGATTTAGTCCTAGTCTAGAGTTTTTGGGTAGACTCTAGAATCTCCTTATGACTGGTTTGGATATGCATAAATCTAGAAAAAAGGTTGTATAAGGACTCATACGCCCAGACTGTTGCAAAGTGTCTTACTTTTTCACAAAGTGTCCCAAGAGCAGAATCTTGAATTGCAACTTTGTGAGCCTTTGATGATAGATTAAATAAGAAATTTCCCACTAATTTCATGTAAATAGGTTGGATATCTTGCTCTAGTTATGAGTTTCTATGATCCTTGACAACTTTGCTAATTTTTGCAACTTTGCAACTTTATCTTCAAAGGTTATTTAAGTCTCAAAACACCTAGATTTGCAATCACACATATAGAGGAAAAAATGTTGATTTTTTAGTGGATAGGTGCTAGCCTTGGTCAAACCTCGTTTTGGTAATCACACCTTGAAATGAAATCAAATAGAATGAAGGAATGATGAATGAACAATATGCAATGTCGCAATTCACCAAAGAGAATGAATGAGGAAAATTAAGAACATGAAATCATAATAACAAAAGAGAATGAAACATAAAGGTACCTAGAAGAATTATGTAGTCAAAACAAGGTCTAAAACCATGAAAATATTCCTTTTGATGTGCACAAGGATTCATACACTAGGTTGGGCAATTTAGTCCTAGTAATAGGGTTTTTCCAAAACTATGGTATCCTCTTGTGATCTTTTGTAGCTTCTCTCCTATCTAATTTCCGAGTCTGAAATTCTGAATTGTGAGTTGTAGGCGAGTTTCCATGAAGATGACAACTTCTTGACAACTTTGACAACTTTCATCAATATTGCAATTTTTTCTTCAAAGGATCTTCAAGTCTCAAAACAATTAGATCTGCAATAACACATGTAGAGGGAAAAATGTTGATTTGTTAGTGGATAGGGTTTTCCTTAGTCAAACCTAATTTTGGTAATCAAACCTTGAAATGAAATAAAATAGAATGAAGGAATGATGAATGAAGAATATGCAATGTTGCAACTCACCAAACCATTGTAATGAAGGTTGTAATCTTATGTGAAATGGCTAGCATGAATGTAGATCTTGACTCTTGATTGAATGCTTGCTTGAATCATGAAAACCTACATCACAAATGTTAGCTCACAAACACACATGATGCATGTGATGACTTTGACATGATGCTTGAATCTTGAATCGATGCTTCAAAGTGCTTGATAATCAAATATTGAATGCTCTTGATCTCATAAAATTTCTAGGATACTTTCTCATAAAAGTTGCTAGAATGCTTGGATGCTTAGATCTTGTTAGGTAAAAATATGTGAAATAACCTTGTATTTATACTTTTTAATGCAAAATTTCTCCAAAATACAACATTGCAATCCAACATTAGATCTAGGAGAATAAAATCCCATCAAGAATTGAATTCAAAATAGGTCCAAGCTAAGGTGAGATCCATATTCCAATTGGGGCGTATGAGTCCCAGTAGCCTAAGCTTGGGACACAAATTTCAAGAAAAGCTAAGTTCTATGCAATATTCAAGGTCAAGCCTTGAGACCTAGGTGGGACCCATATGCCCAAGGTGGTGTATGAGTCCCAAATCACTAGATCTAGAACGCACAACCCAAAAACATGAATTATGATTGGTCATTAGTTAAGTGTCAGGATTATCCCTAGAGAAATGCATTAAATAAAGATTTTGGATGCAAAATAGGACCAAATAAGGCATAAAGAAGCCCAATTTTAGCAAGAAGCTCACAAACAAGTGTGAAAATGTAAAGGGATACATTTTCTACATTACATTAGGTAAAAAATAAGTTGGAACCCTAACAAATATTTTTTTGAAAGGGAAATGACAAAGTCATTGTGCACAATAATTTTTTTTTTAAAGATGAAAATCAAAGTGAAAAATCTAAAAATTTAGTGAAAATTTCTAAAAAAGAAAGGCCCAATGTATGGAAATGAGAAATACACAAATAAAAAGAAAAACAAACAAGCAACCATAAAGAAAATATAATAATAAAAGAAAGGGTTCCCTTTGATGAACTAGGGGAGGAAACCCTACCTAGTAGTGGTAGCATAGAGGAACTAGGGGAGGAAACCCTACCTGGTAATGGTAACATAGAAGAAAGGGTCCCCTTTGATGAACTAGGGGAGGAAACCCTACCTGGGAGTGGTAGCATAGAGGAAGACGGGGCACAAAAATACTTCCTACCACACACAACCAAAAAAGACAATTTGAAAATAGCACCAACAAGAACACACAAGGTAGGAGCGATCTCTTAGCAAAAAAAAGTATAGTACAGTACTAGATCTTAAGAGAGGAAAATGAGAAAATAAAAATAAGTAAAATGTTACAACATATAATAAAAGGGGAAAGGAATAGGTAATTAAATTTCCATTAATGTAGAACCGAATAGATAGATCTAGGGTAATGTCATTCTAAGAATCAAGGTTTGGAGATTCCTTTATTTTCTTGTGAGGATGACAAACTCCAAAATTATAATAGTGTGACATCTCAAGCCTAAAAATTATAAACTAAGAAATATCAAGGTTTCATAGATTCCTTTACAATAATGCCAAGGTGATAGACTCTAAAGTTATAATAGGAGGTAAAATACCAAAAATAAAACTAAGGAAAAGAGAAATAAAATAGAAAACAACAAAATACCAAAAACACAAAGAAATGAGATAAAAGAAACAATCAAAAAGGGGGGGGTCCTTTTTTAACCAAATAAAAATGGAGAAAGTGTATTTTAGATACAACAAGTACTGTAACGACTCATATTTCAACTACATAACATAAAAAAATTGTAAGTTGTTTGTGCCATTTTCTTTATAATACAATTGTGTTATCATGTGGACATGTTTTGGGTGATTTGAAAAAAAAAATTTGAAAAAAGAACGCCTCTACAATGTGTGAGAGGTAATTTTATTCAAATTTTTAATAGTTTGAGTTAAAATGAAATATATATATATATATATATATATATATATATATATATATATATATATATATATATATATATATATATATTATTTGTGTTGATTTATTTATTTTTTATTCTTTACAAAATTTAACCCCTTAGCACCTCCAAACCCTTATTTTTCTAATAAAACACATGATGGAACTTATATTGAAAATGTAGACACGTCAAATTAGCATTATGCATATTCATCCGCTCATTGAATTGATCAAACACAACAAATCCATTCATCAGGTAAATCAGGTCAATCCAAAGGTTTAATCAAATAATACCATTTCCTCTCTCATAAATCATTCAACCTTCATCTTGCATCATCCATTTAATTAAATAAATCATGACTTTATTTAATTCAAATCCAAATCATACTTCATCCTTTTCTGAATTAAATAAATCAAGTATTTAAGTCCTAAGTGGTCAAATCAGCCTAATCATCATTAATTTAATCTAATCCTGATCTAATGCTAATCTCACCCACTTGCATTCTTTAGATTTGGCCACTTGCACATGAAATTACATTTAATTGATTTATCAAAATCTTTATTTTCAACTTGGCATAAAGGAAGAATATTCTCCAAGTTTGAATCTCCCCCCAAGTGGACATGTACACCCAACATAACATTTATGATGCCTTACATGTCTCTTACATTTCCCCTTCCAAAGTCAAAATCGCATTTATTGCCAACTTGAATTCAAATTTTCCCTCTCATGGGCACTCTTCCCAAATATTGCACATCCATTGACCACTCATCACTTGACAAGTGGCCTTATCTTATTAGCTTGATCTTTGTCCCACATTGGTCTCTCTTCAACACTTAGCATTTTGAAAATCTATAAAATAGAGGCTTCATCTCTTATCAAATCCTTCACCATCTCTCCACAACTTTCATGCAAAGTCACTCTCTTCATTTGAGAACTGATTTTGTCCACTATCAATCCACAATCTTAACATTTCATCTCCAAGATCATGTAAGGTCACTCTCTTCATTTGAGAAATGATCTTGTCCATCATTATCATTAGCTTATCAATCAAGGATTGGGAAAGGGTCACTAGCACATGTGACACCAATCCACTATAAGATGCTAGTTTGATCATTAGAATGATGCCTTTCTATGTTTTGCTTGTTTCTTTGACATCATTCTTTTGATTAGATGAATCTTATAGGGGATCTTTTGTTTGCTTTGGTTTACTAAGAATACTAAGGGTTTTTGTTTTTTGATCCAATGCAGATTTAGGGTCCTACATATGGCGCTAGAAGGAGGGCAATGCATTTCGTTTATATTTTCGGTTACTTCATTTTTATTTTCTATCTCATAAAATGGGAATGTGTTAGAAATGCTACTTTACATTCTTCTAATTGTTATTTAAGTAGTGTTTTTGTTTATTAGAAATTAGAACTGACATTAAGACATGAAATGGAGGGATACTGATACACATTTGAACAAGAAAGAGACATCGTTCAAATAGTGTAAAATGTGGAGAATATGTATAAGGTATAAAAGATCCTTCAGCCTTTTGTGTCATGTACGAAGAAGGAGGTTGTGTGAGAATTTAAGTTATCTATCACCATGATCGACATCGCATATGAAGCTTTCCAGTGACGTTTACGCTGGTTAATGAACCAATTGTTTATCTGCTTCTGATCCAGACCTACACTTTCTACCAAAGCAATCTTGTCTGTCTCCGAAGGATAAGGCCACTTAAAATGGAGATGCCACCAGTCATGCAAATTTTGCCTTAAATTCCTTCTTGAGAGTGCTGAAGTATCCACTCTACTTTCGTAGAGGTTGATCCCTCAACTCTTTTTCCTAGGCACTACGATCAAGTTCATTCACCTCAGCTTCCCCATAGCTCAATTCCTCTTTCGATGATCCATATTCTAGTATCTCATATGAGTTACCTGGAGAGGAGTTTCTGATCACTTCAATGTTTAATGAGTTGAGTCAAGTTTCAACCTTATTTATAAACGCCATTCCTTCCTTGTAAGGCTTGGCGAGCTCTGCCTGGTGCCTTCTTAACATTTCACAGTAGGCCTCCATGAATTGATCAAGCTCTAGATCTTATCCTATACTCATTGGAGGTGAATATCTCTCAAGCTATCTCTCCTCACTAATCTCCCCCAACGCTTATACGTCAGTCGGAGCCCCAGTCTTCTGACAGTCCATGTAGACTACCAGCAAGCAAAGAATAATCAAGATGGCCAGCTACTTTAGTTGTCATTAGATCAATATTTCGGTGAAAGAGGCGCTCTCCACCCTTAGTGATGTTACCATGTCCTCTTTTTTCTTGCAGCTGCATACTTTGTCAGCTAACGTGTTTTCCCAGGCCTTCTCTATGCATATCCTTTAATTAATAAAATCCATCAGTTAAATGTGTTTTCTCAGGCGTTCTATTAAGCAGTTCGCGTGCTGCTTTATGCTCCCATTGCGTGCAGGCAGGGAGGATGCTAGAAAAGGTTGGGAATTCATCTTTACACCTGGTAACATTATTTTCCTTAGATATTTTCTATGCCTTTTTCATCTGTGCAAAACCAGCGACCAATGCATTCCATAAGATGACATATCTCTGAGGCTTTCTGTCAATGGTTCATGCGCCTTTTCTGTGAACCCGCATTTTGCATGCATGCCTACCAAAGCATTTACAAGGATATCTCAGCCAAAAATCTGCTTCCATTATCTTGTTTTTTGGATGTCGATACCCTGCGCCAAAGCTCACATTTTGGTGTAGATAGGGAAGATACAAAAGAGCCGATGGATTTTGTCTTTACACCTACCAACTTATGGAACCTATCACATGCCATTCTTCTTCTTTAGGTTGGGTTTCTCATTCTTGTTTAAGACATTTTTTTTCCATGCCCACTAGAGTTGCAGAGAATTTATCGAAGGCTTGTTTGATGCCCTGAACGTTAGTCCATCCAAGACTGGAAGTCTTCACCTAATGCAAGTACACTTCATCTAGTAAATGATTCAATAAAAACTCCACACTGCCATCAATATGGTGGCTTGATTGGGCATGGAGTGAGGTGGACATAGATGAGAGCATAAATATCTATGGATCATTCATTTTTTTTTCTTTTCTGCGTACTCAAGGGAATGTTTCTTTTTATGAATGAGGCATTAACTAAGTGGGGCATGTATCTTCTGTACTAGTGATTCCTATAAGTTGACGACTCCATGGCTCTCTTTAGTATTTATTGCCAATGAATATTGCTACCATTTTCCACGCTAAAAGACAAATTCATCGCATATTTTCAAAACCAATTCAATGCGCCCCTGGCAGCCTATGGAGTATGCACGCCTAGTAGCATTTGATTTAACTTTTTTTGAGTTGGGAAGATTTGACATTTATATTGGTTTTCATTTAATCCACCTTGGTCAGGTCAATTTGCAGCTTATGGTATTAAATACCACATTCTACTCTCTGCTGTTTATCATTAAATTTATTTGACTTACACGTTTCCACTAGGCTGAGTCTCCGCCATGTTGAGATGTATCTGACGGGATTCTTATCAGTGGTTTTTTTTTTAATGGGATAAATGATGACATGCTGCAGGTGGCGTATAAAATACATTTTCATGAATAAAGGTTAGTGTATGAAGTATGGGCAGATTCTCCAATCATTATAGGGACAACTTTTACATTTGAATATCTCTGCTCATCAGGAAGTGTGATGGGAATATATTTGACCTTTTTATTGGTGCTAGAAATAGGCTTTTTTCTTTGACATAGGGAGTACCAAATTGCAGATGTGAAATTAAAAGCAACATCAACTAGCAAGCTTTTTGTTTATGTTCATCAACAAAAGGTTTTTAGCAATTGATTTAATTAAATGCAGTTGTAGTGACTCATTTTAAATTATCATATTTATTATGATCATTTTTGATAGCCTACATTTGAGATGATTGTCATATTTGAGGTTATGAGGATGCCATTGAGAAATTTATTCGTTGAATCGATATCTCTAGTGATGAAGACTATGGTAAGAGAGGAAAAATATCTAGCAAGTGTGGTATCTTCTCCATACAATTAAGCATGATCCATTGTCATTTCAAATTGAAATCACTTTATTGTTTGGAGTTATTTATCAAAATGAATTTAACATTCTAATCCTCAAATTGTCCTTTTTTATAGGTACAAGGAAAGCAAAAAGTCAACAAGAAGGAGGCTAGCAAAGGAAAACGAAAGGAGGAGGATTTTTTTTTTGAAAACTCAAAGTTTTTTTAAACGCTTTAAGTGTTTGTTCAACACTTCTTTACAAAATTGTTACCTTTTCACTCCTAGGACACTAATTTTCATTTGGGTCTAAAAAGAACAATTTGTTTTTTTTTCCATTCACAAAAGGTTAAAGTTCAAGCTTAGACACTTACTAGATTTTTTTTTGGGCTAAAAATTGGACAAGCAATCTTCATATTTCATTTGGTGCTTTAAAACGAACTCACAATTGCTTTGAAGGCTATAAAACGAACAAGTGCTTGAATTGTGTGATTTTGTCTTTGGTGCATTTTGAGTGTGTATCCTCTCCCCTTGCGCTTCGTGCGATCTAGGGTGCAAGAGAAACACTCAAAATACATTTTATTGCTTTGAAACACTTTGATTTAGGCTTAAAAATTGAACATCTTGTGCTAGTGTGAGTAGGGGAATTTTCGCGTACATTCTCTTTCTTTGTGCCATCAAAGATTGATCGAGTTATGGATTGTGTCTTTTCTTGCTTTTGTTTATCTTAGAGGGCCTGCCTCAGGGAAAAAGTACTCACCCAAGGGAACGACTCAACCGGTAACACTCTAAAGCCAAGAGTATTTCCAGCCGAGATATAAATGTGGGTATTGGTTAAACGCCATTATCACGCGGTTGGCTCCGACAAGATGGATCCGAAAGGGGACTCTTGCCCTATGGGTCAATCTCCACGAATGGAAAGTCAAAACTAGAACCCTTGTTTTGTAGTGGCCTATTTATCCATTGAGCGAGTTTATCAAAGTGGTGCATTGGAACTTAGATTCCAAGAAGTTACTTGCCATGTCCGATCTTGGTTGAAATATAGAGGTTAGGATTTCATCATACCTTTATATTTTTCCTTGGTTGCATGTAAAATCATATCTTCTATGAAGGGCATGAGGGAATCCCACTAAGAAAAACGTACCCATTAAGCTAGGATGTTACATTGCTTGTTTGAAAACACAGTGTGTTTATCAAAAACATTGGAAAACCATCATTCAACATCATCATCAGAATTTCAAACCCCTTAGTTAGAGAAAATACCTTTGACAAAGCCCAAGAACTATTTCTTACCCTTGGGATTATGTCCTTAGAGATTCCTAAGTAATTGGGTTTACATCTTAATTTTCTCTTACAAAGGTCAACATTAGGCAACCCTTGTCCTGATTTTTTGGAACTTCCACATAGCACTTTGTGGGATGAAAATAAATTGTGACATTGGACATTTAGTTTGAAACATAATCAAGAAGTGTGTTTGTGGTAAAAATTACTCATTAAGCAAAGATAACAAATTGGACCCCACACATGTGCTTGATATCTTTTGGTCATATTGGTCTTTTGATTGCTCTTAGAGAAAAGTGTGTTCTTCAATACCTTGGCCTAGTAAAAAAAGTATCTCTAAGTCTTTTAGGATCAAATCAAACACCTCATCCATCTCAATCATCTATCATCTCCATCCCACAAACAACTTTAGGTCTTTGGAAACATCATTATCTAGACTTGGGTACATCCTTAAATCATCATCAAAATTAACCTTGTTCAGTTAGGTGTATGGGAATGAATCCTTTCTCATACATTTAATTAAATCAGCAATCCTTTTAACAAGTTCATCCTAAGATAACATCCAGCATCTTAGGGTTTACAAGTTCATCATCCAAATAAAAAAATTAACATCAAACCCTAAGTCTAGCATTGATCCAAAGTCCCTAAACATTCAAACACTCATATCATTTACAAATTTCATCCTCCATATCGTCATTGGTCCTAAGAACCTTAGAGGTCACTTTTCATAACAAGGTCAAAACACAAGAAGAACATGGAATATAAACTTGATCCATACATCTTGGGTAATCCAAATCAGTTGAATCTTCAAATCCTTGCAATGCCTATCAATTATCAAAGTCCACGCATAGGATCATTGCCTTCAACAAATGTCAATGGTACAACAAGTGTGAGTATGCCCAAGTCAAAGTTTGGAACACATTTCCCAATGATAGATCTAAGTCCAAACCTACAAATCCACCAATCGAATAATCAATGCATGAGCCTTGCAACGAACAACGTCATTCCACCAAATCCCTACAAACCAAATGTGGATGTACCAAGTGAAAGTTTTCGAAACATGAATCCTAACTCAGAAAACTTTGGAAAAATGATTCCCAATACCAACAATGTTCATCCTATCATGCCAAATCTGAACATCATCCCAAATCAGAACATTATCCAAAGTCAATTTTCCCATAATCCCATTCAAAAACTGCAAGTAGGCATCCCAAATCTACTTAAACAAAAGCCAAATCAACTATCTCAAGTGAGTCAAGATCAAAATCAAGAACAAATTTGGAAAGATCAAATTGCAGAACTTTCCAAAATAGTTGAGGCATTGCGCCAAGGGAAATCTCCACCACCATTACCTACATCATTCCTTGGTTTAGGGCTTCCCCCTTTACCTAAAACCAATTATGCCATCCAAATCAATCCACCTAACATCAATCAAACCATCACGACAAATCCTTTGAATATACCATCAACATCACACCAATGGATGGTATCTAATCAAACAACAACATTGATCCCAAATCAAAATACGGTCTCCCAAGGACCTATCACCTTGGTCATTCCAACCATCACTATCCCTTCAATCATTCCAACCACCACTATCATGCCCATCACATCTCAAACACTCACTATCGCTCCAAGTGTATCTCAATCACTTGTCACCGCATCCAACACGATTCCAAATACACCACCACTACCGCCAAAACCAAGTGCAATAAGTCAATATTGTAGCATCGCACTAAAAGCACATCAAGCCTACCAACAAGGGCTTCAACAATCTCAAGCTACCCAACCAACACGAGTGCAAACACAAAAAATGACAACTGTTGATAACAAGGATCAAGATCAATCCATCATTGAGCGCACGTTTACTTCATCCAATTATCAAATCGACATATGTCGAGAGTCACTTTTGAATCACGATCAAAATCCACCAAAAAAACTCGACAATGAGCCAATTCAAGAAATATCAACATCACTTGACTCTATGGTCGAAGACATTCACAATCTCTCCACCGCAATTGTCGAAAACAATGATCAAAATCTCTCCATCGAGGAACACATTGAGGATGTATCTACACAATCCGATGATCAACTCACCATACATCAAGAGCCACTTTTTAGTGATCTTTTTCAAGGAGTGTTAGGATTATTTGATCCAATTGACATAATGCACAATCAGTTCACCTATGATCATGTTGAAAATGTCTCTTCATTGCCTTACGAGTTAGAGGACATATCTCAAGAATTTATTCCAAAGCATGATGAGAATCTTTCACCAAGGTCTAGCAATGGTCCCTTCCAAGACATGTTGACATCCTTTGACCTCATGGCTATAGATACCAAAGGAACCCTGAACTCGACACTTAATGATATTGAACCACTTACCATATCTAATGATGGAATCTAAGAACTCCTTATAGGCAATCCATCCCTTGAAACTGACCCATGTCAGGAGCTTGATCCAAAGCATATCGAAAGCAATCCCAAAATAAATCAAGATAAAAAATTTGTATCTCCAAGATACTACAATGATCTAATGGATATTCTCCTATCCACACAAGATGATCACATCCACATAGCACTTACTCCTCCATCTACCCATGAGATGCTTTCTATGGATGGACATGTAGATGATCTTCAACTAGAACAAGATTGTGTTACACAAAAAGATCAGATTCTTAACTCCTACAATCAAACAGAGTTGTCAACATCAGGATCAAATATGTCCCAAATTTAGATTGAGGACATCATGAATAAAGATATTGAACATTATCCACTCAAGGAAGCAAATCAAATAGAACAAGATATTTTAGAGTTAGTAGAGAATCCAATCGAAATAACATCATCTATGGTGGTCATTTATCAGAGAATTCACTCTAAACAGGAGCTCTTGGAACATGCAAAATCAAAGCATGAGGGTACTACTTCTACCATACTGGGGGCAACTTTGTCTCAAGCAAACGTCAACATAAGGAGCACAAAGAGTCCTTATGATGAAACTTGTGTCAATACTACAACCAGCCACGTCATGAATCTTCATCCACCCATCACCCCATCCACGAATTTGGACCAATGTCAAAAGGACGATTTGAATCAAAGCAAAAAGAATGATATGAAAGCAAAAGAAGTTGAGAAGCATATCAGAAAAATCAAATACAAATGGATACCAAAGAAAGATCATCCCTATCAAACTCCATCAGTCAAAGAAACTATGGGGAAAAATAAAAGAGGGAAAAGTATCCATCAAAGATGTCCACAAAAGCAAAAGCAGGCTTCTCAAGCAACGTAAAAAGTGTATCAAGCAGTTGGTCCTAATCCCATGTACACTTCCATATCCACCCATCATTGCTCATCTTCCCAAGTTTGGAGAGTCAAAGATTCCAAGCTATCAACCAATCCATCTCTTATCCCTAAACACACTCCATCCACGCCTCCATGCATGATATCCAATTCTCATATTGACCATGTATTGGCAACAACCCTTCATCATAAGGATTCAGAAGGCACTCTATCACGATGTGCACACAAAGATAAAGTTAACTCCAGTATCAACGAAGCAGATCAGGGATCTCAAAAGTTGCATTCAAGTGCATGTATCTTAGCAAAGCAGCTTCTTCATGCAGGATATCGATGGCACATTATGATAAAAGCATCTACATCAGCAACACCTCATGATTCAACATGAGCTTAAAATCTTTCAAAAAAATTTAAAAAAAAAGAAGAAGCAAAAAATCCAAAAAAAATTAGAAAATGGATTGAAAACAGTAAATATAAAAAAATCGTCCTCTAGTGAAAACCGCATGGGTAGCGCTTTGGGCAAGACCATGATGAAAACTTGGCAAATAGGCGTCATGTGTAGAATCGAGCATCTATGTGTGCCAGTTTAGTTGAAAGGATCTCATCCCATCCATAATAAATCGAGCATTCCATCCATCCATGAGCCATTTATCCAATCCATTTTCATCCATTTGCATCCATAGTCCAAATTATCTTGATCTTGATGAAATTTTTGGGGCACACTTTACACTTGCTTATGGTAAACATCTTGACATGGGTCATTTTCATTGATTTTACCCTACCCAGCATTATCTAAGCTATGAAGCATTATCCAAATGACCATTATTTATCAGAACACCTTATCTTATTGCAATATAATCCATATCCATCCATCCATACACTTATCCAAGCATCCATCCATGACGTTCCATACATTACTAGACATTAGGGGCAGGTATTTACATCTTGCTCCAGGAATAAATCTTGAGATATATCCTCCGACTTATGTGCCGATCCAAACATTGGAAAACATAAATTTTTTTTGGTAAAACCACTTGTGAGAAAAAATCCAAATCACTAGCCCATGGCATATTTTGACAAAAATAAAAAATAAAAAATCCTTATCAGTCTTCATCTTTCATTGAACATCAATCGATATCAATCGCATCTAAGTTGCACGTCAAACGTCACATCAAATCATCCAAACATCTTTTTTTCAAAATCAAGCTTCATCAATCCTGATTAATCAAATCTAATCAATCCATCATCTTGGGATATCTATCCTAATCATTGTGTTGCTTAACACTATCCTTGCATTGTTGTGTATCCTCAACAATGTTATCATCATCATCATCATCAATCCATTGACCCGATCAATCAACCTTAGCTTGGTTTTCAGCAAAATCCCAAACATAGCACTGATATCATCACATACATCCATATCCAAATCATCAAAATCATGCGAACAATCCAAAAACATCCAAAACATATCAAAATCCAAAAAAACTCAAAACATTTCAAAACATCAAAAACATTGAAATCTGAACTACGTCATCTCTGAGCTTAAACGTAGGCAAGGCTAATCTTTGATCAGCCCCCGAGACATCAAAATCCAAAAACATTCAAAAAACATCAAAATCCAAAAACATAAGAAAAGAAAAAAATCAAAAACATCACAAAATCCAAAAATACCAAAAACATCCTCAACACATTTCAAAACGTCAAAAACATCCAAATATTTGAAAAAATCCATCTGTCTCATCTCGATTGCACCCGCAATAATCAATCATCTATAATAACTGATCACCATCTTCATCCTTTGGCAACGCAAATAGAAACAAGCACAACAGTCAGCAAAAGCAAACTTCAATAGTAAAATCAAAATCGAAACAACAAATCTTTAAAACAAAATCAAAGTCTTGATCATTTTCAAACATGTCAGTCAACTTTATATCATTAGCCTATCAATCAACTTATCAAACCATCATCATCTATACAATGCATGTCCTAGGATATATCATTAGACAATGGAAAAATCATTTTGGATATCACTTTGGATTCTTATCCTATCAAAACAAATCCCTTTGGCTGAAGTTATGAAGAACATTGGCTTATTTGTGTACTTGGTCTTTTCTTTTGATTTATCTTATTTTGCTCATTCCAAGGACCTCTTGATGATATCCGAGCGAAGGATTTAGAGAGATATGAATGGGGCAACGATCATTATCTTTGGTCTGCTGTGCTTGTTGGACGTTCTTGTAAAATAACTTGGCGAATACTTGCTTTGTTAGGTATGTATGGAGGATGTTTTGGACAGCTTGTTGACTATTGCATTGATTGGTTATACCTTTCTGTGTTTTGGTCTGAGGTGTTTAAAACTTCTAAAGTACATCCTAGCAAGGTTTCTGTATGTCAGGTGTGAACAAGAATACTCCTATCTATTTGTTGAGTCAAAGTCCATCACACTAAGTACAACACCATCCTGGTCCTTTATACCTTGATGCATCGTACTTAGGCATGTTATTAAACATAAAGTAAGTGACCCTTTGAAAATCCCAATCCTTGATAAGCAAATCGTCCATCTATCATCCCCATTTCTCATCATCATTTCTCATCAATTCTCATCATCATCTCTAATAAAGTCTCGACCAATCATGGACTTGTTGGATCCTCTTGTCATCATCTCATTTCTGCGCTAACATCATCATCACCAATGCATCCATCATGCATCCATTATGTACTCATATCATTATCATAATATAGATCTGTTAGTCTAAGCATCTGATGAATCATCCATTGCATAATCATAAGCATATCACATCATCAATCTCATCCATCTCATATCATATCATCATTTAAGTTGTTTAGGATAATATAGATTTGTTATTCTAAACATCTTGAAATCATCTCATTTGCATCATCATCCATAACCATCCATTTTGAACCTCTTTATCGCGAGATCGACCCTCAAATCAAATCTTTTCGCCCGATCTCTCGAGGGGGAAATGTACTAGTGTATGTCTTTCTGCTGGGGCATCCAAAAAATCAGATTTTTTTTTATTTTGATCGCGGAAAGTTATTCTTTGAACCAACGCAACAAGTACATTGTTTCAAAGAGGGGCAAAATGTAGACACGTCAAATTAGCATTATGCATATTCATTTGCTCATTGAATTGATCAAACACAACAAATCCATTCATCAAGTAAATCAGGTCAATCCAAAGGTTTAATCAAATAATACCAATTCATCTCTCATAAATCATTCAACCTTCATCTTGCATCATCCATTTAATTAAATAAATTAGGACTTTATTTAATTCAAATCCAAATCATACTTCATCCTTTTCTGAATTAAATAAATCAAGTATTTAAGTCCTAAGTGGTCAAATCAGCCTAATCATCATTAATTTAATCTAATCCCGATCTAATGCTAATCTCACCCACTTGCATTCTCTAGATTTGGCCACTTGCACATGAAATTGCATTTAATTGATTTATCAAAATCTTTATTTTCAACTTGGCATAAAGGAAGAATATTCTCCAAGTTTGAATCTCCCCCCAAGTGGACATGTACACCCAACAGAACATTTATAAGGCCTTACATGTCTCTTACATGTCCCCTTCCAAAGTCAAAATCAACATTTATTGCCAATTTGAATTCAAATTTTCCCTCTCATGGGCACTCTTCCCAAATCTTGCACATCCATTGACCACTCATCACTTGACAAGTGTCCTTATCTTATTGGCTTGATCTTTGTCCCACATTGGTCTCTCTTCAACACTTAGCATTTTGAAAATCTATAAAATAGAGGCTTCATATCTTATCAAATCCTTCACCATCTCTCCACAACTTTCATGCAAAGACACTCTCTTCATTTGAGAACTGATTTTGTCCACTATCAATCCACAATCTTAACATTTCATCTCCAAGATCATGCAAGGTCACTCTCTTCATTTGAGAAATGATCTTGTCCATCATTATCATTAGCTTATCAATCAAGGATTGGGAAAGGGTCACTAGCACATGTGACACCAATCCACTATAAGATGCTAGTTTGATCATTAGAATGATGCCTTTCTATGTTTTGCTTGTTTCTTTGGCATCATTCTTGTGATTAGATGAATCTTATAGGGGATCTTTTGTTTGCTTTGGTTTACTAACAATACTAAGGGTTTTTGTTTTTTGATCCAATGCAGATTTAGGGTCCTACAGAAAATAATGCAAAAAGTAACCCCCCCTCAAAATCCTCCATAAATTATGAGGCATAATCTTGATACACAAGCAACCATTTTAGGGAAAATTGAACAATGTAATAAATAGAATCTTCAAACATTTGTAGAAAACATAAAAATAAAAAAGTAACAAGAATGCATTGAACATGTTTTATAACATTGTTGGACTCCATGATATCTCACATAGATTTAGTTAGTGGGAAAATAAATACATAGAAAAAAATTAGAGACAACGCTCACCAATATTAATCAATAGAGCTATCATATAATTACGTGAAAGAAAAAAATATAATAAAAA
>VDFB02000008.1:93066910-93279061 GCA_007258455.2 Sequoia sempervirens
TTTGGATGTTTTTGTGTTTTGCGATGTTTTTGAGGCTGTTTTTGGTGTTTTTGGATTTTGCAATGTTTTTTGATTTTTTGATTTTCTGATGTTTTTGGATTTTGATGTTTTTTGAATGTTTTTGGATTTTGATGTCTTGGGGGCTGATCAAAGATTAGCCTTTCCTACATTTAAGCTCAAAGACGATGTAGTTTGGATGCCATGTTTTTGATGTTTTTCAAACTTTTATGAATGTTTTTGGACTTTTTGATGTTTTGGATGTTTTTTAGATTTTCTGATTTTTTGATGTTTTTGTATTTTGATGTTTTTTGAATGTTTTTGGATTTTGATGTCTCAGGGGCTGATCAAAGATTAGCCTTGTCTACGTTTAAGCTCAAAGACGACGTAGTTCAGATTCTAATGTTTTTGATGTTTTTCTGACTTTTTGAGTGTTTTTTGGATTTTTTTATGTTTTGGATGTTTTTGGATTTTTCACACAATTTTGATGATTTGGATATGGACATGTGTGATGATATCAGTGCTCTGTTTTGTATTTTTCTGAAAACCAAGCTAAGGTTGACTGATCGAATCAATGGATTGATGATGATGACAACATTGTTGAGTATACACAACAATGCAAGGATTTGATTGATAAGGATTGATGATGATAACATTGTTGAGGATGCACAACAATGCAAGAATTGATTGATCAGGATTGATGATGATAACATTGTTGAGGATGCACAAAAATGCAAGGCTTGATTGATCAGGATTTGATGATGATAACATTGTTGAGGATGCACAACAATGCGAGGATTGATTGATTAGGATTGATGAAGCTTGATTTTGGAACAAAAGATGTTTGAATGATTTGATGTGGTATTTGACGTGCAACTCAGATGCAACTGATAGTGATTGTTTGGATTGATGTTTGATGAAAGATGAAGCGTGATAAGGAATGTCTTCTCATCAAAATGTGTCATGGGCTAGTGATTTGGATTTTGGATTGCAAATGCTTTGACCAATTTGGTTTCATGTTTTCCAATGTTCGGATCACCATATAAGTTGGAGGATATAGATCAAGATTTATTCTCGAAGCAAGATGTACATATTTGCCCCTAATGTCTAGCAATGTATGGAGTGTGATGGATGGATGCTCAGATAAGTGTATGGATGGATTGATATGGTAAGCATGAAAAGGATGCCAAATATTATCTTGCAATAAGATAAGGTGTTCAGAACAAAGGAATGCTCATATGGATAGTGCTTCATGGCTTAGATAATGCTGCATAGGATAGGATCAATAAAAATGACCCATGTCAAAAATTTTACCATAAGTAGGTGTAAACTATGCACCAAACTTTTTTCAAGATCAAGGTAACTTGGATGATGGATGTAGATGGATGAAAATGGATTGGATCAATGGTTTATGGATGAATGGATTTATTATGGATGTGATGGCTGAAATGCTAGATTTATTATAGATGGGATAAGATGCTTCGTGCTGAACTAGCGCACGTAGATGCTCGATTCCACACATGACACCTGTTTTCTAGGTTTTCATCATGGTCTTGCCCAAAGTTCCGCCCATGCGGTTTTCACTAGAGGATGAGTTTTCTCTTTACTATTTTCAATCCTTTTTCTAATTTTTTTTGGATTTTTTTACTTTTTTGATTTTTTTGATTTTTTTTGAAAGATTTATGCTAACCCACTTAGTGGTGTCGATGTAGATGCCCCTGTCATAATGTGCCATCGATACCCTACTTGAAGAAGTTGCTTTGCTAAGATAGGTGCACTTGAATGTAACTTTTGGGATTCTTGATCTGCTTCATCGATACCAGAGTTAAATTTGTCTTTATACGCACATCATGATAGAGTGCCTTCTGAATCCTTATGATGAAGGGTTGTTGCCAATACATGGTCAATGTAAGAATTGGATATTATAAGTGGAGGCATGGATGGAGCATGTTTAGGGATAAAAGATGGATTGGTTGACAATTTGGAATCTTTGACTCTCCAAACTTGGGAAGATGAGCAATGATGGGTGGATACCAAAGTGTGTGTGGAATTAGGACCAACTGCTTGATACACTTTGTACGTTGCTTGAAAAGCCTGCTTTTTCTTTTGTGGACCTCTTTGATGGATACTTCTCCCTTTTTTGTTTTTCCCCATAGTTTCTTTGACTGATGGAGTTTGATAGGGATAATCTTTCTTTGTATTGTTTGGTATCCATTTGTATTTGATTTGTCTGTTATGCTTCTCAGCTTCTTTTGCTTTTATAACATTCTTTGTACTTTGATTCAAATCTTTCTTTTGACGTTGGTCTCAATTTGTGGATGGGGTGATGGGTGGATGAAGATTCATGACGTGGCTGGTTGTAGTATTGGCAATGGTTTCACCATAAAGATTCTTCGTGCTCCCTATGTTGACATTTGCTTGAGACAAAGTTTCCCCCAGTATGGTGGTAGTAGCACCTTCATTCCTTATTTTTGCTTGTTTTGAGATGTCTTTTTCAGTAAACATGCTCTAACAAATGACCACTATAGATGACATTGTTTCAATTTGCTGCTCCACTAACTCTAAATTATATTGTTCTATCTGACTTGTTTCCTTGAGTGGATAATGTTCGATATATTTATTCATGATGTCCTCAGTTTGAGTTTGGGACATATCTAATCTTGATGTTGACAACTTAGTTTGACTGTAGGAATTAATAATCTACTATTTTTGTGTAATAATGTCAGGAGTAAAGGAGTCTTGTTCTGAATGAAGATCATCTACATGTCCATCCACAGAAAGCATCTCATGCATAGATGGAGGAGTATGTGCTACATGGATATGATCATCTTGCATACATAAGAGAGTGTCCATTAGATTATTGTAGTATCTTGAAGATACAAATTCTTGATCTTGAATGATTCTGGAGTTGCTTTCGACATGCTTTGGATCAAGTTCTTGACATGGGTTAATTTCAAAGGATGGATTTCTTATAAAGGGTTCTTGGACATCATCATTAGGAATGGGAAGTGGCTCAATATCTTCAAGTGTCGAGTTCAGGGTTCCTTCAATATCTGTAACCATGAGGTCAAATGATGTCAACATGTCTTGGAAGGGACCATTGCTAGACCTTGGTGAAAGATTTTGATCATGCTTTGGGATAAATTCTTGAGATATGTCATCTAACTCATAAGGCGATGCAGAGACATTTTCATCATGATCATTGGTTGATAGATCGTGCATTATGTCAATAGGATCAAATAATCCTAACACTCCTTGAAATAGATCACTAAAAAGTGGCTCTTGATGTATGGTGAGTTGATCATCGAATGGGGTGAAAACATCTTCAAGGTACGCTCATCGATGGAATGATCTTCATCATTGTTTTCAACGTTTGTGGTGGAGAGATTGTGAATGTTTTCAACCATAGAGTCAAGTGATGTTGAAATTTCTTGGATTGGATCATTGTCGGTTGGTGAATTTTGATCATGATTGAAAAGTGACTCTTGACATATGTTGATTTGATCATTAGATGAAGTAGACATAGCTTCAAGGTGCTCGGTGATGGATTGATCTTGATCATTGTCCCCGATAGTTATCATTTTTTGTGTTTGTGCTTGTGTTTGTTGGGTAGCTTGAGAGGTTTGGGAAGCTTGAGAGGCTTGTTGCACTTGTGGAGCTCGTGTTGCCTGTTGCGTGGCTAGATATTGTTGGATGGCCCTTTGGTAGGCTTGGTGAGATTTTAATGCAATGTCATATTGTCTTGCTATGTTTGGCTTAGGTGGTAGTGGTGGTGGATTTGGAATCATGTTGGATGCGGTGACAAGTGGTTGAGATACACTTGGAGCAATCATGGTAGTGATGGGTTGAGATATGATGGGTGTGATAGGGGTGGATGGAGTGATCGAGGTGATAGGAATGGTCAGAATGATTGAGATGATAGGCCCTTGGGAGACCATGTTTTGATTGGTTGGGATCAATATTGTTGCTTGATTGAATACCATATGTTGGTGCGATGTTGATGGTATATTCAAAGGATTTGATGTGATGGCTTGATTGGTGTTAGGTGGATTGATTTGGATGGAGTGATTGGTGCTAGGTAAAGGGGGAATCCCTAGACCAAGGAATGATGTTGATATGGGTAATGGTGGTGGAGATGTCTCTTGGCGCAATGACTCAACTATTTTGGTAAGTGTAGCAATTTGATCTAGCCAAATTTGTTCTTGATTTCGATCTTGGCTCCCTTGATATAGTTGATTTGGCTTGTGTTTAAGCATATTTGGAGTGTGTACTTGTGTTTGATTTTGGACAATGTTCTGATTTGGGATGACACCCAGATTTGGCATGATAGGTTGAAATTGACCATTGTTCATGTTTGGAATATTCGTATGATTTGAAAATGTATCCATCCCAAAGTTTTTCGGATTCATGTTTTGAAAACTTGTGATTGGTACATTCTCATTTGGCTTGTAGGGATTTGGTGGGATGACATTGTTCATTTGAAGGCTCATGCTTTAATTGTTGGGTTGACAGACTTGTAGGTTTGGATTTAGATTTACCATCGGGAAATGTGTTCCAATCTTTAATTTGGGAATACTCACACTTTTTGTAACATTGATATTTGTCGAAGGTAATGATCCCATGTACGGATTGTATAAGTGTGAGTGTTGATAATCAATCGGTATTGTAAGGCTTTGAAAGTTCAATTGATTTGGATTACTCATGATGTATGGATCAAGTTTGTATTCCATGTTCCTCTTGTGTTTTGACCTTGTTACAAAAGTGACATCTAAGGTTCTTGGGACCAATGATGAGATGACGGATGGGAGGTGTAAATGATATGAGTGATGAACGTTTATGAATTTTGGATCAATGCTAGACTTAGGGTTTGATTTTGATTGGTTTGACTTGGATAATGAGCTTGTAAACCCTAAGATGTTGGATGTGATCTTAGGATGAACTTGTTCAAAGGATTTCTGATTTAATTAAATGTATGAGAAATGATGCATTCCCATACACCTAACTAAAAAAGGTGATTTTGATTGTGATGATTTACCCAAGTCTAGAATGATGTTTCCAAAAGCTCTAAAGTTGTTTGGGATGGATTGATAAATGTTTGGATGGATGAAGTGTTTGAGTTTGCTCCTAAATGAACCTAGGAAGGACTTGTTTACTAGGCCAAGATAGTGAAGAATATTCCTTTCTCTAAGAGTAATTCAAACCCTCAATACCAATGTTTTCTCGAAAGACGATAAAAAGATAAACAAGCACATGTGTGGTGTCAAATTTGTTATCTTTGCTTTAATGACTTATTTTTACCAAAAATAGACACTTGATTATGTTTCAAACTGAATGTCCAATGTCACAACTTCTTTTCATCCCACAAAGTGCTATGTGGAAGTTCCAAGAAATCAGGACAAGGGTTGCCTAATGTTGACCTTTGTAAGAGAAAATTAAGATGTAAACCCAATTACTTAGAAATCTCTAAGGACATAATCCCCAGGGTAAGAAATAGTTCTTGGGTTTTGTCAAAGGTATTTTCTCTAACTAGGGGGTTTGGAATTTTGATGATGATGTTGAATGTTGGTTTTCCAATGTTTTCGATAAACACACTATGTTTTCAAACAAGCAATGTATCATCCTAGCTCAATTGGTACGTTTTTCTTGGTGGGCTTGCCTCATGCCCTTTGTAGTAGAAGAGATGAATTTACATGCAACCAAGGATAAAATATAAAGGTATGTTAAGAATGAAGTCTTAACCTCTATCTTTCAACCAAGATCGGACATGGCATGTAACTTCTTGGAATCTAAGTTCCAATGCACCACTTTGATAAACTCGTTGGATGGACCAATTGGTCATTAGAAAACAAGGGTTCTATTTCAGACTTTTCGTTCATGGAAATTGACCCATATGGCAAGAGTCCCCTTTCAAATCCATCTTGTCAGAATCAACCTCGTGATACTGGCGTTTCTTCCAATACCCACATTTATATCCCAGCTAGAAATACTCTTGGCTTTAGAGTGTTACCAGTTGAGTCGTTTCCTTGGGTGAGTACTTTCTCCCCAAGGAAGGCCCTCTAGGATAAACAAAAGCAAGCAAAGACAAAATCCGTAACTCGATCAATCTTTGACAGCACAAAGAAAGAGAATGTACGCAAAAATGCCCCTACTCACACTCACACAAGATATTGTTCAATTTTAAACCCAAATCAAAGTGTGTATAGGCAATTATTTATGCAACTTAATGTCACCAAAAGCCTTTTGATTCTCAAGATCACCGTGAGGCGCGAGAGAAGCACATACGTCTTTTAGTGATATTACTTTGTGTAGATAATTACAAAACAATAAAGGCACCCATTCATTTTATTCCTCAAAGCAATGATTTGATTTATTTTTTAGAGCACCAAAGGAAATATGAAGGTTACTTGTCCAATTTTAGCCCAAATTGAAATGTAGTAGGTGTCTAAGTTCCAATTTTAACCCTTTGCAAATGAAAAATCAAAGTGTTCTTTTTAGACCCAAACAAAACTTAGTGTCCTAAAAATGAAAGATAACAATTTCGTGAAGAAGTGTTAAACAAACACTTAAAGCATTTAAAAACACTTTGATTTTTTAAAAATATCCTCCTTCTTTCATTTTCCTTCACTAGCCTTGTCTTCCTTGCTTTCCTTCGTTTGTACCTTTGCTTGATTTTGTACCTTTTCCTTTCGCTTTTCTTTGTACCTTGTGCCTTTGTTGTTCGTTGTACCTTGTGCCCTATTCCATAGTGGATTGGTGTCACATGTGCAAGTGACCCTTTCCCAATCCTTGATCAAAGCTTAAGATGATGCAAATGCAAATAGGATGAAGAGAAATATGAGTTCTCAAACCAAGAGAGTAACCTTGCATAAAAGTTGTGGATGAAATTGTGGAGGATTTGCTTGAGGATGAAGCCTCTATTTAAATATTTTCAAATGCTAAGAGTGCCAAACATGGAGGATGTGGGACTAAGATTGGACCAATGAAAGAAGGCCACTTGTCATCATGTGTGTGGTTGATGCATGTGCAATATTTGGGAAATGTGCCCAAGAGAGGGGGAAATTTGAATTCAAATTTGTGCAATGAATGCTAAGTTTAACCTTTGGAAGGGGACATGAAAATGAGCAATAAATGCAATGTTGGAGGGACAAATCAACTTGTCATATTTTTCAAACTTGAGGGAATATTCCCCATGGATTCCATGTTGAGTGAAAATGATGATTTAAATAAATCAATAAATTGATTTATTTGTGCAAGTGGCATTATCTAGAGAATGCAAGTGGGTAAGATTATCATTTAATCATGGTTAGATTAAATTAATGATGATTAGGTTAGTTTGACCAATTTGACTCAAATATTTGATTTATTTAAATCAAAAGGGATGATGCAAGATAAAGGTGGATTAATGAAATGTTAGGCTTTGATGTATTTAAATGAGGTAATGGTAGGCTTAAATCAAATAAAGTTAATTTATTTAATTTAAATGGATGATGAACCTGATTTTCCTACTGAATGGATCAATGTGAATTTTATTTATGAATGAGCGGATGCATATGCATAATGCTAATTTGATGTGTCTACAAAACTAAATAACACTTTGGGGAGAAAGATTTAACATAGAAAATAAACTCCAAATTACAAGATATAAAGTGCATTTAGAGCTAAATCATAATACTGATGGAACCTATAGACTAAGGGAGATTTTTGAAGGGATAAATGATATGTGCTTGTTGCAAAAGTGCTTTTTTGTGCCTCATTGAGGACTCATTCTCCCAGTGGTGAATGGGTCCCTACTAGGGTTTTGGAAAATCAATTACTAGGTTTTGTTCTTCAACGTATGTACCTCCAAACTCTAGGTGTTCATCTCTCGAAAGTCCAAAATGAATTCTATAGAAGAACTTCTATGATTTTGCAAGAAAGTTGACAACTTTGACAACTTTTTCCCTCCACTTGATCTTCAACTTGAAACCTACAATCACACATAAAAGGAGAAGAAAAGTGTTGTTTTGTTAGGGAATAGGGGTTTTCCTTGGTAAAACCCTATTTTGGTAATTAAACCTTGAAATGGAACAATGCATAAAAGGAGAGATGGATGAACAAAGCAATACCACTACTCACCAATCCTCAATTGAACCTTGGATTGCAAATTTGAAATTTAGCATGAAATGGCCTCAATGTACATAGATCTTGATCATAGAATTTGACATAAGATAATGGCTTTGAACACTTTAACTTGATGACCAATACTACATCAATACATTAGCTCAACAACATACATGAATTTTATAAATCTTCCCTTTGAATGCCTCCTTGAATACTCTTATAAAATCTTGATCTCATAAAGTGCTATAATGTTTGAAGACTTGAAATTTCTAGGTGAAACTATGTGAAATAAACTTGCATTTATACTTAAGATTAAATATTGAAATTAAAATAACATAAGGCAACATTAGATCTAGGATTTTAAATTATTAAAATACCACCAAAAACATATCCCAAGAGGGGTGTCCTAAGTTAAGTGAGGACCCATTCACCATATGTTGAATGGGTCCTAGAATAATTAACTAGGACACACTTCAGGGATTGTGAAATGTTATACCAAAAGGGGGTTCTAAGACCTAGTGAGGACCCATTCACCAAGTGAATGGTTCCTAGGTCACTAGTCTAGGACACATTCCTTGTAAAATCGAGTGTTGTGTAATTTCATTTAAGAGTGTCGAGTTTTATCCCTCATAATTTGTAATAAATTAGGCTTGGATTTGAATTCACGAGGCCAATTAACCTCAATTAATTATTAAATCCCTAGATTAGTGTGTGAACCAACAATTTTGTTGGTGTCTATGGACTTCTCTTACACTCTTAGGATCTTTCACCTAAAAGGAGAGAGATAGAACACTAAAATTGTGGTATTTCATTCAAATAAGGGATTGTATGATGTGAGTATGACTAAATGCAATGGTGTAGATGCAACTAAGTATTGAAACTGATTGATTATGAATGCAAAACCTATGAAATATGTAATGTTTGAAAACACAGTGATGTTTGCAAGAATGAACAAGAAACATGAACAAATGAACTTAGAATTGAAAGAGACTGAACAGAGTGCACCTGGAGGTAGATTGAAGATCTAGGAAGATTCTGGAATGATGGTAAAATCACTGCAAATCACTAGTGAGACTCATTCGCCATTGATGGTGAATCAATCCTACTACTGGTAAACACTCCTGAAAACTAGTTTTCAGTTGCCGAGAACTAGAATCTGACAAAATCAACTTTTTTAGCCCTAGGGTGAGACTCATTCACCACTGATGGTGAATCAGTACTCTCCCAAAATTCTATGAAATCAAGGGTCAATTCTATAGCTCCAAATCTGCACTTGTCTTCTTGTCGGGTTGATAGAGTCAAATCTCCAAAAGATGGACTGTAGGTTGTCTCCAAGCTTGAAATAGGGTTTAGTTGACTTGAAAAACTTTGTTGATTTCTTGACCACCTTTCAACACCTAATTTCTTGAGAAATATACATACAAAAGTCTACAAACACACATGCAAAAGGGGAAAAATGGTTAAGGGTTAGAGTATAGGGATTTTCCTTGATCAAATCCCACTTTGGTAATCAAACCCTTAATGAAGAAATGCAATGAAATAAGCAAGGAATGATGAATAAACAACATTCAAATTTCCCAAACTCACCACAACCTTTTTGAAGAAATATGAAGTTATGTCAATGATTGCTCGAAGATGCTTGATGAATGCTTGATTGAATGATGCGAAGTGTTTGAATGCTAATGAGTGAATGAAAGTGAAATTGATGAATTAGGAGATTAGAAGATGTAAAATGAGGAGAAAAACACATATTTATACACACTTATGCCCTAATTACCCAATGATACCTCATCACAGGCCAACATAACACATTTTTGATTAAAAACTTGAAAGAAATTTTGAATTATTTTGATTTTGGAGCTAAGAGGGACTCATTAGACACCAATGGTGAATGGGTCCCACCTTAGGATTGTAAGTGGGTGTCAGGAATTATCTTGCATTTAATGTTGTTTGTCGGGTTTACATTAAAAAATACACTTAATTATGCCTTATGAGTGCATAAAGGGGTCAAATAAAGCATAAGAAAGGTGTAAATAATGAAATTAAGCCTAGAAAAGTGTGAAATCTTGTTACAATACTTTACAACACTATAGAAAAGGACTTGATAAGTGATGAAAAGGTGATTTTTAGGTGAATTGTAATGATAAGAGTCTAGAAAAGTGTAGAAATGTGTTAGAACACTTCACAACACCTTGACAAGACACCATAGTTTGAATGTTTAGGACCTAATGTGAATGCAAAAGTTACATTGCAACATTAAATCAAAGAAAAATAGACCAAGCATCATGATAGAAAGACCTAAAAGACCATGAAAATGTCAATTATCCATTTTTCTATGGTATAGTGTGAAAGTGTAAAGATACACTTTACAACATCCTAAATAAGGCACCATTAAGTCTATTTTGTTATTAATTATTCATTCCAAAATTAAGTGTGAAAAAGGGATACTTTTTTTCTATACTACATTTTATGTATTATAAAATTACATGCTCAAATTATGCATCTTACATCTGGTAGCCCTTTATCACATTCTTATGTGATCATGCTAAGTCCACAAGTATGTAATTTGTAACAACCTAGTAATTATACTACAAATGAATTATTTATATATCAATAATAATATTAAAATGAAATTTTAATGATGAATAGGTGGATGTTAGACATCCAATATCATGACAGATTAGTGGTAGTAGTCAGCTATCAAATTTCATCAATAGGTAAGTTTTTCTATTTTTAATAATTATGTATGTAAGTAATGTTATGTAAATTTTGGTCAAACAAAATTGTACTACTTTTAATTGATGATGTCAGTAGAGATTCCTCCTATATTCATTGATCAATGGAGATTAGTATTAATATGGCTATTTTTATTCTACGCTTCTCACATAGGTATAAGCTAATAATGTAAATACCATTCCATTTTTATTTTATGAAAATAATTTAGTTTAAATTCAAGAATTCATATTTAGTCTAATTTTCTTCTTTATTCTTGTCATAAGATGAGGCAACAACAAGATAAATAAAGGAAAAATAAGGAGAATCATCAACTTTCTATCTAAAAGAATAATTACTTGTGTATGTCTTTGTATATTTCATATTTCCTAGATCTACTAATCTCTATATTGTTTAATTGTATTGATAGATAGAGATACACAAAAAAGACACTAGAGGATTTGATCAATGGAGGAGAGCTATCAATTATGATATTTATTATTCTCTTTTTGGAAGAGCAAGAGTTGTTTGTTTAATGACACTCCACAAAAAAGACACTAGAGGATTTAATCAATGGAGGGGAGCTATCAATTGTGATATTTATTATCCATCTTTTTGGAAGAGCAAGAGTTGTTTGTTTAATGACACTCCACAATTTCTATGTTTGGACATTGTGTTGCGTGTGTAATTTCCAAAAATTGACCCCCTTCTTGGAGAGAGGGAAATTTCTCATTTAATCTAGACCTATTTTAGTAACTTTTCATTAGTTACCCTTTAATTCATCATTAATAGGCCCCTAAGACGGGCATTATTTTGAATCTAAAGGCTTATTTCAGCTAAAAACTTAACAAAATCATTAAAAACATAAAAAATTCCAAAAACCCACCCCAAAAATCTAGGGTGGGACTCATTCGGCACGTTGGGAAAATGAGTCCTCCTAGATGGGACCCATATGCTAGGGCTGGTGTATGAGTCCCATTTGGGGTTTGGGGCTTTTTTAGGGTTTGAGTAGGAAAATCAACTTTTTAATTCAAATTTTTGGTTGATGTCAACTTTTGAGATCTGAATAACGATAAATTAGGTGTTAATGCCTATATAAGCAAGCTTCTAAGTCATTATTTCATCTAAGTAAGCATTTGCAAGCACAATTTCAAGATCCAAGCATTCAAGAGTCTTCAAGCATTCTTTCACAAGATCATTCAAGTTTCAAAAGCAAGCAAAGTTGAAGTCTTGCAGCAACATTAAATTGTTTTTGTAGGTCTTCAAGCTCACTATCATTCAATATCTAACATTGTCAAGGGTTGATCATGGTTGTCTATGGTGAATCATGAGGGATTCTAGGTTGGGGAGATGCAACTAGTCATCAAGCCAAGCTTAATTACTTGTTTCCTAAGTGATTCCATCCTCCATTATCACTCTACATTTAGCCTAAGGAAGGTACAAGCATTATTAGGGCTCATTTGGGTGATTAGATATCTCTCAAAGTGAGTAATCCATTTTCATAGTGTGTCCCAAAAAAATGTATCTTTGGACATTTTTATGCCCATTTAGGTCTTTCTTATAGACATTGGCCTAATTTTTCCTAGATTTAATGTTGTAATGTGGTCAACACATTCACATTAGGTCTTGGACCCTTGTGAATCAATACAAATTCTATGATATCTTGTAAAAGTGTTGTGAAGTGTTGTAACCATCTTTCACACTTTTCTAGGACCCTTTTATTATAATTCACCTAAATAACCTCTTTTTATCACTTACCAAGCCTTATTTCAAAGTGTTGTAAAGAGTTGTAATAAACTTTCACACTTTTCTAGGTTTTTCATCAATAATTTGACCCTTTCCTATGTTTAAATGGCCCCTTAATACACTTTCCATCCCTACTTAAGTGTTTCAAAGAATAATCCCATTAAAAATCATTAAATACACTTTAATTCCTGATGCACATTAAAAATTCCCTAGTGGGACCAAGTTGCCACTAGAGGTGACTTAGTCCCACTAGGCACAAAAATGAAAATTATTTCAAAATTCTGGTAGGATATTATTCTCTTGGCCTTAGGGTCAGCCTGAGATGTGTTATTTTCAAGAAATTTTGTAAAATAAAGTATAAATAAAGTGTTTTCCTCTCATTTTCACCCCATATACATTCATTCATTCATTTACTTAATCATTCTCAAGCATTCTAGGCATTATCAAGTCTACATTGGAGCATCTACTTGAATATCTTTAGATTTCTACATCAAGGGTTTGGTGAGTTGTAGCATTTCATGTTGTTCATTCATCATTCTCTTTCTATTTCATTTCATTTTCAAGGATTTGATTACCAAATTGGGGTTTGACCAAGGCAAACCCCTATTCTCTAACCCTTAACCCTTTTTCCCCTCTTTGCATGTGTGTTTTGTAGGTATTGTATCCAGATTTGTCAAAGAGAAAGGTGTTAAAAGGTGTCATCATTTCATCAAAGTCATTCAAAGTCAAGAAATCCCTAAGTGAAGCTCGAAGATCATTTGCAAACCAAATTTTGAAGATTCAGATCCAGACACAGGTGTCAGGAACTAGAGTATAGACTAAAAGCTATAGATTCATGTTCTGAAATTCCCGAAAGCTGGAGGTGGAATAAGTCATCATCAATGGTGAATTAGTCCCACTTCCAGGACTAAAAAGTGTTTTCTATATATCTGGATACCCTTTGGGTTGAAACCTATTTTGGAAGAATCTCCTTGAAATAGGACTAAGTTGCCCAACTTGGCATAAGTATCCTAGTTGGCTTCAACAATAAATTCTGTAGGATTCCAAAGCCTCTCTGCATCAGATTTCAACTTCCAGGTGCACCTCTCTATTTTCATTCATTTTTGGTACTGTTTGTTTGCATTCTTAGGTCATTTTGCATATCATAATGTGTTTTCAAACATCTTGCATTTCTTTAGTTTTCATTTAATAATCAACACAACTTATCAATTTATTGCATTTAGGACATTACATTTAGGCATATTTCATTCATAATTGCATTCATTTTGAGTGGGGACATTTCCCATTTTGGCCTACCACTCTCCTTTTAGGTGAAAAACCCTAGAAGTGTTAGGGACTCTTGTGGTTCCAAAATTAGTGTCCACATTTTGGTGAACCTAACTTTAGAACATTTTACTTCTAGTTTCAAGTGCATTTACATAAGCTTGCATCAACATTGCATTAAGTTTTGCATTGTTTACATTGCATCTTAGGGTTTTAAATTTCGCATTAGTGAAAAGCTCATATAGCTTGCATTTTTGCATTGCATTTCATTAAATAAAATCAACAAAAATTTTCATTTTCATACTATACATGCATCTAAAACTTTAAAAATCATAAACTTCCATTTAAAAATTCTAAAAATTCTCAAAAAAATCACTACTTGGACTAATTCGACACATTGGGCGACTTAGTCCACTTGCATATTTTGCACTATAATCTTTGCCATTTCTAGAACATTTTCTACATTTTTTTTTTGTTATTACATTTTTGTTTTAGTATCCAAATTTCTTGTTTTCTTCCATTTCTTCCATTTAGTTTCCTTTCATTCATTTGCATCATGGCTATGTGTTTTATTAAGTTTTGGATTTCATTAAAATCCTTAGTTGACATGTCAAGTTGTGCCTTTGGAATTGATCCTAATGACATTGAGCTTCCTCATGCTCCTTCAACTCCTCATGAATGTCCTCCCCATGATGTTGAAATCATTGGAGAAGATGATGACAACATAAATAAGTTCCTAAATGAATTCCTTGACAACCTCAAAGCTAATGCATCTTTTTATCCATCCATGAAACAACAAGACCTTCCTATAGTACCACCTCCAGATATGTTTGGTTACTTACATCCTAAGACAAATGAAGGACCTAATTTTCCTCCATCAGGTGAACCTAGTTCTTCTAAACAAGAAACCCCTCAACAATTCTATGATAACACAGTCACTAGTAATCCAATCAACCTTAAAGAAACCTATGGAAAAGGTTTTACCATTTTGAGAGAACAAGGATGTGACACAACAACTAAACATGACATTCATCAACTCTTAGAAAAAAATCCAAGAGATGAAAATGTGCAACGGGATTAGGTTATCAAGATCCCTCTCATAACAACAAGCCTCCTAGAGAATGTTGGAGACTTCATGATGATGGCACGGTGATCTTTGATTCCCCTCCTAATTTGAATGTCCTTTTGCCTCGAGAACAACCCTTACCTGATAAAAATGACAATGATTAGAGGATCACTTTGGGTCCTCCTCCTCCCATTTGAGAAATGGGTGAATCTAGCAAATGCAAAAGACCTTACAAGTTACAAAAACTCAAGTTTCCTCTCACTCCACATCATAAATGTGAAAGGACATTGCAAATACTTTTAAACAAAGGACTCATCCTATTACAACCTATGAATAGGTTGGTGATATATCCTAAAGATGCTAACATTCCACATTGTGCATATCATTACTTTCTTGGACATAGAAGTGATGAGTGTTGTCAGTTGAAAGAAATAATGAGTATCATTTTGATGGTGATAATTTCTATCCAATAATTCCATAAAACACTCTCCAACACCTTATCATGCAATAGTTGTAGAAAATTCTCTTCTCACTATTACATGACCTTTCCTATCACCTACCTCAGCTCATTCTTTTGTTGCACTTAGTGGGGGCAATAAGTTCCTAGCCTTTCCCTAGTAATGAATTTATCATTGTCCCAGGTTAGTTGCGTTATTCACCTTTTGCTTATACCGATTGAGATTGGGAGGCAGATGAATTGCTTGATGGTTGACTTGCATTTTCCTTACTAGTCTTTTACATTTTCTTTTTCTTTTTCCTTGGTGTGTGTGCATGTGTGTAATGTCTTCCCCCATGTTGTTCTATTTGATGTTCTCTCTCTTTGTGACATTCCTCTATTTGTACATTCATTCTTCTCTATGCCATACATCACTTTCACCTTTGTATTTTTCTTGTGTTTTCCTTTTGGGGATGACACAAGGAATTGAGATATTCCATGTCTCTTTCATGTTGACCCAAAAGGCCCCTTTTTCTTTTTCTTTTTTTGGTGTTTTCCTTTTGGGGATGATGCAAGGCATTGAGACCAAAATGTCTCTTTCATGTTGTCCCAAAATCTTTTTCATTTCCTTTTTCCTTTTTGTTTTCATTTTTCTTGTGTTTTCCTTTTGGGGATGATGCAAAGTGTCGATACACCCTATGTCTCTTCCATGTTGACCCAAACAGATCTTTCTTTTTCTTTGTTTTTGCTCTCCTTGTGTCATTCTTCTAGTTCTATGTATTTGGGGGATGATGACAGTTCCGAGCTCCTTAAAAAAAATTACAGCAAAGAACATACTGACCCCAGATCCATAGATCCCTTATGTTTTTGGTGTTTCCCTTTCGAGGGAAACCTCTTTCTTTCCTTTTTCCTTTCTTTCTCATGATGCAACCTTACTTGAAAACATATGACTTGGCATAGGGGATTTCCAAGTTATCTCTCATGTCTCCTTCTTTGTTTGCATTTTATCTGCTACTTTAAAGTAATCGCTCATAGTATGGTGTGTAACAATTCCTTTAAAGTGGGGGCATACATTAGCATTATTCATTTGCATTTTCCTTTTTCTTGGTTCTTAGTGCAGCCTTCTTACTTCATACAATGTGTTTTTTGCTTTATGGATGACATTGGGTGTAGTGTCCTTCATGAGCGTGATCTATCTTAGCATATTACATTCCTTTTGGTGGATTGATGTGATGCACTACATCCCTTAAGTTGAAAATTTTCTATTATTTGACTGGTCGTCTCTTGGAGACATTAAACACAATGTTCCCTAAGCTAAGACCTTGCTCGCATGAACTAAGGATGACTCCTTTGAACATTATTTTTCATGTTGCATTTTGCATTTGTTATATGGCCACCTTGCATAACACAAATTTCATGCCTATGGTTCCATCACGTTTGTTCATGAGGCCCAAGCATATGATGAAGTTTTTCTTGTCTCATGAAGCTCGAAAATTCATTTTCTTTTGTGGCGCCTTATTAAAGTTATCAAGAGGTATAAATTTGGTATGGTTGAGCGGGAAGTGCATTCTGAGGCATGACTTTCCCCATAGCCACATGTGTGTGTGTGAGTGCATACCATCCATGAGTGTATGTTTCTCACCTTTTGGGCCTTCTCACTTGGTAGACAACCATCAGTTTCATTGCCCCAGAGTGAGTATGCATTTTTCTGGACAAACAACCTAGATATGATCCACAATAGCATGGAAAAATAGTCAAATCTTGATCTAACTCTCTTTTCCTTCTCCTTCTCTCCCTTTCATTCTTTTTCATCATTTTCATGTGTGTTCCTTTGTGCTAATGTTTAGTTTTCCATGGGATCTTGATCCCAGGGGCTTGATCACCCCTCTTGATTGTTTTTGTTTAATCTTTCCAGCGTGGGTGCATTTGGATCCCTCTTGATATGCATGTTGGGCTACTATAGTATGAGTTTGAAGCTAGTTCACCCTCTCACTGAAGTGGGGGCTAAATGTGTTGCAAAAAAAGTATCTTTGGACATTTTTATGCTCATTTAGGTATTTTTTATGGATGTTGGCCTAGTTCTGCCTAGATTTAATGTTGTAATGTGGTCAACGCATTCACATTAGGTCTTGGACCTTTGTGAATCAATAAGAATTCTATATGATATTTAATAAAAGTGTTGTCAAGTGTTGTAACCCACTTTCACACTTTTCTAGGACCATTTTATTATAATTCACCTAAATAACCTATTTTTATCACTTACCAAGCATTATTTCAAAGTGTTGTAAAGAGTTGTAATAAACTTTCATGCTTTTCTAGGCTTGTCATCAATAATTTTACCCTTTCTTATGTCTAAATGGCCCCTTAATACACTTTCCAACCCTACTTAACACCCATTAAAATTTCCATTAAATACACTTTAATTCTTGAAACCCATTAAAATTTCCCTTGTGGGGCCAAGTCGCCACTTGGGGCAACTTAGTCCCACTGGGCACAAAAATCAAAATTATTTCAAAATTCTGGTAGGCTATTATTCTCTTGACCTTGAGGTTGGCTTGTGATGTGTTATTTCAGAAAATTTTGTAAAATGAAGTATAAATAAATGGTTTTCCTCTCATTTTCACCCCCATATACATTCATTTATACATTAGAATACATACATTAATTCACTTAATCATTCTCAAGCATTCTAAGCATTATCAAGTCTATATTGGAGCATCTACTTGCATATCTTCCAATTCCTACCTCAAGGGTTTGGTGAGTTTTAGCATTTCATGTTGTGGATTCATCATTCTCTTTCTATTTTATTTCATTTTCAAGGATTTGATTACCAAATTGGGGTTTGACCAAGGCAAACCCCTATTCTCTAACCCTTAACCCTTTTCCCCCTCTTTGCATGTGTGTTTTGCAGGTCTTGTATGCAAATTTGTCAAAAAGAAAGGTGTTAAAAGGTGTCATCATTTCATCAAAGTCATTTAAAGTCAAAAAATTCCTAAGAGAAGATTGGAGATCATTTATAGACTGAATTCTGTAGATTTAGATTTGGACATGCCTGTCAGGAACTAGAGTGTAGACTGAAAGCTACAGATTCCTATCCCAAAACTCCTAAAAGCTGAAGGTGGACTAAGTTACCATTAGTGGCGAATTAGTCCCACTACTAGGCTTGAAAAGTGTTTTCTGTATTTCTCGATACCCTTTTGGCTGAAACTTGTTTTGGCAGAATCTCCTCGAAATAAGACTAAGTTGTCCAACTTGGTGTAGGTGTCCCAGTTGGATTCAACAAAAAATTATGTAGGATTCTAGAGCCTCTTTGCATCACATTCTAGCTTCCAGGTTCACCTCTCTAGTTTCATTCATTTTTGTTATTGTTTGTTTGCATTCTTAGGTCATTTCTCATATCACAATGTGTTTTCAAACATCTTGCATTTCTTTAGTTTTCATTTAATAATCAACATAACTTATTAGTTTACTACATTTAAGACATTACATTTAGGCATATTTCTTTCATACTTGCATTAGTTTTGAGTGGGGACATTACCCATTTTGGCCTACCTCTCTTCTTTTAGGTGAAAAACCCTAGAAGTGTTAGGGAGTCGTGTGGTGCCAAAATCAGTTTCCACACATTGTTCATTCACACATCTTATCTTGCACATTAGAATAGGGTTGCATTGCATTTCATATTTCCTAATCTTAGGAACACTTAAGGTTAGGGTTTATGTTCCTATTTACATGCATATTTCATGGTTTCCATCAAGGTTTAATTACCAAACTAGGGGTTTGACCAAGGTGAACCCCCCATAAGCAAATCAAGTCTACATTATGTTTTGTAGGTCTTTTCGCAGATTCAAATCCAAAAATCAATTTGGGAGAAAAGGGTAGGTGTTGAAGTGCATATCTGAACTTTGAATTACTTAAAAAGTAGAACATGACTCATATGCCAGAAGTGGCGTATGAGTCCCACTACAGGAATTTTTTAATACTTTTGCAGATTTAGATACCCTTTTTCCAAAAACCTGTTCCTGTGCAGAAACCCTGATCTAGGACTAATTCACCCAGATTGGCATATGAGTCCTAGTAGGTCAAAATTTTAGGTTTTTTAGCATTTTAGAGCTTATTCAAGTTTGTTTCAAATTCCCAGGTGCACACACTTCATCTTGTAGCTTGTTATTCTATTTTACTTACTTTTCTAGGTCATTTAGTGAAGCATTGCATCAAATTCAGGTTAAGCATTACATTTTACATTGTATTTTTCTTTCCAATTCTTAACTTGGTGGTGAACCCCTCATTAGTTTACAATCAACCCCTTGGACTTGGCCCTATTGCAAGATCTCTTTCTCCTTTGCATTGAGATCTCTAGGGTTATCCTTGAATGAAATTAGAAAGTGGAAGTGTTCTATGTTCTAAACCATATGAAAGCATCTTAACCCATTTTCTTTCATTTCAACATGCCTTCATGGCATGTAGGTGTATATTTATATTTTTCAATGTATATCAATATACACCTATATATATATATTTGAATTTTACAAATGTATATCATTTTATGTCTTTACTATTTTGTTTAGCCATTTATCATATGTCTATATGGCATCATAGGCCTTAACACTATAATTTTTTTTATGACATTATTTATATCTTAATGGCCTTATCAAGATAGTTATATATAAATATTTTTTATATATATTAATTTGACTTAAATAATTTACATTTTTTGAGTGGATTGAATACTAAGACTTAAGGTACTAATTTGTTGTCAGGGTGGCTATAAATGTTTTAAATAGTTTTAATGCTCACTTGAAAATTAATATTGTTAGTACACATCCCTAATCAACATAATGTTAACATTTGACGATATTCCCATTTTGTATGGAAAAAATCTTACTTTCATGAAATGAATATTCATAGTCACCATGGTTGCCCCTTGTGCTTAGGTGGCTTGACAAGTTTTATGATATGATAGTGCTTTAGTTGTTGGACTGTAATTTTGGCTTGTAGTATGATAGTTCTTTGATTAATGTGTAAACGACTTGACAATATTTTTAATTTTTGTAATATTCCTCTTAGTGTTATGATTCATATGGTTGTATTTAGGTCTATCATGATTGATTACCAAATCTTCTTTTCATTATAATTTTTGGATATGTGATATCAAGGAATTTTTACTATCCATTTGAAATTGGACAATTTCTTCTCTATTTATGGTAGACGCTAAGGTCAACACAATCCTTTTCTTTTATGTATAGATTTCCAATATGTATACTTATTATAAGTTTTTATTGATATATAATAGACTTTGATGACCTATGATATTGGGGTGATAGCCCTTATGAGGTGATTATGATCTCTCTATTCTATGGTGTCCTACATGATAAGTGACTAAGATGGTATAACATGGAAATATTCTTACTTTGTATGACTGAATATTTGGTTCTTGTAATATTATTCTTGTGTTGAATATATTTTAATGACAATACAAACATTAAGTCTCCATGATAACTCTTGGAGCCTTGGAGTAAATTTTCTTGTATGGCATTTATGATCCACATACAATTCATCAAAATTTACCTTACATTTCATATTAAGGTGTTTATGATAGTCAAGGTGTATTTCTCATGCCCCGATCCAAAAAAATTCTCTATGGCATTCACATATGTGTTTACCTAAGCTACTTAATGTTGGCCTTGCCATTGCACCAAAAGGTCAACGCATCAATGCCTGATACAAGTGTCAATTAAGATCCATAGGAGGTGGTTAGACCATGTCACAAACCCAAGCGTTGTGTTGGAAAAGGAATACCAAGGGACACATCATCTTACAACAATCCCCCTAGGACAAGCGAGGAGTTTGAACCTGTGACCAGCTTTGATACCATTGTTGGCCTCTTTGTTGCACCAAAAGGTCGACCTGTCAATGCCTAATACAAGTGTTAGTTAAGATCCATAGGACGTGGTTAGACCATGTCACAATCCCAAGCGTTGTGATGGAAAAGGAAGACCAAGGGACACACCATCTTGCAACACTTAGATGTTCTCATTCCATGATCATTCTCTCACACCTAACTATCCTCTCCATGATATTTATTTACAAATATTTATCATAATTGAAACTATATTTAATGATAGGAATTTTGGCATGATAGTCTCCTGTGGAATGTTAACTACCCACTTGAAATATTGACTATCCTTCAGCTGTTATTAATCCTTATATATGAGTATCCCTAAATATTGATTATCCTAGATATAATAGGTGACATATGACAATAACTTTTGATTTTTGGTAATAGTCTATTATTTCAATCTTTAAAAACTTTTACCATTCATTCATATCTCTTTAAGGATATGATTACCCTCAAGGATATATATGCGTCTCTTTTCCAACATAACATTTTCAGCAATAGGGTTGTTTACGAAAATGAAATGAGTGTTATTAGAGGCTTGATAAATATCATTTTTAATTCATTATGATATTATAATAATAATTATTTTTTAAGAGGTTGATCATAAACTTTATGTTGAGATAAATATAATATATACTCTATGACATGCATTAAACTTAATGAGGATAATCCTTATTTTAGTGGTAGTACTCTAGGGACTAAAAATATCCTTAAATCACATCAATGAATATTGATGATTTCATTTGATTAAAATCATTGTTTCAAAGTTTAGAACCTTTTTTTATCTCAGTATAATAAGGTGAAGAATAGAAAATATGATAATTGGCACTCTTATCTTGAAAACAAATAAGACATTATGCAATAATCCTTTCATTATCAACAAGGTTAAATAGTTTGGAGTTGATAGAAATATAAATAGGTCATTATATATGGAACCAACATCCACTTATAGGGGAAATTAAAAAATTATACGGTGCCATGGATTTTGAAAATCATTATGTCAAATTTTGGTACTTTTTTATCTTAGGGATTTTAAGAGACATTAATAAAATATTGTAGCTTGGAAGGATTAAGATAATTAGGGAATGAAACAATTCATCCATTAGAATTAACCTATCCATGCTAACATGTTGGCCCTAATAACTTAGTCTTATGAGGTGTGAAAGAAAACCAGGTGTTTATTGGTAGCCCCACACTAAATGTAAATGAGACATTTTCAAAGAATTCATTCATTGTTAATATAAATAAATGGTTTGAAGTTCTAAAAAATGAGGCAGTATATTGTAATTGGATCCAAAATCAACCAACAAGTGCAAACAATATTTCCTAGGCACCATAAATTCCAAAAAGTAATGTGTAAAAATTTGAAACTTTTTTTCTCTTAGGTCTCGAAGAATTTGATAAAACTATGTAGCTTGGATGTATTGTGACATCTAAGGAATGAAATGAGACATCCAATAACATTCACCCACCTACTTGGATGTTTTAGAGTTGTCAATTTGGTCCCATGGGGTGTAGAATAAAAATATGACTATCTGCACCCTTATATTGGATGTAAATAAGGAATTTTGCAAGAATGCATTCATTATCAACATGGTAAAATAATTTTATGTTGAAGGAAACTGAGATATATTATTATAGATGAAATTGACATGCACACCTGAAGGTGTAGATAAAACATTCCTAGGTGTCATACATTTTAAAAATTGTTGCATCAAACTTTGTCACTATTTTTTCTCGTAGGGCTCTTAAGAGACCTTACTAAAAGCATGTGGATTGTACCCACCTAGATATTTTGGCATAATTGATTCGGTCTTCTAATATACAAAATAAAATATATGACTATTAGCACTCTTACACTAATTTTAAATTAGGTCATTTGCAAGATTGCATTCATTATTAACATAGTAAAATATTTTGGAGTAGTTGACAATTGAGATAGCTTATCATAGATAGAACTGACATCCACCTATAGGTGAAAATAAAGCAATCCTCAATTCCATGCATTCTAAGAATCACTATGTGAAATTTTAGTACTATTTTTTGTAAGATTTGGATATGAAGTTAGCCACCCAAGATCTAAAGGCCTATGGAAAGCACAAATACTTAGAAGATCAATATAACCAAGGGTCTGTCATACATTGTAAATTTATTATATTTGCATTCATTAATAAGAATACAATATACCATATGTAAGAGTTGGTATAAAATACTCTACACCATGCATTATTTGGTTGAAGATTATAGCCACCCAAGATCTAGGAACTTCATGAAAGCACAAGAGATATCATCTATAAAATAATAATTCTATTATATAAAAGGATGTAAATGATATATTATGATGATATGATTGATATCAATGTTGATTTACACATGAGACCACCTGGTTATATAGCCAAGGTGAGACATAGGATTAGACTGGATCATGGAAAGTGTCTTAATCCTATGTCATGAGACAACTAATATTAAAATACTTAGGACAAAAGTATTAAAATTCAAAAGATAAGATAATATTTGATGACAACTAACACCTTCTAGAAAGAGTCCCTCCTAGGACCTAAGTAAACTTAACATGTAAATTTGGACCCACTAATGAACTAGTTAGATAAAACACCTATTTACACCAATATTTCTCTCTTAGATCTCTTATGAGACTTTGTTGGAATCATGTAGCCTAGAAGGATTAAGACACTTAGAAAATGAAAAACACCCTTCACTAGTATTCAATTACCAACTCCAATATGTTCCAACATTATTAATTTGGTTACACCAAGTGTAAAAGCAATCACTTTTTTTATCCTTACACAAAATATAAATGAAACATTTTGTAAGAATGTACATTCATTGTTATGATTGTCAAATAGTTTAGATTCACTAGAAACTAAGATAATCTATTGTAGATAAACCAAAGTCTACTTGTAGGGGAAAATAAAATATTCCTAAGTGCCATGGATACTAAGAATCTATGCATCAAATTTTAAAACCTTTTTTCTCTTAGGGATCTTAAGGGACTTTACTATAACTATGTAATTTAGAAGTAGCATGACACTTGGGAAACAAAACAAGGCCTACTAGGAGGTATAGAGAATATAATCACTAAAGAATAATTATACACATTAGTGAACTCTTTTTAAGAAAAAAACACTTGATAAATCCCATGATAATACAAACAAGGATACCAATGAAATAATTGCCATCGTCTTGTGTTCAATCAAAGAGAAATGATTGAAAATAAAAATGAAACTCAAGAAACTATTGAAAATATTATTTGTTCCAATCAAATGTAAAATAATAAAAAACCATTTGAAAGATTGACACATGGAGAAGAAGATTTAATTCAAAGTCTAGAAAAGGTGCATTGGGGCTATGCTATTAAAAAATCAAAACAAGGAGAAATGAAAATTCACCTAGAGTTTGCATAAGACAAGTGATGTTATTAAAGAACAAAATCATAACATTTGATAACTATAACACTTGTTGACACCTATAATAGCCAAATATGTGTTTAAATTTTTTTCCAACTCTAAAGTATTATTTTAATATTTGTGTTCAGCTTTATTCAATCAAATTTATTTAAGAAATTACTTGTGGCTAATAAATATGAAATTAAATTTTCTACCATCTAAAACATTAAAAAGAAAAAAACCTTAGAAAAATTATTTAATTGTTCATCATATGAACATGATAATAATGAAACATAATTACTAGATTGCCCTATCCAAAACACAAACTAACAAGTGTTACATAGTGGCTAGTACCTTGTAATTTTGTATTGTTAGAAGAATTGGGTATTATTGATGGTCAAGTGAAATTCTTGAATATAGAGCCTTTGTAGATTGATTGTTTGAAATTGTAAATGAGTAATTTTATAATAATGACTAAACTATTAGTTATTAAGACCTAGTGATTCCTCAATAGAGCGCCTTTGTATATTGATTATTAGCTATTATAAATAAGAATTCTAATATATTTGAAAAATTTCCTAGAGAATTATGCCTTTGCAATCCTCTTTCCAATGAAAAGCTAATGCATGATGAATGAAAGAGAGTTTGCACATTGATAGATAGTTGGAGGGAGATGGCAAGTGCCTAATTTGAATTTTAAAATTTAAAAAGGATGGGTCCATTCCACCAAACCAAGTTCAATTCATCCTAAAATTTCAAACTTGTAGGCAATAGCTAAATTAAGGATTGGAGGTCTTCTGTAGAGATGTCTGGAGGGGAAATCAAACCAGGTTCATGGAGTATGATAAACCTTAGTGCATAAATGTCACTCAAGTATGCTATTTATTGTCTAAGATTAACATGGTCAAAGCGAGTCCAAAATAAAGAGAAAAAGTGCTAATTATACAATTCTCACCATTAAACTAATATTTTTTGATCTTTAATCAACAGTTAACAAATGAGAATATTTTTTTTAAAGATCTACAAAAATCTAATTAGGATTGTAAAGGTTATTCCCAAAAAGTGTGGAGTTATTTATACATGACATATATTTGTTTTTGTTATATTTTAAAATAGATTAATATTCTTATATAAATAAAATATTTTAGGAGAGATATTAAAAAGGTTTTAAATATTACCTATTACCAAATACATTTTTTTCATTTTTTTAATAGATCCCATGCACCTTACACTCTTATATTCCTTAGAATGAATCTAATAGAGGATACACACAACCATATTTATATAAAAAAAGATAATAGAGGATAAATGTATTGTCTAAAGGGGTACAAACAATTCTTCAATGAGATGTACATGCACCCGCTCTAGTGAAGGAGTCTACATGTAACTCTATTTACTTATTTGAGGTCTTTTATTGACTACTATTGATGTAGAAGAATTAACTCTTGTAATCAATATATCTTCATGGACACTTAATTATATTTCAGTCTTGCACCTCATAAAGATTCCACTGCATTAAAATTGAAAATTAATATTGATAAAACTCTAAATTTCATTGATTTTTTTTAATAAAAAAATAATTCTTATTTCTTGTGTCTTATAAAAAATAATTGAAACCCCATTAAGAAAAAAATAATGAACTAAACTTTGTGATAATTGAACTCCTAAACATTAAAATTATATGTCCAATGTTACAATCTATTACTCTCCAAAGTAAAGAAGTGTAATACGAATTATTCTTGGAAATTTAAGATTAAAGGTAGGTAATGAGTTTATCTTTTTTGTGATTACAAAAACATACGTTATGACAATAGTGTTTTCATCCAGCGCGTTGAGCAGTAGTCACAGTACAGGCAGGCGAACAGTAACCATTTCAGTTCTGGTGAGAAAAACATTTAAATTAGCAGTATTCTCGTGACACTGTAAAACGCAGGGAGTACGATAAGGGCAGTTGTCCGTCTCTGTGATTACATTTGCAGAGTGTGTGCAGTTGCAGCAAAAGAGATTCGCAAATTGAATGCTCAAGGACAGCTCTGCTCTGCGATGGTAAGAAGACAGCGCATGCACAGTTGTAAATGAAAAGTTGCAACCAGAGATCCATTCCTCCTTTCACCCATGCGAACTGCCGGAAATAAATAGGTGAGAGGATTCAATAGTCGTGCACTTTTAATTTGGTATGTAGATATATTATGGAGAAGAGTAAAGATATAGATTTTAGTTTGATATATTTTTGAATTTGATTAGGGAAAGGTCTCAATTCCGCCAGTCTTTATAAAGGTCTTTAGTTTAGTTGCACACAAAAATGTTTATTTACAATTTTTATTTATTTTTATTATTACAAATACTTCCACTTCTAAAAGGGGAAGAATCTAATCTCCTGATAAAACATATCTAGCATAGGCATGGTAACATAAGAGCCTATCCCCCGTACGATGGATAATTGCGAGATAAGATTGACGGATATATGTTGACGAATGTTTAGGCGTGTGTTGTTTGGAGTGCCATCACCTGTCTTGTCGCTAGAAAAATGTGGCAGCATCGACGAGTTTTTAAAATTCTAATTTGGAATGGACAAAAAGCCCAAAATGTCACCATTTTTGACATTCACATTTTGGAGGTTGTTGGGGAGCCCAGAAAGGAGTTGTAGGCATTCGGAGGCCAAAGTAGAGCAATCACTCTTCCTACCAAAACGCATTTGATAGGCACGGGCAACTAGCTAGTAGGTATGTATATCTACCAAAAATATATGCCATTTTGCCATTCTACCTAAGGACTGTGAAACATTGAGTGAGTATTCATTGCGAAAATGGGTTTTCATTGACAGGTTTTCATTTGAAATACAAAGTTGTTTATGTGCTTTGTGTTGAAGGTTTTTTAATTTTTCCATTTTAATTCTCACAACACAACTTTCTGAGGAAGCTAAATGAAATAACTGAACACCCATTGTGGAAATAAGATTGACATATATTTTCTGCAATTGAAATATTAGTGGAATAACGTGTAGAGAAACCACATAAAGCCCATCACATCACCCTTTTCAACATTTTCATTTTGAAGGTTGTTGGTGGGCTCAGAAGGGAGTTGCAGTGGTTAGGAGGCCGAAGTAGAGCGACCATTCTCCCTACCAAAACACATGTGAGAGGTGTGGGAAACTAGTTAGTAGGTATGTATATCTGCAAGAAATATATACTAGTTTGCCCTTCTACCCAAGGACTAAGAAGCATTGAATGGGTATTCATTGTGAAAATGGGTTTTCATTGATGGGTTTCCAATGGTTTTCATTTTGGCTTTAGTGTGTAGAGGGTTTTACAACATTGTGTGGGTTGGAGGTTTCATAAATCATGTACACACCTCCCACCGTGTTTTCCAACCTGGAACCATACTGTGCATGTATATTTGGATCATATTCAAAGAAATTTAAACATAATTTTTACTCTATGTAAGACTTGTTATAAATTTTGAAGGTGCCCTTCATTACATTCATGTTGTGTAAATAACAAAAGCTTTTCAAGACATTCATACTATTTTGTAAAATTCTAGGTTGAAAAACACAGGGTGTTATGAAACCTACAACCCGCATTATGTTTTAAAAACCCTTTATGTAAGTAATAACCCAATTGGTTAGTCACCCCTCATCTCAATTTGGTCTATTTTGTGAATGTCTTGAGAACCTTTTGTGAATTAGATAGTAAGAATGCAATGAAACTGGAAAACACTAGGTACCTGAAACTTGCAATCCACATAGTGTTGTAAAACCCTTTACACATAAGAACCCAATTGGCTAGTCACCCCTCAGCTCAATTTGGTTAGTTTTATGTAACCCCCATCCACAACTCCTCCCCGTTCTCTCCACTGGCTTAGCTTTGAATGTACAAAATGAAATAAATGGAAAACCGCATTGTGTTTTCTAACCTGCAATTATATTTTGCATTTATGTTTAGATGATATGAAGAAATTATAATGCAATTTTTAGTGTATGTAAGAGTTGCTATAAATTGTGAAGGTGAACTTCACTACATTCTTACTATCTACAAAACTAAATGTTTTCATTACAATCATGATGTCTATTTATAATTGCATGTTGGAAAACACTGGGTGTTATGAAACCAGCAAGTCACATACTTTTTTAAGACCCTCTCCATGTAAAAACTGATTTGGATAGAGTTTTGAATGTCTTGAGTACTTTTATGTTGCTTTGCAATCACTTTTTTCTCAGCTTTGAGAGTGTCTTTATGATTAGAGAATGCAAATGTTTATTTGAATAAGTATTTTTGCAAAACTTGTCTACCTTTTCATATAATAGTTTCATGTCTTCACCCAACCGAATCTCTTTTTCTGCACTTACATCTGAAATTTCCTTTTTCTTATCATCTATTTCCACTTGTATTTGTTCCATGGAATTCTTATGTTCAAGAATCTTTGAATTCATGTGGTCAACTACAGTTATAGCATCATCTCTCACTTTCTTTGTTTGCAAAAATTCACATGCAATACAAAACCTCTTGACTTTATCCTCTTTTGCGTTGACATTTGCCCATTCCACATACTGCACACACACCTTCCTCAACTTGCCATTAGCAAGAACAATCTCTTCAGTCAATACAATATCTATCTCGCTCAATTTGGTCTGCTTCTTTTCAAGTGTTTTTACATTTGTTTCCTATGTCATACATTCTAACCTATTTGAGCAAAGGGGTGAATAACCAAATAGGATGTTATGTGTAGAGGGTTTTACAATAGTGTGTGGGTTGTAGGTTTTATAACACCCAATGTAAACTTGCAATTTTGGAAGACAATATTAATGTAATTAAAACCTCTTGTTACTTACACAGTAGGAGTGTAATGAAAGGAACCTTCAATATTTACTATATTCATGTAATTTCAACTTTTATAAGTTGTGCAACAACACATTTCACTTTTGATCCTTCATTATTGGTAAGTTGAACATTGAGTAATTGAGCCTCAAGGTGCATGGTATCATACTTCAACTTCTAAACGACCAAAAAATTTAGCAATTATGCTCATTTTCTAATCTCTTAATATAATTAATTAATCTCCTTTTCTTTTGATGATAAAATCTTCTCATCTTTAAATTCCTCTTCTAAGTGGTTAATTGTAGACTTCTGTTGTTTTGCTTCAGTTTCAGTAGTTCCAACTAGTGCTTTTGTATCTAGAAGTTGACCATCCATGCATTTTTCCTCATCCTCATTGCTCTTACCTGTTAGCACCCACTGGTATTCCTTTTCATGAACTTCTAATTTCTTTTTCGTATCTTTTACTTTAAGCTTTTATGCATCTACTCCCTCATTAGTCCTTAGGACATCACCATCCATTTCTTTGATAGAGTTTACAATGTCTTCAATACTTTTATGTAGCTTTGTAGCCACTTTTTTCTTAGCTTTGAGAGTGTCTTTCTGATTAGAGAATGCAATTTTTTTGTTTTAATAAGTTATTTACAAAACTTGTCTACCTTTTCACATAGGACTTTCATGTCTCCACCCCACTGACCTCTTTTCTACATTGATATGTCATACTACCTTATTTTCATCCATTTCTTGTTGAATGCACAAGAGAACTGGGGGGGGGTGAATCAGTTGTAACCTAAAACTTCAAACCCTTTGCATTCAAATCCACATTCATTCATTAAAACTTTAAGTCTGTTATGATGAATTAGCATGAAAAAAAATAACATAAACTAAAACAACTTAACACCATACACAAGAGAACACCATATTTACATGGAAAACCGAAAAAGGGAAATAAACCATGGTGATGATTAGCTCACAATATAAGTAAAATTAACACCAAATAAAATAAGGCTCACTGTCGAAAGGGCTCACTACCAAAAGGCTCACTGTCGGGTAAACCCACAAAAGTGGTTTACAATTTGAGTGAGGAAGGAAAAGTGGCAAAAACTGACCCCATACAAAAAATTTTGGTTTTTGGGGTTCGGATGAACCCTTTGGTTCGAGCAAACCAAAAAAGGGCTTGAATGAAACCTGGTTCAGGTGAACTAGTTAAATGTAAGGTGGACCCCATTCCCACCAAATAAACAAGGAAAAACACAATTTGAGATGGGGATCGAATGAACCCTGGTTCGAGCGAACCATTGGGGGTTCGCTTGAACCCCCCTGGTTCGCTCAAACCCCCTAATTCCCACCTTGTCATCCTCTGGGATCAAAAAAGTCCAGAATTTTATGTTTCAAAGCTCAAGTTGAGGATGAAAATGGAGGAGACTTCACAAACCCAACTAGAATCAGGTAGTCCTCGAAACAAGCTATCCAATGAGTATAATTTTAATATGTTTTGATTTTATTATGTATTTGTTTTTTAGTTTTATTAAACATAGGTTTTTCATCGAAAATCAAGCTATCTATTCTAGACATGTGGAAAAATAGTAGATTAAATCATTTTTTTTTAAAAAAATGAGTGCACCAGATATTGAAGTCCTTGATCCAAGAAAAAAAAATTGAATTTCGATACATACAAAAAAAGTTACACGTTATACAGTCTGCCTATGTTTGAATTGTAATATTTTTATCTTTGAAACTTGATTAAAGAAAAAATATGCAATAAAAAACTATCTAACCAAGTGGTAGCACTAGATATTAGAGTTAAAAATCTAAATTTGAAAGAATTATAATTTTATCCTTCATGGAAAAAAATTAATGTGTTATACGGTGAGCATCACTCCTTAAAAATGTTGTTTTCTGAAAAAAACTAGTTTTTGAAGGAGATGGAAAAAGAAGTGCAATCTGATTCCAAAAATTTTGAAAAAAATATTTTTAGAATCTATAGAAAAAATTTCATGAAACTCTATTTTGCATCATCTTCAAATTCCTCATGGTTTAGCCGCTATAGGTGTCCGAAAGTGAAGTAGTTAGAAAAAATATTCCAGTGTCCAGTTTGGCCAAAAATTGTAAACCAGTATTGTGGGATCACCCTGTCGGAATAGAAAGAAGAAAGAAGATATAATGTTATGATGAGAAAATTATCTCATAGCAACAAGAGAATTCACCACAACACTTAACAACATCAACAAATCTAAAAAATATCAAGACACCTTCTCACTACATTGAAAAATCATGCATTGTAGCTCATGTTGCATTTCACATGTTTGTACTCTACTGCACTGAATTTTGCATCACAACACTTATGACAACAACACACACTATCTCGCATCAAATCATCTTGCATTTATACCATCCATGACTTGAAAAACAACTTCAAGTCGGCCAACGTGCCTCACAGTTACAATTTCAAAATTAGGTCACCACTAAACATTCCCATGGTGGATAGTGAACCAACAATTTTAAGGTGTTTCTATAGGCTTCTCTTGCGCTCTTAGGATCTTTCACCTAAGAGGAGAGAGATAGAACACTAAATTTGTGGTGGTTCATTCAAATAAAGGATTGTACGATGTGAGTATGACTAAATGCAATGTTGTAAATGCATCTAAATGATGAAATCAATTGACTATTGATGCAAAACCCATGAAATATGCAATATTTGAAAAGACAATGTGATATACAAGAATGAACTAAAACATGAACAAATGAACACATAATTGAAAGAGACTGAATAGAGTGCACCTGGAGGTAGATTGAAGACTTGAGAAGATTCTGGAATGTTGGTAAAATCACTGCAAATTACCAGTGGGACTCATTCACCACTGATGGCGAATCAGTCCTGTTATTGGTAAAATCTCCTAAAATAGGTTTTTGACTATCGAGAACTAGAATCTAACAAAATCACCATTTCCAGCCTTAAGGTGGGACTCATTCACCACCGATGGTGAATCAGTCCTCCTCCAAAATTCTGTGAAATCAAAGGTCAATTATGTAGCTCCAAATCTACACTTGTCTTCTTGTCTGGTTGATGAAGTCAAATCTGTAGAAAACAGACTGTAGGTTGTCTCCAAGCTTGAAATAGGGTTTCATTGACTTGAAACACTTTGTTGACTTGTTGATCACCTTTCAACACCTAAAATTTCTTGATAAATATGCATACAAAAGTGTACAAAGACACATGCAAAAGGGGAAAAATGGTTAAGGGTTAGAGTATAGGGATTTTCCTTGGTCAAATCCCACTTTGGTAATCAAACCCTTAATGAAGAAATGGAATGAAATGAACAAGGAAAGATGAATAAACAACATGCAAATGTCCTAAACTCACCACAACCTTGTTGAAGAAATCTAAAGATATGTTAATGGCTTATCCAATATGCTTGATGAATGCTTGATTGAATGATGCAAAGTGGTTGAATGCTAATTGATGTTGAATGAATTAATGCAAGTGAACTTGATGAATAGGGAGATGTAAAATGAAGAGAAAAACACTTATTTATACACATCTATGACCTAATAACCCAATAATACCTTGTCACATGTTGACATAGAATTTATTTAAAAATAAAAACCCAAAAGAAAATTTGAATTATTTTTATTTTGGAGCCAAGAGGGACTCATTCGCCACCCATGGAAAATGGGTCCGACCTTGGGCTTGTAAGTGGGTTGTTGGTTATTTTTTAGAACCAAACTTAATCTTAGTCCTAACCTATGAGCTTGCCACTACCCAATTATCAACTAGGTTGAGGATTGGCCAACACTTAAGTAAAGTAATTATTAGTTCACTTCTTCTCTTTGGGCTTTGTGAAACCCAGGGAGAGTAATCCAATGCATACTCGTAATATATCACGTTTAGTCAAGAGTATTTCTTTGCATAGATGCACTATTCCATGAAAATCACCTCTATCAAAGGCTCGGCAAACCTCAGATAAAAGTGTCACTTAGGAGTACGCCTTCATACTTAGAGTTGGGACATTGTAATTTTAAAGTATTTCGAATCATTCTTCATCTTGAATCCTAGGCCCAATTCAATATTGGCTCAACTGACTATAAGATAAACTAATAAAATAATCATTGCTTTACCAAAGGTAGAAAATGAGTTACAACTGGCAATCAATCGGTAATACAATTTTGATTGAACCTTAGAAATTAGTGAACCATTAGAGTGTCACTTTGTAACATCTAACTCACTGTATCTGCAAAATGTCACTTCCTTACTAAATCCTATATTCTTTTCTCACAAATTAATGATCCTACTTTAGCGTTTAATCAATTCATTGAACTGAAGCATTAAACAAATTCATACATTCTATGCAAATGACAAAGGACAGATGAAATTTTCATTAACAATCTTCATTCATAACTTGAAACAAAATACATAGGAGAGCAATATTTTGAAACTAAAATTCTTCTTCATTTATGATATTTCTTTATAAAACCATATTTAAGATTCATATATAGTATAACTTTCATCTTAAACTTGCTTCTTATATATCTACTAGACTATCTATTCACATTATATTCTACGATTAGAGCATAATATTTACTGTGACCATGTCTAGACTCAAAATTTTCAACTCTCCTTTCAGCCATGAAATCCCTTTTATATAAACAAGGGAGCAACAAGCACTCGACTGAATTACAATTTCACTTTCATTTGAGTTCATTTCAAAAAACTAATTCTAACTGACTCCTCGAAGAACTCCCAGGCAGTTGCATACATAATCATTCAAGAACAGGGGAGGAAAAAAGGAAAAAAACATGTGTAGGATATTTGTGGTCACTGTCATAGCCTTCGTTGTTTGAAAAAAAAAGATTCCATTCATATCTTCTCAAATACTTCAACATTAGCATGAGAAAACAAAAGAAAAACCACAGACATATGAAAACAAATACCTCCTATGCAAAGAACATGATGTCATCAAAAACAAAAAGTAGGAGATGACATTATTCAGAGTCATCGACATCCAAAAATGCCCAACCGCTCCTTGTCCTCAATGCAATTGGAGGGATTACTAGTACATCATCATCATAGCTCCCATATGGCACTAGTCAATGAAGGTACTGGCCATAGTGTTAGTTGGTATCAACTTCAACATTCGAAGGAGAGTCCGAAAGCACAATAGGAGAGTTGTGCTTACCTAGGTGGGCCTTGTGGCTCTTCTCCTTCTTCACTAGAAGTGCCAGTTCCTTTCCTTTGCATTCAACCACTTCACCTGGAAGGGTCCTATTCCTAAAGTAGTAAGTACTTTACACAATTGACTTCTTTTTATGGTCCCTAACCCTCCTTTTACCCTTTAAAATATTAGGAGAAGCTATGGCTTCTTGCTTAGCTATGTCTTCACGACACTCAAATACACTTAGCTGGCTAGACCTCCTAACAGGTGGAATTGTTGCACCAACCTTTGCCATTTTCTATAAAACTAGCAGAGGGATGATTAAAAATATTTTTGACTCAAGACCCACAAGAGAAACACTCCAATCCCAATAATTGTAGATAACTCAAGCAACATAAATCCTAAATAGACCAAATACTCTAATTTCATACCAATTTACTTAGGATGCAAACATTGAAACTCTGCTTATGAAAACTTATAGCCGTTTCAATCTCCTTTACTACACATGCCTTACTTCTAATGTAGTCTAAAAAGATAGTGTGAATAAACAACGATCAACTTGCATTTAAATAAAAAAATTCAAGCATGCATAATTAATGATTCAGAATTCCTTACGTGAGCGAATTGGTAACTTATCAGTTTGGCTTTGAATCTAGGCCGTTCATCTTAGAGCAATTAAAAATTCATCTAAGGTGGCCATGAGCATTATTTTTTGACTATTATCAACTTGCTCCTTGAAAATAGCAAGGCTATCTCAAATGCTACCATGTTCCCTTCTAACCTTGATTAATCATAGCTGATCTGACAATTACCATGTATTTCCAACCTAATTCCTACTTTTCATTAATATCGACGAAGTACATAGGACCGGTTTCATAGAGAGAAAATTTCTTTATATGCTTCATCACTAATCCTCCCCAAAATTTAGGGTGCAATTCAGCAATGAAGTTATTCATGTGATGATTTTCAGTCCATTAGATCATCTCGCTTTAAAACTTTATCAATGGTTCTCCAGTTCTCTTGCTGCTTTCCTTTATGATTTATGTGAAATCCACAGGATCATGCCACATTGCCTTTTTCATTTATGGTCATCGCTTGTCGCCAATCTACTTCATCTTTGCTTGGCTCCATTAGTGATGTAAACAACCCAACGATGATCTCTAGCCCTTGGTTCAATAGCCTAATGTTTGGTCACATTCATCCCTCCATCGCACATCACTAATTCAAACCTTGCGCTTAGGATTCTATTTGTGATGGAAAATGTTATGATAGCACCAGATTTGGGAACGTACAACCTACATAAAAAAATGGCACATTTATAAGACATCACTCATAGGATCATAAAACATTAGCGAAAGAAAAAACCCTTTAGAGGACATCCATCATTTATCACTAATTTAGAATGTAAGTTCTAAAAAAAATCCACAATGAGCGATGAAGTTATTACATAAGGCCTTTGTTCATGGCTAATTCTCCTCATACATTTTGCAACCAATTAGCGATGAGATGATTTACAAAATTTATAAGGTCCATCGCATGTCGCTGATGTAAGACTTTACATTCAAAACATATCTGCGATCAAGTGATATCACATCATATCGCTCATCGTTAATTCAGAACTCAAGTTCTAAAACAAATCTGTAATGAGCGATGAGAACATAAGACCGTGGCATCGCTTATCACTAATATAAGTTTGAAGGCTAAAAAGCCATTGGCGATGAGCGATGTTAAAACAAGACATCATTCAATCGCTCATTGTTAATTCAGGGTGTGAACCTATGAATAAATTAGCGATGAGTGATACAACTATGAGGGCCATCAGGACTTAAGTGGGAACTTTTAAGCACGTGCTCATTAGTTGTTCTAAAAGAGGGGACTTCTCTAGGATGATATGAGAATAGTAGGCTCAATACTTATGAATCATGCAATATAAAGGATGTAAAAGTTAGGTGATTCAAACCTACACACGAGGAAGGCCAGTCACATAATGACATTTAACATACATGAAAAGATTCTTTGTGATCAACAATAGACAATACCAATAAATGACATAATAGAATGCCAAGTAATCTAAAACAAAAAAAAACCTAAACCTCATATAAGAACCCTACAATAGATGTAACAAAGATTTTTTAGGTAAAATTTCTTAGGGTTTTAATATGAGCATGCTAGAATTTTGTAAAATTCGAAAGTGCCATCAGTGGCTCTTTTTGGGGACGTCTGTTCCATAGTGAACAAAGCGAGAATTTGGATCCTCTAGAGAAGCAGACCAAGTGCCTACTCCATTGGGCAATAGAGTCAAAAGGTCATCTCTGGTCCAACTACTTTGGTTTGACAAGTCGAACCACATTTGATGGCCCAAGGCCACGAAAAACTATGGGCCTTCTCTTACCTCTATCATAGACAGTTTTCATCACACCTCACTGAATCCAATCTGAAGACATTACTAGAATATTCCCGATTAAACATGCTGGTAACTCTCAATAACTTAGCAAGTACAACATTATCAACAAATTCATAAGTTCTACCCTGCATATGAGAATCAAGCATACCCTTAAAATACTAATTATTATGTGCCAATGACTCATAAATTTTTTCACTCAAAATATTGTGAAGTTGAAAAAAAAATTCCTTAATGTCTTGCTCATTACCACACTACAAGAAAATTTCATCCATCTGAAAAATTTGGCACTCATACTCCACCATGTAGCTGGGATTATCAAGCTCAATCTGATTAGTAATTTGCATGTCAAAAGTGAAACAATTATAAGGACCAATCAAAAGATTATGCACATCATGCAAACTATCTCCAAGTGTATGTCGAGAAATACACTCATACATTGGTACACCTTGTAACTGTGCCTCAACATGTTGGTGTAGAGAATCATCAAGAATCTCTACACTTTCCTTATTCTTACTCACTCTGATGCTTTCTGCACATATCATGCTAACATCTTCAACATTCATATTTTGTTCAAAAGTGAGTAATCATGGTTCCAAAAGATAATCTGTTTTTTCTTTTAAATTAGCCCCCATATCCATATAAAAGGACTCATAAGTAAGCACATCTAAATCATGAAACAAATACTTATCCAACTCTGCATTAAAATTATCCAAATTTGGCTTGTAAACTTGTTGGTTATTGTAGATGCATAAAATTGGTCATATCTAATTAATCTTGGCATTTAATTAAATATTTATTATTTAATTAATTTCTCTAAAGTCTCCTACATATGATTAAACTTAATTAATTTAATTATATTGTTCATTCAAAGTATTCTTCTATCATGATTAAATAAATTGATTTTTATTTAATTATTTCACATTCATATGTCCACTTGATTAATTAAATAAATACATTTTATTTATTTTAATTAATTATTACTTTTTGAATTTAATTAAGTCTTTTTGATTTAATTAAATTTAAATATTTCTTTTTAATTTCTTCTTCTAGTTAATTAAATATCTTATTTAATTAATTTCATTTACATACCATTTCTCAAAGGTTTAATCAAATATCTTTATTTAATTGAATATCTTCCATATCTTTTCAGAATCATAATTAAATATTCTATTTAATTATGAAATCTTCCATTATTCTTCAAAATTTAGGGTAAATATTCTATTTTAAGAAGAATCTCTGTGTCACCCTTAAATGAATAATTGAATTTAATAATTCATTATTTATCTTCTTCAAAATCCTTCCATAATCTCACAAAAAGTTGATTTTTTACAATTCATCTTTATTATCTTATCTTACCTCTTTTACAGAAAAGAAAACAAATCTTGCTTTCTATTTTTCTTTAGTCTTATCCATCTTCAACCGTTCGATCTGCCAAGAATTTTCACAATCGTTGATCATATCAACTAATCAAAAGATTTTGAAAAAATCTATAAATAGCACAGCCAATCTAAGCAAGGGTTACACAACACACATAAGAGTAATTAGAGATTAAAATTTTGCATTCTAGCACTATAGCACTATAGTTTTATTATTCATAGCATCATCAATAGTTTTTCATTTTCAACAATCATGTTTAGCATTAGAGAAATCATGCCTTCGCATTACATGCATTTCATAATCAATATCGTTCTTTAGGAGGACTATTCATTGAGCCTAGCATACAATCTGAGAGCCAACTGGAATCAATGAAAATACTGGAGATAGAGGACGACAGGATGACATCAATAACATGATACTGAGTTTGCAATCTTTATTATTTTAATATTCTATTTTTGATATAATGTCTTATTGGTGTGTTTGATTAATTTGTTTTTACATATTTAACGCTCACAAAATTGACCACACATTTTTGGTGCCCACTGTGGGGGCTTGCCTCATTTTTAACATTTATCTACAAGTTTTTTGACAGGATTTCGCATTCTGGAATTTGAATTTTCAACAAAATTTTCCGTTTTAGCGCATACGAGGGTTTCCTAAGCGCATCTGTAAGTTTTTAAAGCGCATCCGTGGTTTCTTTCAGCGCTCTTGTAGGTACTTTGGCACATCCAGGAACTATTTAGGCGGATCGAGGAACTGTTTTGGTGCATCTACAGGACATAATGGTGCATATACCCTACTTAGTTTGTTAAAATTTTTTGAACAACAAAAAAAAGGAAATTTAGCTGCATTCTATTTTAGTGCATTTAGGAGTTTTTGTAGCGCATTTAGGACTTTCTATAGCACATTTATGATATGTTTTGGTGCATTAACCTATTTTTGTTGCGCATATAGGTGATCTTTTGGTGCATACAGGTTGTAACTAAACAGGTTTCTGAGCCTGACGCCTTCCACAGACAAAACCTTTTTCTGGCTTAAAAAGAACCAATCTAGGATAGTCACAGCTGGTTTTAAAAGGAAGCAACCCTAGGATAGACATGGATTTAAAATAAAGCAATATAGGATAGTCACCACACATTGATTTTGCAGTTAAAATTAATCCCATGCTTTCTGTGAAGCAACATTTTCACATAGTTTAGATCATTGTGATTTGGGCTTTTAAAAAGAACAGTGTCTACTGTGTTTGTGGAAATAGGTCTATGCTCTCCCCTTAACTGAGTGACTAGAATACCAGATTTTCCTTTTACATTCATGCAATTTTACTGCTTTATTTCATCCTATAGAGGGCCTGCTCTTGTGGGAAAAAGTACTCACCCAAGAGGAATGACTCAAGTGGGTTCAAGCCAAAGCTAGGCTATTCCGCCCCACTATAAAATTTAAAGCAAATTAGGAGAAATCCTTTTTTTCTGGTAGTGTGCAAGATAACCATCCCTAAAGCCTTTGTTCTAAAGGTTGAGAGATCTTCTGAGGGAGTTTATTATTGCCGCACCGAACGGAAACCCTTACTACGAACCTAGTGTAGTATCCAGCCGAAGTCAGTTTTAGAACATCATAATAATGACAGTGCAAGGGAGGGAAGAATCTACCCCCAAGATACTCACCATATAACTACCAAGGACCGTTTGCTCAGGGGATCTGGTATCCACTTTCGTCACTGTGTGTACGCGCCTGGAAAAGACAAAAAAATGGGCGCCCCTTTGGGGGTGACACGGCTGTGTGAGTCGACACGATTCTAAGATGTGGGCTATTGATTATTATGATGACCTACTTGAGTACTAAGAGTGAGTCTGTCTGAATTGTCTGTCATGTGTAAAACCTATGAAAACATTTTTTGAAGAACATTTTTGAAACTTACACTTGATGTTTAGTATAGGACTTAAAAAAAACTATTTTCAAGATGTTTGTTGTGTTTTCAATCACACTAATTCAGATAAAAGATCATTCAAAATGAACATGTCAAATTTAGCTGAAAACTATTCTCAATTGTTCAGGAAAATACCTTGGAAAAATTGTTTTAGCGCATCTAGGGTATATTCTGGCGCATCTATAAGGTCTGTTCTAGTGCATTCACTGGTTAAATCAGCGCTTTTAAGGTTTGTTTTAGTGCATTGAGTCTTTTAGCACATACAATGGCTATTCTGAAAACAAAACTTTTCGGTCACTGTCAAAAACATTTTTTGCAGCACATATAGGATACAGAGTAGCATATCTAGGGTATATTCTGGCTCATATAAGGTTTGTTCTAGTGCATTCACTGGTTAAATCAGCACTTTTAGGGTCTATTTTATGGCATTGAGTCTTTTAGCGCATACGCTGGCTATTCTGAAAACAAAACTTTTTGGTCACTGTCAAAAACATTTTCTGCAGCACATATAGGATACAGAGTAGCACATCTGGGACATATTGAAGCACATTTGACCATTTCTTTGGCGCATATCCCTATTTTTGAAGTGCATATAGGCAACAGAAAAGCTCATTTGTCTTTTTTCCTGAATCATTATTTTTAACAGATATGAGTTTATAGCATTCCTGGTCCAGTAACATATTTTATTTCATACTTAAGGAGTGAAAATCTACCAAGTTTGTTAAGAAGTCAATTACCAATAGGATCAGGAAACCCAAGAAAACTCTAGGCTACAAGAAAAGCTTACAATGAAGGAAGTTTTTATACAAGAGTCGACACGTCTTGCTCCATTATCGCAAATTTCTCCACAGATACCAAGATTTTGTCAAAGGATTTACTGACGAATACACTGTGGACCCTCTAGATTCACAAGCTTATTTTCAAAGAAGAGCCCTCTCTCAATGACATAATCACAATCAACCTCTTGATTTTAGCTACATACCACAGCCTTCTATTGAATATTCGACACATCCTAGTCAAATACTTCAGTGAGTTGAAATAGGCTATTTGATATATTGATCATTCTTCAAAACAAGGATCAAATCCTACAAGTGCATCTTTCATCACAAATTCCTTAAAATTCTCGATCCAACTTCTCCCAATAGGATTTTGACATCCTTTATTGTTGGAAGCCATGACCACGAATTAGGAAATATAGTTTTGATCATATCATAAGATTTTCATCTTATCAGATTAAAACATCATCTTTGATTGCACTCATCAAACTATGATCTAAGTTTAGGAGAACATCTTGAAATCATACGCCTATTTTTACATGATCATAATATAATAAACTGAAGGAAGATATTCAACAAGAAGATCACATCTCAACAACACAAAAGGAAGGTGAAAATAGTGACCCCCTCTATAGTGTGAGTTGAAATCCCCTCTTTGAGGACAACATGACTAAAGGAGAAAATAATCCATTTACTTCCAACAAAGATATGAGCAAAATCCCTAAGGATAGTGAAGATGAACAAGAAGAAGAACCCCACCCTAAAGAAGCCAAACAAGATCCTAAATTTCTCAAAGCAGTAGAAAGGATCGTAGAATGAGACAAATAAAAATATTTCCTATTTCAGGCTGACAAAGGAGCTAAACTACCTCATGACTTTAACACTGAGAACATAAAGAGTAATCTTGATGAAACACCCTTATATGGTCTTAGTGCCTTGACTCAATATATTAAAACATTAGAAGGACAAATTAAAGATCTACAAGGGGGAGCCACAACAAAGACATACACTCTTGATGATATCTGTCCATATCCTTTTGATCGACATCTCAACATGATTCCATTTCCTAAGCATTGTGAAATTCCAAAGTTTCGTCGTTATAACAGAAAATCAGATCCCATTGACCATATTAGAGACTTTCGAATCATGACTTTAGAATTCGCTCATGAGGATACATACTTAATGTGTTTGTTCCCACAAAGTCTCGAAGGCCAATCTATGGAATGGTTATCAGAAATTACACCGCCTATCAAAACATTTTTGGAATTTATCAACGAGTTCATCTCTCAATATTCCTATAACATACAACACCAAATCACAATGATTGATCTATGCAAGGCTAAGAAAAAACCTGGTGAATCGTTCATCACATTTCTTCAGAGATGGAGAAGATTGTTCACTAGATATCCACGTCATGTTCCTGAAAAGGAAAAGATCACTACATTCATAAATAGCTTGGATCAAGAGATGAGTTATCGTCTAAATCTTCATTGTCCTCCCCCTTTTCAGAAAAATGATTGAAAATGCAATCACGATTGAAACTGCATTAGTCCAGAGAGGGATAATCAAACCTGATAAAGACAATCCTAGCTCCTCAAATCACCACAATGACAAATCTAGATTTTGGACTCACAACAAAGACATGGTGAATGATGGTGTTGTGGATGCACATCATGTCTCAGCTAAGCCAGTTGTTCTTAGTGTTCCTCGCAACAACAACTACAACAATGTCAACTCGGTTGCAAATTATGGAAACAATCCTCCTCCTCCAAGGAATAACCAAAATCCAACTTTTGTTCCAAATCAATGTAATACCAACAACCAAGGATATCATGGAAACAACAACAATAACACCTTAGGAAATACATCAAACAAAAATCCACAACGATCTTCATTTTTCTCCAACAGAAGAACTTTTACTCCATTAGGGCAATCTCTAGAATCTTCCCTTAAAGACTTGATGGAAAAGAACATTTTTACCCTACCACCTCAACGTAACTTCGAACCTAGTGTGAAGCTGCCATCATGGAATGATGCGTACTATTGTGAATATCATAGATGTAAAGGCCATTGTACGAATAATTTCCAAGCCTTGAAGAATGTTATTCAAGATTTAATCGACAAAGACATTGTCACAATAGAAGGAAACCAACAATCAAACGAAGACCACCAATCATTTTGAAATCCTTTGACCAACTATCAAAAGGGTGTCTTCTAGAAAGAATGTGAATCATATCGATGAGCATATAATCAATCACATCTACACTGATGATGAGCGGGTTAATGTTATAAAAGTCAAAGAGAAAGCGGATTACCGAGAAGTTAATGTAACAACAAGGGTACAAGCTAAAGTTGTCCTTAAAGGTGCTCCTTCAAAAACCATTGTGCCACCGCCTCCACATCAATATGATTTAATCAATCAACTTGGAAAAAATTCTACTCAGATCTCTATCTTAGAACTTCTAAAGATTTCCCCAGCGCATAAGGAAATTCTAGACAAAGCCCTCATTGAAACCACTGTATCCGATGATCTGAAAGTGGATCAATTTCAAGCCATGGTGGGACATTTGTCCTCACCCACATGCCTTTCATTCTCTAAAAAAGATGATGTTTCCATGACACATCCCCATAATTCATCATTATACTTAGAAGTCATGGTCCACAAGTTTTGTGTCAGACGAGTTCTAATAGATGGAGGTGCTGGTTTGAATATATGTACCATGAAATTAATTCAGGCTTTAGGATTTTCTGAGGATTCCATTGATCCCAGAAGGAAGATTACTATTAAAGCCTATGATGATGAGGAAAGAGCATCCAAGGGTTTAGTCATGCTACCAATCAGAGTGGGACCTGCTATCAAAAATACTTTCTGTCAGGTATTAGACTGTGATCTCGCATACAACATATTGTTGGGTTGTCCTTGGATCCACGATATGCAAGCTGTACCGTCTACATATCATCAGTGCCTTAAATTTCCTTATGATGGACATGAGATCACGATATCAGCTAATAATTCTCACAGTAACACTTGTGCTACCATCAAAGCTAGTCAAGACACTTTGGTTCCTAACAATCAAGAAGTGCCTGCTAATACTTCTCTCAAAGTTGATACACAAATCAGTCAACTAACCAAAACCTTTGACAAGCAACTACGGTTCAAGGATAATGGAGTAGGAGAATATTCTCTCTGTCTGGCTAATCTTCCTACATCACCTTGGTCACATGGACAACCTTCTATCATACACCATCAGATATCTATAGCATCAACATCAACACAAACAGCGGTAGAACCAATCACAAAGTTCAATGGATAATTTATCAATGAGAAATTCCTGATGGAAGATCCTGAGGATAGTGAAATGCTAAAATGGCTCTATAGAGATGAAGATGTAGATGAAATAGTTCTTAATATCAAGTTACCAACTGATAAATATGGTAAAGGATATTTAATCATGCAAAAGATGGGCTATGAGGGTAATGGTCCTATCAGAGAAAGAAAGGAAGGAGTAGTTGAGCATATTGATCCTCCAAGACTTGCTGCAAAAGATAAAATAGGACTAGGCTATGATAATAGCTCAAAAGAAACATCCAAACAATTAAATGATACTGTACTCACATTGCAAGAAAGTTCTGATCCAAGGGAAGCATGCTTGGCAGTAATTCAGAATTTCATCGATAATAACTCTGACACAGACTCTGGAGAATATGAATGGGATACCATCCATAATGATGAATTCTGGAGGGATAAATAGGTTGATGTGATACACAAGTATACACCCACTCTAATCAAAGGAGAAGGTTTAGAGACCCAACCACATGAATCTGAACTACAGCGCAACTATGATTCTAGTGATACCGAGTCGAATTTAATCGAACAAGACTATTGTGAGGAAAGTACCATCATTGATCTACCTCATACCTTGGATCCTATAGACACCACCATTATGACCATAACCATAGCCGATTTTACGCAACCGAATGACCCGCTATCGCTAATACATCCCGATCTCATTGACTGGGATCTATCTGAACCTCTTGATATACCTATGTTTGAAACTAACGAATCTATTGTAAACTTCCTTTCCGTAGATGATGTAAATGATTGTTCCACTGGCGATTTTTGGAATGAGATCCTTAGTCAGGAGAGTGTCAAGTTTCCTAGCTGCAAAAAAAAAGAAAAAAGAAGGATCTAATGGTGAAAACCAGAATTTGGCAGTATTAGATCAAACAAAAGATAAAACAAAGAGCGTATCAGACGGTGAAAACCTTTTTAAGGCACCAGATGATGGGATGCTTGACACTCTCCTGGAGCACTATCATGAGCGATCGCCTATCCTGATTGAGCCTACAAAAGTAGTTAATCTTGAAACTACAGAGAAACCGAGGATTCTACAGTTAGCGGCATCAATGATAGATAAAGAAGTACCTGAGTTCATGGAATTTCTTAGAGAAAATCAAGTCAACTTTTCCTGGTCTTATGCAGACATGCCAGGTCTTGATCCTGATCTTATAATGCATCACTTGTCCATCAAACCAGGAGTAAAACCTATGAAACAAAAATTTAGAAAGATGCATCCTCATGTGGCACTACTAGTTAAAGAAGAAGTTAAGAAACTCCTTGATGTGGGATTTATAAGATCAATCGACTATGCAGAGTGGATTTCCAACATTGTTCCTGTATCCAAACTTAACAAAAGTGTTAGAGAGTGCATAGATTTCAGATATCTTAATAAGGCATTTCCTAAGGATGATTTTCCTCTTCCAAGCATTGATACTATAGTTGATCTGACGGTTGGCCATTCCATGTATTCACTAATGGATGGTTTTCTAGTTATAACCAAATCAATAATGCACCTGAAGACTAGGACAAAACAACTTTCACATGTCCCTAGGGAACTTACTGTTGGAACGTCATGCCTTTCGGTTTAAAGAATGCTGGGGCTACATATCGAAGAGCTATGACTACAATTTTTCATGACATGATGCACACATTCATGGAAGATTATGTCGATGACATATTGGAAAAATCATATACAAGAGAAGGACATCTCAAGATATTATCCAAAATATTTGCAAGGTTGGAAAAGTTCAAAGTTTGCCTCAACCCTAAGAAATGTGTTTTCAGAGTCACCTCTGGAAAGCTCTTGGGATACATTGTTTCAGTAAAAGGAATCAAAGTAGATCCCGCCAAGGTAGAAGCAATCATGGAAATTCCTCCACCAAGGAATATCAGTCATTTGAGATCAGTACAGGGACAACTCCAATCTATATGAAGATTCATTACACAACTAGCAGATAAATTTCCACCTTTCACACATCTACTATATAAGAATGTTCCTTTCAAATGGGATGAAAAGTCTGAAATAGCCTTTCAACAAATCAAGCAGTACTTAATGAACCCACCAGTTCTGATACCACCGAATCTAGAAAAACCACTCATCTTATACATTGCTACCACAGAGATGTCCTTAGGGGCATTGTTAGCACAAGAAGACTCTACAGGAAAAGAACATGCAATCTACTATATCAGTCGAACATTAATAGGTCATGAACTCAACTACACTTTCATCAAGAAGGCTTGCCTAGCTGTAGTCTTTGCCTCACAGAAGTTTTGCCACTACATGTTAACTCATAAAATCAATCTTATTGCAAATATTGATCCACTCAAATATATGTTAAGAAAGGCCACATTAATAGGAAGATTAGCAAAATGGGTCATGATATTAAGCGAGTTCGATATCCATTATATTGATCATAAAGCAATCAAAGGACAAGTTATCGCTGATCAACTGGTTGAAGCACCCCTACAAACAAAGCATCCCATGCACATTGAATTTCCAGATGCTGATGTTTTCATGACAGAATCAAAGCAACCTTGGTCATTATATTTTGATGGATCATTTACTCAACATGGATCAGGGGCGGGCATAATCTTTGTCACCCCTCAAGGAAATACCATTCCTTGATCATATCAGCTAATGTTTCCATGCACTAATAACATAGCCGAATATGAAGCTTTAATCACTAGACTCAAAATAACATTGGAATGGAGAATCATAGAATTGCAATTCTATGGTGACTCATAGATAGTCATTAACCAAATCAATGATGACTATCAGACCAAAGATGAAAAATTGCTACAATATAAGAAAATGGTTGATGATTTCAAAAAATACTTTGTAGACATCAAGTTCATTCAAATTCCAAGGCTTGATAACAAGGAAGATAACGCTATGGCCACAATCACTTCATTGTTACAACTCCCAAAAACTCAGGCTTGCTACGAATTTCTGGTGGAACAATCATTTTCGCCTGCCTATGACACCCCTGAAAGCCAAATCATTTGCCACTTAGTTGGATCTGATTCACCTTGGTATGGCAAGATTTATGCCTACCTAAAAGATGACATATTGCCACTTGACTTATCTCGCAACCAAAAATGCAATTTTATCCGCCAATCTTCTCGCTATACTCTTATCGCTGACACTCTGTATCGCCGTGGTCTTGATGGTACTTTACTTCGATGTCTTGAACGTGACGAATCTAATAAGGCTTTACAAGAAGTTCATGGTGGCATTTGTGGTACTCATTCAAGTGGACTAACCTTATCCAAGAAATTGATTAGAATGGGTTACTACTGGCCTACAATGGAGAGGGAATCATTCACTTTTGTAATGAAGTGCTCTAAATTTTAGATAAATGGAAATCTCATTCATGCACCAGCACATGAACTACAACCGTTTGTACCAACCTGGCCATTCTCTCAATGGGGGTTGGATTTAATTAGCAAGATTCATCCTTCATCCCCAAACGGACACAAGTTCATCATCACAGTGAAAGAGTATTTTACCAAGTGGATTGAGGTAGTCCCTCTCACTAAGGTCACTGGAAAAAAAATCTCATCATTCATTCTTAACTATCTCATTTGTCGGTATGGCATTCCCAACTCCATCATCACAGATAATGGATGACCATTCAAGAATTAGGATGTTGATGAACTTTGTGAGAGATTCCATATTCAACATAGATATTCAACACCTTATTATCCACAAGGGAATGGCCAAGCAGAGGCCTCAAATAAAATAATATTGAAAATTTTGAAGACTGTGAATGATGTAGGGAAAGAGTGGAACGTTCAACTCAATCCTGCATTGTGGGCTTACCGAACTAGTATCCGAACGCTAATAGGAGCAACACCATTTTCTCTTATCTATGGAGTAGAAGGCATTTTTCCCCTAGAAGTTGAGATCCCATCACTTAGAGTATCACTGAAAGGCCTCATAACAAATGATGAATATAGAGTTTCCTGACAGCAAGAACTAGAACTTCTTGATGAAAAGAGACAACGAGCAGCTGATCATTTGAAAGCATATCAACAAATGATGTCTCACAGCTATAATCACAGAGTCAAACCACGTACCTTTCAGGTTGGTGATCTATTTCTAAAAGAGAACCCATGCAATCAGTAGGACAGAGAGAAGAAAGGAAAGTTTGAACCTAATTGGCTGGGTCTGTATGTGGTCATAGCTATATATGGTTCAGGAGCATACAAGTTTTCCATGCCAGAAGGGGACCTGTTTGATGAACCTATCAACAACATGCACCTGAAAAAGTATTATGTCTAAAGCAGTTATCATCATCCATAAAAGTCCTAAAGAAATCCAAAAATATCAGAAAAAGTCCTAAAGAAATCCAAAAACATCAGAAAAAGTCCTGAAGAAATCCAAAAAGATCAGAAAAAGTCCTGAAGAAATCCAAAAACATAAAAAAAAGTTCTGAAGAAATACAAAAAACATCAAAAAAAGTCCTAAAGAAATACAAAAACAACAGAAAAAGTCCTAAAAAATGGTTACCCTGGTGAAAACCTAACAAACAGGCATCTCGGTAGCGAAAAAAAAAAAGAAAAAGAAAATCATCAGAAAAATGCAAATAGTGAAAATTTGGCAAACAAACGCTATTTGTAGCTCTCCATCTATTAGTTCATGTTCTATATTTTACTTCTTAGCCTTCATTTCATGCATCTTTCCATCATGTTAGGGTCATACTAGCATCAAGTTGCCATCATTTTCCTAGAGCGATAACGTCTTACCATGGCTTGATCATTATACAAATCCTTTTCAGCAAGCTGTGTCCAATACTGGGGGCAACAATGGACATACTCGAGGGCAACCAAATTTTAGGTTATACCAAAATAGCTTGACAAAGATATAAAACTCAGTCATGCGAACAAACAATCAGAACACATGAACAACTATCCAACCATTGATCCATATCACAACAGTTTTTTTTAGCAAAATACCATATCATGCCTTATATCTAGATGATCTAAAATCTGAATAATGATTCGAATATTAGTTTTACATTCTGAAACAATGGTTGTTTGATTTTTTGATATCATCTCTCTGGAGTACACTCAATGATGTACTAAACTAGAGTGGCAAGGAAGGAGAATGATTTTTCTTTGTCTGTTGTCTTGAGGTTAACTATCGATTTGATGCAAATAGGTCATGAAACATGATTTCCAAAGTATATCACTGACGATACTTCCACATTTGCATCAAAAGGTGGTTATTCTTTGTCTATTTATGCAAGAAATGCTCAGGTCATCTCTATTAAATTATACCTCGATGCTTGTGTTCACTTGCTATATCAAAAATCATGAAAGTTGTACTTAGGTCATCATTGGTGCTCATCTCCCCTCTGGTACTTGTACACACTTCCAACATTTTATAAGCTCTATGATGATTCAAGAAAGGTACCTGAAGGCTCAATGAATAGTTGGTTTTATTTAGTTTCATTTCATTTAGATCAATGTATATTTTTTGCATACTGGATTCGCATTAGAGTTTCAAACAAAGCTGAACAAATAAATCAACGGTTGTCATGTCTCTTTGGACTATATGTGGAGGAAATTTGGAAATTTATTTCATCCTCATTTCATTATCATTTCATCTCGGTCTTGTGCATATCATATAGTTTAAACATTCATCATTTGGATCCTTTCCCATTTATTTATCCTTCGTGATACATTATCATTTCATATTTCATATCATTTCATTGCATATCATGGGGCATTCTCATTTTTTTTTATCATCTTGATTTCATATCATTTCGTATCATCTATTCATACATTTAACCATTTTTCATTATTATCCCATCCATCATTACATTTCATTTTTTTTAATCATTCCATATCATTTCAATTTTCTTGTTTTATCATTACATTTTCATAACATTTCCATTTTATCCTTTTATCCTTTCATTCCATTTCATTTCATATCATTTCACTTTTATCATTCCATCCCATTACATTATATCTCATTTCATTATTTAATCATTTTTCATATTCATCACATCATTTTCTCATCATTATCATATCCTTACTATTCATATAATTATCATTTATCATTTATCATCACAACAGCTCATATCATTTTATCATCTCAAGTCACTTCATAATTCATTTTATTTTACCATTACATTTACTTACATTTTATCATCATCTTTCATTACATTTTATTTCATATCATTACATTACATTTTTCATATCATTTCATCTCATTTCATTACATTACATTACATTTTATCGTTCCACAACATTTCCATTTTATCCTTTTATCATTTCATTCCATTACATATCATTAAATTACATTTTTCATATCATTTCATTTCATCTCATCATTTCATATCATTACATTTCATTTCATTCTATCATTTCATCTCATTTTATCATCTCATCAATCTTTTTCGTATTCATTACATTTTATAACATACATTTCATCATTATTAATCCTTTCACATCATTTAACATTCATATCTTTTCTCATTTTCAATACCATTTTATTTATCATTTTTCATATAACATTTGATTCATATTACATATCATATTACAAATCCATGATGCATTTCATAAACATAACATCCATCACATCATCATCATTTCTAACATTTGAAAAATTCAAAAACACAAGAATTTCATATAAACATTACATTTCCACATGATTAACTATATATCATATCATCTCAACATGTTACATTCTTACCATCATCATACACCTACATAAGATCATTAGTACACATCATATTGCACATCATCATATCACATCATCTTGCAAAACAGGTTAGTCAGTAGATCATATATCAATATCCATATCACATAAGCAAGGAAATAAATGCATATCCATCTCATATCATCATAAAAAATGCAACACATCATCAAAACTCATCGTCACTGCATATCATCGCTCATAGAAATATACATACAAATGTCCAATAGTCCACTAACACTGAAAAGTCTAACAAGATACATAAGATATGATCAAAATCAATGTACATGCTCCAAAGAATATGAGATACATCACATAAAATCCTACATACATCAAGGCTGGCTAGTAGAACCCCTTGATGGAGCCGGTCTCGTGGATAGTGGCCTGCCACTGGTCCCTGCATCTAGATCTCGTCGAGGCCTGGTAACCCCCATGCTCTGAGTAGCTGTTCGTGTCCTGCTCCTGGTCCTAGTATGGGACCGTGGGAAAGGCTCTCTGCGCTCAGGAGGACATAACTCCTCATATATGACCTGGTAATACTCAGCCTCTTTGGCCATCTCAAAGCCCTCTACAATAGCCTCTCGCAATGATGCACTCTCCACGGTGCCCATAAGCCTATGAGCAACACCCTCTTCCTCCACTGCCCTCCCTCTCAATGCATCTCTCTCTGTAATCAACTGGGCTAACTATGGGTCTGGGGTAGGAGGATGTGCCTGTGCCTGTGCCTATGACTATGCCAGTTGTGCCTATAGTTGTGTGACCAATCCCTACACCTGCACCAACTGGCCTTGCAACTGCACCTGCTGTCCCTGTAATGTCTACACATGGGCCTGCAAAGTATCTATCTATCGTCCGCCCAATCCCTATCCTCGGCCTCCGCATGATCTAGATACTGCTCAAAATATCCATCCTCGGTCTCACTGGCACCAACCCCTCATCTCTGCCATCATCCCCATCTGAGCTCTCCTCCTCTCCACTCTCCTCATCATCTCCCTCAACCGCTGCCTACTCACCACCGGCCACATCCTTCTATCTCCCTACCCCTAGCTGTGGTACGACCAAAATGGGTGCTAGCTCATCACGACAGGTAAACCGTGGAAAGGGATGTGTATGATAATAAACTGAGTACTTGTTAGACATACTAGCATCAACAATATCTCGTCTATCATCCCATGCCTCTGGTGCTAAAGCCATATACTATGTATATTCTACATGATATGAAATAAATAGCCCCCATCCCACCTCATCCCTGCTTCGTGCATAGTGAGCAACCCCCTGCGGCATCCCTGGTTGAAACTGAACTATCGCTGCACCCGCAATGCCAAGAACCTCTCTAAAATGAAGGGAGTACGACCTATCAAAAATTGAGGAATACCTATGAATGGCATCTCAAGGTGGTCTGTATCCCACGGCTCACAATCTAGGTATGGCCGCCATATCACAGCATCAATATCATCCAGGCATCGTCTCCAGTAATCTGCCTTGCCCAGCTTAGGCTGGACAAGGAACATAACATATGCATACACGTAGGGTCTGCCTGGTGGCCTCACTCTGGGACAAGCTGGTCTCATCACAACAAGATGCTCCTATGTCCAGATCTGAAGTAGTGTCACACCACATGACAAACTAGATGCACCCCTGTATACCACCTGATGTAAATCATGATATAGGTGAGCCAACATACAACTCCCCTAGTCATATCTCTATGGCTGTAACAACATTTTCTGCAGGATCCTCCCCCATCCCATTGATAGTCCCTTTGACTGGAGATCCGGACAAAGGAGACCTCCAATGAATGCACCTAACACTACAGGGAAAGCTGGATATACTCTAAGCTCAGCCCATGGCACCCACTACCCTGCTATATGAGCATCACCATATAATCTCCTCAAAGCATCCGTCCCACCTAGCTCCTTGTGATCATAGAACACAAGGGTGCCAACCACTGGAATACCCAATATCCTGTACACATCCTCTAGAGTCACAGTCACCTCACCAGTTGACAAATGAAAGGTGTTGTGCTCTGAATGCCACCTCTTTGCCAGTGTGGTCAAGAGTCCCCTATTGACCCGAATCGGAGGCATGTCCAACAAAGATCTCAATCCACAGGCCCTTATCAACGCTACATTAGCTAGTGTCAGCTCAGGTATCCTATCCCACCTTGTCGAGTGACGCTCCCTAATTTGGAGGTTTTTGAAAACCTCCTATTTTCAGGTAACACAAGACACTCAATCAGTATCATATCAATGATTCAATCTCAATCAAGCAAAATCAATCTAACTCATATCTATCTATGACCCACATCAGTGACACATACTCACCAGACTCGTATCTATCTATGACCCACATCAGTGACAGATACTCACTAGACTCATATCTATCTATGACCCATATCAGTGACACGTACTCATCAAACTCATATCAAGTGACCCATATCAATGCACAATCTATCTATCTGAATCTCATATCAATCTACTCTATCATCAATTACTATTTGTTTTCTTTTCCAAGAATGCAAATTTATCAACAATCAAAACATGATCTTATTTGTATTTTAGTCATGAATGCAAATATGTTTTCAATCAATAATCTATATTTGTTTTCTATCGCAGAGAGCAAATTTATCAGCAGTCCTATCAATCATCTACTCTTTGTTTTTCGTACAGGGGAAGCAAAGTTATCAGTTATCTACTCTTTGATTTCTATTTTTGAAACAAAGTTATCAATTCTTTATCAGATTCTCTATCCATATCAACATGATGATAAGACAATTTCTCTATCTATTGACCAAGGAAGCAATATCCATCATCATTTTTACATCACTTTCATCAAATCACACATTCTATCTCTTTTTACTAGATTCGCTAATCTATGGCCTCTATGCGCTAAAAATCATATGCGCCATTCTATATCCTAGATGCGCTACAACTCAGATGCACCATTCTTTTCGTTGAAAGTGCTCAATCATTTCCTATATACGCTATTTCTCTAAAAGTGCTAAAACTCTAAACCAAAGCGCCACTTCATTTCCTGGATGCACAACAACCCTACATGCACAAATGTTTTTCCTAGATGTGCTCAAACCCTAATTTTCCTATGGCATCCTATATGCGCTACTCTTTTTATCAAATGCGCTAAACTGGTTTCTACGCTAAACATGCTAAATCTATCCTATATGCACTACTCTTTTTATCGAAAGCACTCAAATAGCTATCAAAAGTACTAAAACTTTTCTAAAAGTGCTAAAACGAAATTTTAAAACTAAAATCCAAGAAAAATAGGAAACTTTTACTCCAAGCAGAAAAATATGACAACAAAAGAGGTTGGGTTGACTCACCAGTGGTCCATACACAGCTGGTCTCTAGTATCAGCAGGCCCGCTCAAATCTGTGTCGGTGGTACAAAATCTACATCTCGCCAGGTCACTTTCAGAGCAATAGGGTTCTCAAAGTCAAAAACTGCAAATGATTTGTCCTTTTCTCGCTTTTTACCTTTTAAAGGTCAAATAAAGGTGAGTTTTATGACATTCTTATCTTTTTATCTCATTTTGACTTTATTTTTCACACATGGCCATCCTTATACATCATTTTTCGAGAGCTAAATCACCGAATTCAAATCAACATCCAAATCTCATCATCAACTCAATTTTTTCAAATATTATCAAAAACTCATAATCATCAGTGATTTACCTCTCAAGGGCGCATCATTAACACCAACAACATTTTTCGATTGGAAACATATAAGAATCAGGTCAAGGGCATATTTTTTAGAAAAGGGGCAAAGTCAAACACAACAAATTTTGAAAGTAGGAATATTTTCTTTGAAGCAATGCGTTTCACACATTACTTCAAAGAGGGGCAAAATGTAGATACATAAAATTGGTCATATCTGATTAATCATGGCATTTAATTAAATATTTATTATTTAATTAATTTCTCTAAAGTCTCCTACACATGATTAAATTTAATTAATTTAATTATATTGTTCATTCAAAGTATTCTTCTATCATGATTAAATAAATTGATTTTTATTTAATTATTTCACATTCATATGTCCAGTTGATTAATTAAATAAATACATTTTATTTATTTAATTAATTATCAATTTTTGAATTTAATTAAGTCTTTTTGATTTAATTAAATTTAAATATTTATTTTCAATTTCTTCTTCTGGTTAATTAAATATCTTATTTAATTAATTTTATTTTCATACCATTTCTTAAAGGTTTAATCAAATATCTTTATTTAATTGAATATCTTCCATATCTTTTCAGAATCATAATTAAATATTCTATTTCATTATGAAATCTTCCATTATTCTTCAAAATCTAGGGTAAATATTCTATTTTAAGAAGAATCTCTGTGTCACCCTTAAATGAATAATTGAATTTAATAATTCATTATTTATTTTCTTCAAAATCCTTCCATAATCTCACAAAAAGATGATTTTTTACAATTCATCTTTATTATCTTATCTTACCTCTTTTACAGAAAAGAAAACAAATCTTGCTTTCTATTTTCTTTTGTTTTTCTTCAGTCTTATCCATCTTCAACCATTCGATTTGCCAAGAATTTTCACAATCGTTGATCATAGATCAACCAATCAAAATCTTTTGAAAAACTCTATAAATAGCACAACCAATCCAAGCAAGGGTTACACAACATAAATCAGAGTAGTTAGAGATTAATTGCATTCTAGCACTATAGCACTATAGTTTTATTATTCATAGCATCATCAATAGTCTTTCATTTTTAACAATCATGTTTAGCATTAGAGAAATCATGCCTTAGCATTACATGCATTTCATAATCAATCTCGTTCTTTAGGAGGACTGTTCATTGAGCCTAGCATACAATCTGAGAGCCAGTTGGTATCAATGAAAATACTGGAGATAGAGGACGACATCGATAACATGATAATTGAGTTTGCAATCTTTATTATTTTAATATTTTTTTTTTGATATAATGTCTTATTGGTGTGTTTGATTCATTTGTTTTTACATATTTAATTCTCACAAAATCGACCACACAGTTATTTGTTGTTAACTCATCAACACAAGTTTCTGAGTTTGCATCAGTTTGCACATTTTCATGCCCATCATATAATGCATCATTACAATCTAATGGCTTCTTGCCTTGACCTACATTACCATCATGGTGACTAGATTTTTCATCACTAGAAGGAATAAATTAGATACCCATGTTTCATATCTATCATAATAAAGATTATCATCACCATCAAAATCAATATGAATATTACACAATAATTGAGAGTTATTCATATGCGCATATATTTGGTATTCAGTGGTTAACAAATTTGAAATTTGTTCACTATTTAATAGACCACAATTCAGATCCATTCTTTCAACTATTTCTTCCTCTTGTCCTCCAGTAGAAAAACATGCTTTACTAAGTTGTAATTTAGGACATACCAAGATATTACCACTATCAAAATCTAGAAACTTCATAGACCGGGTTTCATCATTGAATTGACCATTTATATCTTCATGAAAGTAAAGAGAAGCATTATCACTATTATGAGCATCAATGGTGAATATTGTAATACTCTTAACTTCTTCCTTATTAGATATGCACTTGTTTGTATCTAAAACTGGGGATATTTGATCATTTGTATCCATACAATTACTGTTTTCATCAACATGCTTATCCACAGCTGAAGACAACAAAATTTGTACATATTCATTCCTCATTCTTTCCTTATTATCTAAACATGTGTAAGCCATTTGCATATTCAAGATTTTAAAATCTTTAATCAGTGCACTAGATCCCTCCTCAAAAGCTTCAAAATACAAATGAATGCAATTTGATGTACTAGGTCTAAAAATTTTAGGGATTAGTGCAAGAGCAACAAAAAATTTGTGACTAAAAGAAATGCTTGACTCATCATCTTGTTTCCTAAGTTGTTTTAACTTTGTGACAAGATCAGAAGGTTCTTTTGCAAATTCTTGTCTATAAGCATCCACTAATTTATTCCAGCAGGAAAATGACTTCTCAAGAAAACCTAAGTACCAGTGCCTAGCTCTAGCTTCAAAAGATCTGACAAAAAATATCATCCACATATCTTGATCCCTAAATGAATGTTTCACCATGAAGTTGTAAAAACTTTGGACATGTATATCTCCTTCACACACATTGTATCCATTAAATCTAGGCATTTGTTTATAGACTCAAGATAACATACTTTTAACCTTATAATCAATCCATGACAAGTCTAATTCGTCATATAATGAATAAAATGAATTGACAAAAGGTGTAACAATTTGGATAATAGACCTAGCATGATTGTCTCTTAATTGGTCTTGCATAGCCATCAGGTGCCTTTTATTCAACTCTTTACCTCCCCTTTTGAATACAACTTTTCATTCCGGCCTTATCCTAGGCTTGTTCACACTTGGGTTCATATAGTTTTTGATATCAATTGTTTGAGGATTTTTAGATTTATGAGGCTTTTTGACAATATGCATCCAAGTTTCTAATGGCATGGTTATTTCTCTTTTATAATCCATGGATGTATGCAAATATGGTTTTTACTAATGGTGCACAATCACAACTATACCAAATGAAGAATAACTACAAATATATAGTAATTCTTAAGATATACAACTTCAGTCTAACCATCCATACTTGCTAGTTTGTGAATAAAACTTTAAGTGGAGCAGCAATTATGTACCTTCACACCTCCAGTTACTACAACTTTGAATAGCACATTTTCAGGGTACAAATAAAAAACAACCCCTAATATGTAGAAATTTTCTGACCAGAGTCACCACCTCTTCAACAAGCAGAAAAACTTTGAAGTAAGGATATCTTTATTTGAGTTCTTCTAGTAGAGTCACCTTAGGGCTACAACAAACCAATTTGCAGATTTGGAACTTCTTCAACATTTGAACTAGATGTTCATTTTGTTTTGACTCTTTTAAATGGTCTTCAAAACATTTGTATATCAATGTTACAAAGGTGTCCCTAGCGGAGTTGCCATTTCTGTTGGTTATTTTTATAGAACCAAATTTAATCTCAGTCCTAACCTATGAGCTTGCCACAACCCAATTATCAGCTAGGTTAAGGATTGGCCAACACTTAAGTAAAGTAATTAGTACTTCACTTCTTCTCTTCAGGCACTGTGAAACCTAGGGAGGGTAATCCCATGCATACTTGTAATATCCCACGTTTAGTAAAGAGTATTTTTTTCCATAGATGCACTATTCCATGAAAATAACCTCTATCAAAGGCTTGACAAACATCAGATAAAAGTGTCACTTATTTTCAAGGAGTGCGCCTTCATATTTTGAATGATTCTTCATCTTGAATCCTAGGCCCAATTCAATACTGGCTCAATTGACTATAAGATAAACTGATAAAATAATCATTGCTTTACCTAAGGCAGAAAATGAGTTACAACTAGTAATCAATTGGTAATACAATTTTGATTGAACCTCAGAAATTAGTGGACCATTAGAGTGTCACTTTGTAACATCTAACTCACCGTGTCTGCAAAATGTCACTTCCTTACTAAATCCTATATTCTTTTCTCACAAACTAATGAGCTCATTTCAACATTTAATCAATTCATTGAACTAAAGCATAAAAAAATTCATACATTCTATGCAAATGACAAAGGACAAATGAAATTGTCACTAATAATCTTCATTCATAACTTGAAAGAAAATACATAGGAGAGTAATATTTTGAAACTAAAATTCTTCTTCATTTCTGATATTTCTTTGTAAAACCATATTTAAGATTCGTATACTGTATAAATTTCATCTTAAACTTGCTTCTGATATATCTACTAGAGTATCTATTTACATTCTATTATGTGATTAGAGCATAGTATTTATTGTGACCGTGTCTAGACTCAAAATTATGAACTCTCTCCTTTTAGCCATACAATCCCCTTTATATAAACATGGGAGCAACAAGCACCCAGCTAAATTACAATTTCACTTTCATTTGAGTTCATTTCAAAAACCTAATTCTAATGGACTCCTCGAAGAACTCCCAGGTAGTTTCATATGCAATCATTCAAGAAAAGGGGAGGAAAAAAGGCAAAAAACATGTGCAGGATATTTGTGGTCATTGTCACAACATTCATTGTTTGAAAACAAAAAGATTCCATTCTTATCTTCTCGAATACTTCCACATCAGCATGAGAAAACAAAAGACAAACCACAGACAAATGCAAACAAATACCTCCTATGCAAAGGCCATGGTGTCATCAAAAACTAAAAATAGGAGGTGACCCTATTTAGAGTCATCGACATCCAAAAATGCCCAACCGCTCCTTGTCCTCGAAGCAATTCGAGTTATTACTAGTACATCATCATCAGAGCTCCCATATGGCTCCAGGGAATGAAGGTACTAGCCATAGTTCGAGTCAGTATCAGCTTCAACATCCAAAGGAGAGTCCGAAAGCATGATAGGAGAGTTGTGCTTACCCAAGCATTCCTTGTGGCTCTTCTCCTTCTTCCTAGCCTTCTTCACTGGCAGTGCCAATTCCTTTCCTTTGCATTCAACAACTTCACCTGGAAGGGTCCTATTCCTCAAGTGGTAAGTACTCTACACAATTGATTTCTTCTTATGGCCCCTAGCCCTCCTTTTACCCTTTGAAATCTTAGGAGAAGCCATGGATTCTTGCTCAACTATGTCTTCACGATACTCAAATACACTTAGCCGGCTAGTCCTCCTAAAAGGTGGAATTTTTGCACCAGCCTTTCCCATTTTCTTTAAAACTAGTAGAGGGATGATTAAAAATATTTTTGACTCAAGACCCACAAGAGAAACACCCCAATCCCAGTAATTGCAAATAACTCAAGTAACAAAAAGCATAAATAGACCAGAGAATCTAATTTCATACCAATTTACTCAGGATGCAAACACTAAAACTCTGCTTAGGAAAAATTACAACCATTTCAATCTCCTTTACTACACATGCCTTACTTCTACTGTAGTATGAAAAGACAGTGTGAATAAACAACGATCAACCCGCATTTAAATTGAAAATTTGAGCATGCAAAATTAATGATTTAGAATTCCTTACATGAGCAAATTGGTAACATATCAGTTTGGCTCTAAATCTAGGCCATTCATCTTAGAGCAATTAAAACTTCATCTAAGGTGGCCATGAGCATTGTTTTTCGACCATTATCAACTTGCTCCTTGAAAACAACGAGGCTATCTCAAATGATACCATGTTCGCTTCTAACCTTAATTAATCATAATTGATCTGACAATTAGCATGTATCCCCAACCTAATTCATTCTTTTCATTAATATCGACGAAGTACATAGGACTAGTTTCTTAGAGATGAAGCGTATAAAGAAAGTTTCTTTCTAAGAAACTAGTCCTATGTACTTCACCGATATTAATATAAGTTTAATATAAGTTTGAAGGCTCAAAATCCATTGGAGATTAGCGATGTTAAAGAAAAACATTATTCCATCGCTCATCGCTAATTTAGGGTGTGAACCTATGAATAAATTAGGGATGATTGATACAAGTATGAGGGCCATTAGGACTTAAGTGGGGACATTTAAGCACATGCTCATTAGTTGTTCTAAAAGAGGGGACTTCTCTAGGATGATATGAGAATAGTAGGCTCAAGACTTATGAATCATGCAATATAAAGGATGTAAAAGTTAGGCAATTCAAAACTAGACACTAGGAAGGCCAGCCACATGATGACATTTAACGTACATGAAAAGATTCTTTGTGACTAACAATAGACAATACCAGTAAACGTTAGAATAGAATGCCAAGTAATCTAAAATGAACAAAACCTGAAACCTCATATAAGAACCCTACAACATATGTAACAAATATTTTTTAGGTAAAATTTCTTAGGGTTTTAATATGAGCATGCTAGAATTTTGGAAAATTCGAAAGTGCCATCATGGGTGTCAATAATTATCTTGCATTTAATGTTGTTTTTCGATCTTACATTCAAAAATACACTTAGTTAAGCCTTGTGAGTGCATAAAGGGGTCAAATAAAGCATAAGAAAGATGTAAATAGTGATATTAAGCCTAGAAAAGTGTGAAATCTTGTTACACGACTTTACAACACCTTAAAATAGGACTTGAAAAATGATGGAAAGGTTATTCTTAGGTGAATTGTAATGAGAAGAGTCTAGAAAGTGTAGAAATGTGCTACAACACTTCACAACACCTTCGCAAGATGTCATATTTTAAATATTTAGGAGCTAGTGTGAATGCATAAGTTACATTGCAACATTAAATCAAAGCGAGACAAGTCAAACTGTGTGGTCAATTTTATGCATGCTATATATGTAAAAACAAATGAATCAAACACACCAATAAGACATTATATCAAAAACAAAATATGAAAATAATAGATATTGCAAGCTCAGTATCCTGTTATCGATGTCATCCTATCGTCCTCTATCTCTAGTGTTTTCATTGATTCTAGCTGGCTCTCAGATCGTATGCTAGGCTCAATGAACAGTCTTCCTAGAGAACGAGATTGAATATGAAATGAATGTAATGCTAAGCTAAGACATGATCGTTCTAAAACATGATTATGAAAATGAAATATTATGATGAAGCTATGAATAATAAAACTATAATGATAATGCTGAGAATGCTATCATGCTAGAATGCAATTAATCTTTCATTCATCTGTTGTATTGTTGTTGTAACCCTTACTTGGATTGGCAGTGCTATTTATAGAGTTTTCTGAAAGATTTTGATTGGTTGATATGATCAACGATTGTGAAAATTCCTGGCAGATCGAACGGTTGAAGATGGATAAGATTGAAGAAAAACAGAAGAAAACATAAAGCAAGATTTTGTTTTCTTTTCTGCAAAAGAGGTAAGATAATATGATAAAGATGATTTGTAAAAAAATCATCTTTTTGTGAGATTATGGAAAGATTTTGGAGAAGATAAATAATGAATTATTAAATTCAATTATTCATTTAAGGGTGACACAAAGATTTTTCTTAAAATAGAATATTTACTCCAGATTTGAAGAATAATGGAAGATTTCATAATTAAATAGAATATTTAATTATGATTTTGAAAAGATATGGAAGATATTCAATTAAATAAAGATATTTAATTAAACTTTTTAAGAAATGGTATGTAAATGAAATTAATTTTAAATAAGATATTTAATTAACTAGAAGAAAGATTTGAAAATAAATGTTTAAATTTGATTAAATAAAAAAGACTTAATTAAATTCAAAAAGTGATAATTAATTAAATAAATAAAGTTTATTTATTTAATTAATCAAGTGGACATATGAATGTGAAATAATAAAATAAAAATCAATTTATTTAATCATGATAGAAGAGTAAATTGAATGAACAATATAATTAAATTAATTAAATTTAATCATATGTAGAAGACTTTAGAGAAATTAATTAAATAATAAATATTTAATTAAATGCCAGGATTAATCAGATATGACCAATTGTATGCATCTACATTTTTCCCCTCTTTGAAGTGATGTGTGAAACATATTGCTTCAAAGAAAATATTCTTGCTTTTGAAATTTGTTTTTTATTTTTGCCCCTTTCTGAAAAATATGCCCCTGACCTGATTCTGATATGTTTCCGATTGAGAGATGTTGTTGGTGTTAGTGATGCCCCCTCGAGAGGTAAATCACTGATGATGATAAGTTGTTGATAATGTTGGAAAATTTTGATTGGATGGTGAGATTTGTATTTTGATGTGCATTCAGTGATTTAGCTCTCGAAAAATGTTGTATAAGGATGCCCCAGTGTGAAAATAAGGTCAAAATTGGATAAAATATAAAGAGAAAATAACATGCCACAAAAAACCCACTTTTGGTTGACCTTTAAAAGGTAAAAAGGGAGAAAAGGACAAGTCATTTGCACTTTTTGACTTTTAGAATCCTGTTGCTCTGATAGTGACCTGGCAAGATGGAGATTTCGTACCACAAACATAGATTTGAGCGGGCCCGCCGCTATCAAAGACCAGCTATATATGGACCACAGGTGAGTAGATCCAACCTCTTTTCAAGCTAAACATAAGAGCAAAGGAATGCAAGCAAGAAAGAAAGAGAAGAAAAGGAAGAAAGAGAAGAAAAGGGAGAATTGGTTTAAGCTTCAATCATTTGTCCAACTAGTTGTGGATTAGATCTAGGTTTTTTGTGAGATAAAGAGAATGCATACTCACTCTGGGGTGTCAGAACTCATGGCAGTTCACCGGGTGAGAAGGCCCAAAAGGTGAGAAACATACACTAGTTGGTATGCACTCACAAACACATAGGTGGCTATGGAGAAATTCGTGCCTCTGAATTGGCTTCCCACTCAACTATATCAAAGTTATACCTCTTGATAACTTTAACAAGGCACCACAAAGGAAAATGTTGGTTCATGCTTCATGAGAGAAGCAAAGCTTTGTATGCTTAGAACTCATGAACAAAGAGGATAGTACCACCGTCATGCAAGTTGCGTTATGCAAGGTGGTAAAGATGTAAAATAAAAAAATGTAAAATGTATAAGTGTAAAATGGAAAAGATGTTCAAAGGAGTCTTGTTAAGTTCATGCAAGGTATATCACTTAGGGAACATTGTGTACAACATCTCCAAGAGAGGACCAATCAAATAATAGAATATCCATAGCTTAGGGGATGTAGTGCATCACATCAGGCCACTAAGAGGAATATAATATGCTAAGATAGATCACACTTATGAAGGACATCATACCCAATGTTATCCAAAAAGTGATGAACACATCATATGAAGTGACAAGGCTACACTAAGAACCAAGAATGCAAATGAAATGATGCCAATGTATTGTTGGACTTTCCGCTGCACCAAAACATTGAACTATCAATTCCTGATACAAGCTTCAGTTAAGAACCACAGGAGGTGGTTACACCATGTCACAAACCCAATCATTGTGCTACAAGGAAGACCAAGGGTCACACCTTGCAACAATCCCCCCCAGCACAAGTGAGGGGTTTGAAACCGTGATCAGCTCTGATACCAATTGTTGGACTTGTTGCACAAAATGATTGACCTATCAATGCCTGATACAAGCTTCGGTTAAGAACCATAGGAGGCAGTTAAACCATGTCAGAAACCCAAGTATTATGCTGCAAGGAAGACCAAGGGTCACACCTTGGAACATGTATGCCCCCCACTTTAAAGGAATTGCTACACATTGTTCTGTGAGCTATTACGTTAAAGCAACAAAGGGAAAAATGAAAAAAGAAAACAAGACATGAGAGCCAACTTGGAAAGCCCCTATACCAAGTAATATGTTTCTAAGTTAGGCAACTTCATGTGAATGAAAAAGAGAACAATAGAAAAGTAGGTTTCCCCCCCTAGAAAGGAACACACAAAACACATAAGGGATCTATGGATTTGGGGTTAGTATGTTCATTGCTACAATTTTTTTTTTTTTGAATAAAGAGCTCAGAACTTTCATCACTCCCCAAAGCACATAAAACTAGAAGAATGACACAAAGAGAATGAAAGAAAAAAGAAAAACAAAGTCTGTTTTGGGTCAACATGGAAGAGACATTGTAGTCTCAACACTTTGCATCGTCCCCAAAGGAAAACACAAGCGAAAAGAAAATACAATGGGAAAAGACAAGGAAAAGATTTTATTTCAACATGAAGGAGACATTTCGGTCTCGATGCCTTGCGTCATCCCAAAAAGTAAAAGCACAAGAAAAGATACAGAAAAAAAGGAAAATGAAAAGGGACCTTTTGGGTCAACATGGAAGAGACATAGGGCGTCTCAACACTTTGCGTCATCCCCAAAAGGAAAATACAAAACAAAAATGAAAAAGAAAGGGGAAAGTGTACGATGTGTAGAAGAATAGAGGTACAAATAAAGGAAATGTACAAAGAGAGAAAAAATCATACACACATTATAGGGGAACATGATACACACATAAAATCAGATCAAAGAAAAATGAAAATGTAAAAGGACCTAGTAATGCAAATGTAAGTCAACCATTAACCGGGTTATTGGCTACACAATCTTAAGTAATATAAGTGGAAAATGAATAACGCAGTTAAGAGACAAAGACAAATGCATTACAAGGATAAGGCTAACAATGTATTTCCCCCACTAATTGTAGGGAAATACTGAGTTGAGGTGGGTGATGAAAAAGGTCATGCAATAGTGAGAATAGAAAATTCTACAACTATGGCTTGAGGAGAGGATTTGGTGAAGTGTGTAAAGTGTATTAGATATCCGATAAATTCAATAGGTCCAGGATCCTTATGTTGATCCAATATATGTTGTAGATCTTTACACTTATTAGTATGATGTCCAAGGGTGTGGTGATAAGCACAATAATTTTTGTTGTCTTTGGAAAGTTTGATTCTAGTAGGGGGTGGGAGAGTGATGATAACACATGACGAAGGAGTATTTTCAAAGCTTCTTCATTATTAGATGGAGGAAAAAGTAATTGAAAAGGTTTATCAATAGGTGAGACTCAATGTGGTGAAGCAGGACCAAGGGTGATGTCTTTCTCTTGGTCATTGTGATTATGCAAGGATTTCTCATGATGAAGGATGACTTTCAAGTCATAGCGAGAATAAAAAATCATGGTACCATCATCTTGAAATCTCCAATATTCAAAAGGAGGGTTGTCAACATGAAGAGGATGTTGATATCCTAGTCCTATTGTATTTTCTTCTATTGGTCTTTGTTTGAGAAGTTGATGAATGTCATTCTCATTTGTTGTGTCACACCCTTGTTTGCTTAAGATAGTAAAGCCTTTTCCATATGTTTCTTCAAGGTTGAAAGGTGTGATTGTAACTTTGTGATCATAAAATGGGTGAGGGTGTGGTTGTTTAGAGGAACTAGGTCCACTTTATGGAGGGAACTTAGGTTCTTCATTGGTTTTGAGATGTAGGTATCCAAAGTGATTAGGAGGTGCAACAATAGGAAGATCTTGTGACTTCATGGATGGGTAAAAGGATGCATTGGCTTCAAGGTTATCAAGGAATTAATTGAAGAACTTGTTCATGCTATCATTATCTTCTCCAATGATGTCAACAAAATGAGGAGGACATTCATTTGGAGTTGAAGGAGCATGAGGAAGCTCAAGGTCATTAGGATCACAACCAAAGGCACAATTGGACATGTCGATTAAGGATTTCAATGACTTCCAAAACTTGTTAAAAGAAAATGACATGATGAAAATGAATGAAAGTACACTAAGATGCAAGAAAGAAGAGAAAACAAACAATCTAGAAAGTATAACAAAAAGTAATAAGAACAAACCGTAATGTAGAAAATACCCAAAAAATGCTTGAATATGAAGTTTAAAATGTGCAGGTGGACTGATTCGCCCAGGGTGGCAAATGAGTCCAGGTATGATTTTTTTTGTGTTTTTCAGAAAATTTAAAGTGATTTTAATGCTTGTTATATGCAAACTGAGGATGCAAATGCAATTTTTTTAGTTTTTGAATGATATGATATGAAAAAATGAAGTCTAAATGAGTCTTTCACTAATGCAATTTGAGAAACCCTAGGATGCAAAAACAAAACAAAACCTTGTTGAATGTTGATGCAAATGAAACCTAGGATGCAAGATGCAAATGCAAATCAAAAAGATAAATTGTTCTATATGTAGTTTGGATAGAGCTCTACCCACTCAACACGTGTCACCTTGGCACAAGTATTCAATGGAAAAAGATAAAGGTTGAAACAGACAAAGTTATGGTGCCATGTGTCTGTTCAGCATGTCTCGTATTCGAGTGATGAATCAAGCAAACCAAATGTTGCGACTGGCCAACACATGTTATAATTACTTCATGGGATGATGACACTTGTCTATTTAACCTTGTTGGGACCACCACCATCATTTGCAGGGGATGCACCTAAGCCTAGAATGACCAGATGTTTTGTTTTGAATCTTTTCTGTGGCAATGACTTGTGAAATATAATCATTTTGAATCATTTCCAGAGATTGTGAAATCTTGTCTTTTACTGCTCTCTAAGGTGGTGGGAGTTTTCTGCTATATTTAATTCTCTCTTTTTTGAGGGAAGGGTCCAGATTTTGAAGGAACACTTATTTTAAGGAAAAGAAACCAAGCCTTTATTACTGTTTTATTTTATTGCAAAAGACTTTCAAACTATTCCAATTGTTGATTCTTTCTGTTCTTTCATGCTATTTGATTAAATTTTAAATTGTGCTGCTATTGTCTAGATATTTCATTTGAGAACTTCTATATATATTGAATGCAAGTTTTCTAATCTAGATCATGTCTAATGACTCTTCTTGGTAGTAGGAATGTATGCAATGTTATTTTGTGTCAATGAATAGATTATCTATACTTTAATCTTCAATTTCTACCTTTCTGGAACACTACAAATACCAATCGGGCCCTTAGATCTATGATTTATCATGCGTATCATTAAGTCCTGGCACATTGCCTTAGGTTAGACTTTATTTTATTATATCTATTTCCTTTTCCCTTTCCAAAACCCCATTATAGAAGAAGTCAGCTTCTCAAAAAACCCAAAGGTCACTTAGTTTAGCGCAAAAGGTCCCCCCATAAACTAAGTTTCCCATAAGACACTATTACCTTGTCAAATTTTGGCATCAACATATAGGTTTTAGATTGAAGATCAAGTGGAGAACAAAAGTTGAAAAATTACCAAAGTTACAAACTTGTAAAAGTTGTCATCTTTATTGAAAGATCATGGAAAGAATTCCACAAAATTTATTTCTGAATTTCAAGAGGTAAACACCTAGGATCTGTGAGTGTAGACATTGAAGAATAGAACCCAAAAATCACTTTTCCATAACCCTAGCAAGGACCCATTCATCATTGGGCGAATGAGTCCTTAGTGAGGTCAGAAACAACACTTTATCGAAAAGGTACACATCATTTTACCATCTTAAGGCCTACCTTTTTAGTGTTATAACAATGAGGTTTGTTTTTTGATGTTATTCTATGCATAATTGAATGAAATAGTTAGTGAAAATTGTGGTTTATCATCTTGTTGATTCATTTTGATAAACCCTAGATTTTCTTTCCATTTCATTTTGGTGAACCTGAATTTTTGAGCATTGTAGTTTTCTAATTTTGGAGTCTCTTTTTATCTTAGATTAGATCTTGCATTCATTTTCATTCATTTGTATTGAATTAGATCTCATTTAGGGTGTCTTACTTTGTGTTCAAATTTGCATCTCATCTAGGGTTTTAGGATTGCATTGTTTGCATTCTTTAAATATGAAAAATACAAAAAAATCATTCATCTTGCATATCATTTAGATCATATTGACTTGCATTTGGAAATCAAAACAAAAATTGCATATCAAACTAGGTCTTGTAATTCATCATTTTATCATATTTTTAGCATGCATTTCACATTGCATTTACAAATAATTAAACCTGAAACTTAGTGTAGCATACCTAAATTTGAAAATCATTAGAAAAGGCTTTAAAATCTATATAAATCAGTTTCAAAACACTAATCTAGGATCCATTCGCCCTATGGCGAATGAATCCTTGATCAAGCCTGAATATGCATTTTTGGAATTTATAAACATTTTTTTTATGCTTCTATTTGTTATTATTAGATCTACATTATAATCTGCTAATTTTCTATTTCATTCATTTCATTAGATCTAGCTTAATTTGGTTCATTTAGTGCATTGTCTAAATTTTCATTTTCATTTACAAAATTTCATTTTTTAGATTGTTACATAGTGTAATCAACAAATTACCTTGTTCCAAGTCTGCAAATTTGAAAATGGATGTAAGTGTTTAGGAAATCTGTGGAAGTTTTTTTCCTCTTTGGTTGATGTTTCCAGATGTGTTTTTGGCAATGATCCTAATGTAATTGAACCTAGTCATGCTCACTCAACTCATAATGAGTGTCCTCATGAAGTTGACATCATTGGAGAAGATGATGCTAGCATGAATGAATTCATAAATGATTGCCTTAGAAATCTTGAAAATAATGCATCATTTTACCCTTCCATGAAACAACCAATGCAACTTGAGATGTTTTGTATTTTACATCCTAAAATTGAGTCACAAACTAACCTAAACTTCCAACAATGAGTGAGCCTAGTTCCTCTAGTCAAGTGCATCTAACCATCCATCTTATGTTAAAAAAATGACCAACACTCCTATCAACCTTGAAGAGACTTATGGCCAAGGCTTTAATAATTCAACCAACCAAGGATGTGACATAACTAATGATCATGAAATTTATAAACTTTAAGAGAAAATTCCTATTGAACAAACCAAAGGAATAGGATATCAAGTTCCCCCTCCTAACATAAATTTCCTCCTTCCTAAAGAAAAACCAACACCTAACAAGAATGATAGGATCATCTTAGGTCCTTCTCTGTATCCACCTCAAGAAGTTGGTGAATCAAGCAAGAAAAAAAAACCTTACAAACTTAAAAAATTCCAGTCTTACATACTCAAATAGAAATTGAACAAAAGATGGAGCAACTCCTTAAAAATGGTTGAATTAAATTGCAACCTCCTAGTAAAAAAGAAACATACCTAAGAAAAACATGAATTATTGTGCATATCATAGAACTCTTGGGAATCTTATTGATGAGTTTCATGCATTAAAATTAATATTGAGTGATTTTCACTCTGTCGGTTCTTTCCATGCAATAGTTGTAGGATATTAGTTAGTATTCTCAATATTACATGTTATACATTTATTGAAAATCATTATCCATATCATAAGGAGCTCATTTTCATCATTATCTCAGCTCATCCTTGTCCTACACTTAGTCGGGGCAAGAGATTAGTTAGCCTTGTCCTAGTTTTGGCATGTGATGTTGTCCCTTTGGCTAGTTTTCCACCTTTCATTTATATTGACTGAGATTGGGATGTGAATGACCTACTATAGGTTGACTCACATGTACCTTACTAGTCTTTTGTTTTTCTTGCATTTTCATGTTTCTTTATGTGATTACATGTGTGTAATATGATCACCCGTGCTATTCTATTTGAGGTATCACTCTCTCTCTTCCTTTTTGCATTCCTCTATATGTATCTACATTCTTCTCTATGTTGTAAACATTTTATCCTTTTTCATTTTTCTTGTGTTTTTATTTTGGGGATTGTAAACAAATATTTTGGCACCTGGGAGTCTTTCTAGCCCTTCAAGGGTTTTTCACCTAAAAGGGGAAAGATGGGACAAAATTCAATGTAAACATTTAAAGATTAATGAAAAATGGATGCAATATTCCTAGATGAGATGATCTAAATGCAAAAAATTGATGAAATAGATCACTAATTGAATGAAAACTAAGAAATGTAAATTGTTTGAAAGCACAATGTTGTATACAAACATGAACAAACAATAACATAACTTGATGAAATTGATTGAGGTGCACCTGGAGCTTGGAAGCTGATGTTGAAAGGTTCTGGAATGCTATAGAGATCAATTTTGAAGCCCACTAGGACTCATTCAACACATATGGTGAATTAATCCTGTTTCTGGTAAAAACTATTAGAATAGGTTTAGAGATGCAAGAACACAGAACTTCATAAAACACTTTCTCAAGCCTGATAGTGGTACTCATTCACCAATAATGGCGAATTAGTGCACTTGCAAATTTATGAAAATTTAAGGGTCAACTCTATGGGTCCTGATCTGTACTTTTCTACATGACAGCCTGCCAGATCTGAATCTAGAAAATATGATGGGAAAATGGTCTTAAAGCTTCAAATCTAGGGTTATGTTGAATTTGATGACTTTGCAACACCTTTTTGACACCTTTCTCTTTGAAAAATCTATATACAAGACCTGCAAACACACATGCAAAGAGGGGAAAAAGGGTTAAGGGTTAGAGTATAGGGGTTTTCCTTGGTCAAACCCCAATTTGGCAATGAAACCCTTGATAATGCAATGAAATAAAGAAGTAATGATGAAAAAATAACATGCAATTTCATAAACTCACTAAACCCTTGATGTTGAATTTTGAAGGTATGCTACTCCAAGATGCTTAAATACTTGATTGAATGATGAAAATACTAAAATGTTTGAATATAATGGTGCATGAAAGACTTATGTTGATGGGAATAAATGGGGGTTAAAATTAATATAAAATCATGTATTTGTACACAAATATTCCCTAATTTCCCAAAAATACAACTTCACAGGCTGACCTTAGGTCTTAAGGAATAAAAAATGGCTAGTAATTTGAATTTATTTTGATTTTTGTGCCAAGAGGGACTCATTCACCCCTAGTGGTGAATGGGTGTCAAGAATTAAGTTGTCTTAAATGATGTTTGTCGAGTTTATATTCAAAAATACACTTAATTAAGGCCTGTAAGTGCATAAAGGGGCTATCAAGCATAAGAAATGTGTATTTGTTGATGACAACTCTAGAAAAGCATGAAAGTTTGTTACAAGACTTTACAACACTTTAAAATAAGACTTGGTAAGTGATAAAAAGAGGGAATGCAAGTGAATTATAATAAGAAGAGTCTAGAAAAGTGTGAAAATGTGTCACAACACTTCACAAGACCTTTACAAGACATCATAAAGTCTTAATGATTCATCAAAATTCAAGACATAATGTGAATGTGTGGGCCACATTGCAACATTAAATCAAGGTGAAATCAAGCCAATTAAGCATGAGGAGGGAAAAAAGAAGAAAAAGTAGAAGGGTTACTTTTTTGTGTCCACAATTAGCCCCCACTTTAGTGAGAGGGTGAACTTGCTTCAAACTCACACTAAAGTAGCTGAACATGCAATCAAGAGGGATCTGAATGCACTTGGTCAAATGAGATAACAACAATCAAGAGGGATGATCAAGCCCCCCGGGATTAAGATCCCATGGAAAACCAGTCATAAGCACAAAGGAACATGCATGAGAATGATGAAATAAATTTGGATCAAGGTTCAATAATTTTTCTATCCCGTTGTGGATTAGATCTAGGCTTGGTTGTCTGGAAAGAAAATGCATACTCACTATGGGGTGATGAAATTCATGGCTGTCTATCAGATGAGAAGACCCAAAAGGTGAGAAACATACACTCACAACTAGTATCTACTAACAAATACACATGTGGCTATGGGGAAAATTCATGCCTTGGAATGGGCTTCTTGCTCAACCATACTAAAGTTATACCTCTTGATAAATTTAAAAAGGCACCACAAAGGACAATGGTGTTTCATGCTTCATGAGACAAGCAAATCTTTGTATGCTTAGAACTCATGAACAAATGCGATGGCACCACAGGAATGCAAGTTGTGTAATGCAAGGTGGCCATGTAAATACAAAATGTAACATGAAAAATATGTTCAAAGGAATCTTGCTTAGTTCATGCAACGTCTATAACTTAGGGAACATTGTGTCTAATGTCTCCAAGAGAGGACCAATCAAAGAATAGAAAATTCACAACTTAGGGGATGCAATGTGTCACATCAGACCAATAAGAGGAATGAAATATGCTAAGAGAGATCATGCTCATGAAGGACACTATTCCCAATGTCATCCACAAAGTGACAAACACATTGTATGGAACAAGAAGGCTGTACTAAGAACTAAGAATAAAGGAAAAATGCAAATGAATAATTCCAATGTATGCCTCCACTTTAAAGGAATTTCTATACACCATTTTGTGAGAAATTACTTTAAAGTAGCGAATGAAAAATTCAAAAAGAAACAAGATGTGAGAGCCAACTTCGAAAGCCCCTATGCAAAGTCATACATTTTTGAGTAAGGTTGCATCATGCAAAGGAAAAAGGAAAAAAGGAAAGAGGGGTTTCCCCCAAAAAAGGAACAAACCAAACACATAAGGGATCTATGGATTTGGGGTCAGTATGTCCATTGCTACAATGTTTTGATTAAAGAGATCAAATTTCTCATCATTCCCCAAATATACATAGAACTGGAAGAATGAGAAGAATGACACAAAGAGAGTGAAAACAAAAGTAAAAGAAAATCTTTTTTGGGTCAACATGGAAGAGACATAGGATGTCTCAATGCTTTGCATCATCCCCAAATGGAAAAAAGAAAAGAAAATGAAAATGAAAATGAAGAAGCTTTTGGGTCAACATGAGAGAGACATTGCGGTCTCAATTCCTTGTGTCATCCTCAAAAGGAAAACACAAAACAAAAGCGAAAAAAAAAGACCTTTTGGGTATACATGGAAGAGACATAGGGTGTCTCAATGCTTTGCATCACCCCCAAAAGGAAAACACAAAAAAAAAGTGAAAAGGAACACAAAAAGATCTATTGGGTCAACATGGAAGAGACATAGGGTGTCTCAATGCTTTACGTCATCCCCAAAAGGAAAACACAAAGGTGAAAAAGAAAACAAAAGTGAAAGAAATGTACGACATATAGAAGAATGGAGGTACAAATAGAGGAATTGCACAAAGAGATAACATCAAACGTCACGTCACGGGGAAACACAATATGCACATGCAAACACAAAAGAAAATAAAAATACAATGCAAAAGACTAGTAAGGAAGATGCAAGTCAACCATCAAGCAAGTCATCTACCTCCTAGTCATGTTCAGGATGTGCTGAGGGCGGGCAACTAGACAAAGGGACAAGTGCAAGTGTCAAACTAGTGGAGGTACTAGGTTATACACCTGATGCATGAATGTTGTCATGTAAGCTCATGGAAGAGGAAAATAATGTATTCAAATCATTATGTGCCTCTTCATCTATTTTAGTCATCTCATCATCGTCATCCAGATTAATCATGACAGGAGAACAGATGGTAATGTCCAATGAAGGGTGTATCAAGAGTTGTGGTTGTTGTATTAGATTGTTTTGTTGTGATTGGGGAGGAGGATCATCATGCATTGCTTTTGTCAAATGTGGATGTTGATTTTCTTTGTTTTCTTCAGTTTGTAATTGACAAGAAAGGAGATGACATCGATGCCTATGCTTCCTAGCACCTCAATTTCTTTTGATTATATTTTGAAGTTGTGTGGGTGTAAGAGCAGGTTGATCCACCATATATTCCTTTTCTTCCCTAAGGGGAGGAACGAAAGGAACCATAGGAGGTGGGTCAATAATTTTCTCTTTGACTTTATAAAAAATTTTATGCGAGGGGGCATGATGGGGTTGGGTTCATTATCTCTTGGGTGTTTGGATGATGAAGGTAAAGTTTTTGTTGTTGGTTGATCTTGAGTTGCTGGTTCAGGTTCAAGTTGAAGCATTGTCTCATCTAGGATGGGAGTGTTAGAAGTGGATGGGGATATGTTGCGAATAGACAATTTTTCTATTCGTTTGGCTTTGAATTTTTTATAGGCAATGAAAAATAAATCTTTGCGGGGTCTTATGGGTTCCATGGGCTCACGCCAAAAGGCTTCTAAGGAGAAATTTCCTTTAGAAGATAACGGGTTAAAGCCACTATGGTGAACAATGAATATGTCATTTTCATGTGGAAACTTTATACATTTGTGTATGAATGAAGGGACAACTCTCATTGAGCGAAGCCATGGATGGCCTAGCTGCAAACAAAATTGATCCGACTATGGGATGATGGAGAATATTACATCCATTGTCTTAGGTCCTATTTGTAATGGAAGGACGATCGATCCTATTGTAGGTAACGCAAAGCCATTGTGTGTTTTGATCCATGCTTTTGGTTTGTCATAATCATCTTGATAACGATCATGTACTACCGAAAATTCCTCAGTGATCACATTCCCACCATAGGCGAGGTCTATGAGTATCCCATTAGTAGGCTTATCATAAATATGGTTGGCTATGTAAAGAGGACCATCAGGAAGATTCAGAAGAATATCCTTAGAAGAGAAAGTAATATCAAGATATTTCTTAGGTTGGCCCTTACAAGGGATAATGTCTATCACACTTACCATTTCATGTATAGGATAAATAGTAGTGGTATGTGGAATAGGATCAGGATGTTCAATAGTTGTATGAACATTCAACACGTCATTGTTTTGAGTTTCACTAGCTTTGACAAATGACACATTATGTTTGGGCATTGGATTAGTAAAAAATTGAAAATTTTGATTGGGTGGGGCAACAAATGTATTGCCTTTAAAATTAACATTTGAAATAGATAGACAACTAGAATCAATAAGGTCTTGCACAAGGTGTTTAAGATGCTTACATTGTTCTATGTCATGTAAATTTTGTCTATTATAATGGCAATAAGAGTTAGGTTGAAAGGTTGGAGGTAAAGGTTTAGTTGGATCAAGTGGTTTAATAGTAGGTAAGGTAATTAGTTGTTGTTGCAATAGTTAGGACATTGTGTTATGAAGAGTGTCTGGTAAAGGTGTAAATTGTCTTTTTGGGTCTTCATAACTATAAGGTATCACGACTTTAACAATTGTTACTTGGTTGTTGAAGAGGAGGATTGAATTGTAAGAATCCTTTGTCTGTTTTTCTAAAGGGTTTTGAATTGTTTGGGTTGACATGTTTAGATTTTTCTGTTTGGCTAGTAGTGGACTGGGAATCATGACTACTAACTGAATTGTGATACTCACAGATGGTTTCAACATACATAGATGCATGAAGGAGGGAAATTTCATCATGGTCAATTTATCTTGAATTTTATTTTATAAATTTTCAATCAACATCTTTTGGAGATGTGGATCAGGAATCTTGACATCAATTTGGGCATAAAGTGACTGATATCATGAGATGAAATCAGTTACTTTTTCATCCACATTTTGTTTACATCTCATTAGATCAGCCAATGTCTTTTTGGGAGTCATGTGCACTTGAAAATGATTTATAAATGCATCAACTAGTTCATTGAATGACTGAATTGAATTGTTTGGTAAGGATGAAAACCACTCTAGGGCAGTGTCCTTTAAGGTCCTAAGAAATAGTTTGGACAACATTTTATTGTCAAGGACAAAATCACTACATAAGGCAGTATAGACATTAACATGATTAGTAGGATAGCCCTTTCCTTTGTACTTCTCAGATCTAGGTATCTCAATTCCTTGTGGCATCGGTGTTCTTAATATTTCCAAAAATAATGGGTTGCTAAAAACATAATAGGTGGTTGGGGCATTTTGACTTTGAATTATGGTCGATATTTGTTGTTGCATAGAGGAAATGGTGTGGAAGAGTTGTGTAGTGAGAGGATTAGGATAGGTGGTAGGAGGTGGAAGAGAGAATGGTGATGGAGTCTATGTAGTAGTAGGGCACGTGAATGGAATGCTAATAGATGGTATGGTGGAAGAAGATAAGACATCTGATGCCACATACTAATTAGGAATTATAGCAGGAATAGTTAAGGAAGGAATCACATTGCTAACCTGTTGCATTGTGGTTGTGACTTGGGGAGTGGTATAGGTAGGTATGGATGCTACTGTGGAAGGAGGAGGAGTGTTAAGTCCTCCTTGACTAACCACAATGTTTGTTGGTTAAGATGTACTAGAGGTGGAAGGAATATGTTTATGGTATATCTTAACATTTTTTTTCATAACATCTAAGCCTTCATTACATTCAAGCAAACGATGGATTTTGTCTATAGCAAGAATTGTAGTGGTTGAAATGTTTTCAAGACACATGTTTTTTTATAGATGTGCTAAGTCCTCATGAATGTTAATTATTTTGTGTTGTGGAATTTGGTCATTTTGTGTGTCAACTTGCATGTTATTGGAAGGCAAAGTATTGCTAAAGTTAGGGTCCATGCCTATTGCAAGTGTGTTGTTAATACTAGGAGTAGTAGCTTGGGACAATCCAAGATCTACAACAAGTGTGTTATTGCAACATGTGATGAGTCGTGAGCTTCGTCTCACTTAAGTATTATCAATAGGGCACCAAACACTCATACACAAGATACTAAATGCGGGGTGGAATGCAAACTAGGAGCAATAAATAGAAATTCTAGAAACTGTAAAAAAGATGCAAGAATAGAAAACAAAAATGCAGAAAATTCCCAAAAAATGCCAGAAATTGCAGTCTAAAATATGTGACTGGACTAATTCACCCAGGGTGGTGAATGAGTCTAGGGATGATTTTTTTTGAGTTTTTTTCACAAATTTTAAATACAACTCGTTATTTTTCAGATGCACAGATGTAGCTACAATATGAAAATGCATAATTTTGTTGTTTTCCAATGAAATATAATGCAAAAATGCAAACTATATGAGCCTTTCACAAATGCAATTTTGAAAACCCTAGGATGCAAAACAATGCAAAACCTAATGCAATTTTGATGCAAGCTAGCCCTAGGATGTGAATGCACTTAAAATAAGAAGTGAAAATGTTCTAAGGTCGGGTTCACCAAAATCTAAACATGATTTTGGCACTTGATGGTGTTTTTAGCCCTTCTAGGGTTTTTCACCTAAAAGGGGAAAGATGGGCCAAAATGCAATGTAAACACTCAAAGATTAATGTAAAATGGATACAATATTCCTAGATGAGATGATATAAATGCAAAATATTGATGAAATAGATCACTAATTGATTGCAAACTAAGGAATTCAAAGTGTTTGAAAACATAATGTTGTATGCAAACATGAACTAAAACCTGAACAAACAATAACATACTTTGATGAAATTGATTGAGGTGCACTTGGAGCTTGGAAGTTGATGTTGAAAGGTTCTGGAATGCTACAAAGATCAATGTTGAAGCCCACTAGGACTTATCCACCATAGATGGAAAATTAGTCATGTTTCTAGTAAAAACTGTCAGAACAGGTTTCAGGATGTTGGGAACACAAAAATTCATAAAACACTTTTTCAGGCTTGATAGTGGGACTCATTTGCCACAAATGGCGAATTAGTCCACCTACATATTTTTGAAAAGTCAAGGGTCAAATTTTTGGGTCTTGATCTGTAGTTTTCTACCTAACAGCCTGTCAGATCTGAATCTAGAAAATCTGACGGGAAAATGGTCTCCAAGCTTCAAATAGAGTTATGTTAACTTTGATGACTTTGATGACTTTGCAACAAATTTTTGACACCTTTCTGTTTAAAAAATCTACATAAAAGACTTGGAAACACACATGCAAAGAGGGGAAAAAGGGGTCAAGTTTAGAGTATAGGGGTTTGCCTTGGTCAAACCCCAATTTGGTAATCAAACCCTTGATAATGAAATGAAATAAAGAAAGAATGACAAAAAAATAACATGCAATATCATAAACTCACCAAACCCTCGATGTTGAATTCTAAAGGTATGCTACTCCAAGATGTTTGAATGCTTGATTAAATGATGAAAATGCTAAAATGCTTGAATGTCTTGACCTACATGAATGAATTATGTTGATAGTAATGAATGGGGGTTAAAATGAATAGAAAATCATGTATTTATACACACTTATGCTATAATTTCCCAAAAATACACCACAGGTCGACCTTAGGTCTTAAGGAATAAAAAATTGCCAGTAATTTGAATTTATTTTAATTTTTGTGTGAAGAGGGACTCATTCACCCCTAGTGGCAAACAAGTCCCACTCAAGGCATGTGAATGGGTGCCAGGAATTAAGTTGTCGTAAATGATGTTTGTCGGGTTTGTATTAAAAAATAAACTTAATTAAGGCCTGTAAGTGCATAAAGGGGCTAAATAAAGCATAATAAAGGTGTATTTGTTGATGAAAAGCCTAGAAAAGCATGAAATTTTGTTACAATACTTTACAACACATTAAAATAAGACTTGGTAAGTGATAAAAAGAGGGTGTGTAAGTGAATTATAATAAGAAGAGTCTAGAAAAGTGTGAAAATGTGTCACAAAACCTTTACAAGACATCATAAAGTCTTAATGATTCATAAAAATTCAAGACCTAATGTGAATGTGTGGGCCACATTGCAACATTAAATCAAGGTGAAATCAAGCCAATTAAGCACAAGGAGGGACAAAACAAGAAAAGTAGAAGGGTTACTTTTTTCGTGTCCACAGGGATGATGCAAGGTGTCAAAGCATTTAGGTCTCTTCCATGTTGACCCGAAGGATTTTTATTTTTTTTCACTCTATGTCATTCTTCTAGCTCTATGAGTATTTGGGGAATGATGGTAGTTCTACACTATGATAACATGTTGTACCAAAGAAATATTGACCCTAGATCCATATATCCCTTATGTATTTTTGGGGAAACCCCTCCTTCCTTTTTCATGACATAGCTCTATTTTAGAAACATATGACTTGGCATAGGGATTTATGAGTAAGTTCTCATGTCTTAGGAGTAAACATTGACTACTTTAAAGAAATTTCTCACAACAATGCTGTTAGCAACTTCTTTAAAGTGGAGGCATACATCGATGATATCTTTCAACATTTTACATATTTCATGGTGTTATTTTATTTTTCTCATCCTTTATTGGTGGTATCATTGGGTTTGATGTTCTCCAAGAGTGCGATATGTATAAGTGTACTACTTTCCATTAGTGGCATGATGCGAATGAGGCATCCCATAAGTGAAAATTTGATATACTTGACTTGTCCTGTCTTGGAGACATTAAACCCAATGATCCCTAAGAAGAAGACCTTACATGAACGAAGATCCCCTTGAAAAAAAACCTATAGACATAATATTCATAAGTATTCAACATTGTGGTGGCTTGTTGAAGTTGTCAGAAGGATAACTTTAATATGAAATGGGATCCCAATATGATTCTCTCATTTGTCACCCTTTTAGGATACTCACCTAGTGGATGGCCTAAGGTTCCATTACCCTAGAGTGAGCATGCATGTGTTGTTTTCATAAGTGACATTGAGTTCTACTTGTAAACGTGTTCAAACAAATAGTTGAGACATGTTCCACATCACGTTGGACAATCGTAGCTTGATCCTTCCCTTTTTTTCATGGACAAACAGCTAAGTTCCACATCATGTTGGAAAGGTTGAAGCATGATCCTTTATTTTTCTTGGTATTTGATAGTGTATGATTGTGTATATTTGTCATTATTACATACATAAGTTTCTTGAATGTCTACTTTAGTGTGAGTTTGACAAAGGGTCATACTCTCACTAAAGTGGGGGAAAAATGTCGTAATGGAAAAAAGTATCCCTTTTTCCTTAATTTGGGAATGAATTAATAAAAATGGACTTAATTGTGCCTTATTTAGGGTGTTGTAAAGTGTTTCATTACACTTTCACACTAATCTAGAGATTTATTAATTAATTAAGGTCAATTTGAGCTTAATTGGCCCCATAAATTCAAATCCCAGCCTGATTTATTGCATTTTTTGAGGGATAAAACCCAACACTCTTAAATGAAATTACACAAAACTTAATTTTGTAGGGAATGTGTCCTAGGATAGTGACCTAGGATCCCCTTTGAACATTAAAACAAAGAAAATAGGTTGGTTTATGTGTTTTAGGACATAGAACAACCAATTTCCTACAAGTTTCACTCAAGGAAACCCTAAAGATATCAATCAAAGGATAGAATGATGGTAAGAGATTTGCAATAAGGTGTCCTAGGGTGTGATTAGAGATTAAAAGGGGGTTCACCACCAAGATAGGGCTTGGAAACAAAATAAATGTAAATGATATGCAAGACTTAAGTAAATGACCTAGAAATGGATTCAAATCAAAATAATAAACTAAGAAATTACAGATGTGCACTTGGAAACTGAAGAGGCCTGAATTGAGGTTTGAAATCCTAGACATATTGATTCTTAATATATATTGAACTCATACACCAATAGGGGTGATTTAGTCCTAGATTAGGGTTTTTGATAGAAATTGGAATCTAGAACTAGTAAATCAGGATCTGCTGGAAATGTATGAAATTTGGTATACTAGGACTCATATGCCACAAGTGGTGATTTAGTCCCAGTATCACGGTTCATCTAAAACACTAGTATACTTTAATGCTTTCCTGTAGCTTCTCTCCTATCAAATCTTTGGTTCTGAAACACTAAATTGCAATCTATAGGTGACTTTTTGTGATCTTGCTTGATGTAGATGACAACTTTGACAACTTGACAACTTGAACTCCAAACTTTCTCTTCAATGGATCTTCAACCTAAAAATGCAAATCACACATCAAAGAGAGGGAAACAAATTTATTTGTTAGTGGATAGGGGTTTTCCTTAGTCAAACCCCGTTTTGGTAATCAAACCTTGAAATGAATAGAAATAGAATGGAGGACTAATGAATGAACAAATATGTGTTAAAAGGCACAAGACAACTGATAGGGGGGTGAATCAATTGTCACAAAATTCAAACTTAAAAATTTCAACACTTATCAATTCCAAAACCACGCTATTTTGTTATTAAGTATGAACATGATGAAATGCAAATAATAAAAATTAAATCAACACAATGAACCCTAGAATTTTACGTGGAAAACCCAATGAGGGAAAAATCACAGTGAGGATTAACTCACAATATAAAGTAGTTTTAGAACTGAATACATAAGGCTCATTGTCCATATACAAAAGCTCATTGCTTACAAGGGAGGCTCACTACCTAAAAAAAATTCACAAAACAAAATTGAGCTTCACAACCAAAAATGAATTGAGGATAGTGCACCTAACAAGTGTTGATGCAATTCTGGTGATGCTCAATAGATTGACTTGACACACTTCATCATTTTCACTCTCCTTCACTTTCACATTCACTACTGCTTCATCGATCATACACATAGTCACACACACACAGACACATATATACTTGGTCTATCCACAAGCATGAATTAGGTCAGCCTAATTAGATGCATCTTCTTTCTTTCCAAAAATACCAACCTGTTGACTTCAAGTATTCACAAAATCTTCCCAAATAGCAATTCAAACGCTTAATATGCTACATCATATCAGTATAGACCTAGGATAGGTTGCACATACATCAGCATAAGAAAACTAATTCATCATATTACGACTAATCCAAGAAGTCAACTAGAAATAGACTTCATTGAAAAAAAGAAAACAATAAAATAATGCCAATATGTCATATGATCATTGGATCACATGAAATTATGAACATACATGCCTTCAACAACCATAAATCATTTCTTAAAACCGTAAGCATTAACTATCAACTGCGGAGGATTACAGACTAGAATACCAAAAAGTGTAGTTCGAATACCGATTCAGATACCGGATCAAAATACCAGATCACGCACTGACTTAGACTTATAACCACAACATGGTGACATCAATGACAACAGAAAACTATAGATATGATCATTCTTCTTCATTCTTCCAACAATGTCCCCTTTTGTCATTGATGGCAACATGTGCCAAAATTTTAAAAGACTCTCCTCCAATTTCTGCCAACTTTACAAATATCTCCCCCTTTGACATCAATGGCAAAGGGAAACCAAAAAGATGTAAACATGGTGACATAAAAATTGAAAAATGATTCCAATTCTTCAAAAAATTCCAACCATCCTGTTAGCTCTCAAAAATGCAGGTTTGAACCACGAAAGGTTGCCAAGCTTTCACGACGTTTCAAGGTAACAGAACAAGGTTTGAAACAATGAAACCTTCTACTCTTTAGGTGCTGCAAACCTTGGTGGGTGTACCTTTCTAAATAGCGCAGACTTAACTTATGATTATCCTTCTGAAATGCTTTGTCCACAATGGCAGATAACAGTGAACAAACCAAACTCAATAGGTACCTTCTGATCTAAATCCTAGGATGGTCAATTAATAGATATAAAGAAACTGAAATGGATTCAAATAGTGAAATGCAGAGACTAGTGCCTTGTTGGGTAGACAGAGTCAAATGAGATCAAGATGAACAACACTCTCTGGATGAGATACAAATTATCTGGCATATGATCTATTCATAACTTGTATGAACATGAAATATTATGACTACTAAGTTCTACTTTAATGATCCAAAATAAAATCTCTCTGATTACTTTGATCAATAAAAGGATTTAATCTTTACTTGAAAGAACCAATTGATTAATCACATGAATACAGGAAATGTGTATTGATAAATTGAACATAAACTTGTTATGTCAACTTAAATAACTAGAAAAATCAATCATGGAGACAACTTAGTAGTATTTTTCATTTAATTCAACAGATAACTGACACTAGAAAAATGCAGCAACATCAACTGAATCTCATAAATACCTCCATTGTGAAAATCATGCAACAATAGCCTCTGGTCTGATAATTTTATTCTAATGTATCTACTTGCAGTGTATCAAAAAATCTAATCTCTGGTGGTCTCACAATTAACAACTACATCATGCTTAAATATACACCAGCATGAGAAAAATATCAAAATAAAACATCATGTCGGCCTACAACGATTATTCAAATAGATTCATGTCAGCCACAATGATGGAATTCTGCTTTTACCAGCAAGATAGTCGATAGGACACATCACAACCTATGCCGAAGGAAATTCAAACGTTTCATTCACAGTCGCTGTAGCAATCCGTTTGTCATACCAAAGCCCCATAGTGTTCCTTTGTTCCACTATAGCCCGCCACTATCATTGAGATGTCATATAGATTCGTCGGGCTACACCGAAGATCTTTTATCATTCACAGGTCGCCAACACTCCCACCTAAATACAATTCCAATACACCTTCACTAAGACAACATCCATTCGGGGAGAAGTCACATAGACCATTTTGAGTTTCATCGAGAGCCACCTTCCTGACTTCATGTCACTAAGACTAGGCCATCGTTACGCCAGAAACAAGAAGTGTCACCATAGGTAATCGCCTTCGGGGAAATGTCTCAAAGAGTATATCGGGTTACACCGAAAGCTTTAGAATCATATCGCCAAAAGTATACTGATCTCACACTAGTAATTATATCCATTAGTTTTGTTCATAGTCGCTATAGTTTATTGCTCTCGAGGGGACCTTATATAGACAATATAATATTACATCGAAGGCCTTGAAGTCAACCCGAGAACAAATGTGTTCACCAAGACAAAATAGAACTCTCGCCGAAATCCACATGTAGAAATCATTAAAGTCCTGTCAGTGAAACATATTGAATTTGCTATGAGATGTCATTAAAACCCCCATACTTTTGCAAAAATATCATCCCTTTGCATTGTCGATCAGTGAAACAACGCAAAGTCGTTATAACCCTTCACCGAAATCCATGTCTGGCCGAAATGAACATTGAAGCATAAGTCGGCAAGACCCAAAAACATTCGCCAAGATGCAATGCCAAAAACTCCAAGCTTTGTGGATATGTGTATCATCCTGATTACCAAAACAAAACCAGAGTCTCGCCAACAACCACCTGTAAGTAAGATCAAGTCGCTATAATAAAAGATAAGTCTTGCCAATAGGCAATATAGACTTATGCAAGCAGAAAACATTCAATGGGTCGGGGAGACAATAGAAGACCTATGCCGATAGGCACCAAAAGGTGGAAAATGCAAGACCCAAAGGATTCAAAGGGATAATATGGAAAATAATAGATGAAATATGCACACAATAGGACTAGATATGGAAGCCTATAGGTGAAATCGTATGTAAAAACATCAGATTTTTACAGTTCTAACAGTGGCTCCAATTGGGGATGAATGATAGTCAAATCATTGCAAGGATCTAGAATCCATGGGAGAGCAGACTAGACAGAGAATGAACCAATGAGCAGCAATGGAATGAATGCAAAGAATGCAAGATGGAAGTGGAAATGGATGCAAAATGAATGCAAAATGGAAGTGAAGTGGAAATGAATGAAGACCTAAACTACTGTGCATGGAATATAATTTTAAAGAGGACCGTCAAGAGTCATCCATGCACTGGCAACCGTTAATCCTCTATGATGCTCAAGAGAAGAAAAGCTTCAAGAATTTCCCATGAACAGGCAATTCCTGATCTTCACCAACCATGTTTTGCAGATAGTATGAATCTTCACCCCCTTTTTCGACAACAAATGGTCCCAGCCAGAGAGCTTCAAATTTACCATGCTTTCCCTTCTCCTGACACCTTGCATTCCACATTAACACCAAGTCATTCTCTTCAAATTTTCTTTTCTTTGCCTTCTTGTCAAATAGATATTTAATCTATACTTGTAACTTCATGTTTTGACTCTGGGCCTCTCTTCTTACTTCATCAAGTTCAGCAAGTTGTTCCATTATGTCTTCCATAGGCTTAGGAACTTCCAAATCTTCTTGTAAAACAAACTTATAGATTGGTAACAGGTTCTACAGAGGCATCCTGGCCTGTGCTCCATATACTAATTCAAATGGTGATTTTCCAATTGCCTTCTTCATAGTGATCCTATCAGCCCACACAACCAGTTTTAGCTTTGAACCCCAAGCTCTCCTGTTATGTTCCAACATTTTTTTTATAATCTTTAAAAGACTCTTATTGCTAGACTCTTCTTGACCATTGGCTTGTGGATGATAAGGAGCTGCATAGGAAATAGTAATGCCATACCTTTCACAAAAACCTTTGAATTCAATTGATCTGAAGCGCATCCCATTGTCTGTGATTATCTTTAATGGAGCACCAAATCTGGTGATAATATTGTCCATCAAGAAATTAGTTACTACCTTACTTGTAGCCTGCTTGGTTGGAATCGCCTCCACCCATTTTGTAAAATAATCAGTGGCAACTAGTATCCATCTATGTCCTCCACTTGACCTCTCTTGTATCTCTCCAATAAAATCAATTCCCCATTGATGAAAAGGGGCATCCGCTTGCAGAGGTCAAAGTGGCAAAGCACCTTGATACTTCAATTTACCAGAAAACTTTTGACAAGCTTCACACTTCCTCACATGTGTAAAGGAATCATTAAAAACTTTTGGTCAATAATACCTAGTCCTGAGAATCTTGTGTGCAGTTGTCTTTGCTGAGTAGTGACCTCCACAAACTCCCTCATGCATTTCACTTAGAACACGCTTGGCCTGTGATTCATCCAGACATAATAATAATACGCCATCTCTATTTTTCCAAAAAAAATCTCCATCAATGAAAACATACTTTGATGCATGTAACTTCAAAGTTCTCTTTTGGCTATCACTTAGCCCATCTAGACACTTCATGTATTTAAGATAATGTATAACATCAGTATACCATGGAGTGTGCTCAATGCTTGCAATTGTAGCCCTTTCTTCAACATTGCAAATCTGATTTGCCTCAATATTGGTTTCCACCATTAGCTTAGCCAAGCCTTGGCCTCTTACCAACTTAGTAATCTGTATCTCCATGTCAAATTCTTGAATCTTGTCGATCCATCTGCATCTTTTCCCTGTAACTTTAGATTGTGTTAAAATGTCTTTGACAGTAGCATGAGAGACATAAGAAATCACTTTGGCTCCTATGAGATATGGTCTGAATGCTTTTATGGCTTTCACCAATGAAAATGCTTGTTTCTCCATTATGTTGTATTTCAATTCAGACCCTTGTAATGATTTACTAAAGAAAGATACAGGTTGTTCATAGCCATCATCATTTTTTTGCAACATAACAACAACAATAGTATGCATTGAGGCAAAAGAAAAAATTTGAAAGGGCTTTGCAAAATCTGGAGACTTAAGCACAGGAGCCTCTTTGATAGCCATCTTGATGGACATAAAAGCATCCAAAGCTTCAGCAGTCCAGTCAATCTTTTGTCCTTTCTTCAACATTTTAGATATGGGCTTGATAATCTCAGCAAAATTAGAAACAAATCTTCTGAAAAAATTAATTTGACCAAAGAATGATTGTATTGCCTTGACAGTTTTAGGAATAGGGATTTTATCAATAGCTTCAACTCTCTCAGGGTCTATTTTAATTCCTTCTTTTGAAACAATATGACCCAAGAGTTTACCTTTTGTAATTTCAAAATGACACTTCTTTGGATTGAAACTAATACCATATTCAAGAGCTTTAATAAATACCTTTTCAAGATGTTGCACATGATCTTCAGCCTTCTTCAAGTAAGCAGTCAAGTCATCTTGATACACCACCATGACAGTGTTAATCAAATCAGCAAATGGAACATCCATGGCTCTTTGGAAAGTCGCTCCAACAATTGTGAGACCAAATGGAATTCTTATGTATACATATGTTCCCCAAGGAGTAGTGAATGCTATCTTGTATTGCTCAAATTTCTTGACTTTGACCTGATTGTATCTAGAAAATCCATCCATCATAGAGAATAACTCACACCCTGTCACTTTATGGAGTATGGCTTCCATATTTGGTAGAGGATAATTATCCTTAAGAGATGCCACTTTCAAATTTCTAAAGTCAACACACAATCTAATGTCACCATTCTTCTTTCTTACAGGAACTAGATTTGAAACCCAGGTTGAATGTCTAATTGGTTTAATGATTCCTCCCTCCCTGAGCTTAGTTAATTCCTCCTGCATCTTAGGCTCCAGTATTGGATTTATTGGTCTTTGCTTTTGCCTAAAAGGCTTGGCATCTGGCTTCAGTGGTATTTCATGCTAAAATAAATCTTCCCTGTATGCTTTCAGATCTTCATATGACCAATCAAAAACATGTTTGTACTTTCTCAGCAACCCTATCAGCATTCTTCTAATTGCAGGGCTGATCTTCTTTCCAATGTATACCTTTCTTGGTGCTATGTCGGTCCCCAAGTTAATTTCTTCAACATCTTCCTTTTTGATGGGTGTTTGCTTCATTAGAGATCTATCATTTCCATCATACACCCTTTCCAATGCCACTAGACCCTTGGGCAATTTATTTGTTTTGAGCTATAAGATCTCCTTGCCAAGCACAGTTTGTTTGCCATCTACTTCCTCAACAAAAGCATTGAAATCAATCTCCTGAGCTTCATACTGATCCAGGCAATGAAGAAATTTCAAAAGATCATCATCATCATTGAAAACTTGCTAGCTATAAATATTATCAGGAACAGCAGGCCTCGTCTTGAACTCAATCTGTGATACACCAGCTAGTGTGATATCATCTCTTTTCAGTGCTACATTTGCTAAAAAATCAGCCATTATGTTTTTTGACCTGTCAATCCACTCAATTGAAAAATCATCAAATAATTCAATTGTGTCCCATACAACATTCCTATATTGTTTTAATCTTTTGTGCTTTGCTGCATATTTTGATTTAACCTATGAAACAACCAACTCAGAATCGCCCAAAACAACCAGCAACTTAATCTTGTGTTTCACATCTATGTTCAAACCTGTCAGTAAAGCTTCATATTCTGCCACATTGTTTGTACATTCAAATGCTAACAGGAAAGAGTATTTAAAAGTAATACCTCCAGGAAAAACAAATACAATCCCAGCTCCATTACCTTCTTGGCTGCAAGCTCCATCAAAATACATCTTCCAGACACTGTTGCAATCAAGTGCTGCATGTTTCTCAATTGGGTCACTATTTATTAATTCTAGCTGAGCTGGTTCAATCTTAAAACTACCCAGGTCAACATCACAGAAACAATTGATCTGATCTTGTGACACACTTTCAACAAGTTGGTTCATTCTTGGCTCTCTATATAACTTGACCTCCTGACCATTCACTGGTATAGTAGCATAAGATAAATCAAATTGAACATTCCCACCTACAGCTACAGTCCACTGTCTTGACAAAACCATCCCGAATTGATGAGGAGTATCAATAACTGTTATGTCTATATTATATGTTTCCTGCAGATATGTAGCCAATTTGACCTCAACATCTTTTATAATACCAACTACAACGATAGGTCGATTATCCATAGCATAACACTTCCCTTCACATGTATCAACCCACATGCCAAGCTATTTCATTACTCCTACTGGCATAATGTTTATAGCAGCACTATAATCTATCATACAATTCCTTAGCAACTTATTATTTATTAGCAATGTGGTAAAGAAAGGATGCTCTTGTGGGGAGGTTGTTAAAACATCACCTAAACAGATCTCTGAATTATTTATCTTTTCCTGCCTATTGACTACTTCAGAATTCATATGCTTTTCATTCCCATTTGTAATCAATTTAACAACACCATCTCTGTACTCCTTAATTTTCATCAATTCAAGTAATGGAACATACATTTTTACTTGGGATAACGCCTGGGTGAAATCAAAAGAAGAACCCTCCATCTTGACAGTCTTCCTTTGTTCCAGCGCTTCTCCTTTGCTTTCCTCTTTTTCTGTTTTACTAGACTGATCAGATCTTTGCAGTTCCTTGTGTAATTCTGCAACTTTCTATTCTTGGTCAAACTTCTTTTCAATTTTATCATGCTGGTTGTTTTCTGGCTTCTTTATAGTTTCATGTGTTTCCTTTTGGTCTTTTATAAAAAATTTCCCAGGAACCCCATCTTGCTCACTTACTTTCCTATTTCTCAACCAGTATTGACTTCTAGCTTTCTCAACCACAACAACAGTAATCCTTTCAATTTCATCTTTAGTTAGTCTTCTAATACTACACTGATCAGGCGCCTCAAGTGAATGTGGCTCTGTGTAATCTTCATCAGAATCATACAAGATCTACTATTCAGCCATATGAACATTATATTTTTGCTTTGAAACATCATATTCATAACCTTTATCCTTTGAAGATGAGTTTCTTTCCTCAACATGGTGAAGAATATTTGAAGTCAAATATACTTTGTGGTCTTCTCCATTAATTTCTATCAACATTCCCTCCTCTTGCATCTTCTGAGCTACAACACAATAGTCTGGAGAATGTGGCTGATTACAGACTTCTCAAAAGTAACTATTACTCACCATGTAAGTCCCTTTCTTGCTCAGTGGATCTGGAGTTTCTTTATTTCTGGGCCTAGCTGCCATAGGTTTCCCATCTTTCCAGTCTGTATTATAAGGCATATCATGTAGCCTTGGCCTTTCACCTCTATTCTCATTTCTATAAGTATTCTCTTGTCTATACTGATAATTATTGCTTTGATGAGGAGGCCTGGGGTTATCTCTCTTATTAATTACACCAGCAACCTTCATGTTATTTTCAATTATCAATGCAACTTTCTGTGCTTCATCCAAGTCTCTTAGAAATCTATTTCTCAGTTTGTACCCTATTTTGGGATCAAATGCACTTAAATAAATACTCAATGCAGCAGAATCTGACAACCTTGATTTAGGAGGGACTTTAGTATGCAACTTGTTGAATTTGTAGTTGAAATCATAAATTGAATCATTCTAATTTTTCTGAATCCTTACCAATTCATGAAGAGCTGCATCTGGAGCATTTTGATTCCCATATTGTTCTAAGAATTTTTCTTGAAATGTTTGGAGAGAATTAATTGAATATGCTGACAAGCTGTTAAACCAATCCCTAGCATCTTCAATAAGTGACATCATAAACAACCTCATGTGCAAATATTCATATGACATACCTATGTCTTGAATGGCTACATTGAAATTCCTTAGATGCTCTTTAGCAGTGATTGCATTACTCCCTGTAAATTTGGGAATCATACCTCTCTAGCTACTATCCATAGGGTAAGGGCATGGATTGAGACTTGCCAAATCAAACTGCCTGATCATTGCTGCATGTTAGTTGGGGGGAGGTATAGGTGGATACTGATTCTGATGTAAAGGATGTGCATTATGCTGAGGGATGTGATGCTGACTAGGAGGGGGATGCACATTCGCATGTTGTTTGGGAATACGAGGTGGCTGATTTGGTTGCCTATAGTGATTCCCTATTTGATGGTGAGGTGAATTTTGCTGATTGGAGTGCCTTGCACCATGATCACCTTACTTGTGAGGTGGAACATATTTTGAACCACCAACTGTTTGATCAGTAATTTGGGCTTTCTATAATTTAGCCTCTAGATCCCTTATTCTCTTCTCTTTTTGTTCCAATAGTGCTTTTGCTTCATCAAAAATCGAGAGCTCATGGTTCTGAATTCTGATTTGTTCAGCCTCTTGTTCAACTTCAAACTCAGCCTGTTTCTGAAAATCATGAGAGGAAAAAGGATTTCTTTGATCCTCAGGGGTATAAAGTTCTGCACTTGAATCATCTCTCCATGTATCATAGCAATTATATGTTTCACCATGTGCTCCTGGTGCTTTACCTTTGTTTGTTGTGCACATGTCCTCATTTATTCCTTTTCCCTTATCAGCTCTATCATCTTTATGTGTCCACTTACTGCCATCAGTAGGAGCTCCAGTATGACCTCCCTTCTACTGAGATCTTCCATTCATGATGAACAACTACAAAAATTATGTCAGAGTCGCTACTCACTTTTATCAAAATGAGAAAAATGTTAGATACTTCTAATTCCCAGTAGAGTCTGTGCAATAATTCTGACTCTATAAGTAAGGCTTTGATTCTGATTGTTTTCCCCAGCGGAGTCGCCAATTTGTTAGCTCTCAAAAATGTAGGTTTGAACCATGAAAGGTTGCCAAACTTTCACGACGTTTCAGGGTAACAGAACAAGGTTTGAAACAATCAAACCTTCTACTATTTAGGTGCTGCAAACCTCGGTGGGTGTACCTTTCTAAATAGTGCAGACTTAACTTATGATTATCCTTTTGAAATGCTTTGTCCATAATGGTAGATAACAGTGAACAAACCAAACTCAATAGGTACCTTCTGATCTAAATCCTAGGATGGTCAATTAATAGATATAAAGAAACTGAAATGGATTCAAATAGTGAAATGCAGAGACTAGTGCCTTGTTGGGTAGGCAGAGTCAAATGAGATCAAGATGAACAACACTCTCTGGATGAGATACAAATTATCTGGCATATGATCTATTCATAACTTGTATGAACATGCAATATTGTGACTACTAAGTTCTACTTTAATGATCCAAAATGAAATCTCTCTGATTACTGTGATCAATAAAATGATTTAATCTTTACTTGAAAGAACCAATTGATTAATCACATGAATACATGAAATGTGTATTGATAAATTGAACATAAACTTGTTATGTCAACTTAAATAACCAAAAAAATCAATCATGGAGACAACTTAGTTGTATTTTTCATTTAATTCAACAGATAACTGACACCAGAAAAATGCAGCAACATCAACTGAATCTCATAAATACCTCCATTGTGAAAATCATGCAACAATAGCCTTTGGTCTAATAATTTTATTCTAATGTATCTACTTGCAGTGTATCAAAAAATCTAATCTCTGGTGGTCTCACAATTAACAACTACATCATGCTTAAATATACACCAACATCAGAAAATATCAAAATAAAACATCATGTTGGCCCAGCATGAAAATTGGGCTAAAAAAATGTTGGCCTACAACGGTTATTCAAATAGATTCATGTTGGCCACAGTGATGGAATTCTGCTTTTACCAGCAAGATAGTCGGTAGGACACATCACAACCTATGTCGAAGGCAATTCAAACGTTTCATTCACAGTCGCCATAGTAGTCCGTTTGTCATACTGAAGCCCCATAGTGTTCCTTTGTTTTGCTATAGCCCGCCACTATCTTTGAGATGTCATATAGATTCGTCAGGCTACACCGAAGATCTTTTATCATTCATAGGTCGCCAACACTCCCGCCGAAATACAATTCCAATGCACCTTCGCTATGACAACATCCATTCAGGGAGAAGTCACATAAACCATTTTGAGTTTCACCGAGAGCCACCTTCCTGACTTCATGTTGCTGAGACTAGGACATCGTTACATCAAAAACAAGAAGTGTCGCCATAGGTAATCGCCTTCGGGGAAACGTCTCAAAGAGTATATCGGGTTACACCGAAAGCCTTAGAATCATATCGCCAAAAGTATATTGATCTCACACTGATATCCATTAATTTTGTTCATAGTCGCTATAGTTTATTGCTCTCGAGGGGACCTTATGTAGACAATATAATATTACACTGAAGGCCTCGAAGTCAACCTGAGAAAAAATGTGTTCGCCAGGACAAAATAGAACTCTCACCGAAAGCCACATGTAGAAATCATTAAAGTCTTGTCGGTGAAACATACTGAATTCACTATGAGATGTCATCGAAACCCCTAGACTTTTGCCAAAATAGCATCCCTTTGCATTGTTGATCAGTGAAACAACACGAAGTCGTGATAAACCTTCACCGAAATCCATGTCTGGCCGAAACGAACATTGAAGCATAAGTCGGCAAGACCCAAAAACATTCGCCAAGATGCAATGCCAAAAACTCCAAGCTTTGTTGATATGTGTATCATCCTGATCACCAAAACAAAACCAGAGTCTCACCGACAACCACTTGTAAGTAAGATCAAGTCACTATAATAAAAGATAACTCTTGCCGATAGGCAATATAGACTTATGGAAGCAGAAAACATTCAATGGGTTGAGGAGACAATAGAAGACCTATGCCGATAGGCACCAAAAGGTGGAAAATGCAAGACCCAAAGGATTCAAAGGGATAATATGGAAAAATATAGATGAAATATGCACACGATAGGACTAGATATGGAAGCCTATAGGTGAAATCGTATGTAAAAACATCAGATTTTTACAGTTCTAACACATCCAAAAACTTTCAAATATTCAACAATTCAATTTTTCATCTTGTTCAGATTCCCTCTTTCTCTTCCTTTTCTTCTTGCCAAAACAAAAAAGTGAAAGTTGAACATTCAGGATTCAAGTAAAAATGGAATTCTTCACCTCAAATACCTTGTATCTTTCTTTGATAACTGGAGATAACTTCTTCTAGTTGAATGTAATTGAATCCATTCTTATGCAGATGCTTTCCAACAAGTCCAACAACGTAAAGGAAGATGACCAATATGAGTATTGTCTTTCACAATCTTCCACATCAGTAAGTATTCTGCAAAGATGGTCTAATTGGACCTCAGCAATCTCCTTAAGGAGCTAAAAATTCTTTACCACATCACCTCTTTGTCTCTACACAACAATCAGTTCAACCTGCAATTCACCAACTCTCATCCTTTATTTTCCTTCTTTGTCTTCAAAGATATCAAAGGTTTTTCCAATTTTGTTCACCTTAGATTCAATTGCTTCAATCCTGCTTCTAAAATTATCTTTTGCAATAGGCCACCAGAGACAATATTTGTCAATATCTAAGATTTCTTTAATGTATTTCTTCATTTCCAAGATACGTTTAGATAATCTCTGCTTAGCTTTAGTACATCTCTTTTCAACCAAGGCTTCAAACTTGCATCCTTCCAGACCTTTAAGCAACATTCTTTCTTCAACAATCTCAACTAAGTTTTCTGGTAAGGAGTTAGAAATAGTTGATACATCAATACCTTTTTGAAGTAGATACTCTACCAGAGCATCATCAATTTTTAATCTGTCAACAAGAGAGGTTGCATTCCATATCTCACCAATTTTCTTCATCTTTCCTTTAACCATCATAGATTGGATGTCATTTGGATTAGAGGATTCAGATCCAGGTAGAGATTCCTTTTCTTTCTGTTCTAAAAATACAATGATGTCTTCAGTTTGAGATTTTCTTTTCTTTGATTCTAGAGGGGAATCACTAATGACAACTTCCAATTCTCTTTTATTGGAGGATGGATCTAGTTCAAACTAGCTCAGTGTTGACATACCACAGCATAGAGTTGTTCTTAAAGATGTGAAATATGATTTGTACACACTTACATTATCTACCAACACTTTCAGGTATCTGTAGACTTGTTTCCCAATAGGAATAACAGATTCCCACACAACATTTTCTTTTCCCGATAGGGAACTCAAAAAATAAAAGACCAACCACACAAGAAAAGATCCAAACCAAAAGGGATAACCCTCAACCACTGACATTTAGACATTTTTAGATAGATTTTCAAGTAATAGGATACACAAATCAAACTGCATGTTTTCCTTCACCATCATATGTGCAATGTAAACAACAATAGCTAATGTCGAGCCTTCACGATTTCTAAAATAGATTTTGTAAGAAACACCATACGCCACATACGTTATAGCTAATTCCACATGAGTGTTTATCGATACAGCTCGAGGGCCTTTGTTAATTCTAGTAAGTTCCTCCACATCTTTGTATTTCACAGTTTTCTTTCCAAGAAGATCCCCAATATTGCATAGGCTAGTGATCGCTTTGATCACTTCCTTCATGATTAGGTAGGGTTTGTCCAATACAATGATGTCATTCTTGTATCGACTCAACAATAACAAAATATAAAATCTTTATCAATGAACCATGGAAATTCTCCCCACAAATCCATACCTAGGGTTTTTATGCTCTGTAATTCATTTTCATTTAGCCCTAGTTCCATTTCCTTCATTTTTCTATGATAAAATTCTTCCAATTCTACTTCTTTCATATTCAGTGGAATGTCGCCATTGAATCCTCTATCCATTGTCATGCTTAACTTCCTTGAATTCATTTATGTTTAGAAAAAGACTTCTTCTATTCCTTCGCAGAGTAAATGATAATTCCTGAATATCTATAATGGTTTCTTCAAATTTCTTCAGAAATTATTTAGATCACTTTGAGATCACTCAAAGGAAATTTTCCAATTCTTCGAATGCTCAACTAATCAAAAAGACTTACAAACTTTACCTTATAGCCCATTGATTTTCCATAAAACACATTAAATGCGGAAAATATCAAAAAGCTGCTAAAAACATTCTTCTCAATACAAAAAACCCTAATTCATTCTGCAAATTATAATGTCAACATATTTTCCTCTAATTCCTTTTCCAAAACCTCTGATTATTCATCCTTCACATTCCATCCTTGTGCTAGCTTCTGACATGCAATTTATCTAGGGGGTTTTATAATTTTTCTGATAATCCTCCCCCTAAGACCATGCTAGGTCTAATTTTTGAATAAATCATTTGTACTTGATGAGGGAACATATGCATCAATAATTTCAGGTTATTCTTCTTCTTTCTTCTTCCATATCTTATTCATCTCTTGCTTCATCTCTTCTTTGTCGATCTTCTTTACTGGATCATTTTTCTCTACCAAAGTGGACTAATTTCCTTTCTTACTTCTGCAAACCTTTGAGATGTGTCCAAGTTTGTTACAATTATAGTAGAAAACACTTTTCTAATTAGTCTAACCTCCATTACTTCTCGATCTACATTGATTTTTTGTGTCCAAATTTGTTACAGGTATAGCAGTAGCCATTAAAGGATTGATTCATTCTACCTCCATGAAACTTGTTCATCATTACCCAACTGATCATTCTCACCTAAGATCTGCATTCAATAGCTTTATGTCCAACGTTCTTACATCCAAAACATTGTCTGGTGAAGGGACCAAAAAACTGGTTCTGCCTCCTCCTGCATTCTGTTGCCTTGTGACCATATTTATTACAAGAAAAAGAAATACCATTGAAAGAGGGAAAACTTTGTGCATTAGGTTTCCTCACAGGCTGTCTCCTTGCAAACTTTCTTTTTTGCTTCCCTTTCTTCTGAGTTATTTGATTGTCCTTAGAACTTTCTCTTGCATCATGTCCCAAGCCAGCTTTTTCTTTACTTTATTTTTGTCCAGCAAGTAGTTCTCCAAGCTTATCAGAGCTTTATCTAAAACTATTCTCATAGATTTTTTCCTTTTCTAGTTCTACTCTCAAGTTTACTACCTCCTATTCCAATTTAGAGCATTCATCAAACTTATTTTGTACCATTGTCTTCAAACATTCTTCAATTCTCTTCTTTTCTTCTACAATCACTTTCATTCCAATTATCTCTTGTTTCAACTGATCACTTACTTCTTTGTGTCTTTCCTTGAATTTCTTAAATTGTTCCTTCAGATTCTAGACACATTCATTTGCTTCATCAAGATTTTCTTTCAGATCTTTGTTTTCTCTTTCCACTTTGTCAAGATATTCAAGAGTAGTCTAAAGCTCTCATTTATCATTCATCTGATCAACCTTCAGGATCATCCTCAAGCAGTTAAGCTTCACCAAGGAACCAAAGCTCTGATACCAATTTTTTAAAGGCATAGGGGAATTGAGAGGGGGTGAATCAGTTGTCACAAAATTAAAACTTAAAAACTTCAACACTTATTAATTCCACAACCACACTATTTTGTTATTAAGTATGAACATGAAATGTAGATAATAGAAAGTAAATCAACACAATGAACACTAGATTTTTATGTGGAAAACCCAATGAGGGAAAAACCACAGTGAGGATTAACTCATAATATAAAGTAGGTTTAGAACTAAATACATAAGGCTCACTACCAAGGGCTCACTGCCCTTAAAGGACTCACTATCCGGATACAAAAGCTCACTGCTTACAAGGGAGGCTCACTGACTACAAAAGATTCACAAAACAAAATTGGGCTTCACAACCAAAAATGAACTGAGGATAGTACACCTAACAAGTGCTAATGTAGTTCCAGTGATGCTCAATAGACTAACTTGACACACTTCATCATTTTCACTCTCCTTCACTTTTGCATTCACTACTGCTTCATCAATCATACACATAGTCACACACACACAGACCTCCAAAAACTATTGAACACACACACACAAAAAAACACATATATATACTAAGTCTATCTGCAAGCATCACTTAGGTTGGCCTAATTAGATGCATCTCCTTGCTTTCGAAAAATACCACCCTGACGGCTTCAAGTATTCACAAAATCTTCCCAAATAGAAATTCAAACACTTAATACACTACATCATGTTAGCATAGACATAAGATAGGTCGAACATACATCCACATAACAAAATTAATTCACCATATGATGACTAATCCAAGAAGTCCGCCAAAAATAGACTTCATTACAAAAAGAAAAAAAGAAAATAATGCCAATACATCGTATGATCACCAGAGAACATGAAATTCTAAACATACATGCCTTCAGCAACCATAAATCATTTCCCAAAACCGCAAGCATCAATTATCAACTGTGGAGGATTGTAGACTAGATATCAGATAGTGCAGTTTGAATACCGGTTTAGATATCAGACCAAAATACTGAATCATGCACTAACTTAGACTTGTAACCACAACATGGTGACATCAATGACAACAAAAAAATATAGAGATGATCATTCTTCTTCGTTATTCCAACAATGCACAATGTTACAACTCACCAAACCCTTGAATAAAAGGTGACAATCTTATATGTAATGGCTATCATGAATTTAGATCTTGACTCTTGCTTGAATGATATGGATCTTGACTTGAATGCTTACTTGAATCATAAAACCCTATATCACAAATGTTAGCTCAAAAACAAACATGATGCATGATGACTTTGACATGATGCTTGATTCTTGAATAGTGCTCCAAAATGCTTGATAATCACTCTTGAATGCTCTTGAAGGATAGAATGTTTTATCTCAAAAAGTGTTAGATAACTTGTAAACTTGTTAGATCTTGTTAGGAAAAAATATGTGAAATAACCTTGTATTTATACTTGTTTATGCCAAATTTCTTGAAATTACAACACTACAAGCTGACATCAAATCTAGGAGAATAAAATCCCACCAAGAATTTGAATTTAAATTAGGTCTAAGCTAAGCAAGACTCATACACCAATTGGGGCGTATGAGTCCCATTAGGCTAAGGTTGGGACACATTTTTTAAGAAATGTTTAGTTTAATGCCAAACTCAGATCTAGGCCTCAAAACTTAGGTGGAACGCATACATCCAAGGTAGTGTATGAGTCCCAAATCACTAAATCTAGGCCATACAATCCAAAGTCATTAAATTGTGATTGGTCAATTGATATATGTCTAGGATTATCCTTGGAAAGATGCATTAATTAAGGCTCGTGGATGCAAAATAGGACCAAATAAGGGATAAAGAAGCCCAATTTTACCAAGGAGGCATCAAACAAGTGCGAAAATGTAAAGGGATACATTTTCCTACACTATAGACATGACATTTTACAATCCCTGAAACATGTCTTAGTTAAGTATGCTAAGACCCATTTGACCTATGGTGAATGGGTCCTCCTTAACTTAGGACACCCACTTTTGGATGTGTTTCTCATGGGATTTTAATAATTTCAAATCCTAGATCTGATGCTAGCTTATGTTATTTGAATTTTGGGATCAAATCTTAAGATAGGTATAAATATAAGGTTAATTCACATAGTTTCATCCTAGAATTTCATAAGAAATCAAGAGTAATTTTATAAGAACATTATAAGGCATTCAAGAAGACATTCAAGAGCACATTATTGAAGTTTATTATAGAAATTAAGATCTGTTTCATCATGTCAAAGGCATAGTGCATCATGCATGTTGTTGAGCTAATGTGTTCATGTAGCATTGGAGATCCAATATAAGCATATTCAAGGTGTTATTTCTAATCAAGTGTTGTGATAAAGACCTAAGTTCTTTGAGGAAACTTTAAGGTTCAATTGAGGATTGGTGAGTTGTGGCATTACATTGTCCATTCATCTTTTCTTTATGCTTTGTTTCATTACAAGGTTTAATTACCCAAATGGGGTTTGACCAAGGTAAAACCCTATTCCCTAACAATCAACATTTTCTACTCTTTAATGTGTGATTGCAAGTTTTATATTGAAGATCAAGTGGAGAACAAAAGTTGCAAAGTTGTAAAAGTTGTCATCTTTATTGCAAGGTCATAAAAAGACTTCTACCGAATTTATTTCTAACTTTCAGGAGTTGAACACCTGGAATCTGGGTGTGTAGACATTGAAGAACAAAACCCAAAAATCACTTTTCCAAAACCCTAGCATTCACCACTAGGAAAATGAGTCCTCAATGAGGCTCAAAATAACACTTTTTTCAAAAGGTACACATTATTTTACCATCTTAAAAACATACCTTTTTATTGTTATAATAGTTAGGTTTGTTTTATGATGTTCTTCAATGTATAATTGAATGAAATAGTTAGGGAAAATTGTGGTTTATCATCTTATTGATTCATTTTGATAAACTCTCTTTTCATCCATTTAAGTGGGCCCACCTATCGGATTCAAACATTTACAATCCATGTTCGACAAATTTTCATGCTCTGAACTACCTTTCTAAGATGGGATCAAAATTCTATTGAGAACTTTAGAAAGATTCAAACTATTTTATTTTAAATAAATACTAGCATATACATATTAATTTAGAAATAATATATATAAAAATGTCGAGAGATCTATCCTTCTCGAGGCATCTGTTGCACTTTATGTGACTAATTGATAACAAATAGATGCCTCGAGAAGGATATCTCTAACATTTTTATATATATTATTTATAAATTTATATATATATATGCTAGTAGCATTTTCAGTGTGACATGGAAGACAAAATTATTAGGGTTAGCGTTGTAATTAGAATTAGTGTTATCATTATGAATAGGATTAGATTTTTAGTTAGGGATAGGAATGGGATTAGGGTTAGAGTTAAATTGGGATTAGGATTAGGGTTAGGCTTATGATTATGATTATAGTTAGAATTAGAATTTGGGTTGGGTTATCATCCTAATTAGGGTTAGGGTTATTGTTACAATTAGGATTAATGTTATCATTATGAATAGGGTTACAGTTACAGTTAGGGCTAGGAATAGGGTTAGGGTTTGATGCAATCAAGGGATGTCTTGCAATCAACAAAACATAATTCCAACATGCAAACACAATTTCCAAGTCACAAACTCATCAAATCTCACTATTTCTTCAATTCCACTCTTTTCCCTTGTAGCATAGGGAAACCACTTAAACGGGTATAAGTCCACAATCACTTTCTTTTAGACCACAACTTGAATCACTTTAGGGAACTATCTTGAAACTCATAACATATAAATCAATTAACTATGGCTTCTTTGTAACAACTTGCTCAGAATAGGGATTTTATGGCCTTTAGGGCTCAAATTAGCCCTCTTTTGCAAAGAAAATACTCACTAACTTTTCCAAAACTTTGCAAAATCTTTGGGGTAGAAATTATTAGGTGCCCAAACTCAATATTCCACCACTATTTGTAAGAGATTCAATTACCGAATATCCAAACCACAAAACCTAGGGCTTATTGAAAATGACACTTCCCAACCTTACCAAAACACAAAACCTCCTCAAACAAGTCTAAAATAGTATGCTCAAGCTTAATTAAACATAAAATTATGCTTCCCAACACAAAATATCAATTTAACTCTTCAAAACCACACATTTCACATGGAAATTCAAATTCTCCTCTTAGGGCTTCACACCCAACACCATTCTAGACCTCCCCTGCACATAATCGCCATTCCCACACTTATTTAATTATGGTATAGACCCATTCCTCAAGCAACAGTGATCATAGTATGAGGAATGGGTCAATTTGCAATGTTATTAACTCACAAACCCCTAAATCTGCAAACTCAGACCGGTGTTAGAAATTTAACAAAAAAATGCACCAAATTCAATTAGAGTCCTTCAAAATTGATTCAAATTAAAGATAGAAACTTATGCTATTCTATTCCAAATAAATGTGAATCACCAACATATTGTACAGGTCGTATAGCTGTTGCTACAATAGGAAAAACATAGAAAATGGTGTAATACAGAGTTTTAATCAAGTTTCTTTCTTCCAAAATGTTTCAACCACCTCTCCTTCAAGTTCTAAAAGATATTTATAATGTTTCCCACCAAAAAACAACTACTACAACTTCCACAAACTAATCTTCAAAAGACATGACTATTTGCCTTCCTTGAAAGGCAACTTTACAACTTTTTGAATTTTGCATTTTGCACAATTTTAAAATTTTCAAAAACTAAACCCCTTAAACACATAGAAACCATCAACCTCAACCTATTACAATATAAAATGGTATTATAGACCTTATTTTAATGCAAAAACTCCTAACTTCTAAAGTCTAGACCTCAAAACCATGAATTGATAAAACTTATTTAATGGTGCTCATGTACCATACACCCCACTTTTAAATATTTCAAAGTCACTTGGAAAGGTCCTTACGGCCTGGTTGTGCTCTCCATGTTTCAGTATTCCTTGTATTCTTTCATTAGGTTCACCTTGCTTTGATTCTTTATTGTCTTCAACATTTGTGCATTCACCAACCCTTATACTCTGATCCAACTGTCTACTATGCTCTGTGGGATTCCTTTCCACTTTTCTCTCACCAAACACTACTACCACATCTTTCTTTTCAACTGTACTCACTCTCTCAATAGCTGACATCACTTGTTTCCCCACTTTTTTCCTATTCCACTATCCTTTAGCCTCATTACTCTTTTTGGTCCTTCTCAAATCTGTCACTATCCTTTCCTCTGTCTTACCACCATCACCAATCTTTATTTTCTTATCCTCTTATATTTTTTAACCTTGTAATCATTTGTACCAACATCTTTACTATCCTTGGGCCTATCAAGATCACAACTCATTGTACTAGCATCCACTATCTTCTCTTTCACTATCTTGTCAATGCCATCAATCACTATCACAACATCACCATTCACTGTCTCTTTCTTATTACAAACCACTGTCTTCTTTTCTACTATCTCACCAATTCCATCAACCACTATGGTTTCATCTCTTGACTGTCTTCTTGCTTTGTTCTTTATTATAGGGCATACAACTACCCCAACCATGATGCTATCACTCACCTTTTTTTTTATCACAAGCACTTTATTCTCACATTTCTCTATCTCAGACCGAGACACACTTCCACTTGTTTTTTTCTTCCACATGAAGACATTCTTCTTTGTTTGCAAACCATCTTCATTTCTTCTATCTACTGTCCTATTTTTATCAGACCTTATACTGGCTACTACAATCATGTGTTTACCTTCATCAACATTCATATACTCCTTTCTCCCTAACAAAATTATCTCACCTTGATCTTTTGTTTCCTCAACCAATGGGGTTAACATGAACTCTCTTCCACCTTTTTCAATTATGTAAGTATTTTGTCTTCCATTAGACAAGGATAACTTGTCAAACTACCATGGCCTTCCTAACAATAGATGACAACAATTCATGGGTAGTATATCACAAAGAACTTCATCTCTATATGGACCTATATGAAATTCAACTCTTGCTTGTTCACTCAGAACCAAATATTGACTATCACCAAACCATGTCACCTTATATGGCCTTTCTCTAGGCACTTTTTGTAAATGCAACTTTTCCACCATTTCACTAGACACAATGTTATCCTAAATCAACAATCACTTTGCATACCTTATTTTTACACCTACAGACTATCCTAAATAATTCTCTTCTTTGAAGCAGTTGTTCATCCTTTTTAGTCTTCAAAACTTGTTTCTTCATCATCAACATCTCTCCAACTTTAGCCCTTTCAACCAATCTATTTGAACTTGAACTACTTTCAACTTCATCTTCTTGAACTATTTGTGCTCTTCTATCAGGTTTTCTTTCTCCTCTACTTGAAGTTGAACCAACCTTCTCAGGGCACTTCCAAGTACGATGACCATATTCTTGACAATGATAACATCTACCTACAAAAGTATTAGAATTCCTTCCACCTCCAAATTTGCCCCTTGTTCCTCTATATCCACCTCTAAAATCTATAACTTGTTCATCTCTCTTGCTTGATTCTTCTTGATTTTCAGTTCCTTGTCTCGGAGTAGAGAAAGATCCTCTTCCTCTCATGGTGTTTCCTCTTCCTCTTACTATTTTCTCTTGTCTTCTCTTCACTTTATCTTCAGCCTTCAATGCCATTTGATAACATTCCTCCACACTCCTAGGATTTTTCAAAGCCAACACATCTTGTATGTTCATTCTCAAGCCACCCAAGTACCTAGCTATCTTCTCATCTTCATTTTCAGTATGGTTAGATCTCATACAGAATTAATAAAATTCTTTAGTGTATGCCTTTACATCCATTTCATTTTTCCTTAAATTGTGTAATCTCTTAAACATTTGAATTGAATAATCTAAAGGGAGAAACTTACCTTTTAACTTAGCTACCATCTTATCCCATGCCACAATCCTAGACTTACCTTGCTTCCTTCTTTCTGATTGTAGATAATCCCACCATACAAGTGCATGACCTTTAAGCTTTGTTTTTGCAATCTTTACTCTCTGTTCCTCAGGAATCTGTTCACATTCAAAATAATTATCCAAAGAAGATATCCAATCTAACAATTCCTCTTCATTCAAATTTCCACTAAACTTTTGCACATTGATTTTTATCTTGTACTTGTCATCTTTTACTACCTTCAATAAATTGGTCATTCTTTGATCTTCTGGATCAAGTTCTTCTTCAACATCTTCAAACTTTTCATCATCTTCTTCCTATAATTCACTGCTTTCAACTGCTTCTCTTCTCTGATTAGTTTCTAAGGTTTCCAATCTCTCTTTTAGTTCTCTAATCTCTCTTATGTACCAATCTTCAATTCATTCATCTCCTTTGTTGTATTCTTTCCTTTTGGAGGCATCTTCATAATTTCCCTCTTCACCTTCCAAGCTTTCTTTCAAATTTTCTCCATAAAGACTTGGTACCTTCACTCTGATACCACATTGATGCAATCAGGGGAGGTCCTGCAATCAACAAAACACAATTCCAACTTGCAAACACAATTTGCAAGTCACAAACTCATCAAATATCACTATTTGTTCAATTCCACTCTTTTCCCTTATAGCATAGGGAAACCATTTAATCAGGTATAAGTCCACAATAATTCTCTTTCATACCACAACTTGACTCACTTCAAGGACCCATTTTGACACTCATCAACATATCAATCAATCAACTATGGCTACTTTGTAACAACCTGCTCAAAACAGGGATTTTACACCCCTTAGGGCTCAAATTAGCTCTCATTTGCAAAGAAACTACTCACTAAATTTTCGCAAAATATAAAAAATCTTTGGGGCAGTAATTCTTAGGTGTTCAAACTCAAGATTCCACCACTATTTGTAAGAGATTCAATTACCCAATAGCCAAACCACAAAACCCTCCTTTTTCTGTCCCAAAACCTAGGGCTTATTGAAAATGACACTTCCCAACCTCACCAAAACAAAAAACCTCCTCAAAAAAGTCTAAAAGAGTTTGCTCAAGCTTAATTAAACATAAAATTATGCTTCCCAACACAAAATCTCAATTTGACTCTTCAAAACCACACATTTCATATGGAAAACTCAAATTCTCCTCTTAGGGGTTCACACCCAACACCATTCTAGACCTCCCTTGCACAAACTCGCCATTACCACACTTATTTAGTGATGTACAAACCCATTCCTGAAGCCACAGTGATCACAGTATGAGAAATGGGTCAATTTCCCATGTTATTGACTCACAAACCCCTAAATCTGCAAACTCAGGCCAGTGTTAGAAATTTAACGACAAAATGCACCAAATTCAATTAGAGCCCTTAAAAATTGATTCAAATTAAATTTAGAACCTTATTCTATGCTATTCGAAAGAAATTTGAATCACCAAAGTACTTTATTGGTCGTACAATTGCTGCTACAACAGGAAAAACACAAAAAATTGTGTAAAACAAAGTTTTATTCAAGTTTCTTTCTTCCACAATGTTTCAACCTCCTCTCCTTCAAGTTCTACAAGATATTTATAATGTTTCCCACCAAAAAAAACAACTGCTAAAAATTCCACAAACTAAATTTTAAAAGACATGACCCTTTGCCTTCCTTGAAAGGCAACTTTACAACTTTTTGAATTTTGCATTTTGCACAATTTTGAAAATTTCAAAAACTAAACCCCTTAAACACATAGAAATCATCAAACTCAACCTATTACAACATCAAATGGTCTTATAGACCTTATTTTAATGAAAAAACTCCTAACTTCTAAAGTCTAGACCTCAAAACCATGAATTGACAAAAATTATTTAATGGTGCTCCTACACCAGGGTTAGAGTTAAAATTGAGATTAGGGTTGGGTTAGTGTTAGTAGTAAGATTAGTGTTAGGGCTAGGGTTATGATTATGGTTAGAGTTAGAATTAGAAATTGGGTTGGGATTATCATGATAATTAGGGTTAGGGTTAGGATTACACATAAAATTAGGACGAAGGGTATGGTTAAGATTAGGATTATGGTTAGAGATAGAAATAAGATTAAGATTGGGATTAACATTAGTATTAGTATTAGGGTTAGGGTAAGTGTTATTTTAGAATTAACATTAGAATTAGGTTTAGTGTTATGGTTGAGGGTTGTGTTTAGGGTTAAGGACAGAGAAAATAATTAGGGTTAAGGTTGGGATTAATTTTATTATTGGGAATAGGGTTAGGGTTAGGTCTAGAGATTTAATTGGTATTAGGGTTGGTGTTAGTATTAGTAAACTTGAACTAGGTTTACAGTTTAGGGTTTAGCTTAGCATATATAAAAATGATTAGGTTTAGAAATATATTTGGGATGAACAATATGGTTAGGGTTAGGTTTAGGATTATATTTAAGATGAGCGGTAGGGTTAGGGTTGGGGTTAGCATATATAAAAATGGTTAGGTTTAGAAATAGGGTGATTTTTAGGGTTAGGATTAGAGATAAAATTAGGCGGGTAAAAGAAAAAATTTGTGTCACACTTTATAAAGGAAACAACCAACATTGATCAAAATTTTAAACTTGAATCACTAAAAAGTGGCATATATGTTTTGAATTTTGAAATGATGTAAAATAATAAAATGTGTATTTTTTCATATATTTTATGTTTGTATTTTTGAAATAATTAAAAATTATTTTAAATAGTTTTTATAAATTTTTATTTTCTGTAATCTTTTGCTATTGATAGAATGCCAAAAATTGAAGCTATGTATGAGACGCCAACCTTTATATAGTAAATTTTATTATTTTTCCTTCAAAAAAAAATTTGCAGGTATTTATAATTTTAAACTTTAGTGCATGGATTTTTTTTTCAATTTTGATAAAAATATATTTTTAAATAAATATTAAAATGTGTGTGTACTGAAAACAAATGTTTCCATTCAACATCAACATTTATATTGATTATTTATCTAAAATAGAAAAAAAATTATACCATCTTGATATGGATTCTTTTATCTAGTGCATCATATTCTTTTCAATTTTTTTTAATAAGTTTTAGTTATTTTCTTGACATGGTAAATAACCTAATATTTTTGTGCTGATAACCTACTTTTAGTAAAAGTAAAATATAAAATATAAATAATAGTTCAAATATTTAAATATATATATTTTTGAAAACTGCACTTATGGATCTACAAAAGGGTGTTTTTTATATTTTTAAAAATATGTTATTTACATGACTTGAATTTGTCGAAAAATCAAGTTTTCAAATAATTTAATATTTTCGGTAAATGGCTTCAAAGTGGTGCTACATATGCACTTATCTAATGATTTTAGTTGGAAAAGTTATGGAAATATATAACTTAGCTAAAATCAATATTACTAGACCATATGTTTCACCAAAATTGATTTTTAGTTAGAAATACTTAAATTCAGTTATGCTAATAAGTTGGCCAAAAGTGTGACACTACTTTGTACTTTTACCCAAGATCAATGGTAGGCTCAGGGTTATGGTTAGGATTAGAGATAGAAATAGGTTTATAATTGAAATGGCTGAAAATGGGGTATGTGCTTTCATATGGTTTAGAACATGAATCTTGCAATAGGGTTGTCCTAGGGGATGGTTGTAAACTAATGAGGAGTTCACCACCAAGTTAGGAATTGGAAAGACAAATGCAATGCAAGATGTAATGCTTAAACCTAATATGATGTAATCTTTCACTAAATGACCTAGAAATGCAAATAAAACAAAATATAAAGCTGCAAGATAAAATGTGTGCACCTAGAAATCTAGAGATGACTGAATGAAGCACTAAAATGTTGAAAAATAGTGACTTTAATGTTGATGGGAACTCATACGCCAAGCTAGGAGAATCATTCCCAAATTTGGGTTTCTATGCAGAAATAGGAATCTAGCAAATAGGTATTTGAATATGTAAAAACTTGAATTTTGACCTAAACTAGGGCTCATATGCTAGAACTGATGAATCAATATAGTTTGGGTTTTCTAGAACTTTAGAATATGAATCTAGTTTTCAAGGTATTATCTCTGCTTCCCAATTGATTTTCGAATCCAAAACCTTGATTTGTAACCTATAGAAGTTCTGAATGACCTCTTGCATGTTAGGCTCTCTAGGGACACAATGCCTTGTTCTTTATTTCCAAATCCTTTACCACTATAACCCAATTGTTTCACAAGTTCATAACCTCTCCCATAAATTTTTTACATTTCTTTTAGGTTTGGTGGTTGTTGATAATCTATCTCATCAAAGTTTGTTGTATAGCTTGTATCTTCTTCAAGAATGGATGAGGTAGATGCTTGTGAATTTTCTTTCGAGTTTTGAGTTTCCATGACCATTGGTTGCTTTTTTTTCATCTTCTTTTCTTGTGATTATGTATTCTCTCATAAATGAGGGTGTGAACTCGAGGAACCCCAATCATCATCCAATAATTTTGACATTATTTCCATTTCTTGCTTGTCTTCTTCTATAGATTATATGTTGGATGTTGGAATCAATGTGCTTAGAGGACTTGGTGTTCCTTTTTTAACTCTTAACCAAATTTTAGGCTCAAGGTCCACTTCAACTTGGTATACCTTGTTGTTATAGACATATTTCATTATACAATGGAGAGTCGAAGGAACCACATGCATCTCATTAATCCAAGGTCTTCCTAAAAGGAGATTTTATGAAAGATCATGAGGCATAACATGAATAGGATTTTGTAAGGTGGCCTTTCTGATTATAATAGGTAAACTAATCACATTGAGCGGTTGCTTTCCTACATTATAAAATCCTCAAATCGATAGGGAGTCAGGTTCCATTTTTTATTTATCCATTCACAACCTATCTAAAATTTTCACACTGCACACATTAAGGGCTGAGCCATTATCAACAAGGATCCTTTTTATTCCTATTTTATTGAATTTGGCTATTATCATGAAGGAATCATTTTACTTTCTCAATTCCAAAGAAGGCAACTCATGTTGATGAAAGGTAATGTCTACATTAACTGTATTCATTTCTTGTACTAGAGTTGCAACATCATTTGCATTTGTATTAGGAGGGATCACAACTTGTTGTAAGGCTATTTGAAGCATAGTGTGATAGTTAGGTGAATTCTCAATTAGGTCCCAAAGGGATATCTTTGCAGGAGTATTCTTAAGTTGTACAACAAGACCATACTTCTTCCCCCTATGTGAAGTTAAATGAGGAGCACTAGGAAAAATGGGATTAGGAAAAGGTAATGTTGTCAGAGTTGATTGTCTTGGTTGCAGATTATATTGGGTGTTGTATTTATGATCAATGGTATTATTGTTTGATTTTTGCAAAACATTGTGTTTAGGTGGGTACAGGGTGATTTCAAGCTTGTTTTTAGGTTTTCGTTTATGTGAAGGTGAGTAAAGGATGAGTTGAGGTTGAACCACATTAACTTCTCTTGGTTTTGGTTTTTCATAACAAGCCTTAGTGGATGAACCTTGTGAGATGAAATCCTCAAGGACTTCATCAAACATGTCAAATTCATCACCACTAAAAGGCTTGAGGGTTAGGTTAACTTGGAAAGAGAGATTGGACATAGTCAAATAACTACACTTTCTCCAAGCGACTTAGCTATGTGGTCTTGTTTTTGGTTTGTAGTTTTTAATTTATTTCTAATGTAATGTAATCTAAATGTTGAAAATAAAAATTACAAAAGTCTAATTCTATCCATAATTTCAATGAATGTAAATTATGCTACTTCTAATTATTTGAATGTAATAGGAAGTAGACAATGTAACTGAAACAAAAAAGAAATAACAACAAATAGAAGCTTGAAAATAGGAAATTTAACTCTGTAAAAAGCAATTCAAAATTTTCACTAGGACCGATTTTCCCAAGGTGGTGAATGAGTCCCTGTAGGGAATTTTTTCAAAAAAAAATTGAATTTTTTTAGTTGATTTTTATGTTTTCTATTCTGTATAATCTAGATTTGAGATGCAAATGCATATTTTGAATGTTTTTTAATGAAATAAGATGCAAAATGCAAGCTATATGAACTTTCACTAATGAATAATTTGAAACCCTAAAATGCAAGTTAACTAATGAAATTCCTAATGCAATGTTAATGCAAACAAGATAATGCACTCCAAATCAGAAAATAAGGTATTCTAAATGCAGGTTCACCAAAATTAAAGGTGGAAAATTGTTTTGCTTCCTTCACCCTAGGGTTAAGGGCCTAGAAAGGGAAATCTTCACAAACTTTCACTCAAGAACAAACCCTTGAGATCTCTTTGCAAAGGAGAAAGAGATCTTGCAAGAGGGTTGTTCTAGGGGTTGAATATGATCTAATGAGGGGTTCACCACAAAGTTTAGACTTGGAAAGGATAATGATATGCAAGATAAAATGAAAACCCCTAATTAATTGAAATGACCTAAAAAATTCCTTAGAAATGTAAACAAAACAAAACAAAAAAGCAATGAAATGGATGATGTGCACCTGGAAATGTGGAAGTGACTGGAAAAAGCTCTAAAGAACTGAAGAAGTTGACTTTTTGACCATTTGGGAATCATTCGCCAACCTAGGTGAATTAGTCCCATATTTGGGTTTCTGCACAAGAGCCTATTTTGGGAAAAAGGGTATCTGAATATGCATATAGACCTATAATGGGACTCATTCACCACTTGTAGCAAACCAGTCTTGTTTCACTTTTTCAGGAATTTAAAGTTCTGATCTACACTTCAACATCTGCTCTTTCCTTCCAACTTGAGTTCTAGATTCAAATCTAAAAGAATATCTGCAAAACAAAATATGAACTTTGATTTTCTAATGGGGGTTTTTCATGGTAAAACCCCTAGTTTGGTAATTAAACCTTGTTAGAAATAAGGAAATGTGCATGAAAACCCTAGCATTAAGTGTTCCTAAGACTAAGAAATCTAAAACACGATACAATCCTATTCTAATGTGCAAGAATGGAAATGTGAAGATGAAGAAATCACTTGTGGAGATCTATAATCACCCCCAAATGATCTGTAATCATGCAGTTACCTTCCTTAACTTGAATGTAGAGTGATAATGGAGGATTGAATCACTTAGGAAATAAGTCTTTAGGCTTGGCTTGATGGCTAGTTGCATCTCCCCAGCCTAGAATCCATCATGATTCGCCATAGACAACCATGATCAACCCTTGATAATGCCATATCTTGAATAAAGTGAGCTTGAAGACTTGCAAAAAAACTTTAATGCTACTCCAATGCTTCAACTTTGCTTGCTTTCAAAATTTGAATGCTCTTGTGAAAGATTGCTTGAAGACTCTTGATGCTTATCTCTTGAAAAATGCTTGCTCAAATTGCTTAGATTGATAAAAATGGCTTATAAACTTTCTTATATAGGAATTAACACCTAATTAACCATTATTTAGATCTCAAAGGCTGACATCCACCAAAAAATTGAATTGAAATGGTGAATTTCCCACTCAAAATTGAAAAATATCCCAAAGGGGACTCATTTTCCACCCTTGGTGAATGGGTCCCACCTAAGGAGACTCATTCGCCCAAGGTGGCGAATGAGTCCCACCTAAGGAGACTCATTTTCCCAAGGTGGCAATTGAGTCCCAACTTAGCCTTTTGAGGTGGGTTTTTGAGATTTTCGGTGTTTTAAGTGATTTTATGAGAATTTTAGGTGTGAAATTGCCTCGCTTTCAAGAGCGTACAATTTTCTACACTATAAGTACATAGTGACTCTCATATGTCAATGTGCATGGAAGGTAAACTAGGTGTTAAGGATGAATGTGTTTTACTAGTGCAAGTTGGTGTGAAGAATTTGTTGAATCTCAGGTGGTTCATGTATTGTTCCAGATCATCTAGAAGTGTGTTATGTGTTCTGCATGTCATTTTGATAACAAGAGAAGTGTGTACTTAATTGATTAATGGTGTTTATATGGTTAACGACCGACCTCGATGTTTACACTACATGTGAAGGAATTTAAGTATTAATGAATCTGTAGCATAGCATGTGAGAGTTAATTTGGGTCTGAGCTATGTTGTATTGTGGTTCACTTTCATTTCGATCCACCGCGGTAATGTTTAGTGGTAACCTATTTTATTGAAATTATAAGTGTGAGGTGTGTTTGGCCAACTTGAAGATGTTTTCCAAGTCATGGATGGTATAAATGCAAGATGATTTAATGTGAAATAGTGTTTATTGTTGTGATAAGTGTTGTGATGTAAAATTTAGAGCAGTAGAGTGCAAAGATGTGAAATGAAGTGTGAGATACAATGCGAGATTGTTGAATGCAATGAGCAGAAGGTGTATTGATCTTTTTGAGAGTTATGGATGATGTTGAAGTGTTGTGGTGGATTCCATTTTTTCCATGATATAATTTTCTCATTGTAACATTCTATCTTCTTTCTTCTTTCTATTTTGGTAGTGAGCCTTTCTGGTTTAGGCAGTGAGCCCTATTGTATTTGATGTTGATATTACTTATATTGTGAGCTAATCCTCATTGTGTATTTTTTCCCTTCTTTGGTTTTCCACGTAAATCTGGTGTTCTATTGTGTATGGTGTTAAGTTGTTTCAGTTTTTGTTATTTACTTTTCATGCTAATTCATTATAACAGACTTAAGGTTTTAATGAATGAATATGGATCTGAATGCTAATCAGGGTTTGAAGCTTAAAGTTACAACTAATTCACCTCGCCTCTAAGTTTTCTTGTACATTCAACAATTGGTATCAGAAAAAGGTTCCTTGGAGAAAAGCTTAACCGCTTGAAATGGAGCTGGGATGGCGCACAAGGAGTTCCCTAAATTTGATGGAACTGACTATACATTATGGAAGATAAGGATGGAAGGCTTTCTAGACTACCTAGGATATGATATCTAGAAATTAGTTCAAACTAGATACATTATGCCTACAAATGGTTTGATCATTGAAGCTAAACTCAAGGACCATGAAAGCAATGTATGCTCTCTTGAGTAGTCTTACAAAATTTGAATTAGTGAAAGTTATGGATCTGAAAACTGCTAAAGAAATTTTAGATAAGTTGGAAAGTATTTATGAAGGAGATGAAGATAGCATTTGAGAACTTGAGGATGTCTGAAGATGAAAACATTACAAACTATATGCAAAGGGTAGATGAAGTGGTGAGCTCCATCAAAGGTCTTGGAGGAAAATTCAAAGAATAAAAAATGGTAAAGAAAATTATTAGAACTCTTACTAAAGCTTACAGTTATAAAGTTGCTACTATTGAGGAATCTCAAAATCTTGATTAGTATTCTAGAGATCAATTTTATGGCTCTTTAACTGCATTTGAAATGAGAGAATTTGGTACTAACAATGGTGCAAAAGTTCAGATTTCCTTTAATGCTGCAAAAATAGAGAAGACTGAAGAACCATATTAGGAAGATATTGATGATGTGGAGGCTAACTTTGTAAGAAGGATGAGAAGAGGAACTGATAAGTACAAAGGTAAATTACCTTTCAAATGTTTCCGTTGTGGAAATATACGTCTTTATGCTTTAAGATACATGTAAACAAGGTTGTGAATGATAAAAACAAGGAGAACAAAGGTAAGATGATTAAGAAAAGATATTATGTTAGAAAGGATGCAAGCATTTCTGATGATGAATCTAATTATGGAGATGATGATGATGAATTCTTGTTCATGAATTTAAAATATGAATCTATTTCAGCTAACTCTGAAAGATGTTTGAAGGAATGCCCTCTAGAGAGAAAAGATAATACTGAAGGTACTTTGGTATCTTCTTTTCATGCTAGACATGATAACAACTATTGGATCATTGATAGTGGTTTCTTTAATCATGTGACCAAAGACAAGAGTAATTTTTTAAACTTGAAAATTATGATGGAGGACTTGTTAAAATTGGAGATGATTCATGTGCTAAGATATGTTGAATAGGTTCAATCAGTTTTGATGGCAAGCATAATATTGAAAATGTTTACTATGTTAAAGGTTTAAGGAACAACCTCTTGAGTGTTGGATAGATGTATAGCAAAGGATACAATCTTATGTTTTAGGATGATGGATGTGAGATCAGAAAAAGGGTACAAAACTGTGATTGTTGTTGGAAGGAGGACATATCAAAATGTTTATTAGCTTAAGAGTGTTGATGGTCATTGCTTTATGACTCAAATTAATGAGATTTGGTTATGGCACTAGAGGATGTGTCAAGCAGTGAGAGATCTACCAAAGATTACAAATCCTATCAATGTTGTATGCAAGGATTCTTAGATTGGAAATCAAACAATAAATTTCAAATGAAAAGAACAATCTTCTACCGAATTACTCAAATTGGTGCATACAAACCTTTGCGGTCCTACAAGAACAATAAGTCTTCAAGGTGACAGGTATTTCATGCTTTTTATTGATGATTATTCAAGAATGACATGGGTTACTTTTCTTAGAGAAAAATTGAAGCCCTAAATAGATTCAAAGCCTTTAAAGTTATGGTTGAGAATGAAATGGATTTTAAGATCAAATTTTTGAGGTTTGATAGAGATAGAGAGTTCACCTCAAATGAATTTAACATGTTTTGTGAGAATCATGGCATAAAGAGGAACTTTTTTTCCCCTAAGACTCAGCAAAATGAAGTGGTTGAAAGGAAAAATAGAATTGTTTAAGAAGATACAAGGACTATGATGAAAGAAGCAAACCTACCAAAATTCTACTAGAGAGAAGCAATACATACTACTATTTACATACTTAACAGAGTTCAAGCCAAAGCAAACAACACAAACACACCCTATGAGTTGTGGTATGGAAGGATACCTAATTTTAAATACTTTAGAGTGTTTGGAAGAAAATTTTATATCAAAAGAGATGAAGAAAACTTGGGAAAGTCTAATGCAAGGTCTGATGAAGGAATCTTCCTTATATATTCTACTGAAAGAAAACCCTACTGGTGTTATGATAAAAGACTGAGAAAGATTATTGATAGTACAAGTTTCAAGGTTAATGAATATTTTAGGAACTCATTGGTGATAGATGGATATGAATCAGATGAACCTAATTGTAGAGAAAAAGAGAAGACTAAGGAAAAATAAGTATAGTCTGAAGAAGAGGAAGAAGCTCTAGAAAAGATTCTTAGAACCCCTAAGTATGTACAGAGAAATAATTTTGAAGAAAAAATCATTGGAGATAGAAGCAAAGATGTACTAACAAGAAGGAAAGTTGTTGAAGAAGAGATAAATTTGACTCTACTGAACCTAAAACGGTGATTGAGACATGCAAAGATTAGTATTGGATGAAAGCTATGGAAGAAGAACTACCATAGATTGACAAAAATTAGACTTGGGAACTTATCCCAAGGCCTACAAACAAAACATAATTGGATCTAAGTGGGTGTTTAGAAACAAACTGAATGAGAATGGAGATGTGGTAAAGAACTAAACCATCAATTTTTTGATGTTCTATGTACTTCTCTTACACTCTTAGGATTTTTCACCTAAAAGGAGAGAGATAGAACCCTAAAATTGAGGTGGTTCACTCAAACTAAGGTATGTATGATGTAATTGAGACTAAATGCAATGATCTAAATACAACTAGATGATGGAATTTATTGATTATCAATGCAAAACTAATGAAATATGCAATGTTAGAAAACATAGTGAGGTATGCAAAAATGAACTAAAAACATGAACAAATGCAAATAGAACTAAATGAGGTTGAACAAAGTACACCTGGAAGTTGAATGTTGATCTTGGAAATTTTTGAAAAGTGGAAAAAACCATTGTTTATGATTAGTGGGACTCATTCACCACTGATGGCGAATCAGTCCTCCTACTGGTAAAATGACTTGAAACTACTTTCTGACTGTCAGGAACTAGATTCTGACAAAATCAATTTTTCCAGCCTATAGGTGGGACTCATTCGCCACTGATGGTGAATTAGTCCTACTCCAAAATTTTGCAAATTCAAAGGTCAACTCTATAGATCTAGATCTACACTTGTCTCTTTGTTAGGTTGATGGAGTCAAATCTATAGAAAATGGGTTGTATGTTGTCTCCAAGCTTGAATTAGGGTTTGGTTAACTTGAAACATTTTGATGACTTATAAACCACTTTTCAACACCTATTTCCTTGAAAAATCTGCCTACAAGATCTACAAACACACATGCCAAGAGGGGAAAAATGGTTAAGGGTTAGAGTATAGGGATTTTCCTTGGTCAAACCCCACTTTGGTAATCAAACCCTTGATAAAGAAATAAAATGGAAACAAGAAAGGAATGATGAATAAAAAACATGAAAGTGTCCTAAAATCACCAAAACCTTGTTGAAGAAGTATGAAGATATGTCAATGGCTACTCCAAGATGCTTGATAATTGCTTGATTGAATGATGTTATGATGAATTGAATGCAAGAACGCTAATTGACATTGAAAGAGTGAATGAGATCAATGGGGGAATACTTGAATGAATGGGGGTTAAAATGGATGGAAAAACACTTATTTATACTCTCTTATGCCCTAATTATCTTAAAATACAACATCACAGGCAGACATAATGTCCTTTTGAATAAAAATCTAAAAGAAATTTTAAACTTGGAGCCAAGAGGGAACATTCGCCACCCATGGTGAATGTGTCCCACTCTAGGCTTGTAGGTATGTGTTAGGAGTTAAGTGGCATTTAATGTTGTTTGTCAAGTTTACATTCAAAAATACACTTAATTAAGGCATATGAGTGCATAAAGGCACCAAATAAAGCATAGGAAAGGTGTAAATAGTGATAACAAGCCTAGAAAAGTGTGAAAGCTTGGTACAATACTTTACAACACTTTGAAATAGGACTTGATAAGGGATAAAAAGGTGATTTTTAGATGAATTATAATAGGAAGAGCCTAGAAAAGTGTAGAAATGTGTTACAACACTTCACAACACCTTCACAAGACATCATAATTTGAATATTCAAGACCTAATGTGAATGCATAAGTTACATTGCAACATTAAATAAGAGAAAAATATATCAAGCATCATGAGAGAAAGACCTAAAAGACCATGAAAATGTCTAAGATCCATTTTTCTATGGTACATTTGGCCCCCACTTTAGTGAGAGGATGAACTTGATTCAAACTCACACTAAAGTAGTCATGCATATCAAGAGGTCTCCAAATGCACTTATGTTCACAAGATGTAATAACAATGATCAAGAGGGATGATCAAGCCCCCAGGATGAAGATCACATAGAAAACTAAACATAAGAACAATGGAACACACAAGTGTGAAAGAGAAAGAGAGAAGGAAGATAGAAAAGGAAAAGTTGGATCAAGCTTCGATCGTTTGTCCAGCTAGTTGTGGATTAGATCTAGGCTGTTTTTCCTAAAAAGAAAATGTACACTCACTCTAGGGCGATAGAACTCATGGTGGTCTACCAGGTGAGAAGGCCCAAAAGGTGAGAAACATACGCTGGGATGGTATGTACTCACAAACACATAGGTGGCTATGGGGAAAGTCATGCCGCAAAATGGGCTTCCCACTCAACCATATGAAAGTTATACCTCTTGATAACTTTAATAAGGTGCCACAAAGGACAATGCTAGTTCGTGCTTCATGAGATTGTAAGAAAATATGTGTATGCTTAGATCTCATGAAAAAATAGGATGGTACCACAAGGATGCTAGCTACGTTATGCAAGGTGGCCATGTGAATTGAAAAATGCAAAATGTAAAAGAAATGTTCAAATGAGTCTTGTTTAGTTCATGCAAGGTCTATAATTTAGGGAACATTGTGTCTAATGTCTCCAAGAGAGGACTAATCAAAGAATAAAATATTCAAAACTTAGGGGATGTAGTGCATTGCATCAAGCCACTAAGAGGAATGTAATATGCTAAGATAGATCATGCTTATGAAGGACATGATACCCAATGTCATCCGCAAAGTGAAAAATGCATCAGATAAAGTAACAAGGATACATTAAGAACCAAGAATACAAATAAATAATGCCACCCACAAGGAATTACGACGCACTGTTCTGTGAGAAATTACTTTAAAGTAGCAAAAGGAAAAATGCAAAAAGAAACAAAGACATGAGAACCAACTTGGCAAGCCCCTATGCCAAGTGATATGTTTCCAAGAAAGGCTACTTCATGTGAATTAAAAAGAAAACAAAAGAAAAAGGGGGGTTTCCCCCTGAAAGGAACACACTAAACACATAAGGGATCTATGTATTTGGGGTCAGTATGTTCACCGCTGCAATGTTTTGGTTAAAGAGCTTGGAACTGTCATCATTCCCCAAATACACATAGAACTGGAAGAATGAGACAAAGAGAGCGAAAAAAAAAAGAAAAAGAAAGTCTGTTTTGGGTCAACATGGAAGAGACATTGTGGTCTCAACGCTTTGCATCATCTCCAAAAGGAAAAAATCAAGCGAAAAGAAAATGAAAAGGTGAAAGAAAATGAAAATACTGTGGGTCAACATGAAGGATACATTTTGGTCTCAATGCCTTGCATCATACCCAAAAGGAAAACACAAGAAAAGACAAAAGTGAAAAGGAAAAGGGAACAATTGGGTCAACATGGAAGAGACATATGGCGTCTCAATGCTTTGCATCATCCTCAAAAGGAGAACACAAAACAAATGAAAAAAAAAGAAAAGGTAAAAGATACGACATATAGAAGAATAGAGGTGAAAAATATAGGAAGTGCACAAAGAGAGAGAACACCAAACACACATGACAAGGGAACACAATATGCACATACAAGCATACCAAAGAAAAAGGAAAATGTAAAAGGGGCTAGTAATGGAAATGTGAGTCAACCATTAACCAAGTTATTGACTTTGCAATCTCAAGTAATATAAGTGGAAGAGGAATAATGTAGTTAAGAGACAAGGACAAATGCATGACTAGGACAAGCATAACAACTTCTTGCCCCCACTGAATGTAAGAACAAAAGGATCCGAGGTGGGTGGTGGGAATGATCATGCAATAGTGAGAATAGAAAATTCTACAGTTATGGCATCATAAGTAGAGTCGATTTGAGGAATTATGGGATGACAAGATAACAGTCGATATCAGTGAAGTGATACTTATTCAGTATGTCCCTCGATGTCTGACATTCATTGGTTCAGTGGCCAAGAACATGATGGTATTTGCAATATGGTATGCTAGAGTCTTTAGGGTGGATAACCAACCTATTTGAAGTTGGTAAGAGTTTAAGACCTTTGTTTAAAAGCAGTTCGAGTCTCCCTTCACATTTAGGGGGTGGATGGAGAGGAAACTTTAGTTTCTTTAATTTTTAAGGTAGTTTACATTTACTAGATTCACCTTTTTCATGGATTGAAGGAGGAAGAGGACCCATGGGGATCCTAGCATCCTTATCATTAGAATCAGGCAATGGTCATTCACATGGGAGGAGGACATTCAAGTTAGGAGGAGAATCAAAGTTCACTGTACCATCATTTCGAAGTCTCCAATATTCAAAAAGAGACTTGTTGTTATGTGAAGGATCTTGATATCCTAATCCTATAGTGTTTTCATCTATTGGTCTATGGTCCAAAATTTGGTGAATTCTATGTTCGGTTGTTGTATCACATCCTTGTTTGCTTAAGATAGTAAATAATTTTCCATAAGTTTCTTCAAGATTGACTAACTTGTGTTGGTAACTTTGTTATCATAAAATGGTTGAGGATGTAGTTGTGTAGAGGAACTGGGTCCATGTGTTGAGGTGTACTTAGGTCCTTCATTGATTTCAGGATGTAGGTATCCAAACATGTCAGGAGGTGAAATAGTGGGAAGATCATGTGATTTCATGGATGGGTAAAAGGTTGCATTGGCTTCAAGGTTGTCAAGGCATGAATTTAAGAACTTGTTTATGCTATCATCATCTTCTCCAATGATGTCAATAGCATGAGGAGGACATTCATTTGGAGTTGAAGAAGTAAGAGGAAGCTCAAGGTCATTAGGATCTCAGCCAAAGGCACAATTTGACATGTCCACTAATGATTTCAATGAATTCCAAAACTTATTAAAGGAAAAAGCCATGATGATAATGAGTGAAAGTAAACTAATATGCAATAAATAGAAGAAAATAGAAAATATGGAAAATATGACAAAAATTAATAATAGAAAATTGTAACGCAAGAAAACCCAGAAAATGCCTGAAAATGTAGTTTAAAATGTGTAGTTGGATTGATTCACCTAGGGTGGCGAATGAGTCCAGGGATGAGATTTTTTTGTTTTTTTCAAAAAATTTAAAGTGATTTGTATTTGTTTCAGATGCAAAATTTCAGTTTTTGTAATGTGTTGAAATGCAAAAATGAAATCTAAATGAGATATTCACTAATGCAATTTTATGATTCCTAGGATGCAAGAACAATGAAAAAATATAATGCAAAGACTAATGCTATGAGTCCTAGGATGTAAATGTAATGCAAATAAGAAAGAGATAATGTTCAATATGCAAGTTCACCAAAATAAACCATCAATTTTTTGATGTTCTATTTACTTCTCATACACTCTTAGGGTTTTTCACCTAAAAGGAGAGAGATACAACCCTAAAATTGAGGTGGTTCACTCAAATTAAGGTATGTATAATAGAATTGAGACTAAATGCAATTATCTAAATGCAACTAGATGATGAAATGAATTGATTATCAATGCAAAAATAATGAAATATGTAGTGTTTGAGAACACAATGAGATATGCAAAAATGAACTAAAAACATGAACAAATGCAAATAGAACTAAATGAGGTTGAACAGAGTACACCTAGAAGTTAAATGTTGATCTTGGAAGGTTCTGGAAACTAGAAAAAATCACTGTTTATGACTAGTGGGACTCATTTGCCACTAATGACGAATCAGTCTTATTGGTAAAATGATCTTAGACTACTTTCTAATTGTCAAGAACTAGATTATGACAAAACCAACTCTTCTAGCCTACAGGTGGGACTCATTCACCACTGATGATGAATCAGTCCTCCAAAATTCTACAAATTCAAAGGTCAATTATGTAAATCTAGATCTGCACTTGTCTCTTTGTCGGGTTGATGGAGTCGAATTTGCAGAAAATAGGATGTATGTTGTCTCCAAGCTTGAATTAGGGCTTGGTTAACTTGAAACACTTTGATGACTTGTAAACCACTTTTCAACACCTATTTCCTTGAAAAATCTTCCTACAGGACCTACAAACACACATGCCAAGAGGGGGAACATGGTTAAGGGTTAGAGTATAGAGATTTGCCTTGGTCAAATCCCACTTTTGTAATCAAACCCTTGATAAAGAAATAAAATGGAAACAAGAAAGGAATGATGAATAAACAAAATGCAAGTTTCCTAAACTCACCAAAACCTTGTTGAAGAATTATGAAGATATGTCAATGGTTGCTCCAAGATGCTTGATAATTGCTTGATTGAATGATGTTATGATGAGTTGAATGCAAGAATGCTAATTGATGTTGAATGAGTGAATGAGATGAATAGGGGAACACTTGAATGAATGGGAGTTAAAATGGATGGAAAAAAACTTATTTATACACTTTTTTTCCTTAATTACCAAAAAATACATCACTTGAGCTGATATAAGGTATTTTTCAATAAAAACCCAAAAGAAACTTTGAATTATTTTGAATTTGGAGCCAAGAGGGACTCATTTTCCACCCATTGCAAATGGATCCCACTCTAGGATTGTAAATGGGTGTCAGAAATTAAGTTGCATTTAATGTTTTTTGTCAGGTTTAGATTCAAAATACACTTAATTAAGGCTTATGAGTGCATAAAGGGGCCAAATAAATCATAAGAAAGGTGTAAATAGTGATAAAAAGCCTATAAAAGTGTGAAAGCTTGTTACAAGACTTTACAAAACTTTGAAATAGGACTTGATAAGGGATAAAAAGGTGATTTTTAGATGAATTATAATAAGAAGAGTCTAGAAAAGTGTAGAAATGTGTTACAACACTTCACAACACCTTCACAAGACATCATAATTTGAATATTCAGGACCTAATGTGAATGCATAAGTTACATTTCAACATTAAATCAAGGAAAAATAGATCAAGCATCATGAGAGAAAGACCTAAAAGACCATGGAAATTTCCAAGATCCATTTTTCTATGGTACAGGAACAAAGAAAGGATTGAGTGTAAGGGTTATTCACAAGTTGAAGGAGATATTTTGAAGAGGCATATTCCCTAGTGGTGAGAATGGAAGCTATTAGGATGTTTTTCACTTTTGCAATGCATAAGGATTTCAAATTTTATGATATGGTGGTGAAGTCTACCTTTCTTGAATGGAGATTTGGAAGAAGTATATATGGAACAACCAAAAGGATTTTAGTTATCAAATAAACCTAATGTGGTTTGCGAATTGAAGAAGTCATTATATAGATTGAAGCAAGCTCCCACAGCTTGGTATGCAGGGTTGGATAATTATTTGATACAACAAGTATTCAATAAATGTACCATAGATAGTAATGTTTACTTTAAGGTTGAAAAGGATCAACTCTCTATTGTAGTTGTGTATGTTGATGGAATATTTTTGGAGGAAATGAAGCTATGTGCAATAAGTTTGCAAAAGAGATGCAGAAAGAGTTTGAGATGTCTATGTTTGGGGAGATGAATTTATTCCTTGGGTTACAAATCAATCAAACAAATAAAGGTATATTCATTTCAGAATCAAGGTATGTCAAAAGAGATGTTGAAGAAGTTTGGAATGGAAGACTCCAAACTGGTATGTATTCCTATCTTTACTAGTTGCAAACTAAGCAAGAATGATGATTCCCCTAAGGCTAATCAGAGCAAGTACATATCAATGATTGGTGGAATGCTATATATAACTACTACTAGACCAGATATCATGCATGTATTTTGTCTTGTGGCTATATTTCAAGAAGATCCTAGATATTCACATGTTGTAGTAGTGAAGAGGATATTTAGATACCTAAAGGGCACTCTGGATCATGGCTTGTGGTATCCAAAGTATACTAATTTCACTTTGAGTGCTTACATAAATGCAAATTGGGATGGTTGTGTGGATGATAGAAAAAGTACAAGTGGTAGTGCATTCTTTCTTGGATGTAGATTGGTATCATGGCTAAGTAATAAACAAGATTCAGTTTCTTTATATATTATAGCTCGGATAAGTACATTGCAATAGCATCTTGTTGAACACACGTGTTATGGATGAGGCAAACATTGAAGGATATTAGAGTTGTATATGATGATCCTATTTGTATCATTTTTTACAATACAAGTGTAATAAACATTTCAAAGAATCCGATGATGCATTCAAGGACAAAACATATTTCAATCAGATATCACTTTCTAAGAGAGAAGGTTGTGGAGAATGAAGTGAAGATTGAATATGTTCCTACAAAGGATTAGATTGTTGATATATTCACTAAGGCTCTCCTAAGGATACTTTTGAGTATCTATAGTGGGAGTTGGGGGTTATTGCCCCTCCTTTTTTGAATTAGATGCATAAGGAGATGCATCAATTCAGTGGATTTCAAGATTCATTCTTTACTCTGGACTGATAATTGGTGGCTACCTCTTAAGGGGGGTAGGTAATGGCATTGTTGATATGGTGCAAGTTGGTGTGTGCTCCTAAGGGGGAGTATTAAGATTAGTAAAAGAAAATTGTTGCAGAGTAGTTGTAAGAAAGTTGTTTGATGCCAAAGGAGAAGAATAAAATAGTACAAACATTATGTCCTTTTCCATTAATGTCAAAGGCGGAGAGAGAATCATGTGAAAAAGATTAAGGGGGAGAGAGAGTCATGAGAAGTCATCCATAAATGATAAGTTATTCAAGGGAAGAAAAGGAAATTGGTATGGTATAGAGCTATTATGTCTTTGATGGTTTTTTACATCATGTGTTGCCATCAATGACAAACGGGGAGATTGTTGCAAGTATGAGCAATTGGTGTTGTCGTTGATGTCAACAAGCCTATGTTGTCATTGATGTATGTTGGTGAATAAGATTGTTGCAAGATTATGAGAAGTTATAAGTTGTGTTATGGATGCATTGAAGATGTTGAGGATGTGTCCCTAGTGCTTGGTTTCAAAGTGTTTTTGAGAAAATTTGATAAAAATAGGAAATAATGTATTGCATTTGTTTTTTGTTTAACAGAGTTGTGTTTTTATTTTGCTTCACATTTCTTCTAGGTTGAAGATATTCCTATGCAATTTAGATATGTTGATTAGAGGTGCTTAGAGATTCTATATGTAGAATTTGGGCTTCTGGATTGATGTGTAGAGAGAGATATGTTCACCACTGTGTGAACTGGGTTTGCAGTGTTGTTTGTAGTGGCATTTGGGACAAATGCATTTTCTCTTTCTCTCTCCATGAGTTGATGATTGGTCTTTCGGATTTGGGAAGTTGTTCATATTTTTTATATCTTTCATAATTCAAGAGTGTTCGTGATTTGGTGTAGTACAAAAGTGAGTTTCATATGTCAGTGTTCATGGAAGGTAAATTGGGTGTTCAGGATGAATGTTTCTAAGTACTAATGCATGAGTTGGTGCGAAGAATTTTTTGGATCTCAGGTGGTTCGTGGATTGTTCCAAATCATCTAGAAGTGTGTTACGTGTTTTGCATGTCATCTTGATAAAAAGAGAAGCGTGTACTTAATTGATTAATGGTGTTTACATGGGTAACAATTGTCCTTAATGTTTACACTACAGGTGAAGGTGTTTAAGTATTGATGAAGTTGTAGTGTGGTGTGTGATTTAATTTGGGTCCAAGCTATGTTGTATTGTGGTTCACTTTCATTTCTATCTATACCATAGAAAAATAGATCATTGAAATTTTCATGGTCTTTTAAGTCTTTCTCCTATGATGTTTGAGTTGTCTTGCTTTGATTTAATGTTGTAATGTAACTTATGCATTCACATTAGGTCCTAAATATTCAAAATATGAAATCTTGTGAAGGTGTTGTGAAGTGTTGTAACACATTTCTACACTTTTCTAGACTCTTCTCATTACAATTCACCTAGAAATCACCTTTCCATCATTTTTCAAGTCTTATTTTAAGGTGTTGTAAAGTCTTGTAACAAGATTTCACGCTTTTCTAAGCTTAATTTCACTATTTACACCTTTCTTATGCTTTATTTGACCCATTTATGCACTCATAAGGCTTAATTAAGTGTATTTTTGAAAGTAAGCCTGACAAAAAACATTAAATGCAAGATAATTCTCAACACCCAATTACAAGCCCAAGGTGGGATCCATTCACCATGGGTGGCGAATGAGTTTCTCTTGGCTCCAAAATCAAAATAATCCAAATTTTCTTTTGGGTTTTTATTTAAAAATGCCTTATGTCATCCTGTGATGAGGTATTATTGGGTTATTAGAGCATAGATGTGTATAACTAAGTGTTTTTCTCCTGATTTTACATCTCCCCATTCATCAAGTACACTTGCATTCATTCATTCAACATCAATAAGCATTCAAGCACTTTGCATCATTCAATCAAGCATTCATCAAGCATCTTGGAGAAACCATTGACATATCTTCAAATTTATTCAACAAGGTTGTGGTGAGTTTAGGAAATTTACATGGTGTTTATTCATCTTTCCTTGTTCATTTGATTCCATTTTTTCATTAAGGGTTTGATTACCAAAGTGGGATTTGACTAAGGAAAATCCCTATACTCTAACCCTTAACCATTTTCCCCCTTTTTCATGTGTGTTTACAGACTTGTGTATGCAGATTTATTAATAAATTAGGTATTGAAAGGTGTTCAACAAGTCAACAAAGTGTTTCAAGTCAATTAAACCCTATTTCAAGCTTGGAGATAACCTACAGTCTGTTTTCTGTAGATTTGACTCTGCCAACCTAACAAGAAGACAAGTGTAGATCTGGAGCTACACAGTTGACATTTTATTTCATAGAATTTTGGAGGAGGACTGATTTTCCATTAGTGTTGAATGAGTCCCACCTTAAGTCTAAAAAAGGTGATTTTGTCAAATTCCAGTTCCCGATAGTCGGAAACTTGTTTAAGAGGAAAGCGATCATTGGTTGTGCACAAAAGTGATGTGTGGTAGAATTTTCGCTGCTTGCGGTCATTATTTCATCCTTTCATTGAAAGATTGCACAGAGTAGACACGTAGCGAAAGTCATTACAAATGACGATGGGTCCACCAAATTCTTTGGGAAATGAGAGCTACGTGGCATTCGAACATGGCCCAATGAGGAAGCAAAAATGAATGATCAAAATGGCATGCATCTATGACACGTGGAAGCATAGCGGGGATTCCTGAGATGCAAAGGAAAGGAAACCCCCAGGGTGCATAGAGAAAACACGTGGAGAGGGAAACATATTTTGACAAAAAGGCCAAGGGCTTATCTGCGATGCACGAGCTGATACTTAGAGCAAAAATATACCCAAATCGAGCTTGTTGAATATTTATTCACAGCTTTTGGCAACTACTAGGGGCGTTTGACTTGAGGAATAGAGAATCCAAAATTTCTCTGGTTTCACAAACAAGAGTGCCATTCATCAGGTGACAGAGTTAGAGCTTGGAAAGAGCCACCTGCAGTGGCGACCAATCGTCTTTGGATTGCCTTACTATGTTGCGAAAATTCTCCGGCACTCCACCGAGGTCGATCATTTCCTTATGAGGTAGTGCATCAGGTAAACTGGCCCCTGCTTCACAATGGAATAGTAGCTGCACAAGAGGACATTATGACTCCTTCAATGTCTGCTATAGTAGGAGGATGGCTAAAAGTCTTGAAAGCATCTAGATCATTCTCCTTCTCTTCTATTCTTTCTGCAATCTGTTCAACTGTAGCGATGAAGCCATCCTCAAGGAATGGGGATGATAGACCCATCTCACTCAGTCTAGAAAAACCCTCCCGCATGTTGTCCATTATTTTGTTCAGAGTAGCCACAACCACTTTGGTGCACTAGAAGGCAGAGTGGCAATGAATAAACCTATTTTTTGTCTAGGTAGCAATGTTTTGATCTTCAATTCCTGCCTTGGTGAGGTCTTCATCAGAGAACGAATATAACTTGTTGTGCAGATCTTTTGCTTTTGGAAAAATTTCTAAGATAAACCATAAGAATTGCTAAATTGTACCATGAGCCTCCTGGCTTAGTCTTGATGCTTTGGCGATGAACCGGAGCATGGGCTGTAATGTTAGGAAAAAGGATTTAATGTTTTCCCAATGAGAAACATACACCTACCTAATTAATGGAATAATATCTAGCTGCGAAAGGTAGGATAGCAGCGAGCTTTTAAGAGAAGCAATCTCCTCGTCCTTTGAGTTAATTACCTCAACCAACTCTATACTTGTTCTTTTTTCAGATGCCAATTGCTCCATAGAGTTGCTCATCTCTTTATTCCAGTTTTCTTCAGCTTAGGAGTGATTTGCTAAATGCATGTCAAGAGAGGACTTTATCTCTTGAAGTTCTTGATCTAATTGAGCCTTTAGGCCCTCAAATTTAGCCTCTTTTTCTTGTAGTTTCTGCTCATATTGAGCTTGTTGGTGCTCCAAAGCCTCATTCTTCTATGCTATCCCTTGATTATATTCAATGTGAAGCTGCTCCAACTCCTCATTCTTTAGCTGCAAATTCTACTACACCTCTTGATTCTTAGTACGCAGCTCATCAACCATAGCAGGGTCGATAGTCTAAACCTTCACCAGCTCACCCTGAAGTCCGTTTCTTTCATTCTCTGCCACCAATGCCCTTTCTGTCAAACTTGCAACATCTGTTTCTAGGGATTTCTCCATTTTCTCCAAAAAAATAGCCTTTTCCTTTACTGATTTAAGCTGCTCATCTATTTTCTTCAGCTGACGGCCAGTTTTAAGGAAGTTGGAGGTGACCACCATTGTGTCTCCTCCATAAGGTCAACCTTATCCTATGGTCAGACCACATTCATGTCAAGCCCTACCACATATATTTCATAGTCTTCTAGATGCATCTACTCCTATGGCTTGGTTACTGTTGGGTACATGGTTGCAAACTTCAGTGCTTGCCGAGTCTCATCATAGATATTTTGCATTTTTGGCTTAGAAGGTGTACTATCATCCTTTGACTTGTGCTTTTGCATTCTATTTGTGCGTGCTTCCTTTCCGCAATCAATCTACACCATGAATTGGGCTAGTGATGAGACTAGCCCATCTGCGAAAGGAGCAACAAAAGGTAGGGCATATGGATAGGTAATTTTGATAGGCCTAAGAATCTTCTTTTTCTATAGAGTGATAGTTTGTAGGGAGAAGGGGGAACATTCCAAAGCTTGGTTTGAAAACTAGCATAAGGGCTTGCCACTTGCCATGGCTCAATTGGTGAACTGACGGGAGGACTCATGGGCTGGAGTGGCAAAGGAATTGTCGTTGTGGAGTCGATTTGCTATGAGGGAAGGGTAGGATTTGCAGCGATAGTGGAAGTAGGGGTGCTCGCAGAGGGAACACCTTTAGAAAGTGAGGCAAGGAGGGATTGAGCGGTAAAAGTTGCCATAAGGGTTCATGGAGGAGTAAAGGAAGGTGGCATGATCTATGAGAACAAGGCGAAACCTCCTGCATGTGTTGAATCAAAGGTGGGAAATGGAGGGCCAATATCATGGCAGGGATTGTCGTGTAGATAGTAGATGATACCAAGGATTAGGAAGCAAGAGAAGAAGGAGTGGAATTTACCTGTTGATTGGTTGATGGTAGCTCTAGAATTGTTAATGACTCTTCCTTGTCTTTAGGCTCTTGGCTAGCTGCAAGCACCTATCTTCCAGTGGATTCTTGCAAACGATCTCTGATAATGGTCTGTGTATGCTACCGTTTTGCTAGCGGGGTTTTCCTAGCCTTGGAAGTTACTTCTGACTATTGTTGTGGTACTCTAGCTACCCTAGAGGCCCAAGCGAGTGTATATGAAGCCCTCAATATGTTAAATCGCACACTTGTGGCAACATAGGAAGGTTTGTCCAGAGCTTCTCTCTAGTGGTGCAGAGGATGCAGAAGTTGCCGCTTCTTGTTGTTCTTCAGATTCACTTTTTGGGTCATCACCTTTATTGGCGCTAGATTGAGGGTTGGGATGCCCCTCATCCCACCATTTTTTAGATTCTTTGTAGTCCTTCAAGCTTTCATAAGGGGCATCAAATTTTCCTGTCTCTTGGTGATATTTCAAGAAAGCTTCTATCTTCTTGTTAGTCCATTCCTCATTCTTCCGCAACTGGTTGTACATGTTGCATGCCATCTGGAAACTATCCTTGGCCACCACCATGGAAAAGTAAAACTTGTTCCATGGCTCTCTATTATCCTATGTGGGAACACACGCTAGTTCAACTAAAATTTCATCCTTGTCCACCTGTGGGTTGTGCCTCTTTTCCCAGTATGGGTGGGGAAGATGAGTAACCTTCATGTGTGGCTCCGATAGGTCATTGAAAGGGTTGTAATCCCATTTATCACATACCAAAACCAACCCTAAATGAGCCAATTTATCTTGTAATATAGCTGATCCAATTGCTTCTTTAAGAGAGTCACCATTTTGGAATTCTTCAGACAAGTGAAGAATCCTTTCCTCTTGACACTTGGGCTGTTGTTGAAGGTATAATCAATGATGCACACCAGCGCTATCATAATAGTGGTTTACAATTCTTGAGAGGAACGAATTTTAGCTGAAATCACATATTTTTAGAAAATATAATGATTTAAGCCTTAAAAAGTTCCATTTTAAGGATTCCAATTGAAGATGGTTTGATCAAATCACCTTAGATAAAACCCCCTTGGATAGAACCTCGCTAGTTTTAAACCATACCTATAAATGCGTCTCCTTTACACCTATCAAAATGCTGATAAAAAATAACTTTTGATTTAGATTTTGGGGGATCAAATGAATTCATTTAAAATTTATTTCAAATGATTATGGTATTCCTTAGAACAAGCTATCAATGAATATAATTTTAATATGTTTTTGTTTTGTTATGTATTTGTTTTTAAGTTTTATTAAAAATAGGTTTTTCATCGAAAATGAATTTCTTTGTTCTTCACATGTGGAAAAATAGAAGATTATCAAAAATAAAAATTAAAAATATGAATGCACCAGTTATTGAAGTCCTTGATCCAACAAAATAAATAAATTAAATTTTGACATATACAAAAAAGTTCACGCGTTATCTGAGCGTTGTGTCTTAATTCTAATTAGTTTGACTTTGAAACTTGATTAAGGAAAAATATTCAATAAAAAACTATCTAACCAAGTGTAAGCATTAGATATCAGAGTCAAAAATCTAAATTTAAAAGAATTAGAATTTTATCCTTCATGGAAAAAAAAGTTATGCATTATACGGTGTGCGTCACTTTTTAAAAATGTTGTTTTCTGAATAAAATCTATTTTCGTGGGAGATGAAAAAATAAGTACAATTTGATTCCAAAAATTTTGAAAAAAATATTTTTAGAATCTAAAGACAAAATTTGATGAGACTCTAGTTTGTACCATCTTCAAATTCCTCACAGTTTAGCCTCTATAGGTGCCTGAATGTTAAGATTTAGTTAAAAATAATAATTTCAGTGTCCAGTTTGGCCAAAAATTGTAAACCACTATTATGGGATCACCCTACCTATCGATACATTTCAAGCATGAGCACCCTATTTTTAATGTAGGCTAGGAGTAGGAAAGGTTGATCGATGAAGCCCTGTATCCAGAGAATTGTGAAATCCACTCTGAAGAACCAGTCACAAGCAAGAGTGAAACTCTGCATATATCTAGTCTAATCTATGTTGAGCCAAATTGTGTCACCTCCTTGTAAATCTTGCAAGATCAGAGTTATAAAATAATCCAAAAAATGCATACTAATCATATGCTATGGAAAGAAAGGGTGTCCATGTGGATAATGGCTTCCTCTTCTGCTCCTCATCAAAAATTGACAATTCAAAATATCTACCGAAGAAATCAGGGTTTTGATGTAGGAACATGTGAATTAGGAAGGAGAGAAATCTAAACCTTCCTTCCACTGGGTAATTTTTTATTTTTCGTATCATTTCCTCCACTAGGAATTCAGTGAAATCATACCAAAAGGTATCGTGTTGTTTGCAGAATTGGAAAGCCAACCCTAGTAGAAAGGTTTTCGCCATCTCGTTAGAGTCTCAACCAGACACAAACACTAGCATTGCAAAGGCATCCTGCATGTCTTCGTGAAATGAATCACATGACAACGTGATACTTGGCAGCCTAGCGCATGGGATTACCTTCCTACCAATTTCCTCCATCAGGAAATTTGAGCTCTTCTTCATCTCCTTCTACATTTTTTCTCCTTTAGCAGGAGAGGACTCAATTCACTCATTTCTTTTACTTGGGTTTGGGATACATAGCATAGGCCAAATGGCTTGTGGGTTGATGTGAACACTTAGGGTTCAACCCTCGATGCAGCGGGTGCTAGGGTTATAATGCTCAATGACAGCATCAACTATCTCCGGGCAATAATGTACCAGTGGGACCATGTATTGTGGAAGACCACTGTACCAAACCTTCTTTGCTGTCGATGTGTCTCCCTTAGGTGACCTCATCCTTGCACATGATGCTTCTCTTAAGGATTTAGGGTTTTTTGCAAGGCGTGGGTCATGAATATTATCCCATTTCTCCTCAACCCTTTTCTGGTTTCTGTAATCTTTGGGCCTATCCAACTGTATCGTATTTTCCCTCTTCAGCTTGTTTGGTATACCTGGTGTAGCTTATGATAAATATTCATAGATATATACCGCTTCTGAAGCCCGTATAACATTAAGAAAATTTTGGCCAATCTCCTCTTGAATTTGTTGTGATTCACTCTGACATTTTTCCTTCAGATGAACGCTTCCGCAGGTTTTGAATTCTTTGTAATTTTACTTAGCTCTAGGTATGCTAAAAACCTCTCTTCACTTGGCTTTGCATATTTCAAAAGAATTGAAGCATCAAAAGCTTTTTCATGCAGTATTTTAGCTATCTTTTCTCAAGGTGGTAAAAGAAAGTGGTATTTTTGCATTTAATTTGGCATGTACCATTAATTCCTCGATTCATGCAAAAATGAATTACTTTCCATTTCGAAGTGGCAATAATTCATTATTACGTTTGGCAACCGTGTGATATGCTGTGATTTCTTTGAAACTTGAGCCAACAATTTTCCTTTGAACATTGCGTTAGTATGTGCTGGCAATTAATATCCTGGACGAAATGATTAAGCCAAAGAAAATGACCACCACCTGAAAAGATATGAATCCTGCCTTGGGTTCTAGGAAATGCATGTGAAGCGACATAATAGCCTACGAACTGTGCGGCTTACTGCTGATGAGTGCCACCATTTGAAAGCTAATTAATTAGCTCTTATTAACTTAGCATGCATTGAGCCATACTTTTATAGACACAACTGGTTAGGAAATGCGAGCAGACATAGGAACACCTTTCAAGTTGGTACTTGGTTATCATTACGTTTTCTTGAAACAAATTAGCATGCTTTTTCTCACTTTTTCTATAAATAGGCCACTAAGTAGTGATGAAATCACACTTAGCATTTGAGAAAACTTTAGCAATAGGTCATTGGTGTAGTATTTAACTTTAGTAATCGAGGTTTCCCATAGGTTAGGTAGTAGGAAATTTTTAGGAGTAGTTAGAAGGTAGTAGCATTGTGTCAGTACCATGGACACTCCTATTAGGCTAGTTTCTTACAAGTCACAAACAACTTTCCTCAGAGAGATTTCAACTAAGCGTTTGAAAAGGATGACCAAAAACAAGCACTCCTTGGTTTTGATTTCCATAAAATGGGTTCTAGGTAGGAATTGCATAGAGCATGAGGACAAATACCGTGTAAACACCGATATCTGCTTCTTTGTTGTCTCAATGTTAGACATTAGTATCCCTAGGCCTCTAATTCTAAAGTTGGTCAAGGAATTTTTTCTGAAAAAGTACCTGAATGGTCTAGGTGAGGTCGTCGCTCATGCGACATATGCGGTAGGCCTACCAACAGCCAGTGACCTCCGATGCTACATTGAGGAAGAAGCGGTCATTGTATGGCTACTGCTTCTTAGTGGATTATGCCTCTAGACACATGATGAGCATCAGCAGAGGGTTACCCAGGCCTTACACGTTTTGTTCCACAACTACAATGTAGTGTCATTCTACAACATTGATTGGTAAACTGACTTTAGGAACCTGGTGTTCCCTCCGCCAATGGCGGTTGTTCCAAATGATTATACTTCTACTGCTGAATTACCGACTGATGAAGACATGGTAGGCACTACCATTAATGCGTTGATTGCTACTACCCATGCCCTAGGATGAAATACCTCCTTGTTTCTTTATTTTCTGTCGTTAAGAATACACTACCCATTTATAGTTTTTGTATATGAGCCTGAAAAAGGCCATATATATAGCATATATGAAATAATAGCATGTATAGTCATATACTTTTTGAATTATGGCTCTCTCTTAGCCATTTTTTTCCATGTAAAAATTAAAGAATATATATATATATATAAAATGACATATATCTTTATAAAATCCACGACTTTCTCTTCTTTTTGCATATCTGTTGTATGGGTTCTTTTTCATTAGCATATTTGCTCATTTCCTTTGCATATGGGTGTATTTTCCTGATTATTTATGTAAAGCTATTTTACTACTCTACTTTCTACAATGATGGGTTGCTTTCTGCCAAAACAAAAATTAATTTCTAAAAAGACTAACCAACACAAAAGGAAAGAAAAGAAAAAGATTATTCACATATGTACAATAATAAAATTTAGCACCTAATGGAGCAACTTAAGATGAATCCTATTGACCAGGATTCCCAAAGGTTCCTGTTCGATGTTTTCTAACTTGAAAGTGTTATGTTCTTTGCACTCAATTATTTTAAAAGGGCCCTCCCATAGGCTATCAAATTTTTCATGTTGACCTGGCTTAGCAGCCCTTTCATTATATTTTAGCTGCACTAAGTCTCCACACTTTAGGCCTTGGTCGGAAGCCCTCTTATCAAACCATCACTTGACCACTTGCTGGTGGTTTGTCATGGCTATTAGGGAATTCTCCCTTTTTTCCTATACTTATAACAGTTCAGCAAGTAGAACCTCCATGGCGCCATTTTGTTCTATCTTGAGGGATTTCAATAGTTGAAGCACTCGAATCTCCATAGATATAGGCAACAGTGCCTCTCTCCCGTATACCAACTCATAAGGTAAAGTATTAAGGACTTTCTTAGGAGTTATGCGGTCTTCCCAAAGTGCCACTCAGAGGTTTTTCTACCATTCTCTTTGGTGCTCTAACCCAATTCTTTTAAGGAGTTAGACTAGGTTCTTGTTCGTTGACTCTGCTAGGTCGTTTCCCTACGCATAATAATTTGATGATGTCTTTAGGAATATGCCATTTGTTAATGCAAAGTGAAATACCTTTGTGCCTAGGAAAGCCCTGGAATTATCAAAAATGATAGTCTTTAGAGGATCGAACCTTGTCACTAGTTCTTCAAGGAAATCCACTATCTTTGCCTCTGTTGCATTTTTAAGTGGAATGTCCTCTGTCCGTTTTGTGACATAATTTGTGGTGGTCAAAATCCACTTGTCCCCAACACTAGAAGTAGGATTAATCATCCTGATGAATTCAGGCCCCATTGTGCAAACAGTTCATCCACAACTATAGGCTTGAGAGGCATTACATAATTCTTCCTTCTGCTTGTGAAAAACTGGTATTCCTTGTAAGATTTCACCAAAGAGTGAGGGTCATTGAAAAGTGTGGGCCAATAGTAACCTGCACACATGATTTCAATGGTGGTGGTCTTAGCGAAGAAGTGTCTGCCCGTAGCGCTATTGTGGAAAGTGTTAAGGATTCTCTTCGCTTGCTCTATAGTAATGCATTGCAGGAGGAGACCATTGAAATTCCTTTGGAAAAGGACCCCTTCCACTAGCGCATATCCACAATTCTATAGCTAATAGTATCTCCTCTTTTGGGAGGAAAGACCTAGCAGATACTTCCCTGTTTCCATAAACCTCACTCTATCTGTTAGCCAACAACCCTCAGATCATGGCTCATTTATCAGAACAAGCTTCGGTTGCTCTTCCATGGCGGGTATCTCTTTGTCATGGGCCATGTATTTGCACAGTCCTCTTCCTGAGACAATTTTAGTGGTTTTGACCTCAATGTCATATTCAAGGATCTTGATCCAATTAGCTCTTTCTTCGGTAAATTCTCCCTCCATGATATATTCACGCACACTGGGATGTGCAACATAGACAATCACTTTGTTGTAGGAAATTAAATGGCAGAACTTTTTAAGCCCCTTCACTATTGCAAAGGCTTTCCTTTCGATGAAATTATGATTCATCTCATATTCCTTCAGGGTTAGGGAGTAGAATGCCATTGGATGTTCTTCTTTTTCTTTATTATCCTTTTGAGTCAAGACAGTAGCAATATTGGACTTTCTATTGAATGCATACATTATAAAATCCTTAGATAAATGTAGATTAACCAGTACCAGAGCTGTGAAAATAGCATCCTTAACTTTTTCAAAGGCTTCCCGGGCTTCCTTTGTCCACTTGAATGCTTGATCCTTTATAAGCATTAAGGTGGTCACATTAATTATTCCTGCAAAGTCAGAAATAAACTGGCTAACAAAATTTACCTTGCCCAGGAAGGACTGAACACCTTTCTTGTTAACTAGTAGGGGAAGTTCTTTGATGGATTTCACCAGCTTGGGGTCAATTGAAACTCCTTCTTTAGACACCATGTGTCCTAACAGTTTTCTTTGCGACACTCTGAATACACATTTTTCTTAGATTCAGAGAAACCCCAAAACTGTATAATTTCTAAAAAACCATTTCTAAGTGATCAAAATGATCACATTTAGACTTAGAAAACACAGTAAGATCATCCAAATAAATTAGGATAATTTTATTGATTAGCTCCCTGAAAGCGATGTCCATTGCCCGTTGGAATGTTGCCCCTGCATTGGATAAACCAAATGACATTTTATCATATGCAAATGTTCCCCATTTTGTGGTGAATGTGGTGTTGTGATGATCCTCCTCTTTAACTCAAATCTTATTATAATCGGAAAGGCCATTAAGTAGGGAATTTTTTTTTTATCTTGCCACTATTTGTAGGATTGTCTCCATAGAAGGTAGTGAATAGTGATCTTTCAGGGATGCTTTGTTTAGGTCTCGAAAGTCCACACATAGGTGGATATCTCCATTATTTTTTTAGACCGGGACTAGATTGGATACCCAAGTGCTATGCTTGATAGAGAAGACAATCCTCGACTTGATTAGCTTTGTTAGCTCTTGTGCCATTAGTGCTTCAATTTTGGGGTTTACTGGCCTCTGCTTTTTTGAGACTAGTTTTACGCCTTCTGTTAGCTCGATGGTGTGTTGGATGATGTCAGGATTGTATCCCTTCAGGTCATCATAAGAATAGGCCACTACCCCTTCATATTTCTTGTAGAAATTGATGAGCCTTTGTTTATCATGGTGTGAGACATCTTTGTCGACTCAAAGGCTTTTACCATCTGAGACCCGAAGGTTTATGCAGTTGCTTTTTTCTTCCACAAACTTTTTTTCTTGCACCATCACAATCAAAAAGGTTTTTGAGAGTAACCGATCCTTTTAGAAGTTTGTTAGATTTGAGCTGCATGATTTTTCCTTCATAAGCCTTAGCGATTTTTGGTTGGAGTTGATTAGTGAATTGCCCTGATTGTTGGATGAATGAAGCAATGTGTTCATCACTTTCAAACACCTACCAGCTTTGATCATTATCAGGAATAGTTAGTCGAACTATTACTCATATAGAGTATTTGTTATGTATCAGGTCAGAGATAAGATCAAACTAGGATCTGATAGCTGCCATGCGATTCATGTCTTGATTCTAGTCTCAGGAAACAACCTGAATGTTGAAAGCTTCAAAACCCTCAATCAGGTCCCAGAAATGTTGTCGATAGGATCTTATGTGGACATTCCTTTCTGCAAAAATTCCCCAGACTTAGTTGACCACCAGTTCAAAATCTCTCAACACCATTAATTACTTAAATCCCATCCACTTCGCAAGGCTTAAACCTTGAACTAATCCTTCATATTCGACTTCATTGTTCGAACAAGCATACTAGAAGCATAAAGACCTTAGCATTTTTTCATTTTTTGGGGATATAAAACATATCCTCGCTCCAACACCTACTTTGCATCTGGCTCTATCAAATTACATCGTCCACAACTCAGGTGCTTGGCCACCTTTGAACTCTTTGGAAACCTTCAGGAGCACTTGGTCTTCATCATAGATTACATATGTGCCCAATCCTATAGCATGGTAATTTTTGAAAGCGTCGTTGTCCATGTGTTCACTTAACAAAGCATCTTCTTGATCATTCTAGTCTCTAGTCACCTTTTCTTCCTCTAGTAATTCAAAGCAATGCATTTCTTTCTTGGTGATAGAGGTATGCACAACTTCAAAATTGATCATGGCTTCATCGACTACATGCTCAAAATGTAACACTTTCGATTTGATTTTCATTTTTGCATCATGCTAGGTTTTGAGAATCAGATGTGACCAATCTAGGGACAGGTATCCGCCCACCTTTGAAGTAAATTCTTGGGATAGACATAGGCAAAACATGGAGGGAACATCTATGATCACAGTGTCCTGCGACATAGTGATACTAGGGCAAGAAAATAGAGTTAAGGGAAGTGCTTTGATCATACCTATAGTTTCAACTTTGTTTCCATCAACCTAGATTACTCCCCTTTTCATGGGTTCATAGTTGAGTCCTAAAGCTTCAACTATTTGTTTAGGCATAACCATAGTGTTGGCACTAGAATCAATCATAGCATTGTGCAATAAATTCTTCTCTATAATGAGAGTTAAGAAGAAGGGTTGCGGCTTTAACTTATCTTTGACTTCGGTAGGGGATTCTTTTATGTTGTTCGTATGGACTTCGGTAGGGGATAGTTGATCAACAACTTTTGCATTGGCTAACTACTCTGTTGGTGTTGTGTTGATCTCTACTTGAAGTGCCTTCTGTAATAGTGTCTTTTGCTCTGGGATAGCTAGAATATCCAATAGAGACACATTAGCGGATTATTTCTTGAATTGTTCCACTACATTAAAAGGTGGAAAAATTGGAAGTTTATGTTCCTTTGCTCTCGTTATGATAATTTCCTTTTGTGGTTGATATTGTGGCGACACAATGGAAGTGCCAGGTATTTGATCAGAAGCACCTTAAGGTTGCAGACTGACTAGTTGCAGAGCAACTGATTTGCTGATAAATCTCCTTTTTGAAGGAGTATTATAGTTAGATTGCACTTGCGGTGTTTTGGATACAGATGTATCATTAGCAAACACCACTTCATCTTCTTCTATCCATGAGAAGAGTGTGTGATAAGGAGTGATGTATGATTCTTGTTCTAGAGACATCCCTTGCATTTGCACAGTAAGGATTGCATTCTCCATTTGTGGTGAAGCATATACATATAATTTGTGGTCTGACATCGCGCCTTAGTTGCATTGCTCCGCCACCATTGTTGTAAGTTGCCACACAGAAAATTCTGGGGCATATGTGCTTCACTGCAAGGGAAACACCACAGATTGATATCATTAATGAGGTTATTCTGTCTCACAGTTAATTCCCTACTCGAGCTCAGTGAAGTGCTCTTCAGTGGAGTAGGCACCGACACCATTTGGTTGGTTGTCAGAGTTGGTGTATTAATGCAAGAATCGCCTTGGTACTGATTCTGTTGATATGAGGACTATCTGCCTTGATAGTTCTGATAGGTAGGCTTTAGAGGCGTTGATTGGTTTTGCTTGAGGGTGGTTATATCATTTTCTATTTTCTGCAATATTTCCTTAAGATCACTCATTTCATCCTTGGAAGAACTAGATGTAGAGGTGACATTTTGTAGCACTGCATATATGTGTACATTGAGTGGGGAGTTGTAGGCATGCTAGTGACATGACTTCTTCTATAGGCATCGATATTTCAGGAAATATCGGTATGATGGATCGAGGAGGAAACTTTCCACAATCTATCAAATGATTCTCGACTTTGACAGTGACACTATAAGCATCTAGTAGACTAGCTCCTACCAAAGACTTGATCATCATAGAAATGTCAGGGTTGATGGACTTCAAATAAAATATGAATGCCAAGTCAAGATTCGAGCATAAAGTAATAGGGATCCTCTGCCAATTTGTGTGGAATCGGGCATTGAAGTCCATCATAGCCTCTTGGGGAGCTCATTTTATGATAGATAGTTGATGGTATAGTGAGGAGCGATTTCTGTCATTTGAAAATCTCTCATAAAATGGATCTCTGAGCTTGTCCCGAGTGTGGATAGTGCTAGGTGTCAATGTTCAGTACCAATCCAGTGCCTCTCCTTTGAAAGATGGGGCGAGGAGCCTTAGATCTACATTCTGTGCAGTGATCCTATGCACCAGACACACATCTACCACATCTTGCAGATGTTTTGCGGGTGTTCTTGAGCCATCTCTGGTAAACTTGGGTATAGCTTTCATAGCTGAGACCGGGATAGCACCCTAGATAGTGGGTGCTAGTGGAGCTGCTAGGCGACTTTCGGCATCCCATGCCACATATTTTTTGTTGGCGGTTGGCAACATGGTTAGAGGAACATGCGGTGGAAGAGGAATGGTTACCAACTAATTTGCAGCCTGCATTGTTCCTAGTGGTGCTACTAGTAAACTGGGGTTGCTTGCGGTTTGAGATCTAGTTATAGGCCAATCGCTGATATACCCTTCTAAAGTGCAAATTCATTTAAGCTCTATCCCATCAAGTGTGCCAGAAAAAGAACAAACTGTTGATGCCAAAATTTGATAAGGTAAGAGTGTCTTATGGGAAACTCAATTTATGGGGGGACCTTTTGTGCTAAACTGAGTGAACTCAGAGTTTTTGAGAAGCTGACTTCTTCTATAGTGGGGTTTTGGAAAGGGAAAAGGAATAAAATATAATAAAATAAAGTCTAACCTAAGGCAATGCACCAAGACTTAATGATAGGCATGATAAATCATAGATCTAAGGGCCCGATTGGTATCTGTATTGTTCAAGAAAGTTAGAAATTGAAAATTAAAGTATAGGTAATCCATTCATTGACATAAAATAATATTGCATACATTCCTACTGCCAAGAAGAGTCATTAGGCATGATCTAGATCAACAAACTTGCATTCAATATATATAGAAGTTCTCAAATGAAATATCTAGACAATAGTAGCACAATTTAAAATTTAATCAAATAGTATGAAAGAACAGAAAGGTCGAACAATTGGTACAGTCTGAAAGTATTTTGCAATAAAATAAAATAGTAATAAAGGCCTAGTTTCTTTTCCTTAAAATCAGTGTTCCTTCAAAATCCAGACCCTTCCCTCAAAACAAAGAGAAGTATATATAGCAAAAAACTCCCACCACCTCGGAGAGTAGTAACAGAAAATATTTCACGATCTTTGGCAATGATACAAAAATGAGTATATTTCACAAGCCATTGCAATAGAAAAGATTCAAAACCAAGCATCTTGTCATTCCAGGATTAGGTGCATCCCCTGCAAATGATGGCGGTGGTCTTAGTAAGGTTAAACAGATAAGTGTCATAATCTCGTGAAGTAATTATGACACATGGTGGCCAGTCGCAACATTTGGTTCGCTTGATTCATCGCCTAAATATGAGACCCACCGAAGAGAGACATGGCATCATAGCACTACCTGTGTGAACCTTTATCTTTCACCATTGAAGACATGTGCCAAGGTGACACATTTCGAGTGGGCAAAGCTCTATCCAAAAGTGGAGGAAAGCAATCACCGGTTGTGTACAAAAGAGATGAGTGGCAGCATTTTCGATACTCACGGTTGTTATTTCATCCTTTCACTGAAAGATTGTTCAGAGTAGACACATAGCAAAATTCATTGCAGACGTCGATCATGGGGCCCACCAAATTCTTTGGGAAATGAGAACTATGTGGCACTCGAGCAAGGCTCGATGAGGAAGAAAAATAGAAAGATCAAAATGTCCCACATCTATGACACATGGAAGCATAGCAACGATTCTTGAGATGTGAAGGAAAGGAAACCCCTAGGGTGTGCAGAGTAGACACATGGAGGGGCCAACAATTTTTGACAAAAAGACCGAGGGCTTATCTACGATGCGCGGGCCGATACTTAGAAAAAATAAATACCTGAAGGGAGCTTGTTGAATATTTATTCACACTATAATCAAACATCAAAGAAGAGAAAATGTTGATTGTTAGTGAATAGGGGTTTTCCTTAGTCAAACCCCATTTGGGTAATTAAACCTTGTAATGAAACAATTTATAAAGGAAAGATGAATGAACAATGTAATGCCACAAATCACCAATCCTCATTTGAACCTTGGAGAAAAAATTAACAATCTTGCATGAAGTGGCCTCAAAAAATGTAGGTCTTGATCACAACACTTGATTAGAAACAACACCTTGAATATACTTGAACTAGATCTACAATGCTCCATCAACACATTAGTTAAATAACATGCATGATTCACTATGCCTTTGACATGATAAATTAGATCTTGAAATAAACTTCAATAATCTTTCGTTGAATGTCTTCTTGAATTCCTTATAATGCTCTTATAAAAGTACTCTTGATTGCTTATGAAATTCTAGGATGAAACTATGTGAATTAACCTTATATTTATACTTATCTTAAGATTTGATCCCAAAATTCAAATAACACAAGCCGACATCAGATCTAGGATTTGAAATTATTAAAATCCCACCAGAAACACATCCAAAAGGGGGTGTCCTAAGTTAAGGAGGACCCATTTTCCATAGGGCGAATGGGTCCTAGCATACTTCACTAGGACATGTTTAGGGGATTGTGAAATGTCATGTCAAAAGGGGGTCCTAGGACCTAGTGAGGACTCATTCGCCAGGTGGTGAATGGATCCTAAGTCACTATCCTAGGACACATTCCTTACAAAATTTATTTTTGTGTAATTTCATTTAAGTGTGTCGGGTTTTATCTCAAAAAATCCAACAAATCAGGCTTAAATTTGAATTTAAGGGGCCAATTAAGCTCAAATTAAACTCAATTAATTAATAAAGCCATAGATTAGTGTGAAAGTGTAAATAAACACTTTACAACATCCTAAATAAGGCACAATTAAGTCCATTTTTATTAATTCATTCCCAAATTAAGGAAAAAAGGGATACTTTTTCCATTACTACAGGCACAATTCTTGATGGTTTTGCTTTTAGAATTATTCAATATAAATTGTTGTAGGATGGTAACAACTTTAGTAATGTCATTAAATTTTAATGTCTTGGGATAAATAGAATATCATTTTATGCATTTGATTCCATCGAATAAAGTTTTGATATTATTTATATGAAATTTTTCTGTTTGTTCCTTGGGTTAAATATGAAGAATTTTTTAGTTAAAAATGATATATTTTTAATTATATAAAAAATAAAAATTCTTTTAATTTATCATATATACATTTAGTCAAATATAAAATAAGATATTAATTTTTAGAAGGCACTCATATAAAACATTAAAAGGACATTAAAAAAATTCAAAATGTTTTAGATGTTTATAAAAATAAAATAAAAATTATGTATTGTTAGTGATTTTGTTGTGAGATATGTAGAATAAAGTTATTGGTTGAAATTTTAAATAATTTAAAGATTATGTAATTATTTTAATGCTTATATAATCTTTAGTCTTCATTTTGAAATGACAATTCATGTTTGAAGAAAAATTTAAATATAGGATAAAGAAACTCAAGTAAAACAATGATATTGATTTTGAAATAATTATTATTGGAAAGAATGTAATGTTAAAATAAAATAAAAAATCTTAAAAGAATAAGTATAAAATTTTAATATTTTCTAAAATAATTCATTGAATCATTATTTTGTAGAGGCATTTATATATTTACTAAATAGATAAGGTTGTGTACTTTCCATCTACGACAATCGATTATAATATTATTCAACATGGTACAATATATCATTGAAAAGAGTTTGACTTAGTTTAGTAACAACAAGGATCACTAGAAGATTCATTTACTATTTGTAATTCATTAGAGTGTTAGATACCTACACAGATATCTACAATCAAGAGAATGAAAATAAATAAACACCCACATCTTCACCATAATATTACTCATGATCCATGTCCATTGCTCGTATCCCACTCGAGGGTATTCATTTTGATAATGTGAATTGAAAGAGGTTGTATACTGATGCAAGAGCAATGTAACGAAACGAGAGACAAAAACATATTTTTTTCTACTCTCACATCATTTAACAGTAACGTTGAATAGATTATGAAAAGTTTGATTGCTCGTGCATTCAATAATTTATTTATCCTTTTCCTACAATATTGTAAGAAAATGATCCACACTTACGTTTAAGGGATGATCTTAATATTCCACGGCTACAGCATACAATACTATAGTAAATAACTACTAAAACAGTCTTGTAAGTTCAGTTCTAGGGGATATAATACATGGGATTGGGCATCTTAAAAGTGCGAGAGCCCACAGAAGTTCCAGTTATGTCACTCCACTGGTCCCCAGCATTTCCCAAAATGCGATAACCTTTCTTCTCAAGCTCCCCCCTCTTCTTCGATTTGTACACCATTTAGCTCCCTCATCGCTCTTGCCCCTGCAATATAAACACGCCGCCATTAAACAACAACAAAAAAAACGCTTTCCCAGATGGAATAAAGCAGCTATAAGTAAGTACAACACACCTCAAGATTAAGCCCGCCCAATTTTTGTAACCGGCTCTCTTAAGGTTCTTCGTTGTGACCTCGCGATCCTCTTCGTCTCTTCCGGTGATGAAGAAGATTTTGACGCCCTTCGCCAACAAAGCGTTGTACAGCTTCAAAGAGGACGGCAACACAGGGTTCGCTCCTTCCTCTATCCATTCGTCGAACGACGTAGTATTTTGAACCGTTCCCCTGCAAAAAGACATGCAAACTGAGTGACTCAAACTGCTGTGCAGCTGAATAAAGATTATAAACAATGAATAACTTCCATACCCATATTGGTTGTTTCTGTAGTAGGGCAGATTGGACAATGTCGTTTCGTCTATGTCAAAAACCCAAGCATCCTTGCCGTCGCCTTTCAACTCCAAATCGTTAACGTAAGCCAGGATTAGATGAACGGTGTATTTTAAATCAAGCTGGTACTGCCCCATTTCCATGTATTTCCCAACGTAGGAGACGCAGCGGGCAGGCACCACTTCCCAACCAATGTCATTGCCACTCTCCACGTTCGTTCTTCAAGCAGAACACCCATTGACAGATTTCCTACCCGCAGAGGCAGTGTTTCCCAACCCAAGGACAAGGAGGAGAATGAGAGGAAGAAGGCTGCCTTTGGCCATCGCAACTCAATGCAAATATTTCTTTGCCTCCTATCATTTGCATTTACTCTCATATAAAGATAGGGAAACCTAACGTTCTCCAGAGAAAAGTCACGTTCTATCTTATCTCTGGATTGCGATATGACACGTGGTATTTTATGTGATCGTGATAACCGCAAGGTGGGTCATCCCATTGTTTCTTGGTTACTTGGTCTGTGTAGAGATTTTGTTAAAACAGAACAAATATATAGAGACCTAGCGTTCACTCAGGCTGTATAGTTTGTTGTTTCTTCCATGTATTTCACACGTTCAGTTTCAGCGCATAATTTAAACTTTATGTGTAACATATAAAGCTTTTGTAATTGTATTGATTAAAGCAAGGGATCTCTAAGAGAATTGAATGCATATACAGAATAAACTACATGCCGTCTGGTCTGCAATACAGACTATATTTTAATTTAATAGAGTAAAAGGGATTACAATCCAATTGCGCTGGCGGGGAGGAAAGAAACACTATATTTATGTTTTATTTGGAGCAGCCGTAGTGGAGAGGGGTCCACTGTTTGGATGGGTTCTATTATTGGTATAGTATTTGTGTTTGGATGGGTTTTATTATTGGTATAGTACATCTGAGACTTTCAACAGGTTTATATTATATATTGTCAATTATTAGTTCATGTGTGAAAAAAAAAAACTAAATATTTGTCACTTATTAAATATGGTGTCCATTTAAATAAGGTATTGCTGTGATACGGAAAAATACTATTCTTATGCGTATTACTGTTGGGGAAACCATGTAAATGCATTTGATTATTTTATTGTAATAGTTTGTCCTATCACAAATATAAAATAGTCACCAAAATAAATACCTTGTATTTTCCAATGACACATGAAGGATTGTCAAAAAGTTTTATGATCATTTAAAGTTGAATATTCAAGTTGCATTTTAAATAATAATTTGTTGTTTCTATAACAACAAATAGTTTTGTCTTCAACTATTGGTCCATTTGTGTTGGATATTAAAGTTAGAGATACCAATGATTTATGATTACCCAAAAGTATTGAGATTTTTTAGGTTTCATATAATTTATATTTTGAGTAAAAATATGATATTGTTCTAATAAAAAATGATATGTTTTTGTTTGACTACTACAAATACTATAATTAAGTATTTGGAGAATCTTTTAAAACTCAAATTTTGGACACTTCTCATTGGATATGCTAATGTGAAAAGTTGTGTCGATTCACACCCTCAAACCTTAGTTGTGATAAATAAGAGGACAATTCACATTTCTAAAAAAATGGAGGTCCTACATGTGAGAACCAAGATCTTTTGGATGAATGATGGCAATTGGTTGAGCCACAAAAGATGAACAATCAAATGCTCCTACAAAATTTAGAAAGAATGAAAATATGCAATATAGACAAGAATAGATGAAGGTGATAGCCAAATGAATTACCTTTGCTATATAAACTTATAATAGATGTACATATTTATAGTGCAAATGAGAGCAACTGCCTCCTAGAATCATGATGAAGGGGCCTAACAATAGGATGTTACCCCACTTATCCAAGTTTGGTGGCATGCAAAACTTAATGCAACTAGAAGTAAGAAGAAAAACACACCAAGAAAGCTTATCTCTGGGAATATTCTAGAAGAAGGAATATATTAAGAATATTCTAAACCAATACTGTGATATTTCATACGATCAGTAGATGCTTGCAAAGTTAGCCCCAACAACTATTAGTCCCTCTCTCCTAGTGACCACGAGGCTTTGAATGAAATGCAATGAAATTTGAAAAAGCGACTAGAATAGTTTTTTATTCACTATAATCTATTATGATTTTCTTATAGCTACAACTAATGAAGTATAAGAGTGTCTTTATATTTTAATTAATTTTATTTTTTTATTTAAAAGTATATGCATTACACAAAACTCTTTTCAGGGGGGTTAGATTGCAATCCTTTAGAGAAAAATTAGGAGTAGATTTGAACACGAAAAATATTATATTTCTCTCTATATTTACATTTAGTGACATTTCATCTTTATAGGAGTTCCATCTCCTCTATTATAGGAGTGTTCCTATAAGAACTCATTAATATAGACAAGTTTCTCTAACAACTTAAATACAAATAAATAGACAATAACCAATTAATAAATAATTATTTTATCACACACTAATAACCTTCAAGAATGATGTAATATTCAAAACACCACCTCATATTACATATTCCCCAAATGGGATAAGTGAGCTAACAATATTGCATGACTATGTTTAATACTTCATCATAAGGCATTGATAGGGACATACATATCTACTCAAAATAAATAATAGTGGAAATTGCCTCACTATTTTTCTAAACTTTATCCAAGGATAGGGACAAACAAATCTTCCCATTGAACTAAGGATAGGAACTAACACATCTATTCAAGGTCATACAAGAAGTTTGGATAGAGATAAACACATCTAATTATGGTTACCAACTTTTATGATTGTGGAAAAAAACTTCCAATCACTATTAGTTAACAAATGTGATTGTGAATAAACACATCCAACCACAAAAAACTAATTATTATGATTTGGGACAAACACTTCCAATCACTATTAATCAACAAATATGATTGGGGAGATAAACATCAAACACTTAAAAACTAATTATTGTAATTTTAGACAAACACATCCAGTCACAACATAAAAAATATTGAGAACTGAACCATAGATTTTTGGAATGGGGGACTCTCTTACACCTCTAGGCTTTTGCACCTAAAAGGAGAGAGGTATCCAAAAACCTTGATGTCTCACTCAAGAATATACCCTTGAGATTCCAATACATAAATATGATTGAAATTTGTCTAAGGGGAATGTCCTAGATGCAAAGAACTGATAAAAGATATTTTTTATTAATGAGAAACTAAGGAAATGTAAATTGTTTGAAAACATAGTGTAGTATGCAAAATGAATTAAGAATTCAAACAAACTATAACATAAATTAATGAGATTGAAGAGGTGCACCTGGAAACTAGAAAGTGATGGAGAGGAGCTCTGAAATCCTACAAAAATCACTATTGAAGCCTACTAGGACACTTATGCCAAGCTGGGTGACTTAGTCCTATTTTAGGGAAACTCTGCCAAAACAGGTTTCAAGCAAAAGGGTACACAAAACTAAATTATAGAAACCACTTTTTAGGCTTGACAGTGTGACTAATATGCAACTAATGGTTACTTAGTCCACTTCTAGATTTTGAGAAATTCAAAAGTGTAATTTGTAGCTCCCGATCTGCACTTCAGCTCCTTACAAGTTTCTGTACCCGCAACTATAGAATCAAAACTGTAGGTGTTCTCCAAGCTTCTTTTAGGGATTTGACCACTTTGAATGACTTTGAATTTTTTTTGAAAAGTTTTGACACCTTGTTCTTTGAAAAATTTGTACACAAGACCTACAAAACACATGCAAAGAGGGGAAAAGTGTTAAGGGTTAGTGAATAGGGGTTTGCCTTGGTCAAATATAAGTTTGGTAATTAAACCCTTAAAAATGAAATGAAATGAAAAGAGAATGATGAATGAACAACATGCAATGCTACAACTCACCAATCCCTTAAAGTAGAAATATGAAGAAATGCAAGTAGAAGCTCCAATGGATGTAGAATTGAAAATGCCTAAAATGCTTAGGTGATTGATTAATAATTGCTTGAATGATTAGGAAAATTGAGGATGAAATGAGAGAAAAAAACCCTATATTTATACACAATTATGCAAAACTTCCTGAAAATACCACATCACAGGACGGCCTCAAGGCTTAGAGAATAATATGTTGCCAGAATTTTGAAATAAGTTTGGTTCTTGAGCCAAATGGGACTTATTCACCCCTAGTGACGAATGGGTCCCACTTAGGTATTTTAAGTGGGTGTTGGAAATTAAGATCTATTAAATGATGTTTAATGAGATTATTCTCAAAAATACACTTAAATAAGGCCTATAAGTGTATAAAGGCGCTATTTAACCATAAGAAAGGGTCAAATTATCGATGAAAAGACTAGAAAAGCATGAAAGTTTGTTACAACACTTTGATATAAGGCGTGGTAAGTCATAAAAGGAGGTTATTTAGGTGAATTATATTAAAAAGGTCCTAGAAAAGTGTGAAAGTGTGTTACAACACTTTTGCAAGGCATCATAAAGCTCTTATTAATTCACAAGGGTCCAAGACCTAATGTGAATGTGTTGACCACATTACAACATTAAGTCAATGCAAAAACTAGGCCAACATCCATAAGAAAGAGCCAAATGAGCATGAAAATGTCCAAAGATAAATTTTTCTATGCTATATTTAGCCCCATTTAGTGAGAGGATGAACTTGCCTCAAACTCACACTAAAGTATCCAAACATGCACATCAATAGGGATCCAAATGCACCCATGCTGGAAAGATGAGACAATAATAATCAAAAGTGGTGATCAACCCCCCAAGATCAAGATCCTATGGAAAACCAAATATAAGTACAAAGTAATACACATGAAAATGATGTAAAAGATGAGAGGGAGAAAAGGAGGAGAGAGAAGGAAAGAGAAAATTGGATCAAGCTTCGATCATCTGTCCATCCCGTTGTGGATCATATATAGGTTGTTTGTTTGGAAAACACATACTCACTATGAGGCAACAAAACTCATGCCTATCCTTTGGGTGAGAAGACCTAAAAGGTGAGAAACATACACTCATGGCTGGTATGCAGTCACACACACGCAAGTGGCTATGGGGAAAGTCATGCTTCAGAATGGGCCTCTCACTCAACCATACCAAAGTTATACCTCCTGATAACTTTAATAAGGTGCCACAAAAGAAAATGAGTATTCAAGCTTCACAAGACAAGCAAAACTTTGTATGCTTGGAGCTCATGAACAAATACGATGGCACCACAGGCATGCAAGCTGTGTTATGCAAGGTGGCCATATAACAAATGCAAAATGCAACATGCAAAGAATGTTGAAAGGAGTCTTACTAAGTTCATGTGAGGTCTTTAAATTAGGGAACATTGTGTCTAATGTCTCTAAGAGAGGACCAATAAAAGAATAAAAAAATCACAACTTACGGGATGTAGTGCATTACATCAAGCCACCAAGAGGAATGTAATATGCTAAGATAGATCACACTCATGAAGGACACTACACCCAATGTCATCCATAAAGCAAAAAAACACATCATATGAAGAAGGATGCACTACGAACCAAGAAAAGGAAAAGAATACAAAATGATAATGCCAATATATGCCCCCACTTTAAAGGAATTGCTACACATCGTACTGTAAGCAATTACTTTAAAGTAGTAAATGAAAAATGCAAAGAGAAAGAAGACATGAGATCCAACTTGGAAAGTCCTATGCCAAGTCATATGTTTTTGAGTAAGACTACATCATGTGAGAGAAAAATGAAAGGAAGAGGGATTGCCCGCAAAATGAAAACACCAAACACATAAGGGATCTATGGATTTGGGGTCAACATGTTCTTTGCTGCAATATTGTTTAGAGAGCTTGGAACTTTCATCATCCCCCAAATACATAGAACTGGAAGAATGACACAAAGACAATGAAAACAAAGAAAAAGAAATAACCTTTTGGGTCAACATGGAAGAGACATAGGGCGTCTCGACACTTTGTGTCATCCCCAAAAGGAAAACACAAGCCAAATGAAAAAGACAAAAGAAAAAGGAAAATATTTTCAGTCAACATGAAGGATACATGAATGTCTCAATGCCTTGTGTCATCCCCAAAAGGAAAACACAAAAAAAAAGGATAAGAAAAAGAAAAAGGATTTTTGGGTAAACACGAAAGAGACATGAATGGCTCAATGCCTTGTGTCATCCCCAAAAGGAAAACACAAGAAAAAGACAAAAGAATAGGCAAAGAAAAAGAAAAGCCTTTTAGGTCAACATCAAAGAGACATGAATGTCTCAATGCCTTGCATCATCCCCAAAAGGAAAACACAAGAAAAAGACAAAATTAAAGGAAAAAGCAATGTACAACATAGAGAAGAATGAAGGTACAAATAGAGGAATGCCACAAAGAGAGAGAACATCAAACAAAATATCATGGGGGATCACATTAGGGTAAAAACACAAATGTTTTGTCACACTTTATAAAGGAAATGACCAACACTGATCCAACTTTTAAACTTGAATCACTAAAAAGTGGCATATATGTTTGAAATTTTGAAATAATGTAAATTAGTAAAATATGTATTTTTTAATATATTTTATGTTTGTATTTTTTAGAAAAAAATAAAAAAAAATTAAACTAGTTTTTAATATATTAACACTATAATTTAGTTGCTAATAAAATGCTGAATAATGAAATTGCATGAGACATCAAACTTTTTATTTATAGTAAATTTTATTTTTTTTCTTTCAAATTTTTTGTGTGTATCTATAACTTGAAACTTTAGTGCATGGCTATATATTTTTCCAATTTTGATAAATATATATTTTTAAATAAATATTAAAATGTGTGTGAATAAGAAAACAATCATTTCCATTGGACATCAACTTTCATATCAAATATTTATCTAAATTGGAAAAAAAATTAACCATCTTGAAATAGATTCTTTTATCTAGTGCATCGTATTTTTTTCAAATTTTTAAATAAGTTTTAGTATTTTTCCTTGGCATGGTAATGAACCTAATATTTTGTGACATGATAACCTACTTTTAGTAAAAATAAAATAAAAAAATATAAATAATAATTAAACTATTAAAATAATTTTTTTTTTGAAAACTACACTTATGGATCTACAAAAGGGTTTTTATATTTTAAATAAAATATTTTTTACATTAGTAGGAGTTATTGAAACTTCAATTTTTTCAAATAATTTTATTTTTTTGGTAAATTGGACTCAAAGTGGCGGTCCATATATTTTTAGCCAACAATTTTAGTTGCGAAAGTTGTGGAAGTATCTAACTTAGTTAGAATGAATCTTACTAGATCATATATTTGACCAAAATTGAATTTTTGCTTGAAATACTTAAATTAAGTTGTGCTGATAAATTGGCTAAAAGTGTGACACAAATTTATCCTTTTTCCCATTACGCACATGCAAACACACAAAAGAAAAAGAAAGAACTTAGGAGAGTGTAGAAAACTAGTAAGGAACATATAGGTCAACCTTCAAGCAAGTCATCCACCTCCCAGTCATACTCATGATATGCTGAGGGAAGCAAACTAGCCAGAGGGACAAGAGCAAGTGTCAAACTAGGGGAAGCACTAGGTTCAACACTTTTTATAGGAGATTGGCCATTTAAAAGCATGGAAGAGGAAAAAATGTGTTCAAACCATTATGCACCTCTTTGTTTATTTTGGAAATGTCATCATCATCAACTAGATTAATCACAACAGGAGGATGAATGATAATACCTAATGAAGAGTGTGTCTCTTGTTGTGATTGATGTATGTCATCATTTTGTTGTGTTTGTGGAAGAGGGTCATCATGCATTGCTTCTGTCAAGTGTGGATTTTGATTTTCTTTGTTTTCTTCTTCATGTAACTTGCAAGCAAGGGCACGACGTCTATTCCTACACTCCCTAGCACCTTGAATTCTTTCATTTTTTTGTCGAGTTGTGTTTGTGAAGGAGTGGGTTGATCAACCATAGGTTGCTTTTCTTCCCTAAGGGGAGGAACGAAAGGAACCATGAAAGGTTGGTCATCCACTTTCTCTTTTGCTTTGTAAACTTGTTTTATTCGAGGAGGTATGGAAAATTTTCTTTCATTGTCTCTTGGTCTCTTGGATGAGGTAGGTGAAGTTTTTGGTGTTGGTTGATCTGGGTTGTTTGGTTCTTGTTTGGGTTGAAGCATGGTTTTGGTGTGATCCCACAAATCTGGTTTATAATTTCTAGGAGGAACAATTTTTTGCTGAAATTAAATATTTTTAGAAAATATAATGATGTAAGCCTTAAAAAGTTCCATTTAAAGCATTCCAATTGAAGAGGGTTTAATCAAACTACCTTAAATCAAACCCCCTTAGATAGAACCCCGCTAGTTTTAAACCATACCTATAATGAAGTCTCCTTTACACCTATCAAAATGCTGATAAAAACCCACTTTTGATTTACCTTTTGGGGGATCAAATGAATTCATTTAAAATTTATTTTTATGTAGTCCTTATTATAAGCTTCCCAAAAAGTATAATTTTAAATAAATTTTATTTTATTATTATATTTATTTTTTTTTTCTCGTGAATGTAGGTTTTTCAAAATCAAGCTCTTTGTTCTTCACATGGAAAAATAAAGATTATCAAAAAAAATTCTAAAAATATGATTGCACCAGATATTGAAGTTCTTGATCCAACAAAGAAAAAATTTAATTTCATACATACAAAAAAGTTACGCATTATACGGTTGCTATGTCGAATTATAATTGGTTTGACTTTGAAACTTTATTAAAGAAAAATATTCAATAAAAAACTATCTAACCAAGTGGAAGCACTGGATATCGGAGTTACGAATCTAAATTTGAAAGAATTATAATTTTATCCTTCATGGAAAAAGAGTTATGCATTATACGGTGAGTGTCACTATTTAAAAATTTTGTTTTCTAAAAAAAATTTGTTTTCGAGGGAGATGGAAAAAGAAGTGCAATCTGATTCCAAAAAAATTTTAAAAATATATTTGGAATCTATAGACAAAATTTCATAAAACTCTAGTTTGCATTATCTTCAAATTCCTCATAGTTTAGTCGCTATAGGTGTCCAAAAGTGAAGATTTAGTTACAAAAAAATATTTCAGTGTCTAGTTTGGCCAAAAATTGTAAACCACTATTGTGGGATCACCATTTGTCTAGGATAGGAGTTTCAGAGGTAGATGGAGACATGTTGTAGAGAGACAATTCTACTATTTTCATTGCTTTGAATTTTTGGTAAGCTATGATAAATAAATCTTTTCTAGTTATAGGTTCTATGGCTCGGGCCAAAAGGATTCTAAGGAAAAGCTTCCTTTGGAAAAAAAATGGGTTAAAGCCACTATGGTGTATAGTGAATATTTCATTTTCAAATGGAAAATTTAAGCATTTGTGAATAATCAAAAGGAAAACTTTCATTGAGAAAAGCCATGGATGGGCTAGCCACAAACGAAACTGGTTGGAATGTGGGATGATGGAGAATGTGCCATCTAATGTTTTGGGTCCTATTTGTAAGGGAAGGATGATCGATCCTATTGTAGGGAAAGTAAAACCATTGTGCATGTTGATCCATGCTTTTGGTTTATCATAGTCATCTTGATAAAGGTCATGTAATACCAAAAATTCCATGGTGATCACATTCTCTCCATAGGCGAGATCTATTAATATCCAATTAGTGGGCTTGTCATAGATACACCAGACTATGTAGAGAGGGCCATCAAGTAGATTTTTAATTATATCCATAGAGGATAAAGCAATATCAAGAGATTTATTAGGTTGGCCCTTATGAGGGATAACATCTATCACACCTACCATTTCATCCATAGGATTAAGATGGGAAATAGGTCGGATAGGATCATGATGTTCATCATTTGTATCAACATTCATCACATCATTCTTTGTAGTTTCACTAGCTTTGAAAAGCTAAATATTATTTATGTTTGGGCATTCGATTAGTGAAATTGCAAGTTTTGATTTGGAGGGGCAACAAACTTATTACCTTGATCATTAACACCTACAATGGATAGATGACCAAAATCAATGAGGTCTTGAACTAGACATTTAAGATGCTTACAATGTTCCTTGTCATGCACATTTTGTCAATAATAATGGCAATAAGCATTGGATTTAAAGTTCAGAGGTAAAGGCTTAATAGGGTCAGGTGCTTTGACGACAGAAAAGGTAATCATTGTTGTTGTAAAAGTTGGGACATTGTGTTATGAAGGATGTTAGGTAAAGGTGTGAATTTTCTTTTTGGATCTCCATAACTAAAGGGCACCGCGGTTTTAACAATTGCTACTTGGTTGTTGAATGCAATTTTTTTGTAGATAAACACTCTCTTGCACTTCTAGGGTTTTGCACCTAAAAGGAGACCCAAAAAAACTTGGTGGTTCACTCCAGAATAATGCTAATATGATTGAAATATGTCTAAATTGAATGCCCTAAATGCAAAGAACTAAAAAAGGAAATGAATTAATAATGCAAAACTTAAGAAATGCAAGATGTTTGAAAACACAATGTGATATGTAAAATGACCTAAGAATGCAAATGAACTATAATAGAAATGAATAAAAATGGAGAGGTGCACCTGGAAGTTGGAATGTTATGTGACTTAGTCCACCTTTAGCTTTCGAGAATTTCAAAGATGCAATCTGTAGCTCTCAGTCTGCACTTTGATTCTTGATAGATGTCTCATTTTGAATCTATTGAATTTGGTCTGTAGGTGATCTCCAAGCTTCTTTTAGGGATTTTTTTTAGTTTGAATTACTTAATGAAATGATGACACCTTTTAACACTTTTCTCTTTGAAAAATATGCATACAAGACTTGTAAAACACACATGCAAAGAGGGGGAAAGGGTTAAGGGTTAGTAAATAGGGGTTTGCCTTGGTCAAACCCCAATTTGGTAATTAAAACCTTGAAAATAAAATGAAATGGAAAGATAATGATGAATCAACAACATGCAATGCTACAACTCACCAAACCCTTGATGTAGAAATCTGAATATATGCAAGTAGAAGTTTTAATGGATGTAGAGTTGATAGTGCCTAGAATGCTTGAGAATGATCAATGAGTGAATGAATGAATGGGGGTGAAAATGAGAGGGAAACCATTTATTTATACTTGATTATACAAAATTTCTTGAAAATACCACATCACAGGCCGACCTCAAGGTCTAGAAAATAATATCTTGTTTTGAAATTATTTTGATTTATGTGCCAAGTGGGACGAAGTCGACCCTAGTGGAGACTTAGTCCCACCAAGAAAATTTTAATGGTTTTTGGGAATTAAAGTGTATTTAATGATGTTTAACATGATTATTCTATGAAACACACTTAAGTAGGGCCTATAAGTGCATTAAGGGGCCATTTAAACATGAGAAAGGGTCAAATTATTGATGACAAGCCTAGAAAAGCATGAAAGTTTATTACAACACTTTACAACACTTTGAAATAAGGCTTGTTAAGTGATAAAAAGAGGCTATTTAGGTGAATTATATTAAAAGCGTCATAGAAAAGGGGTATGTGTAGGATCGTCATGGAAAAAATAGGCCTTTAAGTGGTAAAAAATTCAAAAAAATCAGAGTTAGGCAACTTGACGTAAAAATTTGAATAAGTTATATATATTATTTAAAAAATATGTAACAATAGAATCTGTAGAAAATTGAATGTAGTTTCTAAACTGCTAGGTTTATTTTTTTTTAAATTATTTGGTAACAATTTGAAATTTCAATGCGGTAGTACTTAAATTTCAGGGGCAAAAAAGAAGTAGGTGTATGTTGACCACCCTAACCATAATAAAATGATAATATTTTTTATAAGATTTTAGATATAAGTATGAGGACTCATGTCCTAATGTGATGCATACTTTTTTGTAATTTTTTTCCAAGTAAATAATTAATTATGAATTTTTTATTACAACTTCTAAAAAAATATAAAACTTCGTGTATGACCTTAACTTGGCCAAAACTTCATGAGATTTGATTTATTTTTAATCCTATAGTATATGAAGCATAGAATGTGATGCATGTTTGATTCAAAAAATGTGTTACCGTTTGAAAGCTATAGATGTTTTCAATTAGCCTATCAATCAGGACTTTAGTCCATAATTCAAATAGAAAATGAATAATAATTATTTATTAAATTCAAAGTAAAAGCATAATTTATATTGGTGGAATCAAAGAATATCCTTTAAAAAGCCCTTTTAGTTTCATCAATTTTGGGAAAAAAAATTGTCCGACACATACCTTACACATACTATCATATCGCCCTTTTTTTATCATGATCTGGACATACCCAAAGTGTGAATGGGTTACAACACTTGACAACACTTTTACAGACATCATAGAATTCTTGATTATCAAGGGTCCAAGACCTAATGTGAATGTGTTGACACATTACAACATTAAATCTAGGCAAAACTAGGCCAACATTCATAGGCGACCCAAATGAGTGCAAAAGTGTCCAAAGATACATTTTTTTTGTGACACATTGAGCCCCCACTTTAGTGAGAAGACGAACTTGCTTCAAACTCACACTAAAGTAGTTGAACATGCATATTAAGAGGGATCCAAATGCACCCATGCTAGCAAGATGAGACAACAACAATCAAGAGGGGTAATCAAGCCTCCAGGATCAAGATCCCAAGGAAAACCAAACAATAGCAAAAAGGAACACACATGAAAATGATGAAAAAGAATGAAAGAGAGAGAAGGAGAAGGAAAAGAGAGTCAGATCAAGCTTTGATTGTTTTTTCATCTCATTTTGTAATAGATCTAGGATGTTTGTTCAAAAAAACACATACTCACTTTGAGGTGACAAAACCCATGGTTGTTTGCTGGGTGAAAAGGCCTAAAAGGGTGAGAACATACACTCATGGCTGGTATGCACTCACACACATGTAGGTGGTTATGGTAAAAGTCATTCCTTAGAATGGGCTTCCCACTCAACCATACCAAAGTTATACCTCTTGATAAATTTAATATGGTGCCACAAAAGAAGATGAAATTTCGAGCTTCACTAGACAAGGAAAAATTCGTATGCTTGGAGCTCATGAACAAACAAGATGGCACCACATGCATGCAAGTTGTGCTATGCAAGGTGGCCATATAAAAATTGAAAAATGCAACATGCAAAGGATGTTCGAAGGAGTCTTTCTTATTTAATGCCAGGTCTTTAACTTAGGGAACATTGTGTCTAATGTCTCCAAGAGAGGACCAATCAAAGAATAGAAAATTTACAAATAAGGGGATGCAGTGCATCACATCAAGCCACGAAGAGGAATGCAATATGCTAAGATAGATCACGCTCTTGAAGGACACTACACCCAATGTCATCCACAAAGCAATAAATGCATCGTATGAAGTAAAAAGGTTGCACTAAGAACCAATAAAAAGGAAAGAAAATGAAAAATGATAATGCCAATGTATGCCCCCACTTTAAAGGGATTTCTACATACCATACTGTGAGCATTTACTTTGTCGCAAAAAAGAAGAAGACATGAGAGCCAACTTGGAAATCCCTTATGGAAGTCATATGTTTCCAAGTAAAGCTACATCATGTGAAGAAAAGGAAAAAGAAAAGAAAGGAAGGGGTTGCCCCCAGAACGAAAACACCAAACACATAAGGGATCTATGGATTTGGGGTAGTATGTTCTGTGCAGCAATGTTTTGTAAGGAGCTTGAAACTTTCATCATTCCCCAAATACATAGAACTTGACGAATGACACAAAGAGAGCAAAAAAAAAGAAAAAGAAAGATCCTTTTGGGTCAACATGGAAGAGAAATAGGGTGTCTCAACACTTTGAGTCATCCCCAAAAGGAAAACAAAAGCAAATAAAAATGAAAAGGAAAAAGAAAATGGAATTTTTTTTGGGTGAACATGAAGGAGACACTATTGTCTCAATGCCTTGCATCATCCCCAAAAGGAAACCACAAGAAAAATATAAAAGAAAAGGAAAATAAAAAGAAAAGGGCCTTTTGGGTTAACATGAAAAAGACATAGAACGTCTCAATGCTTTGTGTCATGCCCAAAAGGAAAACACAAGAAAAATACAAAAGAAAAGGAAAAGAAAAGGGCCTTTTGGGTCAACATGAAAGAGACATAGAACGTCTCAATTCCTTGCATCATTGCCAAAAGGAAAACAAAAGAAAAAGACAAAAAGAAAAGGCGAAAGCAATGTACGACATAAAGAAGAATGAAGATACAAATAGAGGAATGCCACAAAGAGAAGGAGAATATCAAACATAACAACATAGGGGAATCCGTTACACACATGCAAACACTTAAGAGAAAAAGAAAAAGAAAATGCAAAAGACTAGTAAGGAAAATGCGAGTCAACCATCGAGCAAGTCATTCGCCTTCCAGTCATGTTCATGATATGTCGAGGGTGGAAAACTATCCAAAGGGACAAGATAAAGTATTGAACTAGGGGAAGCACTAGGCTCTACACTCTTTATAGGAGATTTGTCATTTAAGCTCATGGAAGAGGAAAATAATGTGTTCAAATCATTATGCACCTCTACGTCTATTTTAACAACGTAATAATTGTCATCCAAAAATTAGTCGCAATAGGAGTACAAATGATAATTTCCAATGAAGAGTGTACCTCTTGTTGTGATTGTTGTATTGGCTCGTTTTGTTGTGGTTGGGGAGGAGGGTCATCATGCATTGCTTCTATCAAGTGTGGATTTTGATTTTCTTTGTTTTCTTCTTCATGTAACTTGCGAGCAAGCGCACGACGTCTATGCCTAAACTCCCTAGCGCCTTGATTTATTTTGTATTTTTTGTCGAGTTGTGTTTGTGAAGGAGTGGGTTGATCAATCATAGGTTTCTTTTCTTCCCTAAGGGGAGGAATGGAAGGAACCATGGAAAGTTGGTCATCCACTTTCTCTTTTGCGTTGTAAACCTTTTTTAATGTGAGGAGGCATGACGAATTCGTTATCATTGTCTTGTGGTCTCTTTGACGATGGTGGGGAGGTTTTTGGTGTTGGGTGAGCTTTGTTGATTGGTTCTTGTTCGGGTTGAAGCATTGTTTCATCTAGGATAGGAGTGTTAGAAATGGATGGGGATATGTTGCAAAGAGACAAGTTTGCTTTTCTTTGCTTTGAACTTTTGGTAAGCTATTAAAAATAAATCTCTTCGAGGTGTTATAGGTTCCATGGGCTCAATCCAAAAGGCTTCTAAGGAAAAGTTTCCTTTGGAAGATAGAGGGTTAAAGCCACTATGGTGAATAGTGAATATGCCATTGTCAAAGGGAAACTTTAAACATTTTTGTATGACCGAAGGGGCAACTTTCATTGAGCAAAGCCATGGATGGCCTAGCCTCAAACGAAACTGGTTCGACTATGGGATGATGGAGAATGTGACACCCAATGTTTTTGGTCCTATTTGTAATGGAAGGACGATCAATCCTATCGTAGGGAAAGCACAATCATTGTGTGTTTGTATCCATGCTTTTGGTTTATCATAATCATCTAGATAAAGATCATGTAATACCAAAAATTCCTCGGTGATCACATTCTCTCCACATGCGAGATCTATTAGTATCCCATTAGTGGGATTTTCATAGATACGACCAACTATGTAAAGAGGACCACCAATGATATTGTTAAGTATGTGCTTAGAGGAGAAAGTAATATCAAGATATTTCCTAGGTTGGCCCTTATGAGAGATAATGTCTATCATACCTACCATTTCATTCATAGAATTAATAGTGGTAATATGTGGAATGGGATTAGGATGTTCATCATCTATATCAACATTCATTACATCATTATTTGTAGTTTCAGTAGCTTTGACAAATGAAACATTATGTTTGGGAATTGGACCGGTGAAAATTTCTAAGTTTTGATTTGAAGGGGCAACAAACTTATTGCCTTGATTATTAACACCTACAATGGATAGATTGCCAAAATCAATGAGGACTTGCACAAGATGTTTAAGATGCTTACAATGTTCTATGTCATATCCATTTTGTCTATGATAATGGCAATAAGCATTGGATTTAAAGTTTGGAGGTAAAGGCTTAGTAGGATTGGGTGGTTTGACGACAGGTAAGGTAATCATTTGTTGTTGTAAAAGTTGGAACATTATGTTATGAAGGGTGTTTGGTAAAGGTGTGAATTGTCTTTTCAAATCTCCATAAGTAAAGGGAAAACACAATTTTAAAAATTGCTACTTGGTTGTTGAGGGGTGTTGAACTGTAAGAACCCTTTGTTTTGCTTTCTAAATGGCTAGGAATTGTTTTGGTTGGCATGTTTAGATTTCTCAGCTTGGCTAGAAGTGGACTTTGCATCTTGACCACTAACCAGATTGTGATAATTGCAAAGGGTGGTACACAATTGTATGAAGTAGGGAAATTTCATCATAGTGAGTTTTTCCTAAAGTTTAGTTTGCAGGTTTTTGATTTAAACATATTTTGAAGGTGTGGGTCAGGAATCCTGATATCAATTTGGGAATAAGCGATTGATAGCATGAGATAAAATTTGTTATCTTTTATTCTTCATGTTGCTTGCATCTCATCAAATCAGCCAAGGTCTTATTTGGAGTCATATGCACTTGGAAATGATTTATAAATGCACCAACTAGTTCATTGAGTGAACGAATTGAATTGTTCTGCAAGGATGAAAACCATTCTCAGGAAGTGTCTTTTAGAGTGTTAGGAAAAAAAATTTCTAACATTTTATCATCAATGTCAAAGTCACTACATAAGGAAGTGTAGGAATTAACATAGTTCTAGAAGGATCTCCCTTCCAATCATATTTCTCAAATATAGGCATCTCTACTCCTTGTAGCATTGGTTTTTGCAATATTTCCAAAGAAAGTGGGCTACTTCAAACATAATATGTGGGTGGTCCATTTTTATTTTGGTTTATGGTGGATATTTGTTTTGGCATAGATGAAAGTATGTGGAAAGGTTGGGTTATGAGAGGGTCATTGTAAGTGGTATGCGGTGGAAAGAAAAGTGTTTATGGAGTGTATGTAGTGGTAGGGAAAGTGAAGGGAATGCTTATAGATGGTATTGTAGAAGAGAATAGAACATGTGATGCCACATAAGAATTAGGGATGCTCGCAGGAATAGTTGAGGAAGGAATCACATTACTAACTTGTTGCTTGTTGTGACATGAGGAGTGGTATAGGTAGGTATGGAGGCTACTATGGAAGGAGGAGGAGTTTGAGGTCCCCCTTGGCTAACCACAATATTTGCTAGTTGAGAGACACTAGAGGTGGAAGGAACATGTTTTGTATATATCTCAACCATTTGTTTCACAACATCTAGGCCTTCTTCACTTTCAAGCATGTGATGGATGTTTTATATTGTAGGAATTGCAGTGGCTGAAATGTTTTCAAGGCTCACTTGATGTTTGAGATGTGTTAAGTCCTCATGAATGTTAATTATCTTGTCTTGCGGGATGTGATCATTTTGTGTGTCAACTTGCATGTTATTGGAAGGTAAAGAGTTCATAAAGTGAGTATCCATTCCTAGTGTACTAGTTGCAATACTAGGAGTGGAAGTTTTAGATAACCCAAGATCCCCAACGAGTGTGTTATCATGGAATAACATGAGTCTCAAACTTCTTCTCCCTAAGGTATTACCAATAGGAAACCAAACACTCATGCAAAGGTTTTTGAATGTGGGAGAATGCAAATGCAAGGTAAACTAATAAGAATGAAATTCTTAAAGCTAAAATTCTAGAAAGTAAAACTGAAATGTAGAAACAACAAATAGAAATATAGGAATTGTAGATGAAATTTTAGAAAATGCAGTGATAATTTTCAAAATGTTTAAATGGAATTTTATACTTTTTAGGGTTTTAGATGCAGATATAATATGAATATGTAGAGTTTTGTGAATTTTAAATGAAATACAAAGAAAAAATGCAAGCTAGATGAGCTTTTCACTAATGCAATTTTTAAAACCCTAGGATGCAATTTAAACAATGCAAAATGCAATGCAAGTTAATCCTAGGTAAATGCACTCTAAATCAGAAATAGAATGTTCTAAATGCAGGTTCGCCAAAAAGAACTACAAATTTTTGTAGGTAGACACTCTTGAACTTCTAGGGTTTTGCACTTAAAAGGAGAAAGGTAATCCACAAAAACTTGGTGGTTCACTCAAGACTAATGCAAATAGTATTGAAATATGTCTAAATGGAATTCCCTAAATGCAAAAAACTAAAAAAGGAAATGAATTATTAATGCAAAACTTAAGAAATGGGTATTTGTAGGATCATGATGGGCCAAAAAGTGGTGATATGATGGGTATGTGGCTGGAAATTTTTTTTAAACCCAAAATTGATGAAATGAAAAGGGTTTTTAAAGGAGATTCTTAACTTTCCACCAATATAAATTATGCTTTACTTTGAATTAAATAAATAATTTTTATTCATTTTCAAATTGAATGATGACTAAAGTACTAATTGATAGGTTGATTGAAAAACATCTATAGCTTTAAAATGGTATCATATTTTTTGAATCCGAAACATGTGTCACATTCTATGCTTTGCATACTATAGGATTAAAAAAAAAATTGAATTTCATGAAGTTTTGACAAAGTTAAGGTGGTCATACATACGATTTTTGATATTCTTTAAAAGTTGTAATAAAAAATTAGAATTAATTGTTTGCTTGGAAAAAAATTACAAAAAAATATACATCACATAAGGACATGAGTCCTCTATTTATATCTAAAATCTTATAAAGAACATATTATCAATTTATTGTGGTTAGGGTGGTCAGATAGACACTTATTTCTTATGTTTTCCCTAAAATTTAAGTACTACTACATTGAAATTTTAAATTTTCACCAAATAGTTTTTAAAAATAAACCTAGTAGTTTAAAACTACATTCAATTTGCTACAAATTCTATTCTTACATATTTTTGAAATAATATAGATAACTTATTCAAATTTTTATTTCAAGTTGCCTAACTCTGATTTTTATGAATTTTTTGCCACTTAAGGGCCTATTTTTTCCATGATGATCTTGCACATACCCAAATGCAAGATGTTTGAGAACATAATGTGATATGAAAAATGACCTAAAAATGCAAATGAACTATAACAGAAATGAATAAAAATGGTGCACTTGGAAATTGGAATGTGATGCAAAGAGGCTCTAGAATCCTACAAAATTTGTTGTTGAAGCCTACTGGGACACTTACACCAAGTTGGGACATTTAGTCCTGTTTCGAAGAAATTCCACCGGAATAGGTTTCAACCAAAAGGGTATCTAGAAATGTAGAAAAACTTTTTATGCTTGGAAGTGGGACTAATTCGCCATTGATGGTGCCTTAGTCCACCTTTAGCTTTTGAGAATTCCAAATATGCAATCTATAGCTCTTAGTCTACACTTTGTTTCCTAGTTGGTCCAATTCTGAATCTATAGAATTCGGTTTGTAGGTGGTCTCCAAGCTTATTTTAGGGCTTTTTTGACTTTGAATGACTTTAATGAAATTATGGCACCTTTTACCACCTTTTTCTTTAACAAATCTGCATACAAGACCTACAAAACACGCATGTAAAGAGGGGAAAAAGGGTTAAGGGTTAGTGAATAGGGGTTTTCCTTGGTCAAACCCCAATTTGGTAATTAAAATCTTGAAAATAAAATAAAATGGAAACAGAATGATGAATGAACAACATGCAATCCTACAACTCACCAAACCCTTGATGTAGAAATTTGAAGATATGCAAGTAGAAGCTCCAATGAATGTAGACTTAATAGTACCTAGAATGCTTGAGAGTGATCAATGAGTGAATGTATGAATGAACGAGGGTGAAAATGAGAGGAAAACCCTTTTTTTTATACTTGATTATACAAAATTTCCTGAAAATAACACATCATAGGCCGACCTCAAGGTCTAGAAAATAATATCCTGCCAGAATTTTGATTTTTATTTAATTTTTGTGCCAAGTGGGACTAAGTCACCCCTAGTGGTAACTTGGTCCCACCAGGACAATTTTAATGGGTGTTAGGAATTAACATGTATTTAATGATGTTTAACGAGGTTATTCTCCAAAACACACTTAAGTAGGGCCTGCAAGTGCATTCAGGGGCCATTTAAACATGAGAAAGGGTCAAATTATTGATGACAAGCCTAGAAAAGCATGAAAGTTTATTACAACACTTTACAACACTTTGAAATAAGGCTTGGTAAGTGATAAAAATATTTTATTTAGGTGAATTATATTAAAAGGGTTCTAGAAAAGTGTGAAAGTGGGCTACAACACTTCACAATACTTTTACAAGACATCATAGAATTCTTAATAATTCTCAAGGGTCAGAGACCTAATGTGAATGTGTTGACCACATTACAACATAAATCTAGGAAAAGCTAGGCCAACATCCATAAGAAAGACGCAAATGAGCACAAAAATTTCCAAAGATTTTTTTTTTTGTGACATAGGTGACAATTTGAGTTGGTTGTTGAGGGGGGTTGAATTGTAAGAACCCTTTGTTTTTCTTTCTAAATGGTTGGGAATTGTTTTGGTTAGCGGACTTAGATTTTTTAGTTTGGAAAGAACTGGACCTTATATCTTGACTACTAACCGAATTGTGGTAATCACAAAGGGAAGTACACAAGTGCATGAAGGAGGGGAATTGCATCATAGTGAGTTTGTCCCGAAGTTTAGTTTGCAAGTTTTCTATAAAGATCTTTTGAAGGTGTGGGTTAGGGATCTTGACATCGATTTTGGAATAAAGTGATTGATAGTGTGAGATGAAATCAATTATCTTTTCTTCCTCATTTTACTTGCATCTCATCAAATCAACCAAGGTCTTCTTGGGAGTCATATGCACTTGGAAATGATTTATAAATGCATCAACATGTTTATTAAATGAACAAATTGAATTGTTCGGTAAAGATGAAAACCATTCCAAGGCAGTATCTTTTAAAATCCTAGGAAACTATTTTGCTAACAGTTTATCATCAAGGAAAAAATCACTACATAAAGCGGTGTAGGCATTAACATGCTTAGAAGGATCTCCCTTCCCTCCATATTTCTCAAATCTAGGCATCTCAACTCCTTCTGCCATTGGTTTTTGCAATATTTCCAAAGACAATGGGCTCCTTCGAACATAATATGTGGGTGGGTTGAATTCTAATTTTGGTTTATGGTGGAGATTTGTTTTTGCGTGGATGAAATAATTTGGAAAAGTTGTGTTATGAGAGGATCAGTAGAAGTGGTATGAGGTGGAAGTGAAAGTGGCAATAGATTGTATGTAGTGGTAGGGAAATTGAATGGAATGCTTATAGATGGTAATGTGGAAGAAGATAGAACATGCGATGCCATATAGGAGCTAGGGATGCTAGTAGGAATACTGATGGAAGGATTCACATTACTAACTTGTTGCATTGTTTTGGTGACTTGAGGAGTGGTATAGGTAGGTATTGATGCTACTGTTGAGGGAGGAGGAATTTGAGTTCCTCCTTAGCTTAGCACATTGTTTGATGATTAAGGAGCACTAGATGTTGAAGGAAGATGTTTTCCAAAGATTTGAACTATGTTTTACACAAGGTCAAGACCTTCACCACTTTCAAGAATACGGTGAATGTTTTAAATGGTAGGAATTGTTGTAGTAGAAATGTTTTCAAGGCTAACTTGGTGTTGCAGATGTACTAGGTCTTCATGGATTTGAATTATCTTATCATGCGGTATATCATCAAGTCTATGTTCAACATGCATACTACCTGAAGGAAAAGAGTTGCTAAGGCTATTATCCATGCCTAGTGCACTATTGTTCATACTAGGAGTGGAAGCTCTAGATATTCCAAGATCTACAGTGATTGTTGTATTGTGAGCTGATATGAGTCTTGAACTTCTTCTCACTAAGGTATTAGCAATAAGACACCAAACACTCATGCAAAGGCTTCTAAATGCGGGGTGCAATGTAAAGTAACAAGAAGGAAATGCTTAAAACTAAAATTTTGGAAAGTAAAACTGAAATGCAGAAATAACAAGCAAAAACTCAGAAAATGAACTGTAGATGACGAAAATTGTAGCGCAAAATATGCAACTAGACTAAGTCACCCATGGTGGCAAATGAGTCCAGGGAGTGATTTTTTTGGAAATTTTTGAAAGAAATTAATTGATTTTTATGCTTTTTAGATTTTAAGATGTAGTTATAGTATGAAAATACATAATTTTGTTGATTTTTAATGAAATAAAATGGAAAAATGCAAGCTAGATGAGCTTTTCATTAATGCAAATTTGGAAACCCTAGGATGCAATTTAAATAATGCAAATGCAATGCAATGTTAATGTAAGCTATTCCTATGATGTAAATGCACTTGAAATTAGAAATAGGATGTTCAAAAGTCAAGTTCACCAAAATGAACCATAGACTTTTGGAATGGGGGACTCTCTTACACCTCTATGGTTTTGCACCTAAAAGGAGAGAGGTATCAAAAACCCTTGATGGCTCACTCAAGAATATTCCCTTGAGATTCCAATGCAAAGATGATTGAAATATATCTAAGGGTAATTTCGTAGATACAAAGAACTGATAAAAGAGATTGTTTATTAATGTGAAACTAAGGAAATGCAAATTATTTGAAAACATAGTGTAGTATGCAAAATGAACAAAGAATGCAAACAAACTGTAACAAAAATCAGTGAGATTGAAGAGTTGCACTTGGAAACTATAAAGTGATGGAGAGGAGCTTTGGAATCCTATAGAAATCACTATTGAAGCCTATTGGGACACTTATGCCAAGCTGGGTGACTCAATCCTGTTTCGAGAAAATTCTATCGGAACAAGTTATAGGAAAAGGGGTACTCAAAACTGTAAAAACCACTTTTCAAGCCTAGTAGTGGGACTAATACATCACTAATGGTGACTTAGTCCACTTCTAGATTTTGGGAAATTCAAAAGTGCAATTTGTAGCTCCTAATTTGCACTTCAGCTCCTGACAGGTTTTCAGATCTGAAACTATAGAATTTGACCTATATAGGTGTTCTCCAAGCTTCTTTTCAGGCTGTGATAACTTTGAATGACTTTGAAATTTTTTTGAAAACTTTTCACACCTTGTTCTTTGATAAATCTGCACACGAGACCTACAAAACACATGCAAAGAAGGGAAAAAATGTTAAGGGTTAGTGAATAGGGGTTTGCCTTGGTCAAACCTTGGTTTGGTAATTAAACCCTTGAAAATGAAATGAAATTAAAAGAGAATGATGAATGAAAAACATGCAATGCTAAAAATCACCAAACCCTTGAAGTAGAAATCTGAAGATATGCAAGTAGAAGCTCCAATGGATGTAGACTTGAAAATGCCTAAAATGCTTAAGTGATTGATTAATAATTGCTTGAATGATTAGGAAAATTGAGGAGGATGAAATGAGAGGAAAAAACCTATATTTATACACAATTATGCAAAATTTCCTAAAAATAGCACATCACAGGCTAAGCTCAAGGCTTAGAGAATAATATCTCACCAAAATTTTGAAATAATTTTGATTTTTGAGCCAAATGGGACTCATTCGCCCCTAGTGTCAAATGGGTCCCACTTAGACATTTTAAGTGGGTGTCAAAAATTAAGATGTATTAAATGATGGTTAATGGGATTATTCTCAAAAATACACTTAAGTAAGGCCTGTAAGTGTACAAAGGGGCTATTTAAATAAAAGAAAGGGTCAAATTATTGATGAAAAGTCTAGAAAAGTGTGAAAGTTTGTTACAACACTTTAAAAAACTTTGAAATAAGGCTTTGTAAGTGATAAAAAGAGGTTATTTAGGTTTCAAATTATATTAAAAAGGTCCTAGAAAATTGTGAAAGCATGTTACAATAGTTCACAACACTTTTACATGGCATCATAAAGTTCTTGTTAATTCACAAGTGTCCAAGACCTAATGTGAATGTGTTGACTACATCACAACATTAAATCAAGGCAAAAACTAGGTCAACATCCATAAGAAAGACCCAAATGAGCGTGAAAATGTCCAAAGATACTTTTTTCTATGCTATAAGAGCCAAGTCCTCATTGTTTTGTATGTAGCCATCATTATAGATAACTTTTGTGTTGATCACAAACTATATGAGTTGGTTATTTATACCACCTAGAAATTAATCTTGGATTTAGTTTTCCAATTGTAGAGTTTTCCAGTTGTCATTTATGTTGTAGGTATTGTCATTGGTATCAAACTATATGAAGGTTGTTGATGATATTGTTATTGTTGTCAACAAGGTGGCAGTGTGTCTTGGTTGCATATGTTACAATCAAGATGATTATATATAATGTATGAGGTTGGATTTCATGTGTTGTACTAGATCTCTAGAGCTAATTCATATTGATCTGTGTGGACCAACCAAAACAAAGAGTCTTCAAGATGAATGGTAATTCATGTTACTAATTGATGATTTCTCAAGAGAATGACATGGGTTACATTCCTAAAATAAAAATTAGAAGCCTTCAGTAGATTTAAGATCTTTAAATCTATGGTTAAGAATCAATTGAATGATAGAATTAAGTGTCTAAGATGAGATAGATGTGGTGAATTTAAATCTTGAGAAAATTTGAAGAATTATGTGAAGAGCATGAGATAAAAAGGAATTATTCTACAACTAGAACTCCTCAACAAAATGGAGTAGTTGAAAGAAAGAATAGATCTATTGAAGAGATGGAAAGAACAAAGTTGAATGAAGCTAAGTTACCTAATGTGTATTAGAAGGAAGAAATTCATACTTTAGTCTATATCCTAAATAAAGGTTAGCAAAGGGTGAATAGCACCGAAACTCCCTATGAGCTTTGGTATGGAAGATCAACTACTATCAAATATTTCAAATTTTTTGGTAGCAGATGCTTCATCAAGAGTGATGAAGAAGGATTGGGAAAGTTTGATTCAAGATTAGATGAAGGAATCTTTCTGGAATATGCAACCAAAAGAAAAGCCTACAAGCTCTATAATATAAGATTGAGGAAGGTGGTTGAACGTGAAAATATCAAAGTGGATGAAGAATTTCATCAAAGAACACATGAGCAAGAAGACTGTTGGACTAATGAATCTACCTACATAGATGATGAAGAAGTTTTTTTTTAAAAGGAGGAAGATCAAGAGAAAATTCCCAAGACTCTTGCCAAGTATATGCAAAGGAATCATTTATAATATTAAATCATTAGAGATAAGAATGAAAGATTCATGACAAGAAGGTTTTCCAAAGAAAATGGATAAGTTAATTTTTCTCTATTGTCAAGAATAGAGCCAAAAAAATTTGCTGATGCTAGTAATGATGAAGGATGGATTCAAGCTATGGAAGAAGTGATCAATCAGATTGAAAAGAGTCAGACTTGGTAATTGGTTTGAGGGATTGCAAACAAGAAAAAAATTGGGATGAAATGGGAGTTTAGGAGAAAACTAAATGAAGATGGAGAAGTTGTGAGAAATAAAGAAAGATAGGTTTGTAAAGGATATTCACAAGTGGAAAGAATTGACTTTGAAGAAATATTCACTTTGGAGGCAAGAATGGAGACCATCAAAATGTTTTTTGAATTTTTTGTGTATAGGATCTTCAAAGTTTATTAGATGAATGTGAAATCCACCTTCTTGAATGGAGAATTTAAAGAAAAAGTGTGTATAGAGCAACTTGATGGATTTCATCTATTAGCAGATCCACAAATGGTCTAGAAATTTAAGAAATCTTTGTATGGTCTTAAGTGAGCCCTAGGAAATTGGTATGTAAGTGTATATACCTACCTACATGTCAACAAAGATTCAAGAAAAGTATTGTAGATAGTAATTTGTACATTAAAGTAGAGGATGAAAAGATTCTAATTGTTGTGGTATATGTTGATGACATAATCTTTGGAGGAAATTGTGAAATGTGCAAGAGGTTTACTTAAGAAATGTAGAAGGAATTTGAAATGTCCATGCTAGGTGAGTTGTCATTCTTTCTTGGAATTCAAATTGTATAGTTAGATAAGGGCATCTTTATCTCTTAAAAAAAGTATGTTAAGGAGATGCTAAAGAAGTTTGGTATGGAAGATTATAAACTAGTAAGTACTCCAATGGTAACTAGTTCCCATTTGAGTAAGGATGGTATATCATCTAAGGATGATTAGAATTTGTATAGGTTCATGATTGGAGGGTTACTATACTTAACTACTTCAAGGTTTGATATAATGCAAGCTATTTGTTAGTTGGAATATTTCAATATGATCCAAAAGAAAATCATGTAAACACTATCAAAGAGGATTTTTAGATATTTTAAGAGCACCTTGGACTATGGATTGTGGTATCAAAATTTTAATGGATTCTCCTTGAACACACATACTAATGTTGATTGGGCTAGTAGTGTTAAGACAAAAAATAAGTAGTGATGGAGATTTCTTTTTGAGAGATAGATTCATCTCTTGGTTTAGTAAGAAATAGGGCTTGATGTCCTTGTCAACAATAGAAATATTGAAACTGAGGTTGAGAAAATGAAAAACACCATCAAAATCATTGTAGAGAAAAACAATTGAATGGCCAGACACAACACCATAATAATTAATGCTATGACTGAGAAGTTAGACAGAGCCCAACAGGGGTCTCTGGTGGTGGATCTGGAGGAAACCAAGGATAAAAGCCAGGAGATGGATGCTAGCATTTCAAAGAGAACCAGAGCCAATCTAAAGAGAAAGGCTCTGCCTACTCCGAAGATGATTCAAATTTTTAATAAGGGAGTCCATGACATGCAGAACTTGGAGGCGGAGACGAAGTCTATCCTTAAGACTCTAGGTTAATTGCAGTCAGTTTTTTGTTGTTTGCTTTGCTAGCTCTTTTTGCTTGACCTTTCTGGTTTGTTGTAGTTGGCTGCTGCTTGCTTCGGTCTTTACCTTTTGTGCAGCTGGTGTTTATTATTGGAAATTTGTTTCCTATCTTTAATGTTGTAAACTTTGTGGTTTCGGGTCCCTGTAAAACCCATTTTACCATTTATCAAAAACAATAGAAGCAAACCATATTGTCGCAACATCTTACTACACTCAAGTACTATGGATGAAGAAAAAATTAAAAGATATCAAGATAATGTATGTGAAACCCATTCCAATCTTGTGCGATAAGATAAGTGTCATCAATATTTTAAAGAATCTAGTGATGTATTAAAAAACAAAGCATATATCTATTGAATATCACTTCTTAAGAGATAAACTTTCTAATCAAGAAGTAAGGTTGGAGTATGTGCCTACAAAGGAACAAATTGCAGAAATTTTTGTAAAAGCACTTTAAAAGAATACCTTTGAGTATCTTAGGAAAGAGCTAGGGATTTTTTCCCCTCCTTCCAACTAGATGCATAGTTGGTGCATCTATCCAGGGGAAGAAATTCAAGTCACATTTTTATCCGTAGATTAATGGAGCCTACCTCTTAGGGGGAGCAGGTAGAAGAATCATGAAGGTTATATAGATAGAAAGAGATTGTATTCTTTCGAATGCTTGAATAAATCCCATTGGCCCTTTGTCCTTAATGTTAAAGGGTGACAGATAGAGCAAGGATAGAGCAAGGGGAGACAATGCAAATCTCATCAGTATTTCTCTCATTGGCGTTTCCATCAATGCCAAAGGGGGGGATTGTTACAAGTATGTTGAAGGAATTGTCATTGATATCAAACTATATGAAGGTTGTTGATGATGTTATTTCTATTTTAAGCTAGTTGCATATATGTTGCAATCAACATGATCATGTATAATGTATAAGGTTAGATTTCATGAGTTTCTTTCTATCATTCACGTATGTGTACATATGATTCTATGGATGCTATGTTCATTTTTTTATTACTATAATTTGCATAGAAGAATCTCTTTCAGTTAGGGGCTTGATAAAGTGCTCAGAAAAAGGCTCTGGAGAATGCTCCACATTCCTCCACATCTTAATTTATGATCTTGCAGTTTGAGTAGTAGAAATAATGGAGTATGAAGCATGTATTTTCCATTTTCTAGACCATTTATGTTACCACAAAAGTTTCCTAAGTAAGCAGAGTGGTGACTCTATTGTTGCAGTCATGGAAGGTTCTAAGAAATGCTTCATATTTCTCCATAGTTGTTGTTATGGCCTTGCAGTTTGGAGGAAGTATTTATAAGGTAAAAACACAAACTTGTGTCACACTTTTTAAAGGAAATGACCAACACTGATCCAATTTTTAAACTTGAATCACTTAAAAATGATATATATGTTTTGAATTTTGAAATGATGTGAACTAGTGAAATATTTAATTTTTATTATATTTTATGCTTGTATTTAAAATAAAATAAAATAAAATGAATATAGTTTTTTTATAAATTGACACTTTAATTTAGTTGCTAGAAAAATGCTGGAAAATGAAGTCACATGAAATGTCAACCTTTATATAGTAATTTTTATTTTTTCTCCAATTTTTTGTGTGTATTTATAACTTGAAACTTTAGTGCATGGATATTTTTTTTCCAATTTTTATAAATACATATTTTTAAATAAAATATTAAAATGTGCATGTATTGAAATATAGTTGTTTCAATTCAATGTCAACTTTCATATTATGTATTTATCTAAAATAGAAAAAAAATTATACCCTCTTGATAGAGATTCTTTTATTGAGTGAATCATATTTTAAAAAAAAATTAAAATAATTTTTACTATTTTTCCTTGTTATGGTAAATAGCCTAATATTTTGTGTTGATAACCTAATTTTAGTAAAAAAAGAAAAGAAAAATATAAATAATAAATTAACTATTAAAATATTTATATTTTTGAAAGCTAGACATATGGATCTACAAAAGGGTATTTTTATATTTCAAAAAAAAAGTTATTTACATGAGTAGAAATTGTTAAAACGCCAATTTTTTAAAATAAATCTATTTTTTTGGTAAATTAGCCTCAAAGTGGTGCTACAAAGGCATTTAGCCAATACTTTTTCCCTATAACATTCATTTGTCATCTCCTCTCAATTTTTAGTCTCTGTGGTGTACCACAAGTTGTGTTGGTAAAGTTATATATCTCAATATTATGTTGTTTGAGTTTGTGATAGATATTGGTTTCACATATGTTTGCTTGTGCTAGCATAATATTACATAAAGTTGTGAAAGAAGGGCGTAAGAATATTTTTGAATATCATTTGATTACCATAAATATGATTCCTATTTTTCTAACTTTCTTTTATTGATATCACTTATGGTTTTGGAATTAATATTTCAAGGGTTAAGTGTTTATTGGATCGACTTTGTGTTCTAAGTAACTTGTGCCATGTTTTCTGGCATGTGCTAGCAGAGCGATGTGTGTAGATTTGAAATAGGTCTTTCTTATCTCCTATCTTGGACCAAATTTGATTTCCCTTTCCCGTGGATGTGTTGAAGCTGAGTCAAATATTTTCATTGCACCTTTCATGTTCATATCGTTGATGCCAAAAATTGGAAAGGTAACAACCCTTTGTGGGAAACTCAATTTATGGGGGACTTATTATGCTAAACTGAGTGACCTCCAAATTTTTAAAGAAGCCAACTTCTTCTGTAATTGGGGTTTTCAAATGGGAAACGAAAGTAGATATAAAATAAAGAATCTAATTAAGGCGATGCACCAAAATTTAGATAAAAGGAATGATAAACCTATCTTTTGGTTATGATATAAGGGTCCGCTTAGCAAGTTACCATGTCCTAGAATAACAAAAATTGAAAGATTGTAGCATGAACAACTCATTCAATGACATAAAACAATTTTCACACCCATTTACTGAAAGAAGAGTCAAAAGACATGATCTAAACAAACAAACTTGCTTTCAAATTATAGAAGTATGACAAATAAACCATTCAAACAATAATGTCACAGTATAAAGTTTATCAATAGCATAAGAAATAGAGAGGAAAAACAATGGCATAGTTTGTGAGTTCTTGCAATAATCTAAACAATAAAAAAGGCCTGGTCTCTCAAAAAATCCTATAATTCTAAAACTAGTGAAGCTTGAAAAGTATGTAGCATGTAATCTTCAAACTCAGAACTTGAAACCCCTCTTTAGAAGCAAAGAGCAGTATTTATAGTGAACCCTCCACTACTTGGTGAGTAACAATAGAAAATATTCTAAATCTTGAGCAATGATGTAAAGGAAATGATATCTCTCGGTTGTTGTAATACAAAAGATTGGGGCCATAACATTTGGTCACTCTCCACTTAGGTGTGTCCCCTGTGAATGATGGAAATGGTACCAGCAAAGTCCTATGCAGACAAGTGTTGCCTCTTTGGATAGGTAGTTAGAACATGTGGCAGCATATCATAGCCCATAGTTCACTTCAATCCTTGCATTGAAGAAGCATGCGCTGAAGAGACACGTGGCAGCATTTTGCTGGCCACGGTCAATTTTTCCCTCCTTCGTTGAAAGCTTGCACTGAGATGCCATGTGGAAAAAATGTTTACTATGGACATCACCTATGGGGCCTACCAAACCTTTTTGCAAATGGGAGCTATGTGGCATGCAGGCGGGGACTAATGAGGAAGTGAAAAGAAGCAATCAAAATAACCCATGGTGAAGACACATGGGAGCCTATTGGGGGCCGATCGAAGAGCAAGGAGAAAAATCCTTCGGGGAGTGATGAAGAGGCCATGGTGACTATCAAAAAGGGGTCAATGAGTCTTCATTCGAAGGCATGGGTTGGTACTTAGCTAAAAACCAAAACCGAAAGGGAGCATGGTGAATTTTGTATTCATAGCTTCTAGTGACTATTAGGGGTGTTTCGCTTAGAGGAATGAGGAACCCAAAATTTTCTCTAGTTCATAGACAAGAGTGCCATCCATTGGCGAAATAATTGGATCCTAGAAAGGGCTACCTATAGGGGCGACCAATCATCTTTAGATGGTCTTGCTATATTACACAAATTCTCCTCTGCTCCACCCAAGTTGACCATTTCTTTATAAGGCAGTGTCTTAGGTAAATCGACCCCCACCTCGTAATGGAAATTTAGCTGTGCAAGAGGATGAATAACATCTTCAATGTATACTATGTTAGGAGGGTGGCTAAGACTCTGGAAAGCGGTTAGGTGTTGGTCCTTTTCTTCAATTCTTTCTGCAATTTGTTCAACTGTGGAAATTGACCCATCTTCAAGAAACGGGGACGGTAGACCCAAGTTGCTCAGCTGGGAGAAATTTTCCCTCATGTCTTCCATTGTCTTGTTCAAAGTAGCTGTGGCAGCTTTAGTTCACTGGAAGGCCGAGTTGCAATGGATGAACCTATTTTCTGTCTAGGCAGCAATATCCCGATCTTTGATCCCTGCTTTGGCCAAATCTTGATCAAAGACCGTATATAGCTTGCTCAACAAACTCTTTGCTTTAGAAACCTTCTCTGAGATGAACTGTGGGAATTGCTCAATTGTTCCATGAACTGCCTGGCTCATTTTTTTTTTCCTTCGAGATGAACCGGAGTGTTGGTTGTAGTGTTAGGCAGAAGGCTTTAACCTTTTCCCAATAAGAAAAATATACCTTCTGAGCTAATGGGATGAGGTCCAACTACGTAGAAAAAGCTTGGAGAGAGCTCTTTAGAGAGGTGATCTTTGTATTCTTTGAATTAATAACCTATTTTAATTCTATAGTTCTCTTTTTGCAAATGCCAGTTGCTCCTCGAAGCTACTTATCTCTTTGTACTAGTTCTCCTCGACTCAGGTGTGGTTCACCAATTTTGTGTCAAGAGAGGACTTTGTCTGTTGAAGATCCTTTTCTAACTAGACTTTTTGGCCTTTAAAGTCCATATGATTCTTTTCTAATTCTTGCTCATATAGATTGCATTGAGCTACTAACTCTTTATGCTTTTGTTGTAGATTTTGCTCCACCAAGGTCAATTGGCTCTGATATTTCTGGTTCCTTGCCCGTAGCTCATTGAGCAATGTGGGGTCAATGGATTGGGACTTATTGAGTTCCTCTTGGAGTTTTCTCCTCTCTAACTCTTCTGCTCGCACTTTCTCAGACAAGAGTGAAAATTCTACTTCTTGTGATAATTTCTCCGTCGTTTCCAGAAAATTGACCCTTTCCTTCACAAGGTTTAGCTACTCCTTTTTCTTCAATTGATGGACATACTTTAAGAAGTCAGTCATCACTGCCCACTACATTTCCTCCATGAGTTCTACCTTATCCTATGTCTGGGCAATGACTAGATCAAGTCCCATGGCATACATGTGGTAATCACCTGACAGTATCCCACCTTGTGGTTTGACAAAATTCAGGTACATGGTGGCCAAATTTAGCATATGTTGCAGTTCATTGTAAACTATATAAAACTTAGACTCCACCTCCTTTTTATCATCCTTAACTTTTCAGTTTTGGATCCTAAGGGATTGCATTTGCTTTGTGGCCTCTCCCTGGGATATGAATTTAGATGGCAATTGAACTAGTCTGCCAACAATAGGTGTACCAAGAGGCATGGAAAAACATAATACAAGTGTAAAAGGCGCCCACATTTTTTTTGGTGGGAGATTGACAGTTTTTAGGGAGAAGAAGGGAACCTGTCTTAGTTTAGTTTGTGAACCAACAAAAGGGCTCATCAGTTGCTGCGGTGATGGGGTAGTCATAATTGAGTCTTTTTACTGGGCATACTGGGTTGTACTAGAGGTAGCAAAGGCAATAGGGGTGCCAATGGTAGCCAAGCTTTCAGAAAGAGAGGTGAGGCAAGATTGAGTAGCGACGGCTGGTGTTAAGGTTCATGGAGGCATTAAGATATATGGCCCAGTTTGAGAGAATTGGGAGAAACCTCCCAAAAACATTGTGGTAGGGGTAGATAAAGTAGGGCCGACACTTGTTCTAAGGGTCGCTATGAAAATGGAAGAGGATATCAAAGATTGGGAAGTAAGAAAAGTGGAAGCGAATATTACCTGTTGACTAGATGATGGTGGTGGTTTTCTCATTGCTGGCTCCTTGCTTCGAGCTCTTGGCTTGCTGCAAGCACTTGAATTGTAGTGGCTCCTTGTGATCCTTCTCCCAGAATAGCTTCCATGCATTGTCGTTTAGTGGGCGGGGTGTCTCCCACTTCTATAGTCTCCAACTGTTATTGTTGGGGCACTCTTGTTGTTTTTGAGGCCCAGGTGAGTGTCCACAATGCTCGTGACATAGGAAGACTGCTCTGTAGACTTCCTCCTTTGCTGGGCAAAGGACGCTGATGTCTCAGCTTCCTTTTTCTCTTGCCCTTCTCCTTCATCGGGATCGTCACCTTTGCTAGCATTTGAGTCAGAAGTAGGGTGCTCATCATCCCAAATATTGTTAAATAATTCAGCTTCCTTTACGCTTTCATAAGGTGCATCAAGCCATTTTGTATCTTGGTGATATATCCAGAAGGCTCTGATCCTTTCATTAGTCCATTCTGCTTCATTCCTCAGCTTATTGTACAAACCCTGTCCCATTTTGTGGTTCTCATCATAATCTGCCACAATGAAATAGAACCTATTCCACAATGGCCTGTTGTCTTCTGTGAGGATTTGAATCAGGTCAACCAACAATTCATCTTCATCGTCAAGTGGGTTGTGTCTTCGCTCCCAGTAAGGCCAAGGGCTATGAGTTACCTTGAGATGCTCATAGTGTAAATCATTGAAAGGGTTGTAATCCCATTTGTCACAGATCATTGCCAACCCTAAATGAGCTAGCTTATCTTGTAGTAGCGGGTGTGTTTGCTTCTTTTTCATGGCTACTATTTTGAAGCTTTGCAGATAGGCAAAGAATCCCTTCCTCTTGACCTTTTTTCCATTGCAGAAGGTAATATCAATAATGTACGCTTGTTGGAACAATTCAAGGGATAACACTCGATTAGTCACACATGTTGGAAGGTGAAATGGTTCCTCAGTGAAGCCTCACATTCAGATGAATGTAAAATCCGCTCTGAAAAACCAGTCACATTTGGGGGTGAAATTTTGCATATACTTAGTCTGAGTGAAGGTATGCCGATTAATATCCTCCTCCCCTTGCAAATCTTGTAAAATTGGATTCAAGAAATAATCTAAAAATGCATAATAATCAAAAGTAGAAGAGAGGAGACTAGTCCAGACAAAAACTAGTTTTTTCCTCTTCTTTTTGTCAAAGATAAAAAACTTCACCCGCTTATCAAAGAAATTAGGGTTTTGATACAAAAACATATGAGCAAGATAGGAGAGAAATCTAAACTTCCGTTGAACTTGATACTTGTTAGTTTTCTCTATCATTTTCTTTGCAAGGTGCTCTACAAAATCATGTACCAGAATTAAGATTTTTTCCTACGAAATTGGAAAAGCTAGGCCCAATTGAAAAGTATGCACCTCCTGGTTAGTGTCCAGACTAAGAAGAAATGCCATCATTGAAAAGGAATATTGTAGACCTCTTCCTTGAAAGCATTGTGCGACGTGGGGATTCTTGGTGGATTTTTTTATTCTACTTCAATCCTTTGGGTTTATTGATTATAAAATTGTAGATCCTTATTCCTGGTGCTCCATATGTGATCTCCCTATCTAGGAGTGAATGTATCCACCTCCATCCCTCTTTGCATAAGATCTGGAATGCACAACATATTCTAGATGGCAGCCAGGCTGATGTTGACTGATAGAGTCTAACCCTCAATAGTGCTAGTACTTGGGTTGAAACGTTTAATGGCCGCATTGATTAATTCTAAGCAGTAGTGCACAAATGGGACCATATATTGAGGAAGCCTACTGAACCATACTTTTTCTACAGTCAACATTTCCCTTTTGGACACCTTCATTCTTTCGTAGTCCACTTCCCTCAATCCTTTAGGGTTCTTTGCAAGAAAGGGATCATCAACATTATCTGAATCTTCCTGAACTAAGCTCTAGTCTCTATAGTTTTTGGGCTTGTCTAGCTCCTTTGTGTTTTCCCATCTTGGCTTGTTAGGAGTACCCGATGTAGCATAAGAAATATTCTCAAAGACATTAACGATTGGTGCTCCTCGCATAGATTTAGCTAAGATTTGTGTTGTTACTTGCCTAACTTCTTGGCTTGAACTTTCTACCATTGTTAATTTGTAGGAAGCTTTTTACTTTAGCTTAAATTTTTCTGCAACTTTACTTCAGCTCTGGTTGTGCACTAGGAATTGCTTTTTCTCTAGGAAGTGTATTTGAAAAGACCTTTTAAGTGCCTAAAAATTTCATATGCAATACTTAGGTATTTTCTCTCAAGGTGGTAGATGAGAGTTAACATTTTTTCATTTAATTTGGCATGTACTTCCATCCCTTTGGCTCGTGCGAGATGAATTACTTGCCATTTTGATTTAACAATAATTCATAAATATAATTAGCAACCATATTATATAGCACAATTTTCTTGGAACTTGAGCCGATGCTTTGTCAACAGTTTAAGCATTCGTATGTGTTGATAATTAATATCCCAAAAGGAATGATTAAGCAAAAGATGTGATCAACATTTGAAAAGATATGAGCTCTGCCTCGAAATAAGCAAAACACCTGAAGAATGACACCTTAGTCCCTAGTCATGCATAACATCGTTGATTGCTGCCACCAGCTTAGGCTAATTAATTATCCCTTATTAGTTTTGCACGCAACAAACTATACTTAGCAGAAACAAATGGGTGGGAAATTCGAGCAAGCCTGGGCACAACTTTCAGGTTGGTACTCGATTAAAATCACATTTATGGCGAGCAGATTACCACACCTTTCCTCACTTTTTCTATAAATAGGAATCTAAGCAGTAGCGAAATCACACTTAGTGATTTGAGCAGAATTGGTATTAGGTAATTGGTTTAGCAATTTAGCATTTTTTGTTGCATAGTGTTCTCATAGGCTAGAATTAGATGCTTTGCAAGGATATTTTTTTAGGTATTCGCAGAGAGTCTGACAAAATGAACACCCCAATTAGGCTAGTGTCACATAAGTCTCAAACTTCCTTCTTAGGTGAGATTTCTACTAGCTGCTGAGAAAGGATGACGACGAACAAGCACTCACTATCAATCATAGCCATAAAATTGGTCTTGGGATGAGACTGCCTTGAGTATGAAGAAAGATATAGAGTTAAAACTTACGTGTTCTCACACTTTTTTTCTCCATGTTGGATATAGGAATTCCCAAGCCTTTGATTTTTCATCTAGTAAAGGAAAATTTCCCCAAGAAGTACCTGAACGGCCTTGGGGAGGTCGTTGTATACACTGCACATGGTGGGGGAATTCTGACTATGAGCAACCTTTAGAGGTTCATAGAAGAGGATGTGGTCATGTTGTGGCTACCATTTTTTAGCATCTCTTGCCTCCAATCACAAGATGAGCACCACTAGAGGGTCACTCAAGCTTTCCATTTCCTATTCCATATCTACAATGTGGTGTCATTCTATGACATCAACTGGTACACGGACTTCAAGAATCTGGTGTTACCTCCGCCTACTTTTGCTCCATTGGATGATGCTCTTGTTGCTGATAATTCCCTTGTGGATGAGGATATTGTGGATGTTTTCTTTGATACGTCCATTGTTGCTTGCCATGCCATGAACTGAAGACTCATTTTTTCCTTTTTGCTTTCCAAAAAATCTCATAGTGATTAGTCTATTTTTTGTATGCATGCCTAAAAAAGGATTTTCATAAAATATATAAAAGAACTAGAATAGACTTATATAGTTTTGGAAGCATGGCCTGTGAAACATTTTGAAAATGTAAATATCAAAGCATATATAATGAAAATATATCTTTATATAATCATGTTGTTGTCTTCTTTTGGATTTTGCAACTGGGTCATCTTTTCCTTTTTAGCATGTATGTATGAGTTCTACATGTGGGTGTTTAATTTTTTGCTCCTTCCAGCTATGAGTTTATTTCCCTTACTCTTTGCAATAATGGGTCATTTGTTCTTTTTTGCCTCAAACCATAGAATAAATAAAAAGACTGGCCAACAAAACAAAAGGGAGAGAAGGGAAAAGCATATAAACATATTTACATGAGTATGTTAAGCAAGCTTAATTGAATAATTTCAAGTGAATTTCATTGACCAGAATTCCCAATGCTTCTTTTTCCATAGTTTCTAATTCATATGCATTGTTCTCTTTGCACTGAATTATTCTGAACGGGCCTTCCTATAAGCTATCAAACTTCCCATGTTGACCTGGCTTTGCAGCCCTTTCATTAAATTTTAGCACTAGGTCTCCGCACTCTAGACCTTGGTCAGATGCTTTCTTGTCAAACCACATTTTAACCACTTGTTGGTGGTTAGTCATGGTTGTTAGGGAACTTTCCCTTTTTTCTCGTACTTCTAGAAACTCTGCTAACCGCACCTACATTGCGTCATTTTTTTCCACTTCAAGAGATTCTAGCAATTGTAGCACCTGAATCTCCATAGAGATAGGCAATAACGCCTCTTTTCCATAAACTAGCTCATATGGTGAAGTCTTGAGGACTTGCTTTGGAGTTATGTGGTTCACCCAAAGTGCTGCTCAAATGTTTTTGTGCCACTCCCTTTGATATTTTGACCCAATTCTTTTGAGGAGTCAGACTAGATTCTTGTTTGTTGATTCGGCTAAGCTGTTCCCCTGCAGGTAGTAATTTGATGATGCTTTAAGGAATATGTCATGTGTAAGTGCAAATTGACTTACCTTGGAGCCTAGGAAAGCTTTAGCATTATCGGAGATGATAGTTTTGGGTAGGCCAAATATTGTCACCAGTTCCTCTAAGAAATCCACTATCTTTTCCTTTGTTGCATTCTTTAGTGGCACGACTTCGGTCCATCTTGTGAAGTAATCTATGGCCACTAAGATCCATTTATGTCCTACACTAGAGGCTTGGTTGATCATTTCGATGAAGTCCAAACCCTATTGCACGAATGGCTCATCAACCACTATCGAATTGAGAGGCATTGCAAAATTCTTTCTTCTTCCTACGAAAAATTGACATTCCTTGCAAGTTTTCACCAAAGAGTAGGAATTATGAAATAGCATAAACCAAAAGTACCCTGCACAAATGATTTTGATGGCAGTAGTCTTTGCGGAGAAATGTCTGGTTGTGGAATTGCTATGGTAAGTGTCGAGGATCCTTTTTGCTTGATTTGTGGTAACACATCACAATAGAACTCTGTTGAAATTTCTCTTGAACAAGATCCCTTCAATGAGCACGAATCCACTTTTTTGTAGCTAGTAGAATCTCCTCTTCTAAGAAGGAAGGCCTAACAGATATTTTCATAAATGCATAAATCTTATTCTATATTCTAGCCAACAACCTTCAGACTCTGACTTGTTCATTATGACTAGTTTCATCTACTCTTCTTTGGTGGCCATTTCTTCATCATGTGCAAGATACTCACACAGTTCTCTTCCTTGAACAATTTTTGTAGGCTTAACTTCAATGTCATACTCTAGGATCTTGGTGATCCAATTGGATCTTTTCTTGATGATTTATGCTTCCATGATGTATTCACACACACTAGAATATGCAACATAGACAATCACCTTATTGCAAAAGATTAGGTGTCAAAAATTTTTCAGTCCCTTAACTATTGTAAACTCCTGCCTCTCTACAAAGTTGTAGTTCATCTCATATTCCTTTAGGGTCTGGGAGTGAAATGCTATCAGATGTTCTCCCTTGCCCTCATCATCTTTCTAAGTTAAGACAATAGCAATGCTTGACTTGCTACTAAATACGTACATTATGAAGTCCTTTGATAAGTCTGGGTTGACCAGAATAGGAGCTCTTTGATTGCTTTCACCCACTTAGGATCAATTGAAATTCCTTCTTTGGACATAATCACTACGTGCTCCAGTAGTTTTCCTTGCGGTACTCTGAAGACACATTTTTTTTAATTCAGGGGTATCCCAAACTCCTGGAATTTCTTGAACAGCATCTCAAGATGATCAAAATGATCATCATTGGATTTGGAGAACACTGTCAAATCATCCAAATAGATTAGGATAATCTTGTTGATTAGTTCACTAAAAGTGATATTCATTACCCACTGGAAGGTAGCTCTTGCATTTGAGAGGAAAAATGGCATCTTAGCGTATGAAAACGTTCCCCACTTGGTTGTGAATGTTGTATTATGTTGATCCTCCTCTTTGACCCAGATCTAATTGTAACCAAAGAAGCCATCTAACAGGGAGAACATCTCTGATCTTGCCACCATTTGTAAGATTGACTCCATTGAAGATAGCGGGTAATGATCCTTCAGGGATGCTCTATTTAGGTCCCAAAAGTCCACATATAGGTGAGTATGTCCATTCTTCTTTCAGACCAGGATCAAATTAGATACCCATGTGCTATTCTTGATTGAGAAGACAATTCGCAACTGGATTAGCTTTGTTAATTATTGCACCATTAGTGCCTCAAACTTGGGATTGACTGGCCTCTATTTTTAGCGGATAGGCTTTTCACCTTTTTCCAACTCTATTGTGTGTTGAATGATATAGAGATCATATCCCCTAAGGTCATCGTATAACCAAACCACCACTCGATATTTTTCACAAAAGTCGATAAGCCTTTCTTTATCGTGATGTGTGGCATCCTTCTCGACTTTGAGCTTTCTTCCATCTCCGACCTGAAGGTCTGCATAGTCACCTTTTTTTGCTACAAACTTATATTTGTCATTTCTTTAATCGTCACCATCGAAAAGGTTTTTGAGAGTGACCAATCCTTTTGGAAAGCTTGTAGGATTTTAGCTAGATGATTTGTTCTTCATAAGCTTCGGTAATCTTTGGTTGGAGCTAGTCAAAAAATTCTCCTAATTACTGGATGAATGAGGCAATGTGTTCATCACTATCAAACACTTGCCAACTTTGGTCATTTTTTGGAATTGTCGGTCAGACTTTTACTCGTACAGAGTGTTTGTTGCAAATGAGATCTGATTGATGTCATGCGATCTGCATCTATATTATGTTCTCAGGGCACCATCTGAATGTTGAAGGCATCAAATCCCTCAATCAGGTCTCAAACTTGGTGTCTATAGGATCACATGCAGACATTCTTGGCCACATAAATTCCTCAAACTTGATTGACTACTAGCTTGAAATCTTTGAACACCATTAGTTTCTTTATTCCCATATGTTCTGTAAGGATGATACCTTGCACTAGTCCTTCGTATTCAACTTCATTGTTCGAACAAGTGTATTAGAAGTGGAAAGACCTTAGTTTCTTTTCATTCTATTGGGACATTAAACATATCCCATCTCCTATGCCATTCTTGCACCTTTCTTCGTTGAAATGCAGTGTCCATAACTCTGAGGTTTGACCATTCTCTCAATTTTTGGCAACCTTCAGGAGCACTTGATCTTCATCCTAGATGACATAGGTGCCCACCCTGGTAGCATGGTATTTGCTGAAAGGGTTAGTATCTATATGTTTTCTTAAGAGAACATCTTCTTGATCATCCCAATCTCTGGTCACTTTTTCATCTTCTAGTAGCTTAGTTCAATACATTTCTTGCTTGGTGATAGAGGTATGCACGACTTCAAAATTGATCATGGCTTCATCAGCTACATGTTCCAAATGTAAAGCTTTAGATTATATCTTCATCTTCACACCATGCTTGGTTCTAAGGATCAAATGGAACCAATCTAGGGATAGATATCTACCCACTTTTGAAGTAAATTCTTGGGATAGGCGGAGGCCAAACATGGGGGAAAATCTATGATCATAGTTTCTTGTGACATTATGATACTAGGGAAAGAAAATAGGGTCAAGGGGAGTGCTTTGATGACACCTATAGTTTTGACTTTGTTTCAATCAAGCTACATTACTCCTCTTTTTAAGGATTCATAGTAGAGTCCTAAAGCTTCAACTATTTGTTTAGGCATAACTATGGTGCTAGCATCAGAATCAATCATGGCATTGTGTAATAATTTCTCCCCTATAATGAGAGTTAAGAAGAAGGGTTGAGGCTTCAACTTATCTCTTACTTCAGCAGGGGCTTCTGTTGTACTATTTGTAAGAACTTTGGTAGAAGATGGTTGATCAACAACCCTTACTTTGGGAAACTACTCCATTGGCATTGCACTTACGCCTTCTTGGAGAGCCTTCTGTAGTAGTGTCTTCTATTCTAGGATGGCTAGAATATCCCATAGAGACACATTAGTGGATGATTTCTTCAATTGTTCCACCACATTGAACGGTGGTAGATTCAGAGGTTTATGCTCCTTTGCTCTTGTTATAACAACTTCCCTTCGTGGCTGACAGTGTGGCACCACAGTGAAGGTACTAGGCGACTAGTTAGAAGCATTTTTAGGTTGCAGACTGACTAGTTGTAGGACAATGGGTTCGCCCATAAATCTCCTCTTTGAGCGAGTGTTGTAGTCAGATTGCACTTATGGTGTTTTAGATGTAGATGCATCATTGGAAAACACTGCCTCTTCTTCTTCCATTCACGAGAAGAGTGCATGATCAGGAGCAATGTCTGTTTCTTGCTCCAATGACATCCCTTACATTTGTGCAGTGAGCATCGCATTGTCCATTTGTGAAGAGCTATACACATAGCTTCTGGGGCCTAACGTTGTTGCTTGGATGTGCTGCTCTGCCACCTTTTATTGTAGGTTGCCGCACAGACAGTTTCAGGGCATGTATGAATCACCGCAAGGGAAGCACCAGGGGTTGGTATCATTAATCAAATTGTTTTTCCTTCTAGTCAACTCTCTACTCAAACTTTGGTTGGCGCTTTGTAGTAGAGTGGGTACCAACACTATCTGATTTGTTGTTTGTGCCTGCAAATTTGTGCGGGTGCCTCCTTGGAACTGGTTTTGTTGGTAAGAGGACCTTCCACCTTGATAATTCTGGTAGGTAGGCTTCAGAAGTACAACCTGTTTGCATGATCTATAATTAGATTTTACAAAATTAACCTGTAAATTGATTTGAATTATAGTTTTTCCTGATCTAGGTAGTATTGCGTTATTATGCTTCTTAACCGTTGAAAATGTAAAACTAGTTTAATAATCTTTACAAAAATTGAAAATATTATCTAACTACTATAATGTTGTAATTAGAAATCAAATTTTGAATTGAAGAATGAAAATAAATGGAGAGAATGATAGATAGAAGATAAAAGAATAAGATAGAAGATCAGAACACGCAGGTTGATAATAGAGTTCATCCAATCAGGACTATGTCTCTGGGTCCGCTTCTCAAGTAGGACCGCTTTATTAATGTTTCCAAGCAATCAAATTGCCTTGTTACAATATCCAAGCTCCAAAACCTACATAAAATTTCTCACAATCTCCTCTCAACACTTGAAGACACTCAAAAGGCTTTTGTGCTTACAATATTTTACTCCAAAGAATTATTTCTCCAAAATGAACTTCACTAATTCTCCATGTTACAATTTTCTCCAAGAAAATTCTAATTCCTTTACAAGAAAATAAGAAACCTTTTTATACAAATTTATTTGCTAATATGGCTTTAACCATATTATTTTGCAAATATTGCGTATCTCCCATTTACAAGTAAAAATTCCAACCAATTCCCCTTAATTACATAAAAAATCTCCAAAATATTTCAAAATCCATTCAAGTAATCCTAACGCCTTTTTAGAAATAATGGCTCTTATAATTTGAGCCTTACAAGATAATCCTTGAAATATTCTAAACCCCCCTTTTAAATCATAAAAATATGTAACCAATTATTTTAAGCTCCTTAAAATATCATAATTTGTTGAAATATGAGAAAGGTGGTTAAAGGGGTTAATTTGTTGAAATATAAGTTTACGAGTTTAATTTTTCTCCTTGTTTTATGGGGAAGGAAGGAGGATTTTAAGGGATAAAATCCCAACAAATCCTCTCTTTTTAAATTTTTTTTTAAACCATACGTGTTTTTTTCTTTAATAATTATGGTTTAATATATATTTATGCCAACTCTCCACTCCTACCACATCATATGCCACATCATCATGCTGATTGTACATTTTCTGACATCATCAGTTGACCAGAGTCAAACTTTTGACCAACCTTTCACTAGTCATAACTTTCACATACAACTCTGTTTTTGAAACTGAATATAGTTTTGGAATCAACACGACGAGCACTAGAACTTGGCATCATTTTTGTTTCATTTTGAGACGATCAATTTTTTGCCTTTTTGAACACCTAATTTGCCTATTTGACCGAACCTTTGACTGAGCATAACTTCTTCATACAGACTCCTTTTGGGCCCGTTCAAGTTGCATCAGGATCGTGTCAACAAGCTCTATCCAATGATGCTGATTTGGATGAATTTTGAGAGTGTGAAATTTTTAGGTATTTTGGATTCACCTGGATCATTGCACTTGATAATGGTTATCTCATTAACAATAGTCCACAACATTTCCTTGAACTTGCTCATTTCCTCCTTTGAAGAGCTAGATGTAGAGGAAACATTTTATGGCATGCTCAGATACGTGTACATGGATTGAGGAGGAGTCAGTGTGCTAGTAGAAGGCATCTCTTGAGAAGAAACCGATATTTTTGGTAATATAGGAATGATGGGCCAAGGTGGAAATTTCCTGGCATCTATCAAATTTTTCTCGACCTTAACAGCGATGCTATATGTACCTGGTAATGTGGTTCCATTGAGAGACTAGATCATCATTGAAATGTTAGGATTGATAGACTTCAAGTAGAACATGAATGCCAGATCAGGCGGTGGGAAGATATCAACTTGAATCCTCTACCAGCTTGTATGGAATTGGGCATTGAAGCCATCCATGACTTCGTGCAGGGACCACTTTATAACCGACAACTGATAATATAGTGATTATCGATCTCCTTCATTCAAAAATATCTGATAGATTAGTTCCCTGAGCTCATCTTAGGTATTGATATTGTTTGCTTGCAATGTGCGGTACCAATCCAGTTCCTTGCCCCTAAAAGAGGCAGTAAGCAGCCTTAACGCCACATTTTGGGTTGTAATCCCATGTACCAAACATACGTCTGCAACATCTTGCAAATTTTCAGATGGTGTTCTTGAGCCATCTTCGGTGAATTTAGGTATAGTCTTTAGGGAAGAAACTGGGATAACAGCCCAAATGGCAGGTGCAATTGGTGCAACAAGAGGGATTTTAGCGTTTCATGCCACATAATTTCTGTTAGTGGCAGGTAACATGGCTAGCGGAAAGGGAGGAAGAAGAAAAACATTCACTAATTGGGTCACGAGTTGTATTGTCCCTAATGGTGGTACTAATAAATTGGGATTATTTATTGTTTGGGACCTAGTAACAAGCTGGTGGTTCATACACCCTTCTAAAAATTGGATTCATTTAAGCTCAGTCCCACCGGGCATGCCAGGAAAAAGAAAAACTGTTGGTGCCAAAAATTGGCAAGGTAACAACCCTTTGTGGGAAACTCGGTTTATGGGGGACTTATTGCACTAAACTAAGTGACCTCTAAATTTTTAAAGAAGTTGACTACTTTTGTAATTGGGGTTTTAGAATGGGAAATGGAAGCAAATATAAAATAAAGAATCTAACTAAGGCGATGAGCCATAATTTAGATAAAAGACACGAATAAACCTATCTTTTGGATATGATCTAAGGGCTTGCTTAGCAAGTTACCATGTCCTAGAATAACAAAAATTTAAAGATTGTAGCATGAACAACTCATTTAATGACATAAAATAATTTTCACACCTATTTACTAAAAGAAGAGTCAAAAGATAGGATCTAAACCATCAAACTTGCATTCAAATTATAGAAGTACAACAAATAAACCATTCAAACAATAATGGCGCATTATACAATTTATCAATAGCATAAGAAATAAAGAGGCCAAAAAATGACACAGTCTATGAGTTCTTGCAATAATCTAAATAATAAAAAAGGCCTGGTATCTTAAAAAATCTTATAATTCTTAAACTAGTGAAGCTTGAAAAACATGTAGCATGTAATCTTCAAACTCGGAACCTGGAACCCCTCTTCAGAAGCAAAGAGCAGTATTTATAGTGAACCCTCCACTATCTGGTGAGCAGCAACCAAAAATATTTTGAATCCTAAGCAATGATGTTGAGGCAATGATTTCACTCCAAAAAAGATTCAGGCCATAGCATTTGGTTGACCTCCACTTAGGTTCATCCCTTGCAAATGATGGAAGTGGTCCCAAAAAATTCCCATGCAGACAAGTTTCACCTCTTTGGATAGGAAGTTAGAGCATGTGGCAACATATCGTAGCCCATAGTTCACTTCAATCCTTGCATTGAAGAGACGCGTGGTAGCATTTTGCTGCCTGCGGTCAATTTTTCCCTCCTTTGTTGAAAGCTTGCGCTGAGATGACATGTGGAAAAAATGTTTACAATGGACGCCACCTATGGGGCTTGCCAAACCCTTTTGCGAATGGGATCTATGTGGCATGCAGTCGGGGATTCACGAGGAAGTGAAAGGAAGCAATCAAAATAACCCGTGGTGAAGACACGTGGGAGCATATTGGGGGCCGATAGAAGAGCAAGGAGAAAAATACTTCGGGGAGCGATGAGCAAACACATAGAAAAGGTCACGGTGACTATCAAAAAGGGGCTGATGAGTATTCATCTGAAGGCATGGGCTGGTACTTAGCCAAAAACCAAAACCTGAAGGGAGCATGGTGAATTTTGTATTTAGACATACATTTCAGGATGGCCAACAAGGACAAACCTTTTGTTTCTTGAGGATGATAACAGTAGTATGCCAAAAGCAGAGTAATGTGAGAAAATTTCTAGAAATATGTTTAATGCATGTTAAAGGGAGTGAGCCAAAAGTAGAAGAGTTTGAGTGGCATGCAAAATGAAGTGAGCTAAAAAAATCATGTAAGTGTTGGAGGCAGTGAGCCAAAGGCCAAAGTGGAAGAGTGAGTTCTGAAGGTAGCAAAAGTAGTATGGTTGTGATTTGTCATCTGATTCTTCAAGATTTGTATTCAGAGGTTGCAACCTCACTATGTAAGTGAACAAGGAGTTGTGAACTTCCTTTAGTTAAAAACCATAAAAATTCTACTATAAAATTTGTTTCATTTGTGAGGTTGGATTTGGATAGTAGCTCCAAGTAGATTTTCTCACCATTTTTTTTTCCTTATTGGGTTTCCACATAAATTTTGGTGTTATGTGTCTATGCTTTTACTTCTACATGTGTTATCAATTTAAGGCAGCTTCATATTTTAATTGATAATTTTGATAAGTTAAATTGAATTGATTTTGAGGGATATAGAGATTCACTCCCCTTCTCAATATACCATGTTCTAACAGAATATACTCAAACCTCTTGTGCCTTCAACCTCTATTAGGCTTGATACTTTCTTAGAAAATTTGGCTTTGAAGCTCAATTTTTTAATGCATACCCTTAAGATAGACACATGTACAGGAGATAATGCATTAATTTACAATTGAGATATGAACCAAATGAAATAAGGTGACCACCTTTTAGGAGATGAAACATTGGGACCTATTTCACACTTTAGTTCATTAGGAAACCAAGATCCCTCAACCAAGTGGCTTGATTAAGGAAGTGGACTAGGGGTTTCCTTGTGTGAATAAATGAGGGTTCACCATTAAATGAAGCTTCAAAGGAGAAATGAAAACTCTTAAGTATAAAACCCTAGAAAATTGAAAGTATTAAATCAAATGGAATAACATCGTGAAACATAAAAGTACCTAGAATAATGGAGAGGTCAAAACAAGATCTGAAAAACCTTGGAAATTGTTGTTTTAAGGTGCACTGGGACTCATACACCAAGATGGGTGATCTAGTCCTGCTACAGTAATATGGGAAGAATTTGGAATCTTCTAGTGACTGAGCATAATCTATATAAAGATGTCAAAAAGGGCTATATTGGGACTCATATGCCCAATCAAGGGTGATTTAGCCCCATTACTAGGGTTTCACTAATATTTTTGTAGCCTCTAAATATATTCTATAGATTTTTTCTTCTGCGATCTTTGGGTCTGAAAGTCTAAATTCTGGCCTGTAGGTGAGTTTCCATGAAGATGACAACTTCTTTACAACTTTGACAACTTTTTCAACTTTTTCTCAAAGTATTTTCAAGCTTCAATTCACCTAGATCTACAAACACACATCAAGAGAGAAAAAATGTTGTTTTGTTAGCGAATAGGGGTTTTCTTTGGTCAAACATTGTTTTGATAATTAAACCTTGAAATGAAATGAAATAGCATGAAGGAATGATGAATGAACAAATGCAATTTTGCAACTCACCAAACCCTTGAGATAAAGGCTAGAAACTTGTGTGAAATGGCTAGCATGAATACGGATCTCGAATCTTGATCTTTATATGAGATAATGTCTTTGAATACTTGCTTGAATCATGAAACCTACATCACAAGTGTTAGCTCAAAAAAACACATGATGCATGAATACTTTAACATGATACTTGAATCTTGAATGTAACTCCAAATGATTGATGATTTTCTCGTGAATTCTCTTGATCTCATGAACTTGCTCTCATGAAAATCGCTAGATTTCTTGTTAGGATTGCTTAGATGAAACTATGTGAAAAAACCTTGTATTTATAATTGTTTATGCCTAATTTCTTGAAATTACAACACTTCAAGCCAACATATGATCTAGGATAATAAAATCTTTCCAAGAATTTGAATTAAAACAAGTCTAGGTTAAAGCAAGACTCATACACCAATTTGGTCATATGAGTCCTAGTGGCTTAAAACTAGGACACATATTTCAAGAAGTGCCTTGTTTATTGTAACATTTAAAATCAGGTCTTGAGACCTAGGTGGGACCCATATTCCCAAGGTTGTGTATGAGTCCTAGATCCCTAGATCAAGAACACATAACCTCAAACATTAGATTATGATTTTCCATTTGTTAAATGTCAAGATTATTGTAAAAAAATGCATTTAATTAGGCTTGTGGATGTAAAGTAGGACCAATTAAGGCATAAATGAGCTATATTTTACTAGGGAGGGCCTAAACAAGTGAGAAAATATAAAGGGATACATTTTTCAACCCTAAATTTAGCCCCCACTTTAGTGAGAGGAGGACCTTTTGTCAAACTCACACTAAAGTAGACAAATTCACATCAAGAGGGGTCCAACTGTACTAATGGTAGTGAGATGGGACAACAATGATCAATAGGGATGATCAAGCCCCTAGGATTAAGATCCTATGGAAAACCAACATAGGCAGAAAAGAACACACATGTGAATGATGTATGAAGCAACAATAAGGTGCAAGCATACACTTTCAAAGACATAGAGAAGAAATCAAAAGGAAAAAGAAAGGGGGTGGATCAAGCATTGACTATTTGTCCAACTTGATGTGTATCAAGCATTAGTGTTTTGTCCAAAAAAAATTTTACAAGTGGAACATGATGTCTACTATACAAATAAAATGCATGCTCACAAGGGCTAGTGGAATTCGGTATCCACGAGGTGAGCCTCTAGTGAGACACATATGGATGCAATCGATATATGCCCACATAGACAAACAAGTGGCTATGGGAAAGTCATTCCTAAGGTTGAATCCCATACGTAATAACCATACCAAAGCTATACCTACTAGTAACTTTTCTAAGCTGCCACACAACACAAATGACATGATTCATGAGGCAAGCAAAACTTTGTATGCTAACACCCATGAACAAACAAGATGGCTCCATAGGCAAGCAAAGTGTGTTATGCAAGGTGGCCATATAACAATTATTCTAAATGAAAAATAGTGTAAGGTAAGTTCAAAAGGGGTTTTTCTTAGTTCATTTAAGGTCTTAACTTAGGGAACATCATGCCTAATGTCTCCAAGATAGGACCAATCGAAGAATAGAAGATTCACAACATAGGAAGGCACTGTACTTGACATTACCACTAAGAGGAATGCAATATGCTAAGAGAGACCACTCTCTTGAAGGAAATCACACCCAATGTCACCACTAAGAGAAATTGCTAAACACCATGCTATGAGAAATTACTTTAAAGTAGAAAATGATAAATGCTAACAATAAAGACATGAGCACTTATTTGGAAAGCCCTATGCCATATCATATGTTTCCAAATGAAGCTACGTCATGAAAAGGGGTTTCCCCCACAATGAAATCCCAAAATGACATAAGGGATCCACAAATTTAGGGTCAGTATATCTTTGCTACAATGTTGTTAGAGAGCTTAGAAACACCATCATTCCCCAAATACTCATGGATCATAGAATAATGACACAAAGAGAGTGAAAACAAAGAAAATATTTTGGGTCAACATTGAAGAGAGCTAAATGTCTCGACACCTTGCATCATCCGCAAAAGGAAAACACAAGGCAAAGAAAAGATAAATGTTTACGACATATAAAAGAATGTAGATACAAATAGAGGAATGTCACAAAGAGAGAGATACATCAAATATAATGGTATGGGAGATCACATTACACACATGGAATGACACACATAACATGAAAAACAAATAAATAAAATACTAGTAAGGAACATGTGAGTCAAGCTATAGCAAGTTGTCTACATGCCAACCTTGTTCATTGTATGTAGAAGGTGGACAACTAGAAAAAGGGGCAACAACAAGTGCGGTACTAGCACAAGACTATCTAATTCTTGCCCCCATTATGTGCAAGACAAGAATGAGCCAAGGTAGGTGGTGAGAATGAGCACCTTGCAATTTGAAATGATATGCAATGAATGTTAAAACATTCAATAGTGAGGATGTTGTGATCCTACAAGTATTACATGGCAAGGAGTAGAAGGGCATACTAACTTTAAGGGATTATCTCTATCATATCAAGTTTCTCAAGGATCCTTCCTAAAGCATGGAATTCATCGGTGAGATGCCCAAGAGTTCTATGATATGCTTAATAATTCATGTTGTTTTTAGGTTTGTCACTTGTAGTAGGAGGTGGCATTCCAATCCAACCTCTTTTAACAAGTTCTTCTACTCTCCATTCAATTTGTGTTTGATTTTGTAGAAATGGCAACTGTTTAAGTTTGTAAGGCTTTTGTTTCTTGCTAAATTCACCAACTTGCTGAGGTAAATGTTGAGGAGTAGGACCTACAATGATCCTATCATCCTTGTAAAGCATTGATTATTCTTTAGGAAGGCAAAAACTTATGTTGGGAGGAGGATCTTGGTACCCTACTCCTTTAGTATCTTTAGTTGGTATTTTTTATAAGAGTTTATAAATTTCATGTTTTTTGGTTATGTCACATCCTTGCTTAGTTAATGTCTTAAATCCTTGGCCATAAGTCTCTTCTAAGTTGATGAGAGTGTTGGTCACTTTGTTAACATAGGATGGTTGAATTTTTGCTTGGTCTCAAAATTGTCAAGGAAATTGTTTATGAAGTTGTGCGTGCTATCATCATCTTCTCTAGTGATGTCAACTTCATGAGGAGGACATGCATTAGAAGTTGATTGAGCATGACTAGGTTCAATTTCATTAGGATCATTTCTAGAAACACAACTTGACAAATCCACTAATGATTTCAAGGACATCCAAAACTTATCAAAGCATACATCCATGATGAAATGCAATGTAATGACCTAGAATGAAATGAAGAAATGCAATTTTCAAATTCTAAACAAGGTAATTTGCTGATTACACTATGAAACAATCTAAAAAATGAAATTATGTAAATGCAATTTTGAAATTAGACAATGCAATAAATGAACCAAATTAAGCTAAATCTAATGAAATGAATGAAACATAAAATCAACAAACTAAAACAAGGATATGACAACAATAAATAGAAGCACAAAAATGAAGTTTTTAATGGTGTAAAATGTAGACTCAGACTTAATCCATAACTAATACACCCAAATTGGCGAATGAGTCCCAATAAGGGTTTCTAGAAGGTTCAAATAGTGAAAAAAAGAAAGCACAAAATTGCCAGAAATCTTGAAAAGCCACCTGTACATGGACTAAATCGCCCAGGTGGGTGAATGAGTCCCATATTAGGGTGGTTTTTAAACCAAATTCAACAAATTTTGAGTTGATTTTAAGGTTTCTAGGTTGTATGTTTAAATGAAAACTATTGCAAATCTAATGCAAAGTTAATCTAGATCTAGGAATACTTGATGTTCTGCAAATCAAAAATTAAAAGATGCAAAAATGCATCCTATATGCACTTTTCACTAATGAAAGATTTAGGAGCCTTAAATGCAATTTAACTATTGCAAATATAATGCAAATATAATCTAGATCTAGGACTACAATGTTCTCCAAACCAAAAATAATCCTATAAAGAACGCCATCAATGACTGTATAAGGGATGGCTTGTAATATGTAGTACCTTCTTTTTGCTCTATCCAAGCCTTTGGGGCATTCGCCAGTTTGCAGATAATGTATCATCTGCTGCAACCATGTAGCAGGGGGTGCTTGAACAACACTTAAAACATCATAATTTAATACTATTTTTGTATTTGCAGCCTCTTTTAAGCTGTTGTTTTTACTTCTAGCAATCTGCTCACACAAACCTTTGCCTCTAACAAGCTTGGTTACTTTTATATCAACATCGAACTCCATTACTTTAGTGATCCAACCAGCAAGCTTATCATTAATGTCTTTATTAAGCAGAAAAATCCTTAACAGTTGAATGAGCCACTAATAAATGAACCTTACTGTTGGACAACATGTGTCTAAATTTCTTCAAGCTTCTTACAACAGAAAAAACATGTTTCTCCACAAAAGAGTACTTTAACTCGTAAGCATGCAAAACTTGGCTGAAAAATGCAACAAGCTGTTCTAAGCCTTCCTCATTTTGTTGGCATAACATGGCTGAAACTGTATCCACTCCTCCAAAACCATATATAATGAAATATTTGTCAAAGTTTGGATTAATGAGAGTAGGAGCAGCTGCAAGCGCCTCTTTGATATGCTCAAAGATCCTCTTGCTTTCCTTGGTCCAACTGAATGGCATGTTTTTCTTCAGCATAAAAGTGAGAGGTTGCAGCAAAGCTACAATATTTGGTATAAACCTCCTCACAAAATTTATTCTCCCAAGAAAACTTTGCAAGCCTTTCTTATGAAGTGGTAATGGCAATTCAAGAATTATGGAAACTCTTTCAGGATCAATTGAAATACCTTGCTTCAAGACAATGTGTCCCAGCAGCTTGCCCTCGTGCATTGAAAATATACACTTCTTCGGATTAAAGGACACTCTGAACTCTCTGCACCTCTGAAAAATATGTTCCAAATGATCCAAGTGTTCATTAGCATTTCGGAAAAAATTAGTAATATCATCTAAATATACCAGAACGAACTTGTTCATAAGGCCGTGAAAGGCCATATCCATAGCACGCTAGAACGTTGCTCCAGCATTTGATAAGTCAAAAGACATCTTCTTGTAGGCCATTGTGCCCCACTTGGTTGTGAACGATGTTTTAAACTGATCCTCTTATTTAACCAAAATCTGGTTATAACCTGAGTAGCCATCTAACAAAGAAAATCTGTCAGAACTAGAAACTACCTGTAAAATTTGCTCCATAGAAGGGAGTGGGTAATGGTCTTTCAAAGATGCTCTATTCAGATCTCAGAAATCAACACAAAGTCTGATTTCTAAACTCTTTTTCCTGACTGGCACTAAATTTGACACCCAAGAGGTGTGCTTGATAGGGAAAATAATACCGCTTTCAACTAGTTTATTCAGTTCAGCCTTCATGAGGTGTTCCAACTTGGGATTAAGCGGTCTTTGCTTCTGCCTTACTAGTTTTGCATCGGGCTCAAGCTCGATGGTATGCTGTGATAAATTAGGGTTAAAACCTCTCAAATATTTGTATTCCCAAGCAAAAACATCACTATATTTTTGACATAACAGAATGAAAGCTTGATGTTCCTCTTGACTGCATACCTTACCCAGCTTGAAAAGTTTGCCTTTGAAGATCTCGATAGCTGAATAATGTTCTTCTTTAACTGTTAAGCTGCACTTGTCCCTCCAAACTTGACCATCTGAATTAAAGATAGATTCTAATGTCACCAAACCTTTCGGCAACTTATTGGTCTTTAATTGCACAATCTGATCCTCATATTGCTGCTACCATTTTTGCTAATTTCCATCTGTGAACTCAGCTTTAGCAATTAGAAAGTTCACAATCTGCTCATCGCTGTCAAAAACCTGTCAGCTCATGTTATTGTTAGGTACAGAAAGTCTGACCACTATCTTCATGTACTGATGTTCTTCTAGCTTATGAATCTCTTTGGGAATGTCAAACTGGGCTCCTATGGCAGCAAGCCTGTCAGCATGCTTATTTTGATTTTGAGGAATCGACAAGATATTAAAAGCATTAAAATCTTCCATTAAATCTCAGACACGATGCTTGTATTTCTTAAGTAAATCATTTTTAGCAGCATTTAAATTTCTGACCTGATTCACAATCAATTCTGAATCACCATAAACTTGCAAGCATTTAATACCTCGTTTGTGGGCCCACTCAAGGCCATGTACTAATGCTTCATACTCAGCTATATTATTTGAACAGTTGAAAGCAAATCCGCAAGCTGAATAATACTTATCTCCTTCGAGCGATATCAACATAGCTCCACCTCCGGCACCAACACTACTCCTCGAACCATCAAAATAAAGTTTCCACAACTCATTATCTTTTTCTACAGACGATTCATCCTCTTTGCAAAGATTAGGCATGTCGCAATCAGACTCGTGAATCATATAAACTCCTAAACCTACCTCATCTGTGTTCTAGAACGGATCAAGCTCGTGATCTTCGGCTGCCCATTCATCGAGATTGATGTAGTCTCCCTGGGTGCCATAGTCTGAGGTCATGGTTTGCTCCTCCATTGCAGAGGTGGTGTAGAAATTAACGTTTATAGGGTTTGGGGAGTATGGTTCGATATGGTCTTTGGCAAGAGGCTCAAACTTTATAGTCACTTTCGTACCATACCTTGTTCTAAAAAATAGATGAGACCAATTAGAGGAAAAAAACCCACCCAACTTGGTTGTAAATCCCTTGACAAACAAATGGCAAAGTGCGGCGGTAAGTCAATAATATGAATATCCTGGTGAATAGTGAAACTTGGGGATGCATGCAAGGTAAGGGCTAAATTTTTAATAATACCAGCAGTTTTAACAGTAGACCCATCTAGCTGCACTACGCCTTTCTGTGGGTTAGGCTCATAAACAAGACCTAATTTGTTAGCCAAACTCTTTGGCATGACTGAACTGTTAGCTCCAGAATCGACCATACAATTATGCACAATTTTAACACCTATGATCAGACTTAAGTAAAATGAAGGGGGCTTTACCTCTTTTGATTTCTGCCCACTTTTCTCCTCCAAGTCATTAGCCAACACAACCTTCACAACTCCTTGGTTGGCGTTGTCAGAAATAGATAACTCAGTGAATGCATTATGTAGTAAACGTTTCTGCCCTGGAAGCTGCAGAGCGTCTAATATTGACAAATTGACAGTAGCTTTCTTAAGATGCTCGATGATATTAAAGAATGAAACATTTACCTTCTACTGGTTTTTTGCAACAACAGCTTCGTTTTGCTTCTACACAGGCTGAGAATGCATTTTTTGTTGCTCTTTGCTAGGTATCTCCTGCCCTCTTTGCAAAATTTGCATTTTAGGTTGTGTGGCAGCGTTAACATCTGATGAAATAGGCTGAGTACTAACTGTAGGATGCTATTGTACACTTCCAGCTTGCTGTCCTAGATCCATAGCTTGTTTTTTAGATCTGGTATTAGCCGAAATAGGAGAATCTTGTCAATCTTGGCCATTCACGCCATAGAATTTGGAGCTCTGCCAGTTCGACAAGGCGACTTCTACATTATCTTGCTGCTCTTGATTCTAATCTGCAACATGTTATGAAGCGACATATATATTCTGCACCATTAAAGCTTGATTCCTCACTCTGTTGGCGCATGCCGATTGGTTGTGGGGTTGATTACATGGGTAACACCAGTCACAATCTTGAATGACATTGTTTTGTGACACAAGTTCTTTTCATGTGCTGGTTGTGTTCGGAATGTATGGCTGGAATGGCTGAGGGTTAAAATTCCTTCTTTAGGCTTGATAATCACCTTGGAAAGCATGCCTATTTTGCTGGTTTTGTTGATAAGGGGCTTGATAAGGCTTATGTTTTTGGCCAACGTGCTTCTTCATAGTCACGAGGTCATTCCCGATGATTTTTAATATGTTTTTTAGCTCCCGCATCTCTGGATTTGGGGTTGGGGCAGCGACCTCTTGGACTGTACTATGATATCCTATTGCTGGAATTGGCAGGACAACAGCCAAGGGAGGTACAACAGTAGGAATAGGTGGTTGTATTTCTGGAAACAAGGGCATAGGGGTTCTAAGAGCTATTTGTCCAGCTTGAATAAGACAATTTTTAGCATTAATAATAATATTATAAGCATTTGGAAGTGTTAAACCACCCAAAGACTGAGTCATGACAACAATCTTGCTATTCAAAGCTTAAAAAAAAAATAGGAATGTATGTGCCAGTAAGGGCTTTACCATTGTTGGGATTCTGTCCCAAGTCCTCTGAAATCTATAGTTGAAATCCACCAAGTGTTCGTGCGGCACCCTTTGAATAGTACTCAATTGCTCTAACAAAGATAAATTGTCAGATTTATCTGCAAAGTGCTGGTATAGGCCATTACTTAGAGCGTCCCATGTTGCGATTGAGTTTGCAGCGAGACCTCTGAACCACTGCAACGCTTTGCCCTTGAGTGACGTAGCTAGCAACCTTAGAGCAACATTTTCTTGAGTAATATTATGCACTGAACATAATGTGGCTACGTCACGAATGTGTTCAACTGGTGTGGTGTAATCCTCTCCGGTGAAATATGGTAGTCCTTGAAGGGCTGCAAGTGGAATCTCATCATGTTGGGCAATATCTAATGGGCTGCCTCCATTAAAGTGTGTGAATGGATGTTGCCTCGGTGGTGCTGCCATTGGTGGTACTTGTGAGATTGGTACCGGTACACTAGGTGACGAAACTAGAGCACCAAGAATGGGAGGTGTCAACTCTGATCTTGCGGGGGCTTCAAAAATCCTTCTTGCTATCCTGCCTCTTCTTCGTGATGGGGATAGCTCCTGATACTTGAAGGGTTTTGAACTTGATCTTGTTTGAATATTTCTCATGTGCGGGCTATACTAGCATGTAGAAAATAGAACCGAAGTCGCTATGTATATTGATAGCCTCCAGAAGGGTGGAAAAATCTGTTGCATACACCAAACAACAAATTGAAAATTAAATATTCTCTAAAAGTTACTTTTAATTGCCCCACCGGGCATGCCAAAAACTGTTATCAATAGTTTTGCACCCTGCTGAATGCAATATTCAACAAACTACTGAAAAATGGAAACCCCTTTCAGATGTGGGTGATTTGCATGAAAGAGGAATCTCCAGAGTGAGTTGGTTCTCTGAATGATGAATTCTATTCTAGGTGACTTTCCAGGAAAAGGATAGAAGGATAAACTGGATTTAAAATCTTAAAACTAAAATTCTATCATTCTAAAAAATGTTGATCAACTGTAAAAATACCCTAAAACAAACTCACTCCCACCAACTCTTTAAAATAAAAATCTCACAATCTCACAACACATATATTCAACTAGTGATTTATGCAAAGGTTAAGTTAACACAAGGCATAACCTGAACTAGCATGCAACTCCTGAAATTCACTTGACAATAGTAAGAAAAGAAAAGGATTCAATAGTTTTGAATCACAGAACAAATCAAATTACTATCCCAAGTCATGAAGAAGAACTGAGAAAGGAAAACTCTGCTATTTTATTGAATGATGGAGTGGAACTTCTCAAAATTTGAGCACACATAAGTTTACAAGCTCCCCAAAATGTGTAAGGGCTAGAAACTCTAATTTAAACTGCTGAGAATGGAGAGCTAAAAAGACTAAGTCTTTGAAAAGAACTCTCAAAAAACCCTAATCTGAGCTCAAAAAAATCTCAAGGAAAAAAGTTTCAAACAATCTCAAAAACTGCTTTAAAAGTAGAAAAAAGCACAATGCTTTCATGATGAACCTATCAAGCCTCTAAAAATAGGTTGAATCTGCTTTAAAAGCTCAAAAAACACCTTATCTCTCCAAGATAAGTCTGAAATCCGACCAAGAGGAAAAGTCAATAAAAGATCTGCTAAAAATAGCAAGAAAACATAACGCAACTTATAGAATATCACTTTATGATTTTTCTTTACAAGATGCATACTTTTACAATTTGTCTATTTTTGCAATTAAAGATTGAAAATCTTTTGCAAAAAGAAAACTCCTTATTTCCCCGTTTCAATGTTATGATTTTCTCAAAAATCATAAAAAGACATTACATAATCATCCTTCATGCCTTTGACTTTCATTGATTCCTCTAAAATCAATTAAAATAAAACCCTAATCAAGGTAAATGACCCTAAACAAAGGAACCTAGGTCATATGTATTCACCCTTACACCATTAATTGATTTTTTCCTAAATCAATAACACAAGATTAAACATCAAACTCACAAAGGCAACAAAGAAAGTCATAAAGACTTTTCAAGCCAACCTAGAATAAGAATTTCGGCCCTCACATATACATTAGAGTTCAGGTTTTAGTAGAGTCATAATGTAAGGATTATAATTTCCACCTCCATTCAAAATTTGACATGTGCTTTGATTGAATATTCTGGATGATGGTGATCGAATTAGGGAAAGTGAAAATAGGGTCAAACCCTAATCATCACTTCATTTTGCACACTCCCTAATTCGAAGAAAACTTCTGTCGCTGCCATGACTCTGCCAAGCTCAAGCTCATAAGCCTTGAGGAACTATTTTCTGCCTTCTGACAGTCAAAATTATGATGGGTAAGCTTCATTTTTCTTTGCATAGAAATTTCTACTTCATTTCTTAAAAGAAAACTGACGACTAAGGCCATGGACTGTATCAACTTACTCTCCGATTTTCCTTTACTGTGCTTTGATTCACCTCGGCCGACAAGAACTCGAACTTGGCCCTGTTAGTATACTTCCACGAGAGCTTGCCTTGTGTTATTATCTTCCTCCTACCATGCAGGGGTAAGCTCTCTATCATAGCTTCATGAGTTTTATAGCATCACATTTTGTTCTTCTTTTGGCCCTAAGGCCGCGGCTATACATAGTCTAATATCATTATCTTCTTGTTCTTTTGTGTTTGAATCTATTATTGTTGTGCTCTATTCCATTGTGAGAGCTCAACGATCTCTTGAGAACTCGAATCCCTTGCATTTGGAAGCTATCTACAACTTAAGCCGCGACTAGAGTGTCTGCTTTGGCCTCGAATTGGTAATTTCTCTCTACTTTCCTTGGTTCTCTGAAAACTTAAAGGGCTCCCTCTTGAAACATAGATTTTTGCCATGTTCAGGCCGTGCCAGATGCGCACTGTAGAAAGCATTATTTTGAATTTCGGGCTCAACCCATAACAACAAACCCCTCTTTATGCCTTTCTGAATGTATATCTGCTTGTGGGCATTATGAAATTTGGACAAAACTGTAATTTCATCATTCAGTTGCGAAATCCTGACATGGGTTGTCGTGGTTACTACATTTTCTGTATTTTGAGAATAAACCCACATGTAGGTATTTGAAATTTCAAAAGAGAACTATATTTTCTTCTTTCCTGACCTCAATTTATCACAGAAATTACATTTCATTGCTTTTCCCTGCTGTCTCTTTTGTGGTTATTATGAAAATCATATGAAAGCTGCATTCTTTCTACTTTGAGGCTCGAACAAGCAAGAAAATTTGCATATCTTGTAATTATACTACTTTTGAAAGTAAAAACCTAAAATGGGTATGATAGATTATTACATTTAGTTCATAAGTCAGCCTGTAATAGTTGGTGCAACTCCTCGAGACTCTCTGACTATACTTCAAACTCCACCGTTGACTTAACTACACATAAAGAAAACTGCTCCTTGAAGATTGTCTCAAAGTGCCTTTTACTTCTGCAGTTACTTTCCATTCCTAAGACTTGTTTGTAGTATAAAAATATTGCAACTGCCCTTCCAGTATGACTTTCTTTGTGAATGAAAAACACTAGGATATACTAATGATGAACATCGGTTATGAGTGCTTAGAAGGCTTGAATTATATATGCTAATTGTATCACCTGAATATTGACTTCATGCTACCTCCTTTGTACATAGAAAATCTCACTTTGAAAATTAATTCTATAGAGTTCCTACTCAGGGTATAATCTGTTCATTCCGAAAAAAAATGAAAAATTCTTTTATGTGTTAAAATGTATTGTTGAGACTGCACACAATTGTCTATACGAAACCTTTCAATCAATCTAGTATTTGTCTATTGTAAAAGAAGGTCCTCTTAGTGTATATTATATCCATGCTTGCTCACTGTACACACAGAAGTGTTCCCTTTGACCTTCCTTAACATTAACACAACAACCTTACCTTCTTCTTTTGAATTCCATAGAGATTTTTGAACTAAAACATTGCATCACTACGAACCACCTCTGCTCACCAGTTCATATGAGTATCTAACAACTTGGAACCTTCCCTGGAAATAAACTGTTGCTCTACAACTCTCTGAAGAAATAAAAGAACAAATTTCATCATGCAAACCTGCTTAAGATAAAAAGATTAGTGATCCCAATAAATACACAAAGTTTGGGTTTCTTTAAGGATTCAGATTTCTTTCATTTCACCACTTAATAGAACTGAAAGCCTCATATCTGCACTCCCAGTATGCCTTATTAAGCTACTTCCCAGTTCCCATACTTACTCCTTTGTGAATGACCACCAATTTCTATGCATATCTAAAGCTTCAGAAGCACCATTCTAGAAGGAAATGTTAAACCAGAAGTGGCTACCATTTGTCATTTGAATGCACTATCTGCCTTTTGTACTTTTTGGGCAACATGGTACTCTTCATGCATTTTTATGTTCCACTTATCAAACTGCTCTTAAAATATACTCTCTTTGACGATGAAATTAGAACAAAACATTAAGGCATAATGTATGCATCTTCACTATCCGAAAGAGAAATGATGAATTGAAACTCAAATGACATATGATTACAATTAGCATAGAAAATGAAGCTATTCAACAATTTCTAATATAAATGTACTCAGCTAAATTCCTTAAGTGAAGTAAACTCACTGTTCACTTGTAGCCCTCAGAAAGAAACCTTGATGGTTATGAATGCACAGTTGGTTTCGTTACTTGATGGATAACTTAATTTTATCTTCAGTTGTATTTCATTTCATTAGATGTATACGATGAAATATATTTTAAAATCAGCCCATTTAATGAATAGGGCAGCATGCCGAGCTCTACCCTTGTGGGAGCCCATTTTACTCCACATGCTTGGTCTTCGAATAATGTTCAGCTTCATGAATTTACCTATACCTGCACAAGGAAACAAACAACATTAGCATAAAAATGGAACACGATGATTATGATGTTTCTATTTCTCCTTCAGCTCACTTCTTTCATACTGTACTTAATTGATTGTTTCAATGTATTGCTCATAGCATGATGTACTATTGCGGGTGTCTCATATAGGTTACATCATAATCGGAGCCACTGACACCCCTCTTTTCCTCTTATAGGTCGACAAAGCTTGAGATGACGAGGTGTACCATTCAAGATCAAGCATCGATAATCAGGCAATGATGATTATGCTGTTGCTTATGTGTTTTCCTTTCTACATCTTCAGTAGTGCAATGTGCTATTAGAAATGTATTGTAACAGTCACAGTTAAATCCATGGCTTGTGTGGATCCTTGATTTCAATTCTGCTTTTCAATTGAAAAGAAAATGCATTTTCATGCAATGTTGTAATATCATTCTGATTGTGAAATCAAATGAAGCCTTGTAAAATATGAGTTTTCATGAAATAAATGAAATCATTTCAAATGCTATTTTTCTCAAGTACTCAATTTTATATTTCTTTTTAAAACTGCAACATCTGAAAACCACTCTAAAACTTCATAACTTCACTAAAATACATAACTGTTGTTCGATGCATAATGATAATAATTTGAAACAACATTTGATCATGACACTGCAATTCCACTTAATGTTAAAAAACATTCAGCCAGCTCCTCCATTTGAGCTAAGGAAAAAAATATGTAACAGTAAAATAATCAATGTTAGTCACACAGTCTACTGATCAAAAGAATCAATCTAATAAAATCACAAGTTTTCCTTACAAATTCACTCAATAAGGACCCCCTAAAAATATATCATATTAGCACCTTATACATAGTGTGGTTACAATTTCCATTTGTTATATCAATGGAATGGTCTGGATCTTAGTACATCACAAACATCAAAATTTTCCATAAAAATGAAAATAAACCTATTTTTCTAAATGGAATAAAATTTATTACTTAACTACAATGTATAGAAAATATTCACTTTAAAAATAAGAAATGTTACTATATGAGTGCAAATGGATCTCTACAAGTTTAGAAAAATAAGAACTATTGAACATCACTTGTGACAATATATAATTTCTAGAATTGTGTCGTAGAAAAATGACTCGTTGTCATTTTCATGGCCTTTTAGGTCTTGTTTCATGGTGTTGGAACTATGTTGCTTTGATTTTATGTTGCAACATGGTTGGAATGTCCTTATTTAGGTACTAGAATTCAAAGAACGATGTCTTGTGAAGGTGTTGTGAAGTGTTGTAAGAAATTTCTACATTCTTCTATACTCTATTAATTACAATTCACCTAAAAATCACATTTTTACTCATCAACATGTCCTATTTTGAAGTGTTGTAAAGTCTTGTAAGAAGATTTCATGCTTTTCTAGGAACATCTTCACTATTTATTCCTTTCTCATGCTTTATTTGACCCCTTTATGCTCTCACATGCTTAATTAAGTGTATTTTTTAGTATTATCCTAACAAACAACATTAAATACAACATATTTCCCAACACACATTTTTAGGTCCTATGTAGGACCCATTTTCCATGGGTAGCGAATGAGTCCCCCTTGGCCCTAAATTCAAAATATTTTAAATTTCCTTTCATGATTTTATTCAAAAACACTTCATGTCGATCTGTGATGAGGTATGAATGGGTAACTAAGGCACAAGTGTGTATAAATAAGTGATTTTCAACTCATTTTACATCTCCCTCATAATTTCCTCACTCATTCAAGCATTTCATCTCATATTTCAAGCATTCAAGCATTTTACAACATCTTTTCAAGCACTTTGAAGCAACCTTTAACATTACTTTAGATTTGCATCATCAAGGGTTTGGTAAGTTAATAGTAATTGCATGTTGTTAGTTTATCATTCCTTTACATTTCATTATTTTATTAATGGTTTGATTACCAAAAATGGGGTTTGACCAAGGCAAACCCCTATTCACTAACCTTAAACCATTTTTCCCCTATTGCATGTTTGTTTGCAGGCCTAGGTATTCAGATTCAATAGGATTTTTGGTGTTGAAGATTGGTTTACAAGTCAACTAGGTGCTTCAAGTAAACTTAAGTCTATTTCAAGCTTGGAGAATGTTTTATGTTTGTTTCCTATAGAATTAACTTCGGCAACTCGACAAGTAGTGATTCCCATATTTTGTGTTGCAGAGTTGTCTCCTGATTTTTCAAAAATTTGGGAGAGGAATGATTCACCAACTGTGGTGAATGAGTCCCACCTTAGGACTAAAAATCTAAATTTTGTTAGATTTGGGATCCCCATAGACAAAAACTTTCTTTTGACAGTTTTTCACCAAGAGGAGGACTAATTCGCCACCCTAGGTGAATGAGTCCCACTGTGAAAAATTAGTGATTTCAGAAAACATCCAAAACAATCTAGATTCATCATATTTTTCCTAGGTACACTCTGATTTGACTCATCTCTTTATGTTATGCATATTTTCTTCATTTAGTTCATTGTTGCATAGCACAATGTGTTTTCAAACATAGCTTAAATCTCACTTTTGCATTCATTTTCATTCTTTTAGATTAGTCAATTGCATTTAGTTAAATTTATTTAGGTTAGACAACATCACATATAACATTATTTGAATGAAACATTAGAATTATTTCTCTTGTCTCTCTTATTTTAAGTGAAAAAACCTAGAAGTGCAAGAGTAGACCATAGGAGCCAAAAATCAACGGTTCATTTTGGTGAACCTGACTTTTTGAGCACTTTTCATTTTTGATTTCATTTACATATTTCATCCTAGTTTTGCATTTGCATTAACATTCAATAAGCACATTGTTTTGTTTTTGCATTTTATCTTGCATTAGTGAAAGCTTCATTTAGATTTCATTTTTGTATTGCATGTCATTGAAAAAAGTAAAAATCTACATTTTGCATCCTTGTTTGCATTCTTTAGAGCATTAAAATAACATTACAAATTCTGAAAAACACATAAAAACATTATACTAGGAATTATTCGGCACCCAAGGTGAATTAGTCCCCCCGCACTTTCTAAGCAACATTTCTTTAATCTTTTTGGCCTTTTTCTGCATTATAGTTTTCTATTCTTGTATTCTCTTTTCATTTATAGATTATGTATTTTTCATCATTTATTGCATCTTACTTTATTGGCATCATGGCACTTTCTTTCAATACATTTTTGAATTCATTAAAATCATTGGTAGACATGTCCAATTGTGTCTTTGGCTATGACCCTAGTGACCTTGAACAGCGTCACACTCCTTTAACTCCTCATGATTATCCTCCATGCGAAGTAGACATCATTGGAGAAGATCAATGCTAGCATGAACAAGTTCTACAAAGATTTCCTTGATCAACTAGAAGCAAATGCAACCTTTTATCCCTCCATGAGGTCACAAGACCTTCCCACTATTGCACCTTTTGATTACTTTGCATACTTACATCTTGAAGTCACTATAGGACCTAAGGTTCCTTCCTCAAGTGGACCTAGTCCCTCTAACCAATCACATTCACAACCCTTTTACGATCACAAAGTCACAAACACTTCTATCAACCTTGAAGAGACATATGGTAAAGGATTCACTATCTTAAGTAAACAAGGTTGTGACACAAAACATGAACATTACATCCATTAACTTCTTGAACAACAATCAACCACAACACACACAATAGGACTAGGATATCACGATCCTTCTCATCCTGATAGATGTCCTCTTCAACCTAGGAGACTTTGGGATGTTGGAACAATGATCTTGAATGCTCCTCCTAACTTCAACATTCTTCTTCCACATGAACAACCATTATATCCTTCTAATGACAAGGATGTTAGGCTCCCTATGGGTCCTCTTCCTCATTCTATTCATGAACAAGGTGAATCTATTATCGAAAATGACCTTACAAACTCAAAAAGATTAAGTTTCCTACACATCCTCCACCTAAATTTGAAAGGAGACTGCACTTACTCTTAAAAAAAGTTCTTATACTTTTACCACCTATGAATAGGTTGGTTATTCATCTGAAAGAGTTTAACAAACCATTTTTGCAAATGTCATCAAATTCTTGGACATCGACTCGAACATAAGAATGTTGGATAGTGAAGGAAATATTGGGTAAGTATCACTTCACTGATATCGATTGCTTCCCCATCATACCTTAAAACAATATAAACCCCTTTGTCATGCCATAGTTGTAGAATTCCTTATTTTCACTATTGCATGATTCTTTCACATCACCCACCTTGTCTCATTCTTTCCTTTACACATTGTGGAGGGCTAAAAGCTATTAGCCTTGTCCCTATAATGAAATTGTCTGTCTCTTAACTCTATTATTCCTTTTCCACTTATCTATTTAAGATTGAGAAACCAATAACTTAGTCAATGGTTGACTTACATTTGTATTACTTGTTTCTTTTCATTTTCATGTGCATATCATGTTCCCCTGTATTGTGTGTTTGATGTTCTCTCTCTTTGTACACTTCTTCTATTTGTACCTCTATTTTTCTATTTGTCATGCATTGTATTTTTTGCTTTTGCTTCTTTTTTCCCTTTTGGGGATGATGCAAAGCATAGAGACACCCTATGTCTCTTCCATGTTGACCCAATCGGTCCTTTTTATTTTTAATTCTCTTATTTTTTCCTTTTGGGGACAACACAAGGCATTGAGACTGAAATGCCTCCTTTATGTTGACCCAAAAGCTTTTTCATTTTCTTTCTTTTTGCTTTTGTTTTCCTTTTGGGGATGATGCAAAGTGTCGAGACCGCAATGTCTCTTCCATGTTGACCCAAAATAAACTTTCATTTTCCTTTTTTTTCACTCTTTTTGTGTCATTCTTCTAGTTCTATGTGCTTTGGGGAATGATGACAGTTCCAAGCTCCTTTGATAAAAGAATTGCATCAATGAATATACTGACCCCAAATCCATAGATCCCTTATGTGTTTGGTGTGATTTCTTTTATGGGGGGAAACTCCCTTTTCTTTCTTTTCCTTTTCTTTTACATGACACAACCTACCTCCAAAACATATGACTTGGCATAGGGCTTTCTAGGTTGGCTCTCATGTCTTGTTTTCCTTTTGGAATTTTCTTTTCTTATGTACTTTAAAGTAATTACTCATAGAATGATGTGTAGAAATTCCTTTAAAGTGGGCAGCATCCATTACCATAATTCATTTGCATTCTTGGTTCCTAGTGTAGCCTTTCCATTTATATGATGCGTTCGTCACTTTGTGGATGACATTAGGTGTGATTTCCTTCATAAGTGTGATCTTTCTAAGTATATTACATTTCTCTTGGTGGCCTGCTGCGATGCACTACATCCCCTAAGTTTTGAATATACTATTCTTTGATTGGTCCTCTCTTGGAGACATTAGACACAATGTTCCCTAAGTGACTGACCTTGCATGAACTAAACAAGACTGCTTTGTACTTCTTTTACATTTTTCATTTTACATTTTTGCCACCTTGCATAACATAGTTGCATGACTGTGGTACCTTTGTCTTTTTTTTCATAGCATTTTCTTTGTTGTGCCTTGTTAAAGTTATCAATGGGTATAACTTTGATATGGTTGAGTGGGAACCCCACCTAGCGGCATGAATTTTCCCTATTACCACTTTTTTGTTTGTGAGTGCATACCAACTAGCATATGTATCTTACCTTTTTGTGCTTTATCACCCTATGAAAAACTAGTTTTGTGGCCCCAGAGTGAGTACATTTGGGCTTTCTCACCTTATGGACCATCCTGTGTTCTATCACCCCAGAGTGAGTACACATTCTCTTTTTCAAACAATCAACCTAGATCTAATCCACAACTAGTTGGAATGACAATCAAAGCCTCATCTGATTTATTTCAACACTTGTGTGTTCATTTGTTCTCATGTCTAGTTTTCCATGGGATCTGGATCCCAAGGGCTTGATCATCCCTCTTGATTTTTGTCATTCAATCTTGCTAACGTAAGTGCATTCAAACCCTTCTCTTGATGTTCGTGGCTACTTTAGTGTGAGTTTGAGGCAAGTTCATCCTCTCACTAAAGTGGGGGCTAAATTTGTTGTAGAAAAACTACCCCTTGTCATTTTCATGGCCTTTTAGGTCTTGTTTCATGGTGTTGGAACTGTGTTGCTTTGATTTTATGTTGCAACATGGCTTGAACGTGCTTATTTAGGTATTAAAATTCACATAATGACATCTTTTGAAGGTGTTGTGAATTTTTGTAAGACATTTCTTCATTCTTCTAGACTCTATTAATTACAATTCACCTAAAAATCACCTTTTTATTCATCAAAAAGTCCTATTTTGAAGTGTTGTAAAGTCTTGTAACAAGCTTTCACACTTTTCTGGGCACATCTTCACTATCTATCCCTTTCTCATGCTTTATTTGACTCCTTTATGCTCTCATATGCTTAATTAAGTGTATTTTTGAGTATTATCCCAACAAACAACATTAAATACAACATATTTCCTGAGACACATTTCTAGGTCCTAGGTGGGACTCATTTTCCATGGGTGGCAAATGAGTCCCCCTTGGCCTGAAATTCAAAATATTTTAAATTTCCTTTCGGGATTTTATTCAAAAACACTTGATGTTGCCCTATGATGAGGTATGAATGGGTAACTAAGGCACAAGTGTGTATAAATAAGTGATTTTCACCTCATTTTACATCTCCCTCATAATCTCCTCACTCATTCAAGCATTTCGTATCATATTTCAAGCATTCAAGCATTTTACATCTTTTCAAGCACTATTCAAGCACTTTGAAGCAGCCTTTGACATTACTATAGATTTACATCATCAAGGGTTTGGTAAGTTAATAACAATTGCATATTGCTAGTTTATCATTCCTTTACATTTCATTATTTTATTAAAGGTTTGATTACAAAAAATGGGGTTTGACCAAGGCAAACCCATATTCACTAACCTTAAACCATTTCCCCCTATTGCATGTTTATTTGCAAGCCTAGGTATGCAAATTTGACAAGCTTTTTGGTGTTAAAGATTTGTTTATAAGTCAACTAGGTGCTTCAAGTCAACTGAAGTCTATTTGAAGCTCGGAGAAGGTTTTATGTCAGTATCCTGCAGAATTGACTTTGACTACTTGACAAGCAGTAATTCCTAGATCTGGTGTTGCAAAGTTGTCTCCTAATTTTTCAAAAAATTGGGAGAGGATTGATTTGCCACCTGTGGCGAATAAGTCCCACCTTAGGACTAAAAATCTAAATTTTGTCAGATTATGGATCCTAACACATAGAAACTTGCTTCCGATAGTTTTTCTCTAGGAGGAGGACTAATTCACCACCCTAGGAAAATGAGTCCCATTGTAAAAGAATAGTGATTTCAACCAGCATCCAAAACACTCCTGATTTATCATATTTTTCCTAGGTGCACTTTGATTTGACTCATCTCTTTTTGTTCTGCATATTTTCTTCATTTAGTTCATTGTTGCATAGCACAATGTGTTTTCAAGCATAGCTTAAATCTCACTTTTGCATTTGTTTTCATCCATTCAGATTAGTCAATTGCATTTAGTTAACTTCATTTCAGTTAGGCAACATCACACATAACATTATTTGAATGAACCATTAGCATTTTTGTTCCTATCTCTCTCCTTTTAGGTGAAAAACCTTAGAAGTGCAAGAGTAGCCCATAGGATCCAAAAATCAATGGTTCAAGAATAAATAGAAATTAAAATAAAAAAGTATATGTATTACTCTAAAGATCATGAATTTTACCTAAAAAGGGATTTCTCATAAAAAAAATGAAATAACTAAAAATATAACTTTTGAGAATCATATATGAAAAAAAAATGGTGAATGGGATAAGAGGAAAAATCCGATTATGTAATGTTAATTTCATCACACTTAGCTACTAAAATATGTTGCGATTTACTAGAATATTCTTAAAATATCATAATTACCCATTGTATTTCAAAAAAGAATATATATGCAAATATGTTTTCCATATTTAAATAGAAAACCACCTAATTCTCATATAAAAATTACTATATAAAATTAGTGTAGTTTTGGGATGGTTCTAAGTAGTTATTGTTAGCTATGGGTTATTAAACAATGTGGTATGTTGTCATTGGTAGCGGTTTTCCAAGGTTGATGGCCTTGTGGAACATACTATACGCAAAGTAGTTGGAAAGTACCTAGTTACCTTATAGATTATGGAGGTGGTACCCATTCAGTAGTACATAAATTTTCTACTTTTTAATTTAAAATCTAATATAATTAGCTTAAGAAATATATTTTCTTTATACCTCCATCTAATGACACATACTTGCATAGGTGGTATGATTTTATTATCTTTCTATTGATTTCATAGATTATATCTTCTACTAAATGATTTGATCCATATGGTTGAGGGAGGATAATTTTCCACTAATGGCTTGCAGTTAAAGTATTTTACTATATAAGTTGATTACCAATATTTAGGTTCTTGTACCTTTTATCTATGCAATGGTAGGGCGAGATTTGAAGACCCTTAAATACTCCAAAAGAGTAGATATCT
>VDFB02000008.1:93279161-93325956 GCA_007258455.2 Sequoia sempervirens
CTCCTTCCAACTAGATGCATAGTTCGTGCATCTATCCAGGGGGAGAAATTCAAGTCACATTTTTATCCATAGATTAGTGGAGGCTATCTCTTAGGGGGAGCAGGTAGAAGAATCATGAAGGTTATATAGATAGAAAGAGATTGTATTCTTTTGAATGCTTGAATAAATCCCATTGGCCCTTTGTCCTTAATGTCAAAGGGTGACAGATAAAGCAAGGATAGAGCAAGGGGAGACAATGCAAATCTCATTAGTGTTTCTCTCATTGGCGCTTCCATCAATGCCAAAGGGGGGATTGTTACAAGTATATTGAAGGCATTGTCATTGATATCAAACTATATGAAGGTTGTTGATGATGTTATTTCTATTTTTAGCTAGTTGCATATATGTTGGAATAAAGATGATCATGTATAATGTATAAGGTTAGATTTCATGAGTTGCTTTCTATCATTCACGTATGTGTACATATGATTCTATGGATGCTATGTTCATTTTTTTATTACTATAATTTGCATAGAAGAATCTCTTTCAGTTAGGGGCTTGATAAAGTGCTAAGAAAAAGGCTCTAGAGAATGCTCCACATTCCTCCACATCTTAATTTATGATCTTGTAGTTTGAGTAGTAGAAATAATGGAGTATGAAGCATGTATTTTCCATTTTCTAGACCATTTATGTTACCACAAAAGTTTCCTAAGTAAGCAGAGTGGTGACTCTATTGTTGCAATCATGGAAGGTTCTAATAAATGCTTCATATTTCTCCATAGTTGTTGTTATGGCCTTGCAGTTTGGAGGAAGTATCTATAGGGTAAAAACACAAACTTGTGTCACACTTTTTAAAGGAAATGACCAACACTGATCCAATTTTTAAACTTGAATCACTAAAAAATGATATATATGTTTTTAATTTTGAAATGGTGTGAACTAGTGAAATATTTAATTTTTATTATATTTTATGCTTGTAGTTTAAAAAAAAAATAAAAAAATTTGAATATAGTTTTTTATAAATTGACACTTTAATTTAGTTGCTAAAAAAAGGTTGGAAAATGAAGTCACATGAAATGTCAACCTTTATATAGTAATTTTTATTTTTTCTACAATTTTTTGTGTATTTATAACTTGAAACTTTAGTGCATGGATTTTTTTTTCCAATTTTTATAAATACATATTTTTAAATAAATATTAAAATGTGCATGTATTGAAATATAGTTGTTTCAATTCAACATCAACTTTCATATTAACTATTTATCTAAAAAATAAAAAAAAAAAAACCCCCTTGATAGAGATTCTTTTATCGAGTGCATCATATTTTTAAAAAAATTAAATATATTTTTTACTATTTTTCCTTGTCATGGTAAATAGCCTAATATTTTGTGTTGATAACCTAATTTTAGTAAAAAAAGAAAAGAAAAATATAAATAATAAATTAACTATTAAAATATTTATATTTTTGAAAACTAGACATATGGATCTACAAAAGGGTATTTTTTATATTAAAAAAAAAATGTATTTACATGAGTAGAAATTGTTATAATGCCAATTTTTTCAAATAAATCTAATTTTTTGGTAAATTAGCCTCAAAGTGGTGCTACAAAGGCATTTAGCCAATAATTTTAGTTGGAAAAGTTGTGGATATATCTAACTTAGCTAGAATGAATCTTACAAGATCATATGTTTGACAAAAATATATTTTTAGTTACAAATGCTTAAATTCACTTGTATTGATAAGTTGGCTAAAAGTGTAACACAATTTTGTACTTTTTCCCTATAACATTCATTTGTCATCTCCTCTGAATTTTTAGTCTTTGTGGTGTACTGCAAGTTGTGTTGGTAAAGTTATATATCTCAATATTATGTTGTTTGAGTTTGTTATAGATATTGGTTTCACATATGTTTGCTTGTGCTAGCATAATATTACATAAAGTTGTGAAAGAAGGGCATGAGAATATTTTTTGAATATCATTTGATTACCATAAATATGATTCCTATTTTTCTAACTTTCTTTTATCGATATCGCTTATGGTTTTGGAATTAATATTTCAGGGGTTAAGTGTTTATTGGATCGACTTTGTGTTCTAAGTAACTTGTGCCATGTTTTTTGGCATGTGCTAGTAGAGCGATGTGTGCAGATTTGAAATAGGTCTTTCTTATCTCTTGTCTTGAACCAAATTTGATTTCCCTTTCCCATGGATGTGTTGAACCTGAGTGAAATATTTTCATTGCATCTTTCATGTTCATATCGTTGATGCCAAAAATTGGAAAGATAACAACCCTTTGTGGGAAACTCAATTTATGGGGGACTTATTACGCTAAACTGAGTGACCTCCAAATTTTTAAAGAAGCCAACTTCTTTTGTAATTGGGGTTTTCAAATGGAAAATGAAAGTAGATATAAAATAAAGAATCTAATTATGGCGATACACCAAAATTTAGATAAAATGCACAATAAACCTATCTTTTGGTTATGATCTAAGGGTCCGCTTAGAAAGTTACCATGTCCTAGAATAACAGAAATTTAAAGATTGTAGCATGAACAACTCATTCAATGACATAAAACAATTTTCACACCCACTTACTGAAAGAAGAGTCAAAAGACATGATCTAAACAAACAAACTTTCTTTCAAATTATAGAAGTATGACAAATAAACCATTCAAACAATAATGGCACAGTATAAAGTTTATCAATAGCATAAGAAATAGAGAGGAAAAATAATGGCATAGTCTATGAGTTCTTGCAATAATTTAAACAATAAAAAAGGCCTGGTCTCTCCAAAAATCCTGTAATTCTAAAACTAGTGAAGCTTGAAAAGTATGTAGCATGTAATCTTCAAACTCAGAACCTAAAACCCCTCTTTAGAAGCAAAGAGCAGTATTTATAGTGAACCCTCCATTTCTTGGCAAGCAACAATAGAAAATATTCTAAATCTTGAGCAATGATGTCAATGAAATGATATATCTCGATTGTTGTAATACAAAAGATTGGGGCCATAAAATTTGGTCACTCTCCACTCAGGTGCATCCCTTGTGAATGATGGAAATGGTACCAGCAAAGTCCTGTGCAGACAAGTGTTGCCTCTTTGGATAGGCAGTTAGAACATGTGGCAGCATATCATAGCCCATATTTCACTTCAATCCTTGCGTTGAAGAAGCATGCGCTGAAGAGACACGTAGTAGCATTTTGCTGCCCATGGTCAATTTTTCCCTCCTTCATTGAAAGCTTGCACTAAGATGCCATGTGGAAAATTTTTTTACTATGGACATCACCTATGGGGCCTACTGAACCTTTTCACAAATGGGAGCTATGTGGCATGCGGGCGGGGACTAACAAGGAAGTGAAAGGAAGCAATCAAAATAACCCATGGTGAAGACACATGGGAGCATATCGGGGGCCGATAGAAGAGCAAGGAGAAAAATCCTTCAAGAAGCGATAAGTAGACACATGGCAGAGGTTGTGGTGACTATCAAAAAGGGGTTGATGAGTCTTCATTTGAAGGCATGGGTTGTTACTTAGCCAAAACCAAAACCGAAAGGGAGCATGGTGAATTTTGTATTCATAGCTTCTAGTGACTATTAGGGGTGTTTCACTTAGAGGAATGAGGAACCCAAAATTTTCTCTAGTTCATAGACAAGAGTGCCATCCATTGGTGACATAATTGGATCCTAGAAAGGGATGCCTATAGGGGTGACCAATCATCTTCAGATGGTCTTGCTATATTGCACAAATTCTCCTCTGCTCCACCCAAGTCGATCGTTTCTTTATAAGGCAATGTCTTAGGTAAATCGACCCCCACCTCATAATGGAAATTTAGCTGAACAAGAGGATGAATAACATCTTCAATGTATACTATGTTAGGAGGGTGACTAAGACTCTAGAAAGCGGTTAGGTGTTGCTACGTTTCTTTAATTCTTTCTGCAATTTGTTGAACTATGGAAATTGACCCAAGTCGCTTAGCTGGTAGAAATTTTCCCTCATGTCATCCATTGTCTTATTCAAAGTAGCTATGGCAACTTTAATTCACTGGAAGGCCGAGTTGCAATGGATGAACCTATTTGTCGTCTAGGCAGCAATATCTCGATCTTTGATCCCTGCTTTGGCCAAATCTTCATTAGAGACCGTATATAGCTTGCTCAAGAAACTCTTTGCTTTAGAAACCTTCTCTGCGATGAGCTGTGGGAATTTCTCAATTGTTCCATGAACTAGAGTGTTGGCTGTAGTGTTAGGAAGAAGGCTTTAACCTTTTCCCAATAAGAAAAATATAGCTTCTGAGCTAATGGGATGAGGTCCAGCTACGTAGCGAAAGCTTGGAGAGAGCTCTTTAGAGAGGTGATCATTGTATCCTTTGAATTAATAACCTCTGTTAATTCTATAGTTCTCTTTTTACAGATGCCAGTTGCTCCTCGAAGCTACTTATCTCTTTATACCAGTTCTCCTTGACTCGGGTGTTGTTCGCCAATTTTGTGTCAAGAGAGGACTTTGTCTGTTGAAGATCCTTTTCTAACTAGACTTTTTGGCCTTTAAAGTCCATATGATTCTTTTCTAATTCCTACTCATATAGATTGCATTGAGCTGCTAACTCTTTATGCTTTTGTTGTATATTTTTCTCCACCAAGGTCAATTGGATTTGATATTTCTGGTTCCTTTCCTATAGCTCGTTGAGCAATGTGTGGTCAATGGATTGGGACTTATTGAGTTCCTCTTGGAGTTTTCTCCTCTCTAACTCTTCTGCTCGCACTTTCTTAGACAAGAGTGCAAATTCTACTTCTTGTGATAGTTTCTCCTTCGTTTCTAGAAAATTGACCCTTTCCTTCACAAGGTTTAGCTGCTCCTTTTTCTTCAATTGATGGACAAACTTTAGGAAGTCAGTCATCACCACCCACTGCATTTCCTCCATGAGTTCTACCTTATCCTATGGCTGGGTAGCGACTCGATCAAGTCCCATAGCATACATGTGGTAATCACCTGACAGTATCTCACCTTGTGGTTTGACAACATTCAGGTACATGGTGGAGAAATTTAGCATATGTTGTGGTTCATTGTAAATTGTATAAAACTTAGACTCCACCTCCTTTTTATCATCCTTAACTTTTCAGTTTTGGATCCTTAGGGATTGCATTTTCTTTGTGGCCTCTCCCTAGGATATGAATTTAGATGGCAATTGAACTAGTCTTCCAATAATAGGTGTACCAAGAGGCATGGAAAAACATAATACAAGTATAAAAGGCCCCCACATTTTCTTTGGTGGGAGATTGACAGTTTTTAGGGAGAAGAAGGGAACCTGTCATAGTTCAGTTTGTGAACCAACAGAAGGGCTCATTAGTTGCTGCGGTGATGGGGTAGTCATAATTGAGTCTGTTTACTGGGCATACTGGGTTGGACCAGAGGTAGCAGAGGCAATAGGGGTTCCAATGGTAGCCAAGCTTTTAGAAAGAGAGGTGAGGCAAGATTGAGTAGCGACAGCTGGTGTTAAGGTTCATGGATGCAATAAGATATATGGACCAGTTTGAGAGAATTGGGAGAAACCTCCCACAAACATTGTGGTAGGGGTAGATAAAGTAGGGTCGACACTTGTTCTAAGGGTCACTATGAAAATGAAAGAGGATATCAAAGATTGGGAAGCAAGAAAAGCGGAAGCGAATATCAATTGTTGACTAGATGATGGTGGTGGTTTTCTCATTGTTGGCTCCTTACTTCAAGCTCTTGGCTTGCTACAAGCACTTGAATTGCAGTGGCTCTTTGTGATCCTTCTCCCAGAATAGCTTCCATGCATTATTGTTTAGCGGGTGGGGTGTCTCCCACTTCTATAGTCTCCAACTGTTGTTGTTGGGGCACTCTTGTTTTTGAGGCCTAGGTGAGTGTCTGTGATGCTTGTGACATATTCAGTTGCACATTTGAAGTGACATAGGAAGACTGCTCTGTAGACTTCATCCTTTGCTGGGAAAAGGACGCTGATGTCTTAGCTTCTTCTTTCTCCTACTCTTCTCCTTCATCGGGATCATCACCTCTGCTAGCATTTGAGTCAGAAGTAGGGTGCTTATCATCCCAAAGGTTGTTAAATAATTTAGCTTCCTTTACACTTTCATAAGGTGCACATCAAGTTGTTTTGTCTCCTGGTGATATATCCATAAGGCTTTGATCCTTTCATTAGTCCATTCCGCTTCATTCCTCAGCTTACTGTACAAAGCCTTTCCCATTTTACGGTTCTCATCATAATCTGCCACAATGAAATAGAACCTATTCCACAATGGCCTGCTATATTCTATGAGGATTTGAATTAGGTCAACCAACAATTCATCTTCATCCTCAAGTGGGTTGTGTCTTCACTCCCAATAAGGCCGAGGGTTGTGAGTTACCTTGAGATGCTCATAGTGTAAATCATTGAAAGGGTTGTAATCCCATTTGTCACAGATCATTACCAACCCTAAATGAGCTAGCTTATCTTGTAGTAGCGGGTGTGTTTGCTTCTTTTTCATGGCCACTATTTTAAAGCTTTGTGGATAGGAAAAGAATCCCTTCCTCTTGACCTTTTTTCCATTACAGAAGGTAATATCAATAATGTACGCTTGTTGGAACAATTCAAGGGATAACACTCGATTAGTCACACATGTTGGAAGGCGAAATGGTTCCTCAGTGAAGCCTCACATTCAGATGAATGTAAAATATGCTCTGAAAAACCAGTCACATTTGGGGGTGAAATTTTGCATATACTTAGTCTGAGTGAAGGTATGCTGATTAATATCCTCCCCCCCTTGCAAATCTTGTAAAATTGGATTCAAGAAATAATCTAAAAATGCGTAATAATCAAAAGTAGAAGAGAGGAGATTGGTCTAGACAAAAACTAGTTTTTTCCTCTTCTTTTTGTCAAAGATAAAAAACTTCACCTACTTATCAAAGAAATTAGGGTTTTGATACAAAAACATATGAGAAAGATAGGAGAGAAATCTGAACTTCCGTTCAACTTGATACTTGTTAATTTTCTCTATCATTTTCTTTGCAAGGTGCTCTACAAAATCATGTACCAGAAATAAGATTTTTTCCTACAAAATTGGAAAAGCTAGGCCCAATTGAAAAGTATGCACCTCCTGGTCAATGTCCAAACTAAGAAGAACTGCCATCATTGAAAAGGCATATTGTAGACCTCTTCCTTCAAAGCGTCATGCAACGTAGGGATTCTTGGTGGATTTTCTTATTCTACTTCAATCCTTTGGGTTTATTGATTATAAAATTGTAGAGCCTTATTCCTGGTGCTCCATATGTGATCTCCCTATCTAGGAGTGAATGTATTTACCTCCATCCCTCTTTGCATAGGATCTGCAATGCACAACATATTCTAGATGGCAGCCAGGCTAATGTTGACTAATAGAGTCTAACCCTCAATAGTGCTAGTACTTGGGTTGAAATGCTTAATGGCCACATTGATTAATTATGGGCAGTAGTGCACAGATGGGACCATATATTGAGGAAGCCTATTGAACCATACTTTTTCTATAGTCAAAATTTCCCTTTTGGACACCTTCATTCTTTCGTAGTCCACTTCCCTCAATCCTTTAGGGTTCTTTGCAAGAAAGGGATTATGAACATTATCCCAATCTTCCTGAACTAAGCTCTGGCCTCTATAGTTTTTGGGCTTGTCTAGCTCCTTTGTGTTTTCCCATCTTGGCTTGTTAGGAGTACCTGATGTAGCATATGAAATATTCTCAAAGACATTAATGACTGCTGCTCCTCGCATAGCTTTAGCTAAGATTTGTGTTGTTACTTGCCTAAATTCTTTGGATTGAACTTTCTACCATTGTTAATTTGTAGGAAGCTTTTTACTTTAGCTTCAATTTTTTTGCAACTTTACTTCAGCTCTGGTTGTGCACTAGGAATTTTTTTTTCTCTAGGAGGTGTATTTGAAAAGACCTTTTAAGTACCTAAAAATTTCATATGCAATACTTAGCTATTTTCTCTCAAGGTGGTAGATGAGAGTTAACATTTTCTCATTTAATTTGGCATGTACTTCCAACCCTTTGGCTTGTGCGAGATGAATTACTTGCCATTTTGATTTAACAAGAATTCATAAATATAATTAGCAACCATATTATATAGCACAATTTTCTTGTAATTTGAGAAGATGCTTTGTCAATAGTTTAAGCATTTGTATGTGTTGATAATTAATATCCCAAAAGGAATGATTAAGCCAAAGATGTGATCAACATTTGAAAAGATATGAGCTCTACCTCGAAATAAGAAAAACACCTGAAGAATGACACCTCAGTCCCTGGTCATGCATAACATCATTGATTGCTGCTACCAGCTTAGGCTAATTAATTATCCCTTATTAGTTTTGCACGCAACAAACTGTACTTAGCAGAAACAAATTAGTGGGAAATTCGAGCAAGCCTGGGCACAACTTTTAGGTTGGTACTCGATTAAAATCACATTTATGGCAAGCAAATTACCACACCTTTCCTCACTTTTTCTATAAATAGGAATCTAAGCAGTAGCGAAATCACACTTAGTGATTTGATCAGAATTGGTATTAGGTAATTGGTTTAGCAATTTAGCATTTGTTGTTGCATAGTGTTCTCATAGGCTAGAATTAGATGCTTTGCAAGGATTATTTTTTAGGTATTCGCTGAGAGTCTGACAAAAGAACACCCCAATTAGGGTAGTGTCACACAAGTCTCAAACTTCCTTCTTAGGTGATATTTATACTAGGTGCTGAGAAAGGATGATGACGAACAAGCACTCACTATTAATCATAGCCATAAAATTGGTCTTGGGATGGGACTGCCTTGAGTATGAAGACAGATATAGAGTTAAAACTGACGTGTTCTCACACTTTTCTTCTCCATGTTGGATATAGGAATTCCCAAGCCTTTGATTTTGCATCTAGTAAAGGAAAATTTCCCCAAGAAATACCTGAATGGCCTTGGGGAGGTCATTGTATACACTGTACACGGTGGGGGAATTCTGACTATGAGCAACCTTTAGAGATTCATACAAGAGGATATGGTCATGTTGTGGCTACCATTTTTTAGCATCTCTTTCCTCCAATCACAAGATGAGCACTACCAGAGGGTCACTCGAGCTTGCAATTTCCTATTCCATATCTACAATGTGGTGTCATTCTATGACATCAACTGGTACACGAACTTCAGGAATCTGGTGTTACCTCTGCCTGCTTTTTCTCCATTGGATGAGGCTCTTGTTGCTGTAATTCCCTTGTGGATGAGGATATTGTGGATGTTGTCGTTGATGCATCCATTGTTGCTTCCCACGCCATGAACTAAAGACTCATGTTTTTCCTTTTTGCTTTCCAAAAAATCTCATAGTGATTAGTCTATTTTTTGTATACATGCCTGAAAAAGGATTTTCATAAAATATATAAAAGAACTAGAATATACTTATATAGTTTTGGAAGCATGGCTTGTGAGCCATTTTTAAAATGTAAATATCAAAGCATATATAATGAAAATATATTTTTATATAATCATGTTGTTGTCTTCTTTTGGATTTTGCAACTGGGTCATCTTTTCCTTTTTAGCATTTTTGTATGAGTTCTGCATGTGGGTGTTTAATTTTTTGCTCCTTCCAGCTATGAGTTTATTTCCCTTACTCTTTGCAATAATGGGTCATTTGTTCTTTTCTGCCTCAAACCATAGAATAAATAAAAATACTGGCCAACAAAACAAAAAGGAGAGAAGGGAAAAGCATATAAACATATTTACATGAGTATGTTAAGCAAGCTTAATTGAATAATTTTAAGAGAATTTCATTGACCAGAATTCCCAACGCTTCTTTTTCCATAGTTTCTAACTCATATGCATTGTTCTCTTTGCACTGAATTATTCTAAATGGGCCTTCCTAAAAGCTATCAAACTTCCCATGTTGACCTGGCTTTGCGGCCCTTTCGTTAAATTTTAGCACTAGGTCTCCGCACTCTAGACCTTGGTCAGATGCTTTCTTATCAAACCACCTTTTAACCACTTGGTGGTTATTCATGGTTGTTAGGGAATTTTCCCTTTTTTCTCGTACTTTTAGAAACTCAGCTAACCGCACCTGCATTGCGTCATTTTTTTCCACTTCAAGAGATTCTAGCAATTGTAGCACCTGAATCTCCATAGAGATAGGCAATAACGCCTCTTTTCCATAAACTAGCTCATATGGTGAAGTCTTGAGGAATTTCTTTGGAGTTATGTGGTTCGCCCAAAGTGCTGCTCAAATTTTTTTGTGCCACTCCCTTTTATATTTTGACCCAATTATTTTGAGGAGTCAGACTAGATTCTTGTTTGTTGATTCAACTAAGTTGTTCCCCTGCGGGTAGTAATTTGATGATGCTTTAAGGAATATGTCATGTGTAAGTGAAAATTGACTTACCTTGGAGCCTAGGAAACCTTTAGCATTGTCAGAGATGATAGTTTTGGGTAGGCCAAATCTCGTCACCAGTTCCTCTAAGAAATCCACTATCTTTTCCTTTGTTGCATTCTTTAGTGGCACGACTTCGGTCCATATTGTGAAGTAATCTATGGCCACTAAGATCCATTTATGTCCTACGCTAGAGGCTTGGTTGATCATTCCGATGAAGTCTAAACCCCATTGCGCAAATGGCTCATCAACCACTATCGGATTGAGAGGCATTGAAAAATTATTTCTTCTTCCTACAAAAAACTAACATTCCTTGCAAGTTTTCACCAAAGAGTAGGAATTATGAAATAGCATAAGCCAAAAGTACCCCGCGCAAATGATTTTGATTGTAGTAGTCTTTGCGGAGAAATTCCTACTTGTGGAATTTCTATGGTAAGTGTCGAGGATCCTTTTTGCTTGCTTTGTGGTAACAAATCACAATAGAATTCCCTTGAAATTTCTCTTAAACAAGATCCCTTCAATGAGCACAAATCCACTTTTTTGTAGCCAGTAGAATCTCCTCTTCTAAGAAGGAAGGCCTAACAGATATTTTCCTATATGCATAAATCTTATTCTATATTCCAGTCAACAACCTTCAGACTCTAACTAGTTCATTATGACTAGTTCCAGTTGCTCTTCTTTGGTGGCCATTTCTTCATCGCGTGCAAGATACTCACACAGTCCTCTTCCCTGGACAATTTTTGTAGGCTTAACTTCAATGTCGTACTCTAGGATCTTGGTGATCCAATTGGATCTTGTCTTGATGATTTATCCTTCCATGATGTATTCACACACACTAGAATATGCAACATAGACAATCACCTTATTGCAAGAGATTAGGTGTCTAAAATTTTTGAGTCCCTTAACTATTGCAAACTTGTACCTCTCTACAAAGTTGTAGTTCATCTCATATTCCTTTAGGGTCTGGGAGTGAAATGCTATTAGATTTTCTCCCTTGCCCTCATCATCTTTCTAAGTTAAGACAATAGCAATGCTTGACTTGCTACTAAATACGTACATTATGAAGTCCTTTGATAAGTCTGGGTTGACCATAATAGGAGCGGAAGATATAACATCCTTGACTTTCTCAAAGGCTTCTCTAGCTTTTTTTGTCCATTTAAATGTTTGATATTTTTCAACATTACGGTAATTGGCTTAATTATTCCTACAAAATTAGAAATAAATTTTCTAACGAAATTTACCTTCCCCAAGAAGGATTGGACGCCTTTCTTGTTCACCAGGAGAGGAAGCTCTTTGATTTCTTTCACCCGCTTAGGATCAATTGAAATTCCTTCTTTGGACGTAATCACTACGTGCTCCAGTAGTTTTCCTTGTGGTACTCTAAAGATACATTTTTTCAATTCAAGGTAATCCCAGACTCCTGGAATTTCTTGAACACCATCTCAAGATGGTCAAAATGATCATCATTGGAGTTGGAGAACACTGTCAAATCCTCCAAATAGATTAGGATAATCTTGTTGATTAGTTCACTAAAAGTGATAGTCATTGCTCGCTAGAAGGTAGCTCTTGCATTTGAGAGGAAAAATGGCATCTTAGCATATGAAAACATTCCCCACTTGGTTGTGAATGTTGTCTTATGTTGATCCTCCTCTTTGACCCAGATCTAATTGTAACCAAAGAAGCCATCTAACAGGGAGAGCATCTTTGATCCTGCCACCATTTGTAAGATTGACTCCATTGAAGATAGCTGGTAATGATCCTTCAGGGATGCTCTATTTAGGTCCCAAAAGTCCACATATAGGTGAGTATGTCCATTCTTCTTTCAGACTAGGATCAAATTAGATACCCATGTGCTTTTCTTGATTGAGAAGAAAATTCATGACTGGATTAGCTTTGTTAATTATTGCGCCATTAGTGCCTCAAACTTGGGATTGACTGGCCTCTATTTTTGGCAGATAGTCTTTTCACCTTTTTCCAACTCTATTGTGTGTTTAATGATATAGAGATCATATCTCCTAAGGTCATTGTATAACTAGACCACCACTCGATATTTTTCACAAAATTAGATAAGCCTTTCTTTATCGTGATGCATGGCATCCTTCCCGACTTTGAGCTTTCTTCCATCTCCAACCTGAAGGTCTGCATACTCACCTTTTTCTACTACAAACTTATGTTTGTCATTTCTTGAATTGTCACCATCGAAAAGGTTTTTGAGAGTGACCAATCATTTTGGAAAGCTTGTAGGATTTCAGCTAGATGATTTGTTCTTCATAAGCTTCGGTAATCTTTGGTTGGAGCTAGTCAAAAAATTCTCCTGATTACTGGATGAATGAGGCAATGTGTTCATCACTGTCAAACACTTGCTAGCTTTGGTCATTGTTTGGAATCATTGGTCGGACTATTACTCGTACAGAGTGTTTGTTGTGAATGAGATCTAATTGATGTCATGTGATTCACATATGTATTATGTTCTCAGGGCACCATCTGAATGTTGAAGGCATCAAATCTCTCAATCAGGTCTCAAACTTGGTGTCTATAGGATTGCGTGTAGACATTTTTGGCCACATAAAATTCCCCAAACTTGATTGACTACTAGCTTGAAATATTTGAACACCATTAGTTTCTTTATTCCCATCTGTTCTATAAGGATGATACCTTGCACTAGTCCTTCGTATTCAACTTCATTGTTCAAACAAGTGAATTAGAAGTGGAAAGACCTTAGTTTCTTTTCATTCTATTAGGACATTAAACATATCCCAGCTCCTATGCCATTCTTACACCTTTCTCCATTGAAATGCAATGTCCATAACTCTGAGGTTTGACCATTCTCTCAATTTTTGGCAGCCTTCAAGAGCACTTGATCTTCATCCTAGATGACATAGGTTCCCACCTTGGTAGCATGGTATTTTCTGAAAGGGTTAGTATCTATATGTTTGCTTAAGAGAAAATATTCTTGATCATCCCAATCTCTGGTCACTTTTTCATCTTCTAGTAGCTTAGTTCAATGCATTTCTTGCTTGGTGATAGAGGTATGTATGACTTCAAAGTTGATCATGGCTTCATTAGCTACATGTTCCAAATGTAAAGCTTTAGATTATATCTTCATCTTCACACCATGCTTGGTTCTAAGGATCAAATGGAACCAATATAGGGATAGATATCTACCCATTTTTGAAGTAAATTCTTGGGATAAGTAGAGGCCAAACATTGGGGGAACATCTATGATCATAGTTTCTTGCGACACTGTGATACTAGGGAAAGAAAATAGGGTCAAGGGGAGTTGTTTGATGACACCTATAGTTTTGACTTTGTTTTAATCAAGCTACATAACTCCTCTTTTTAAGGATTCATAGCAGAGTCCTAAAGCTTCAACTATTTTTTTAGGCATAACTATGGTGCTAGCATTGGAATCAATCATGGCATTGTGTAATAATTTCTCCCCTATAATGAGAGTTAAGAAGAAGGGTTGAGGCTTCAACTTATCTCTTACTTTAGTAGGGGCTTTCGTTGTACTATTTGTAAGAACTTTGGAAGAAGATGGTTGATCAACAACCCTTACTTTGGGAAACTGCCCCATTGGCATTGCACTTACACCTTCCTAGAGAGCCTTCTGTAGTATTGTCTTCTATTCCAGGATGGCTAGAATATCCCACAGAGACACATTAGCGGATGATTTATTCAATTGTTCCACCACATTGAACGGTGGCAGATTCAGAGGTTTCTACTCCTTTGCTCTTGTTATAACAAATTCCCTTCATGGCTGACATTGTGGCACCATAGTGAAGGTACTAGGCATCTAGTTAGAAGCATTTTTAGGTTGCAGACTGACTAGTTGTAGGACAATGGCTTTTCCCTTAAATCTCCTCTTTAAGCGAGTGTTGTAGACAGATTGCACTTGTGGTGTTTTAGATGTAGATGCATCATTGGCAAACACTTCCTCTTCTTCTTCCATTCATGAGAAGAGTGCGTGATCATGAGCAATGCCTACTTCTTGCTCCAATGACATCCCCTACATTTGTGTAGTGAGCATCACATTGTCCATTTGTGAAGAGGTATATACATAGCTTTTGGGGCCTGACGTTGTGGCTTGGATGTGCTGCTCTGCCACCTTTTATTGTAGGATGCCGCATAGACAGTTTCGGGGCATGCGTGAATCACTTCAAGGGAAGCACCAGGGGTTGGCATCATTAATCAAATTGTTTTTCCTTCTAGTCAACTCTCTACTCAAACTTTGGTTGGTGCTTTGTAGCAGAGTGGGTACCGACACTATCTGATTTGTTGTTTGTGCCTGCAAATTTGTGCGGGTGCCTCTTTGGAACTAGTTTTGTTGGTAAGAGGACCTTCCACCTTGATAATTCTGGTAGGTAGGCTTCAGAAGTACAACCTCGTTGTGTGATCTATAATTAGAGTTTACAAAATTAACCTGTAAATTGATTTGAATTGTAGTTTTTCCTGATCCAGGTAGTATTGTGTGATTATGCTTCTTAATCGTTGAAAATGTAACACTAGTTTAATAAACTTTACAAAAATTGAAAATATTATCTGACTACTATAATTTTGTAATTAGAAATCAAATTTTGAATTGAAGAATGAAAATAAATGGAGAGAATGATAGATAGAAGATAAAAGAATAAGATAGAAGATCAGAATACGCAGGTTGATAACGGAGTTCATCTAATCAGGACTGCGTCTCTGGGTCTGCTTCTCAAGTAAGACCATTTTATTAATGTTGCCAAGCAATCAAATTGCCTTGTTACAATATCCAAGCTCCAAAACCTGCATAAAATTTCTCACAATCTCCTCTCAACACTTGAAGACACTCAAAAGGCTTTCGTGCCTACAATATTCTACTCCAAAGAATTATTTCTCCAAAATGAGTTTCACTAATTCTCCCTGTTACAATTTTCTCCAAGAAAATTATAATTCCTTTACAAGAAAACAAGAAACCTTTTTATACAAATTTATTTGCTAATATGGCTTTAACCATATTATTTTGCAAATATTGTGTATCTCCCGTTTACAAGTAAAAATTCCAACCAATTCCCCTTAATTACATAAAAAATCTCCAAAATATTTCAAAATCCGTTCAAGTAATCCTAACCCCTTTTTAGAAATAATGGCTCTTATAATTTGAGCCTTACAAGATAATCCTTGAAATATTCTAAACCCCCCTTTTAAATCATAAAAATATGTAACCAATTATTTTAAGCTCCTTAAAATATCATAATTTCTTGAAATATGAGAAAGGTGGTTAAAGGGGTTAATTTGTTGAAATATAAGTTTACAAGTTTTATTTTTCTCCTTGTTTTATGGGGAAGGCAGGAGGATTTTAAGGGATAAAATCCCACCAAATCCTCTCTCTTTTTACTTTTTATTTTTAAACAATACGTGTTTTATTCTTTAATAATTATGGTTTAATATATATTTATGCCAAATCACCACTCCTACCACATCATATGCCACATCATCATGCTGGTTGTACATTTGCTGACATCATCAGTTGACCGGAGTCAAACTTTTGACCAACCTTTCACTAGCCGTAAGATTCACATACAGCTCTATTTTTGAAACTGAATATAGTTTTGGAATCAACACGACGACCACTGGAACTTGGCATCATTTTTATATCATTTTGAGACGATCAATTTTTTTCCTTTTTGAATGCCTAATTCGCCTATTTGACCAAACCTTTGACTAAGCATAACTTCTGCATATAGACTCCTTTTGGGCTAGTTCAAGTTGCATCAGGATCATGTCAACAAGCTCTATCCAATGATGTTGATTTGGATGAATTTTGAGAGTGTGAAATTTTTAGGTATTCTGGATTCACCTGGATCATTGCACTTGATAACGGTTATCTCATTAACAATAGTCCACAACATTTCCTTGAACTCGCTCATTTCCTCCTTTGAAGAACTAGATGTAGAGGAAACATTTTACGGAATGCTCATATACGTGTACATGGATTGAGGAGGAGTTAGTGTGCTAGTAGAAGGCATCTCTTGAGAAGAAACTGATATTTTTGGTAATATAGGAATGATGGGCCAAGGTGGAAATTTCCTGGCATCTATCAAATTTTTCTTCACCTTAACAATGATCCTATATACACCTGGTAATGTGGTTCCATTGAGAGACTAGATCATCATTGAAATGTCAGGATTGATAGACTTCAAGTAGAAGATGAATGCCAGATTAGGTGGTTGGAAGATATCAACTTGAATCCTCTACCAGCTTGTATGGAATTGGGCATTGAAGTCATCCATGAATTTTTGCAGGGCCCACTTTATAACCGACAATTGATAATATAGTGATTATCGATCTCTGTCATTCAAAAATATTTGATAGATTAGTTCCCCAAGCTCATCTTAGGTATTGATAGTGTTTGCTTGCAATGTGCGGTACCAATCCAGTGCCTTGCCCCTAAAAGAGGTAGTAAGTAGCCTTAACACCACATTTTGGGCTGTAACCCCATGTACCAAACATATGTCCGCAACATCTTGCAAATTTTTAGATGGTGTTCTTGAGCCATGTCTGGTGAATTTAGGTATAGTCTTTAGGGAAGAAACTGGGATAGTGGCCCGAATGGTAGGTGCAATTGGTGCAACAAGAGGGATTTTAGCATCTCATGCCACATAATTTCTGTTAGTGGCAGGTAACATGGCTAGTAGAAAGGAAGGAAGAAGAAAAACATTCACTAATTGGGTCACGAGTTGTATTGTCCCTAATGGTGGTACTAATAAACCAAGATTATTTATTGTTTGGGACCTAGTAATAGGCTGGTGGTTCATACACCCTTCTAAAAATTAGATTCATTTAAGCTCAGTCCCATCAGACGTGCCAGGAAAAAGAAAAATTTTTGATGCCAAAAATTGGCAAGGTAACAACCCTTTGTGGGAAACTCGGTCTATGGGGGACTTATTGCACTAAACTAAGTGACCTCTGAATTTTTAAAGAAGTTGACTTCTTTTGTAATTGGGGTTTTAGAATAGGAAATGGAAGCAAATATAAAATAAAAAATCTAACTAAGGCGATGAGCCATAATTTAGATAAAAGACACGATAAACCTATCTTTTGGATATGATCTAAGGGCCCACTTAGCAAGTTACCATGTCCTAGAATAACAAAAATTTAAAGATTGTAGCATGAACAACTCATTTAATGACATAAAATAATTTTCACACCTATTTACTAAAAGAAGAGTCAAAAGACTGGATCTAAACTAGCAAACTTGCATTCAAATTATAGAAGTACAACAAATAAACCATTCAAACAATAATGGCACAATATACAATTTATCAATAACATAAGCAATAGAGAGGCCAAAAAATGACACAATCTGTGAGTTCTTGCAATAATATAAATAATAAAAAAGGCCTGGTATCTTCAAAAATCCTATAATTCTTAAACTAGTGAAGCTTGAAAAACATGTAGCATGTAATCTTCAAACTCAGAACTTGGAACCCCTCTTTAGAAGCAAAGAGCAGTATTTGTAGTGAACCCTCCACTACCTAGTGAGAAGCAACCAAAAATATTTTCAATCCTAAGCAATGATGTTGAGGCAATGATTTCTCTTGGCCGTTGTAACAAAAAATATTCAAGCCATAGCATTTGGTTGCCCTCCACTTAGGTGCATCCCCTGCAAATGATGGAAGTGGTCCCAAAAAAGTCCTATGCAGACAAGTGTCACCTCTTTGGATAGGAAGTTAGAGCATGTGGCAACATATCATAGCCCATAGTTCACTTCAATCCTTGCATTGAAGAGATGCGTGGTTGCATTTTGCTGCCTGTGGTTGATTTTTCCCTCCTTTGTTGAAAGCTTGTGCTAAGATGACATGTGGAAAAAAAATTTACGATGGAAATTGCCTATGGGGCTTGCCAAACCCTTTTGCAAATGGGATCTACATGGCATACAGTCGGGGATTGACGAGGAAGTGAAAGGAAGCAATCAAAATAACCCATGGTGAAGACACATGGGAGCATATTGGGGGCCAATAGAAGAGCAAGGAGAAAAATACTTTGGGGAGCGATGAGTAGACACATAGAAAAGGTCACGGTGACTATCAAAAAGGGGCTGCTGAGTATTCATCTGAAGGCATGGGCTGGTACTTAGCCAAAAATAGAAACCCGAAGGGAGCATGGTAAATTTTGTATTTAGACATACATTTCAGGATGGCCAACAAGGACAAAACTTTTTTTTCTTGTGGATGATAATAGTAGTATGCCAAAAGCAGAGTAATGTGAGAAAATTTCTGGAAATATGCTTAATGCAAGTTAGAGGGAGTGAGCCAAAAGTAGAAGAGTTTGAGTGGCATGAAAAATGAAGTGAGCTGAAAAAATCATGTAAGTGTTGGAGGCAGTGAGCCAAAGGCCAAAGTGGAAGAGTGAGTTTTGAAGGTAGAAAAAGTAGTATGGTTGTGATTTGTCATCTAATTCTTCAAGATTTTTATTTAGAGGTTGCAACCTCACTATCTAAGTGAACAAGGAGTTGTGAACTTCCTTTAGTTAAAAACCATAAAAATTCTACTATAAAAGTTGTTTCATTTGTGAGGTTGGATTTGGACAGTAGCTCCAAGTAGCTTTTCTCACCATTGTTTTTTCCTTATTGGGTTTCTACATAAATTTTGGTGTTATGTGTCTATGCTTCTACTTCTACATGTGTTATCAATTTAAGGAAGCTACATATTTTAATTGATAAATTTGATAAGTTAAATTGAATTGATTTTGAGGGATATACAGATTCACTCCCCCTCTCAATATACCATGTTCTAATAGAATATACTCAAACCTCTTGTGCCTTCAACCTCTATTAGGCTTGATATTTTCTTAGAAAAATTGGCTTTGAAGCTCAATTTTTTAATGCATACCCTTAATATAGACACATCTACAGGAGATAATGCATTCATTTACAATTGAGATATGAACCAAATGAAATAAGGTGTCCACCTTTTAGGAGATGAAAGATTGGGACCTATTTCACACTTTAGTTCATTAGGAAACCAAGATCCCTCAACCAAGTGGCTTGATTAAGGAAGTGGACTAGGGGTTTCCTTGTGTGATTAAAAGAGGGTTCACCATTAAATGAAGCTTCAAAGGAGAAATGAAAACTCTTAAGTTTAAAACCCTAGAAAATTGAAAGTATTAAATCAAATGGAATAACATCGTGAAACATAAAAGTACCTAGAATAATGGAGAGGTCAAAACAAGATCTGAAAAACCTTGGAAATTGTTGTTTTAAGGTGCACTGGGACTCATACACCAAGATGGGTGATCTAGTCATGCTACAATAATATGGGAAGAATTTGGAATCTTCTAGTGACTGAGCATAATCTATAGAAAGATGTCAAAAAGGGCTATATTGGGACTCATATGCCCAATTGGGTGATTTATCCCCATTACTAGGGTTTCACTAATATTTTTGCAGCCTCTAAATATATTATATACCTTTCTTCTTCTTCGATCTTTGGGTTTGAAAGTCTAAATTCTGGCTTGTAGGTGAGTTTCCATGAAGATGACAACTTCTTTACAACTTTGACAATTTTTTCAACTTTTTCTCAAAGAATTTTCAAGCTTCAATTCAACTAGATCTACAAACACACATCAAGAGAGAAAAAATGTTGTTTTTTTAGCGAATAGGGGTTTTCAACTCACCAAACCCTTGAGGTAAAGGCTAGAAAATTGTGTGAAATGGCTAGCATGAATATGGATCTCGAATCTTGATCTTTATATGAGATAATGTCTTTGAATGCTTGCTTGAATCATGAAACCTACATCACAAGTGTTAGCTCAAAAACACACATGATGCATGAATACTTTGACATGATACTTGAATCTTGAATGTAACTCCAAATGATTGATGATTTTCTCATGAATTCTCTTGATCTCATGAACTTTCTCTCATGAAAATCGCTAGATTTCTTGTTAGGATTGCTTAGATGAAACTATGTGAAAAAACCTTGTATTTATAATTGTTTATGCCTAATTTCTCAAAATTACAACACTTCAATCCGACATCTAATCTAGGATAATAAAATCTTTCCAGGAATTTCAATTAAAAAAAGTCTAGGTTAAAGCAAGACTCATACACCAATTTGGTCGTATGAGTCCTAGTGTCTTAAAACTGGGACACATATTTCAATAAGTGCCTTGCTTAATGTAACATTTAAAATTAGGTCTTGAGACCTAGGTGGGACCCATATGCCCAAGGTTGTGTATGAGTCCTAGATCCCTAGATCAAGAACACATAACCTCAAACATTAGATTATGATTTTCCACTTGTTAAATGTTGAGATTATTCTAAAAAAAATCATTTAATTAGGCTTGTGGATGCAAAGTAGGACCAATTAAGGCATAAATGAGCTAGATTTTAGTAGGGAGGGTCCAAACAAGTGTGAAAATATAAAGGGATACATTTTTCAACACTACATTTATCCCCCACTTTAGTGAGAGGAGGACCTTTTGTCAAACTCACACTAAAGTAGACAAATTCACATCAAGAGGGGTCCAATTGTACTAATGGTAGTGAGATGGGACAACAATGATCAATAGGGATGATCAAGCCCCTAGGATTAAGATCCCGTGGAAAACCAACATAGGCACAAAACAACACACATGTGAATGATGTATGAAGCAACAATAAGGTTCCAGCATACACTTTCAAAGACATAGAGAAGAAAGAAAAAGGAAAAAGAAAGGGGGTGGATCAAGCATTGACTATTTGTCCAACTTGATGTGTATCAAGAATTAGTTGTTTGTCCAAATTTTTTTTACAAGTGGAACATGATGTCTACTATACAAATAAAATGCATGCTCAGAAGGGCTAGTGTAATTCAGTATCCACGAGGTGAGCCTCTAGTGAGACACATATGCATGCAATCGATATACACCCACATAGACAAACAAGTGGCTATGGGAAAGTCATGCCTAAGGTTGAATCCCATATGTAAGAACCATACCAAAGCTATACCTACTAGTAACTTTCCTAAGGTGCCACACAACACAAATGACATGATTCATGAGGCAAGTAAAACTTTGTATGCTAACACCCATGAACAAACAAGATGGTTTCATAGGCAAGCAAAGTGTGTTATGCAAGGTGGCCATATAACAATTATTCTAAATGAAAAATAGTGTAAGGTAAGTTCAAAAGGGGTTTTTCTTAGTGCATTTAAGGTCTTAACTTAGGGAACATCATGCCTAATGTATCCAAGATAGGACCAATTGAAGAATAGAAGATTCACAACATAGGAAGGCACTGTACTTGACATTACCACTAAGAGGAATGCAATATGCTAAGAGAGACCACTCTCTTGAAGGAAATCACACCCAATGTCACCACTAAGAGAAAGACACATCACATGAAGTAAGAAGACCACACAATGAAACATAAGTATAATACCAATGTATGCCCCAAATTTCAAGAAATTGCTAAACACCATGCTATGAGAAATTACTTTAAAGTAGAAAATGATAAATTCTAACAATAAAGAAGACATGAGAGCTTATTTGGAAAGCCCTATTCCATATCATATGTTTCCAAATGAAGCTATGTCATGAAAGGGGGCTTCCCCCACAATGAAATCCCAAAATCACATAAGGGATCCACAAATTTAAGGTCAGTATATCTTTGCTACAATGTTGTTAGAGAGCTCAAAAACGTCATCATTCTCCAAATACTCATGGATCATAGAAGAATGACACAAAGAGAGTGAAAACAAAGAAAATATTTTGGGTCAACATTGAAGAGAGCTAAATGTCTTGACACCTTGCGTCATCCCCAAAAGGAAAACACAAGACAAAGAAAAGATAAATGTTTATGACATATAGAAGAATGTAGATACAAATAGAGGAATGTCACAAAGAGAGAGATACATCAAATAGAATGGTATGGGGGATCACATTACACACATGGAATCACACACATAACATGAAAAATAAATAAAGAAAATACTAGTAAATAACATGCGAGTCAAGCTATAGTAAGTTGTCTACATCCCAACCTTGTTCATTGTATGTAGAAGGTGGACAACTAGAAAAAGGGGAAACAACAAGTGTGGTACTAGCACAAGACTATCTAATTCTTGCCCCCACTATGTGCAAGACAAGAATGAGCCAAGGTAGGTGGTGAGAATGAGCTCCTTTCATTTTGAAATGATATGCAATGAATGTTAAAACATTTAATAGTGAGGATGTTATGATCCTACAAGTATTACATGGCAAGGAGCAGAAGGGCATACTAACTTTAACAGATTATCTCTATCATATCAAGTTTCTCAAAGATCCTTCCTAAAGCATGGCATTCATCGGTGAGATTCCAAAGAGTTCTATGGTATGCATAATAATTCATGTTGTTTTTAGGTTTGTCACTTCTAGTAGGAGGTGGCATTCCAATCCAACCTCTTTTAACAAGTTCTTCTAGTCTCCATTCAATTTGTGTTTGATTTTATAGAAATGGAAACTATTTAAGTTTGTAAGGCTTTTGTTTCTTGCTAAATTCACCAACTTGTTGAGGTAAATGTTTAGGAGGAGGACCTAAAATGATCCTATCATCCTTGTAAAGCATTGATTATTCTTTAGGAAGGAAAAAACTTATGTTGGGATGAGGATCTTGGTACCCTACTCCTTTGGTATCTTTAGTTGGTATTTTTTCTGAGAGTTTATAAATTTCATGTTTTCTTGTTATGTCACATCCTTGATTAGTTAATGTCTTAAATACTTTTTCCATAAGTCTCTTCTAAGTTGATGAGAGCGTTGGTCACTTTGTTAACATAGGATGGTTGAATTTTTTGCTTGGTCTCAAAATTGTCAAGGAAATTGTTTATGAAGTTGTGCATGCTATCATCATCTTCTCCAATGATGTCAAATTCACAAGGAGGACATGCATTAGGAGTTGATTGAGCATGACTGGGTTCAATTTCATTAGGATCATTTCTAGAAACACAACTTGACACATCCACTAATGATTTCAAGGACATCCAAAACTTATCAAAGCATACATCCATGATGAAATGCAATGTAATGACCTAGAATGAAATGCAAAAATGCAATTTTCAAATCCTAAACAAGGTAATTTTCTGATTACACTATGAAACAATCTGAAAAATGAAATTTTGTAAATGCAATTTTGAAATTAGGCAATGCAATAAATGAACCAAATTAAGCTAAGTCTAATGAAATGAATGAAACATAAAATCAACAAACTAAAACAAGGATATGACAACAACTAATAGAAGCACAAAAATGAAATTTTTAATGGTGCAAAATGTAGACTCAGACTTAATCCAGAACTGATACACCCAGATTGGCGAATGAGTCCCAATAAGGGTTTCTAGAAGGTTCAAATAGTGAAAAAAAGAAAGCACAAAATTGCCAGAAATCTTGAAAAGCCACCTATACATGGACTAAATTGCCCAAGTGGGTGAATGAGTCCCAGATTAGGGTTTTTAAACCAAATTCAACAACTTTTGAGTTGATTTTAAGGTTTCTAAGTTGTATGCTCAAATGACAACTATTGCAAATCTAATGCAAAGTTAATCTAGATCTAGGAATACTTGATGTTCTATAAATCAAAAATTGCAAGATGCAAAAATGCATCCTATATGCACTTTTCACTAATGAAAAATTTAGGATCCTTAAATGCAATTCAACTATTGAAAATATAATGCAATTATAATCTAGATCTAGGACTAGAATGTTCTCCAAACCAAAAATTAAGGGTCCAAAGGTCAAGTTCACCAAAATGAAGCAAAGGGAAATGAGGTGTCCAACTTTTAGGAGATGGAACTTTGGGACCTATTTTGCACTTTAGTTCATTAGAAAACTATTGTGTGGTCTCACAACATGCCACATTTTGCTACTTGGAAAAATGTGGAACCCTTTATTCCTCTTTTTTTTATTTGTTGGCTTCAGCGTTGCTCTGTGGTTTGGTCAAATGCGGGTTTTTTTTTCATGGAATTTAATATTTTCCCCAAAAACTAGAATCTTGGAGTTGTGTGGTTGTATCAAGTGAGTTGTATCTTTAGGAAGTCCTAGCCCCATCTTGTAAGTTATCAAATTAAGGTTTCAATCTTGGTAATACCATTTTCTTGTACCAAAGTTTGGTAGTTTTTATTTTATTTCCTTTATTCGAAACTCAAAAATTAGAGATTTTGTTTTCAAACATTTTAATCATTTTTATTTTATTGATTTTTCTTGAATCGGGTTCTTGGGATTTTCTTTTGTGCCATTTTTCTCTCAAGCTTGGAGGTAAGCACCCCGGTTCTTAGTATTTATTCTCAAAGGTTGATACTAGAAGTTTTAATCCTGGTGATCACAAATTGATCACGTATCTTAATTGCTTATGCCTCACAAAAATCAAAGTGACACGAGAGTGCCATTTAAGATCATCACACCATCTTCTCCTCTAATAGTGAGCCCGTACAGAAATCTAGGAATTCGTATTTTGAACCCTAATTCATAATGATTGCATCTTTATTCAAGAAATTAATTCATTAAAATAGGTAATTAATGATGATGGTGAACTACTACTATACTTGGAACCATCTTAAGCATGTAATTGATTTCATAACACTTCACTTCGCCTCATGCTACAAATTTGTAAAGGACACTGAATGAATGATATAATATTGGGGCACAAGAAGAGATAAATTTTGATATATTGAGAGCACAACTACCAAGGGTTTTGAAGTTTCATTTTGAAGATATTGTCATCATCAACTAGAACTAGGTATGTTTTGGATAATTGATATTTTGTTACTTATTTTCACACATGAAAATCTCAAAAAGTGGTATTTCCCTTTGGAAATTGAAGTCTTGATTATCTTTTTTATTTGAATTTAGATGAAAGGTAAATTGAAGGTTTTATGAAATTGTAAGAAATATGGTTAAATTTAACCCTAAGTTGAACACAAGACACACATTTTAAAATGTAGAACACGACAACAAAAATGAGTACTTCTGATGCTAGAGCAGAAGAGGAATTTAAATATTACAACTCACAGGCCATACTAATTGGTGTGGTAGTTACATATACTCATCTTGGGTGGTCTTGCAATGTTGAAATTCACACTCGGGTATAGCAATAAAATGCTTCTTAATGTACCAAAAATGTTTTAGCAAGTGGATTATTTTTAGCAGGAGGGTTTCCACCAGCAATGGAGGCCCCTGAATTGATCATGGAATGTATAAATCATTACAACCCAGATAAAATAATTATTGATGAGGGGATAAATTATACATATCTCTCTCAAAAAGGAATTATATAGACATTTGGGCTTCCTATTTTCACCCAAATGTATAATATTGATATGGGGGTGAAATCCAAAACTTATTAGAGTGGCGAAGAATGCAATAGAAAAATTATGAATACCCAATGGTTCAAAGAGCCATTTACAAAATAGAAAAATAAATTCTAAGGTCTATGTCTAACCAAGATATTCAATATGTTATAACAATGCTAAACAAGATAGCTAGGTTATGAGATGCTAGTAAATTTGATCCTTGAATGTTTGTGATAATATCTAGACTGATGAGTAATCATATGCTAATGTATCGGGGAAATTTTATTAGTGATAGATTGCATGCATAGATAACTATATTTTCTAGAACTAGATGTTTCTATATGTCTTCATATGTGATCTATTCTTGCACCATGAGGGAAAGTAAACAAGGGTTGAAGAAAATTGGTACTCTAGGTAGAGAAGTAGGAAATATATTAAAATATGCTCATTTACCCCAAATCATTATCCACGTATACACAGAGCATTATAGAAGAGTTAATGATGTGCTCTCTATTAAGCTAGTTAGAACGATGGAAGGTGACAAAGCCAAAAGGTTGGCACTGGAGGCACAAAATGTTATCAGGCCGATGGGAGGCTAGTATATTTAGTTCCCCACTTTCTCCTACATTAGGGTGGAAGGGTTTCATGGAAATTCTTTCATGCTACCTAGGTATCCTACAAAAAAAAAATTGTTATTAGAATTGGTGAGACAATTAAAACTATCTCAGGCTCTTTATAACAAGGCTCGTAAGAAGGATTCCTTCAAATTTCCTATTGTGATAGGGAATTATAAATGCAGTGCAATAAAGATAGCTGAATTGTATGAAGAACTGAAAACATATAATTTTGAATATTTTCAACTTCAAAGAATTATGATATTGAAGGGAATATTCCCAAGAACATAGCTGGTTACCATGCTCATGTCCAACACCTAGAATATTATTGGCTTAATTGTGAAGATGAGCACAGAGTAAGGGAAAGAAAATATGAAAGTTTTCCCTTAAGATCTACTCAAATTCTTATGCTTCATGATATTCTAGATCGATTGGAAGAGGATGACAGAGAAGTGTTGAATAGAGCTTATAATGAAGAAAAAGTGTATGATGAACCTATCCTAGACCTAATTTATGAGGGTGAAGAAATGACATCAATTGATGAGTTCTTTGCACCAGTTCTATTACATACTCAACACTAGATAAATGATTTCTATAATTATTTAAGAGAGAAAGGAATTGAACCCATGTTCTCACAAGATAAAAGAAGAAAAAAAGAAAATGAAACTACATTTGAGAGTGGGGAACCTGCCAGGAAGAAAAGGAAAACTAGTAAAGTGGCTTATGGTATAAGAATTGAAGGAAAACCCTTGAGGCTTCAAGTGAAGGAGTTTCATTAAAGCAAATTGTTAAGGAAAAATATGCATAATCAAGCAAAGATAGATCAAAAGTAAGACCTAAAGGTTCATCTTCCTCTACAAAAAATCCAAGGACTAAACCTATCATTGATGCAGAGGTAGAAGTAATAGAAAATATGGTGCACAGACAAGGTCTGCATCTCAAAGAGCTGCAACATTATTTACTTCTCATCCATTTGTTAATATGGCTAATGTGAAACAAGCACTAGGAGGAACTCCTATTGTTTTGGATGAAATTTCTGAGGCACATGAATCCATAATTAAAGAAAAAAATGGATAGATGGGGTGTCGTGTGGGAAAAGGTAAGAGAGAAGAAGTTTAAAGATAAACCCATGGTACAACTAGTGGTAGAAGAAATTACAGAAAAAGGTTCCACTCCTTCAAATACTAAAGAAGAAGAATTTATACAAGGAACACTCACTTCAAAATTAGGGAACCTTGATATTCTTAAGATGGAAGTAGGCAAGACTGCATGGAAGGATCCTATTAATGAAATGGTTATTGTAGATAATTTTGATTCCCAACCTTTTCTTGGGAATAATTCAAATTATGATGAACAATTGTAGGTCTTTGAATAATCAGAGAATGACTAGGTTGAAGTTGAAATTAAGAAAGGAGAAGCTACACAAGTTTTAAGTGATGAAGTTGAAAATGAAGAAAATCCTAGTGTAGTAGAATACAAAGAAAGTGATGTCAAATAAGGTGATGTCAAACATCTAGATAGACATGAAAATATAAGTCTTCAAACCAAGGAGATAGTATCAAATCCTAGAAATCTTGAATCTATGCAAAATATTGTTAAAGAAATTCTTATTTTAGAGGATGTAACAAATAAAATTGAAGAAGTAAAAGAAGAGGTTCTTGAATTAAGTGGAAACTAGCAACAAAATAATGTTGCAAAGGTAGATGATGATGAGGATGCACCTGATTGGTTGATCAGGGAATTGGCTTCACCAATGGAAGTAGAAATACTGCCTCTAGATCTTACTAGTCTTATACAAGAAGTAGATACTCCTAAACCTAGGTGGAGAGCTAAAGCAAAGCATGCCATACAAAAAAATGTAAATCAAGATAGAACCATCCATATAGCTACTCCAATAGCTGACAAAAATAGACATGAGATAATGCCTAAGGAGTATAAGATAACAAGTATTATTCTTGGACACTCATCTTGGAGGAAAGAGTTGGAAGAAATAAAGATGAATCTAGATGCTACTATTGACAGAGTACAAAAGTATAAAATGAAGAAAAGAGAATTGAAGGAATAGGTTGCTACCTTGGAACATTTTATAAAATCACTAACCCTATCTGGTCAAACACAAACTGAATTGCCCCAACATCTAGTACTAATGTTACAAGAGCAGGTGGATGCAATTGCAGCAATTTTCCATAAAATGAATATTTTTGAAGAATGGATTGAGTATTGGGTGAGGTAGGGAGAATAATTTATTATAGATGCAATAGGAAAGTATAAGGAACCATACCGTCGGTTTGATAAATCCAAAAGATTTGAAAGTGAATGCAAGGTTTTCCAGGAACAAATTGATTCTGAAAGGAAAAATGTTAAAATTCTCATACAAATGGATGACCAAGAATTAATACAAGGAAATGTAATTTTAGGGCAAGAAGTTACATTGCTAGAAAAATGGAAGAAAAAATTAAAATGGGAAGGTGAGATGTTGATATAATGTATATAAGGATTTAAAAATGTCACGATGGAATGTAGAAAATTGCTTCATAAAGATCAATACTTTATTGAAATGTTAGCACATCAAGGTTGTGATCCCCAATGCTAGGATAGGAGGGTAAAGAAGCTAAAACCTTCAAGGAATGGATTGAAAGGATAAATAGAGACCTTGTTTAGTTGTTAACTTGAGAGGTCATTTATGGGATTATATAGTGTAGGAACACCATAGCTAGATTTGAGAAAGAAAAAGTGCAAAGGAATGCTAGTATACTCCAGGTATCAGAAGAAAACACTAGGCTTAATCTCACTTGGAAGGAAATACAAGTGATTCCAAAAGAACATATGCATTAAACATTGAATGCTTTCTGAGAATATCAATTGAAGAAAGGAAAAGAAAAGATCTTGGAGTCTGAGCCCTAAATGATGAAAGGAAATAATAGATATTAGATACTAAAGGTGTCCTAGAAATATTTTTTGTTGCATTTGAGTTTTGCAGGTTGTTCCTAGTCCTGATAGATGTTTCCTGTTCACTATTGTAAAGAGTTCTGATAGTCTTGATTCATGGAAAATATTGCATATCAGAGTTGGAAAGAGAAAAAATTTTCTGCCGAGGAAGTTAAAGCTTTGACTTCATCTAGAATATTCTGATGACAGTTGGCTTATGCCACGTGCTACTTTTTGATTTTCTATTTCTAATTATCTAGATAAAATTTAAGTTTGAACTCTTGGGGCCTTGTTTCTATAAAAGGCCATTTATTGCTTTATTTTTGTTTTAAGTTGAAAATTTTTGGATATCAAAAGAGCCAAAATTTCTTTAAGTTTTGATCTTTTTTCCTATTTTCTAAATCATTTCAATTTAAAAGCTTGCATGCATGTATATATTGATCAATATTGAAGCCAATTTCATAGCTACCTATCTCATGAATCTTTGTAGCTGGTTTTGTTAGTTCAGCTGAACAAGATTGTGTGTTGTGCCATTTAAGGCTACATGTAGAACCCACTCGGTGTCCAAACTAAAACCCCTCTCTTCAAAATATCACACCATTTTATATGTAGTTGTGAAACAATCTGGTCAAGTATGAAGCGGTTTGCTTTGATTTGGTTAATTCTTTGGGGCATGCATGGAGAATAACCAAGAACTTTTTTAATTTTTCAATATTTTTATGCTTTATTTTAGAATAGATTTTTAAATTCTAGAAAATGTTTCACAAAATAGATGAATGAATGAAAATTTATTGAAAATATTTCATTTCTTAGGAAATTGTTGATTTCTTAAAGCTAAATCTACTTAAGTGATAGAAAAATTGTTGATACTCATGAATTATTATTTCAAATCTTTCAATTTCATGATTTTAATTTATGATTGAATTTGAATTCTTGTCTAATACATATGATTCTTAATGAAACTAGAAACAAACATATTCCCTTTGAGATTAACAACAATATCACATCATAACATGAAGTGAACCTAGTACTATCAAGACATGACTATTGGAGAATTAGGATTGAACTGAGCCAACCTTTGTGCTATCATACAAATCCCCTAGGGTTTCCTTTGGTTAAGTCTTTTAGGAAGGATAGGCTCTTCACAGTTTTTCTGTGAAGAATTTATTCACCCTGTTGCGGCAATTAACATCGCCATTGACATGAACTAGTGTTAGAAGGAGGGCCTCACTATTGTTCTTTTGGTTTTGTTAGGTTTTAAATTAGATTTTTGTAGTCACTAGATCTCGATCTAGTGATCCTTGTGTGACTTTAGTCAAGCTTAGTGCTTGAACATCATTGAAACCTCAAAATTCTGGAAGTGTAAGTTCCAGTTCACAAAATTTGACTGCAATGTTACCACCATTGTCCCCCATAGTGATGGCCTTTGTTTAACGTAGAGTCACTGATTCAATTTTCCTTGTACAATGATTTACCAAAAAAACATGATAAGTTGTGTCCCAAATATTATCTCCACAAAGATGTGGAAGAACATATTAGTATATTTAAGGATACATGTTTTAGAGCTAGAATTCAACATGAAGATGTCGTATGTAGGTTGTTTCCTTACACCTTAAGCGATGAAGTTTACAAGTGGTATATCAACCTACCTCACAATTCTATCAGATCATGGAAAGATATGGAAAGTTAATTTTTGGCCAAATTTAGAACATTGACTAACCCTGCTTTGTTATATCACCAATATGCTCAAATTAAGAGGTTCGAAGGATAACCTATAGTTTCTTTTAATGATAGGTTTCAAAAGGATTATTCTAGGTTGAAAGCACCTTATGTAGTAGATAATTTGTCCACTATTGTAGTTTATTATATATAGCAGTAGATCCCTTAATTAGTATTTTTGTAAGGCGAAGGGAAAATCCTCCTACTACTTTACCCAAAGCATATGCCAAAGCTGTAAGCTTTAGAAATGAAACACCTAAAAAATGGATCATCTGTAAATGGAGGAAATGGATTAAATAATTATCCTACTCTGAGAATAAATGGAGTCCCTTTTAATCATCCCATGACTCCCAATGTTTATCCTTTAGTGGTCTAGAATGGGACATTTCCTCATAATACTTTATTTCAACCAGGAAATAGTCAAGCTTTAGTTCCTCACCCTAGTCTAGCTATCATAGAGCTACATCCTAATTAAAATTATTTCTTCTTGCAAACTCAGGAAAATTAAAATGTCAAAATTGCAAAGGAAAAGGAAGACATGAAAGAAATTACAGCTCAACTCAAAAGGTTAGCGATAGAGGTTACACAATTAAGAAATCAAAACTTTTATGCTCAATGCAACAACCAAAATTCTTGAAATCAAGCATATAATGCTCCCAGACCACCTAAACCTTGGAATACATGACTGAATAATGGAGAAGTGTCAACACCTTTAGGTAACACTAATCCTACCGATGAAAGATCCATGTCAAAAATTAATTTAGTTGATCTTTCGATGAATAGTTGGTGTAGAATTCATAATACAAATGCTCATGCTGAAGTAGACTGTTCACAGTTCAAAATTGCTTCAGAAATATTTCTAGTTGTTATACATTATAATGAACAGTGTGACTCTCATCCTCCTAAGGGAAATGAGTTGGTTCCAATAGGATATGATTATGCTTTATTCCTTGAAAGTTATGAATGCATCAAACCACCTATTATTGTCACAAGTTACACTCATGAATATGAGGGAGAAAATTATACTATGAATTTAGAAACAAATACATTTCCCTATCAAGATGAAAATGAATGTCAGGAAGAAATTGATGAAATTCATGCTTTTCAACAGTATCAAAAAGGACATAATTATAACATGAGAAGTAACACCAATGGTGGAAGTAAATTCATTGGGCCATTAACAACATCGATCTTGCCTAATAACTTTAATAATCCATCTGATGATAAATCAAACAATAACCAGGGTTACCTAAGGTAACCTCTTATTATAATTTATCAAATGCTTCAAGAAGCGAAAAGGTAGATTCCACTAACCAAAAAAAATTGAATAGCTATTTAGTAGAAGAAATAAAAAAGCTAAAGATCAGCCTTTCTTTATCATAATTACTCAAAACACTTGTGATCAAAAAAGCTTTCTTAAACACTCTAGAAGATCTTCTAAAAGGAGGAAAATTTAAGGACTCGGAGGTGAAAGACAATCTGGCTAAGGCGAAAGATAAGAACATCCTTCCTATGGTAGATGTGCAAGTAGCCTTTTACAAAGGTACATTAGAATCTCTACCATTTTTACTCACTGAGAATATTTGGTAAGAACCTTTATAATTGTTTAGTAGATTCCGGAGTTTCTACTAACATAATTCCTTTGTCCATATGTCAAATGCTAGGGTTAACTCCGGTAAGTTCTTTAAAGAAATTTAATCAACTTGTTAAAATGGAAGTAAATGTAATTAGAAAGTTAACCAATATTCACATGCAATTAGCATTAGATCCTAGAATTCAATATTACATAGATATTGAAGTTGTTGAGATACCCGATACCTATGGTATGTTATTGAGTAGAGATTGGTCTAAAGCTTTGAATGGATATATGGCTACTGATTTATCACACATGTGGTTACCATGGAAGGGATTTCCTAATAAAAGTAGAATCAAAAGAGAACCACGCATGCAATACATGATCATTGATAATGATTAGAAAAATGAAGTTCAAGAGTTAAAATAAAAAAAGTATTTACATTTAATGCTAAAAAACCTAATCAACTAACTCCTCGAATAGATGTTTTAATTGAATCAGATTGTGATACTTCAGAATTAAAAAGAGTACTTATGATAAATTTTGGAGGAATATTATTACAGAAGCTTGAAAGAGCGACAAAATTGCAATTTCACTAAAATTTTTGTTGTTGCAAGATTGGTATAGGTTACATAATTTTTCACATTCAGAAGATAGTTGCATGATGTGCCTGAAATAATTCATAAACCTGAGAATTAGTACTGCCTAGAGCATGACAAGATTAAAAGATCTGAACTAGAAGTACATAAAGGAAAATTCCATGTTACATAGATTGGATCTAAAACTAATTAATGATGCCAAAGAATGGTAAATTACAAGCTACAAATGATCAAGCCTGGATTCTTAAATTTGATGGATCCAAATCAAAACAAGGATTTGAAATTGGAGTCAAATTCATCAACCCGCAAGGTAAATCTTTTCTTGATACATATCAGTTAAAATTTCAATGTACTAACAATGTGGAAGAATATGAAGCCCTTATACACAACCTGATCCTCACAATCAAGAAGAAAGTCAAAATTCTTAAGGTGTTTGGTGATTATGAATTAGTAGTTAGACAAGTCTAAAAATAGTATATTTGTCACTACAAGCGATTGTCCAATTATCAACATAGAGTATGGGATTTGTTAAAAAAAATTGATGCATTCAACGTTACTCATATCCCAAGAAGATTTGATTAAAGAGTTGATGCTTCAGCTACTACTGCCAGTGCTCTAGAACCTCTAGAGGCCTTTGATTTGAAGAGATTCACAGTTGAGCTGGTGCAACTGCCTTTGGTTCCCAGTAATGTTACTAATTTGCAAGTGTTTGAAGATGACCGACATATATTAGAATTCATCACTAATTTCTGTATTTTCAAAGCACAAATAATTTAAGAGATGGATCACCCTGATGGAAAAATTCAAGATGAAGAATTACCTCAATTCAAAGGTAATAATATTCTAAAAGGAATAATTGAGCTAGAATGACTGTTTGACATTGATTAGATAGTTAGACAAAAATATTTTCCTTGAAGTGATGGAGGACAATCTAAATTATATAATTTGTATACTAAAGAAGATCCTAAGAACATGTAAATAGGAAATGTCTACACTGAGGAAGAGAAGAGAAATATTGCTTAGGCACTTAAAGATTATTGGAAGGTTATAGCATGGACATATGAAGATCTGAAGATTTATGACACTTCCATCATTACACATACGATAACATTAAAGCCTGATGCAAAGCCTTTTCGGTAGAAACAATGTCTAGTATATGCACTCTTAGTGCCATTAATTCAAAAGGAAGTCCAAAAGCTTTTATTAGCTAAAATAATTTTTCCTATCAGACATTTTACTTGTGTGGTGAATTTGGTGCCCATGAGAATGAAGAATTGAGATATATGGTTATGAGTAGATATTTTAAACCTTAGCAAAGCATCTATGAAATATAATTATCGACTACCCTCACTAGAAGAAGTGCTACAAATAGTCAATGGTTCACAAATGATGTCCTTTTTGGATGGATTCTCCAGATATAATCAAGTAATGGTAGCAATGAAAGATTAGATGAAATAGCTTTCACCACGAAGTGGGGAACTTTTGCTTACAAAAGCATGCCATTTGGATTGATAAATGTCAGGGCCACATTCCAGAGAGCCAAGGATTATGATTTTCATGAGTTGATAGGAAAATGCATTATTATCTACATGGACGACCTCACAATATGTTTGAAAAATAGAAGATATCATGTTCAAGATCTCAACAAAATATTGTAAAAGTGTGAAACTTACAGAGTTTCATTAAATCCTAAAAAGTGTATTTTTTGAGGTAACTGAAGGTTAGCTAGCAGGACATATTATTTATGAAAAAGGTATTTCGATAGACCTAGATAGAGTGAGTGCACTGCTCAAGCTACAACTCCTAGGAAGCAAGAAAGAATTGAAATCATATTTTTGTAAGATCAATTTTGTCCAAAAGTTTATTATTGGATTCATCAAAATAGTGAAACCACTGAATGATATGTTAAATAAAGATACTAAGATAGAGTGGAAAAATGAAGCTAAAATCACCTTTAAGAATACAAAGACTGCAATTATAGAAGTTCTAGTATTGGTAAGTCCAGATTACATTAAACCTTTTTATATTTACTCTTTTGTTTCTAGTCATACTTGTGCAATAGTACTAACATAGAAAGAAAGAGTAAAGAAGAGAATCCGATTGCTTTTATGAGTGATCCATTTAAAGAAGTGGAGCTGAGATATATAGATGTTGAAAAAAAATCCTTTGCTTTTGTCAAAGTGGTATGAAAATTTAGGCATTAAATCCTCAATAGTATAGTCAAAGCTATTGTTCTAGATTCTACAGTCAAGATGTTGTTATCACAAAGTGATCTTAGAGAAAAAGGAGCCAAATGGGTTACAATCCTAAAATAATTTGATCTAGAAATTATACCCATGAAATTGGTTCAGGGACAAGCTTTGGTTAGATCTATTGCAAAAATAGATCCACAAATTTTGAGTCAACAATATGCTTTGGATGTAGAAGAACAAGAAGACTAGTATTCAGATATATGGCATTATATGGTTAGCCAAGTTGCCCTGACCATATGAAAATAAATCAAAGAAGAGATCTTAAGAAAAATCCTCAAAGTTATATGATCAAAGGAGGAGCTCTATTCAAAAGAAACCATGAAGGAATTTATTTAAGATGCTTAAACAAAACAAAAGAGAACGAAGTGTTGTAGGAACTACATGATAAATTTGGAATAGTTCATGGAGAACCTTTAGCTGTTGCACACCTCATCTTGAGAGCCAGTTATTACTGGCCAACAATTTTCAAAGATACATACAAACCTGTGAAACAATGCTACACATGTCGAACTGCATTAGATAAAGGAAGATCCAATGCTCAACCATTACAATTGGTGATGGAAATGTGTCCCTTTTCACAATGGGGACTATGTTTTATCAAAAGTATCAATCTCACATCATCCATAGGTGATAGATTTATATTAACTGCTACAGACTATTACACCAGATGGGAAGAGGCGTGTCCCAGTAAATAATGCACTAAAAAAGTAGTAATCAAATTTTTGGAAGAGAATCTCATCACCAAGATTGGAGTACATACACATCATTATGTGATAATGGACTTGCCTTTTCTTCATTAAAATTTTCCAATTGGGCATTTGAATATGGTATAACATTAAAATTCTCATCTAACTATTATCTATAGGGAAATGGATTAGCTAAATCATCAAATAAAAATCTGCTAGATATAATTAAATAATTGATTGAAAAGAATCCTAGTGAATGGAATTCTTTTATAAAATTCTCCCTTTAGCTAGACTGTACTAGGATGAAAGCTACATTAGGGAATTCTCCTTATCACCTAGTTTATGGGGTAAATCCTATATTACCAGTAAATTTAAAAATCCCTACTTGGTCGTTTGCCTAAGAATACATTGGATTAGATGATCAATCTAAAGGTCGGTTATTACAATTAATGCATCTAAATGAAAAATATACGTGAGTTATAGATCATTTTACTAGATGCCAATTTGTGGTAAGAAGATGGTTTGATAAAAGAGCTAGATGAAAGACTTCTAAAATATTTGACTTTGTCCAGTATTAGGATAAAGCCCATAAATGAAAAGGTGAACATGGTAAGTTTGACAAGTTGTGGATAGTTCCATATCAAGTTTTTGAAATCTTGGGTGACAACACTTATAGATTGAAGACTTTGACTGGTGAAGATATCACATTGCCTGTTAATGGGTAGTTTCTAAAACATTATTTCCAGTCATAGGTAAATAGTTTTTGTAAATAGTTTTTTTGTATATATATATATATATATATATATGTAAATAGCTTTGTGAGGTTAGTTCTTGCTATTGTGTTGTAAACAGTTGTTTGTTGCTTTTTTTTTCTTTCTTTGGGTTGTCACATCATTGGGCTTTACAATGATTGGAAACATTTGAAGTTGAAAAAGTTAATATAACATCAATTTTGGAAATTTGATCTATGTCCTGACTAGAAGTAGCCCTTTACTTATAAATTATTTGAGAATTGTTATATTCTTTACTATAGTTAGCATGAATCATTCGGTTGATGTTGAGATACAAACACACATTTAAATCATTCTACGAAAATTTGGGATAGAAGTTGTTTAGATTGAATGAAAAATCAAAAGACTACCTTTGCTACCACTGTAATTCCCAACCTAATAGTGGGATTCATTGCTTGCAAGTTGAAAATGAGCTATCACTGAAATATCAAAAGAGAAAATGAGTTATCATTGCAATATCTATAAAAAAAGAAAAAAATCAGCTTTTTAGGCTATCCAAATATCTCTATCGAGGCTATAGATGCTTGACTAGCAGTAGAACTAAGTTTGGGAGAATTACATAGATAACCTTGTTGAGGCTATGGATGCTTGACTGGCAGCAAGGCTCTATCCCAAGTTGGATTTAAAGGAATTGATATATTATGTGTCAATGAAAATAATTGCCACTTTCTAAGTTTACTATGGCAGAAATAACCAATTGCACACATGTGAGCTTAGTAATACTTAATCTTACATGCTAGCTAAAGTGAAATTTGAATATTGGAATGAGGATCTAATCATTTATAATTAGAAGACTGAAAAAATTTGGTATGTTGATGTCAGATCCAAAATTGACTTTCTATTTTTTTTTTAGTTTTGTTGGTTGCTATTTGTTGTGTGGTCTCACAACATGCCCCATTTCACTACTTGGAAAAATATGGACCCCCTTTTTCCTCCTTTCATTTTTTTGTTTGCTTTGAAATTGCTCCATGGTTTTGTCAAATGCAGGTTTTTTTTTTTAATTTTATTGGTCTTTGTGTTATCCTTATTCTTTCCTAGATTCAGTCTTTCAGTCTTTTCATGGAATTTAATATTTTTTCCCAAAAAAAAAATCCCGGAGTTGTGTGGTTGTATCAAGTGGGTTGTATCTTTAATTGGTCCTAGCCCCATCCGGTAAGTTATCAACTGAAAGCATCAATCCTCGAATACCATTTTCTTGTACCAGAGTCCAGTAGAATTTTTTTCATTTCCTTTATTCATAACTTAGAAAACGAAGATTTTTTTTTGCAACCTTTTAATCATTTTTGTTCTTTTCATCTTTCTTGAACTCGATTTCTGGTCTTTTGTTTTGTTCTGATTTTCTCTCAAGCTTGGAGGTGAGTGCCCCAATTCCCAGTATTTCTTTACAAAGGTTGATACAAGAAGTTTTAATCCTGATGATCACAAATTGATCATGTATCTTAATGGATTATGCCTCAAAAAAATAAAAGTGATACCAAAGTGCCACGTAAGTTCATTGCATTGTCTTTCTCCTCTAGTAGTGAGCCTGTGCAGTAATCTAGGTGTCCATAATTTGAACTGTAATTCATAATGATTGCACCTTTATTCAAGAAATTAATGCATTATAATTGGTAATCAATGAAGGTGGAAGACTACTCCCATACTTGGCACCACCTTAAGCATGCAATTGCTTTCATAACACTTCACTTCACATCATGCTGTAAATTCAAAAACACATTGAATGAACAAAATAATATTGGCATGCAAGGAGAGGTAAATTTTAAGAAACTAAGAATACAACTACCAAGGGTTTTGAAGCTCCATTCTAAAAATATTATCATCATCAACCAGAACTAGGTATGTTTTGGATAACTGATATTCTATTATTTATTTTCACGCATGAAAATCTCGAAAAGTGGTATTTCCCTTTAGAAATTGAAGTGGTATTATATTTTTTATTTGAATTTAGCCGAAAGGTAAATTGATTTTTTTTAAAATTATAAGAAATTTGGTTAAGTTTAACCCTAACTCAGACACAAGACACACATTTGAAAATGTAGAACACTCAAACAAAAATGAGTACTTCTGACACAAGAGTAGAAGAGGAATTTAAATATTGCAGTTCACAAGACATACCAATTGGTGTGGTAGTTATAGATACTCATCTGGGGTGGTCTTATGATGTTGAAATTCACACTCAAGTATGACAAGAAAATGCTTCTCAATGTACCAAAAATGTTATAGCAAGTGGGTTATTTTAGCAAGAGGGTTTCTGCTAGCAATGGAGGCCCCTAAATTGGTCACGAGATGTATAAATAATTACAACCTAGATAAAATAATTATTGAGGAGGGAAGAACTTATGCAAACCTCTCCCATAAAGGAATTATATACATATTTGGGCTTCCTATTTTCACCCAGATATATAATATTGATATGGGGGTGAAAGCCAGAACTTATCGGAGTGCTAAAGAATGCAATAGAGAAATTATGAATACCAAATGGTGACAAGAGTTAATTACAAAATAGACAAAAGAAATTCTAACATCTATGTTCAACCAAGATATTCATGATGTTATAACCATGTTGAGCAGTATAGTTGGTTTGCGAGATGCTAGTAAATTTGAACCTTGGATGTTTGTGATAATATCTAGACTGATGAGTAATCCCATGCAAATTCATTGGGGAAAGTTTATTAGTGAAAAATTGCATGCATAGATAATGACATTTCCTAGAACTAGATGTTTCAATATGTCTTTAGATGTGACCAATTCCTGCACCATGAGGGCAAGTGAACAAGGGTTGAAGAAAATTAGTACTCTAGGTAGAGAGCTAGGAAATAATTTAATATATGCTCATTTACCCTAAATCACTATCCATTGATACAAAGAGCATTAAATAAGAGTTAATGATGTGTTATCTATGAATTTGGTTAGAACTATGGAAGGTGACAAAGCCAAAAGGTTGTCACTAGAGGCATAAAGTGTTATCAAAATGATGGGAGACCGGTATATTCAGTTCCCCACTATCTCCTACATTAGGGTGGAAGAGTCCTCCCAGGTATCATACATACAAAATGGTGTTATTAGAATTGGTAAGACAATTCAAATCATCTTAGGCTTGTTAAAAGGCATAGGACAACTAAGAGGGGGGTGAATTAGTTGTCACAAATTCAAAGTTAAACTTAAAAACTTATTAATTCCACAACCACACTATTCTATTATTAAGTATGAACATGAAACACAAATAACGTAAAGTAAAATCAACACATGAACACCATATTTTTATGTGGAAAACCCAGTGAGGGAAAAACCACGATGAGGATTAACTCACAACATAAAGATATTATAAAATTGAATACAAAGGCTCACTGCCTAGAAGAGGAGACTCTATCCAAATACAAAGGATCACTGCCTACAGAAAGGACTCAATGTCTAACAGGGAGGCTCACTGCCTACTGATACAAAAAGAACAAAAGATACACCACAACAATTAACACACATCTGCAACCTCGATTAGAAGATTGTAGAAACCTTCATCTCCCTACCTTCAAGAAACTAACACAATGAAGTACTACTACCTTGACTCACTCACACATAGTTCTGCACTTTTGATTTGTGGCTTACTGCATCACTTTTCCTCCCCATCTAAATATTGACAATTTTACTTACATTTATACCATCTTCAACCTTAGAAACTTTCTCCAAGGTTGGCCACATAAGTTTCATTTCATAAAATTCAAATTAGGTTGGCAACTCAACATTCCCACGATGGAAAATAATGAGAGTAGACCAATAAAACATTCATCCAAGACCAAAAGATAATGTCTGAGATCAACCACATGCTTCCTTAGTTAAATTTTGATTCTTCAAATGAAGTGTAAACACCAGGTTGACCAAACCTAATGAAAACATAAATGAACATTGATGTACACACTTCCTAGCAAGAAGATGACATGTGGATGACATAACCTGCTTCATTATTCATGAGAACACATCTCAGGTTCCTTTAAATATATTCATAGCAAGTGCAACAATCTTTGAACACTAAAATTCTTCCATCAGTTCATCTAGATTGTGCGAACACATACAACAAATATGAAACTTGAATTTTGGATCACCAAACCACAAAATTATTTGCTAGAACCAAGAGAAAACCATTATAAGAATCATTCCAAATCCATAAGATCTGAAATAGAATAGCGAAGGAATACAAAGTAGAAACATTCTCCCAATCCACAGAAGACCAACTCTGCTAGAATAGTCCACACACTGGTGAATGTAACTTTCACATACCAACAAACCAGAAGCTAAAAATCAAGAGATATCACCATTAGATCAGCATTAGAAAACCTTCAGATCCACACAAGCATAAGATCAACACAAAAGAAATTTGGATCACATACCAGACCACACTCTAAACACATTCATCACTCTGACTTCTCTCTTTATTAATTTTCTCAAAAGCACTTGGAAACTCATCAATTTAGCACATCTGCAACATCATAAAGATAGCTCCATGTACTCACAACATCTCAACTATACACGTACAATCTGCAACATACTATACTATGTTGACATCAATGACAACATTAATGACAACACCACCAATCTTACTCATACTTGCAACAATCTCCCACTTTGTCATTGATGGCAACACATGATGTGAAAAACCATAAAAGACAACATCCTTCACAATATTTTGGGAAAACACCTTCTCTTCCTTTGTTATTGTTTTTTCACACAAATTTCTCTGCCCCTTTGACATAAATGGAAAAGATAAAAATCTCTGATCACTCCCCCTTAGGAGTGCACCCATTGAAATCATACTGCAACAATGGAAACCTTTTCTACTCCCCCTACAGAGTCGACCCATTCATCAGTCTAGATAAATGAAGAATCTGTGAATTCATTGGACTGATGCACCTTCATGTGCATCTAGTTGAGAGGACCAATGACCCCCAACCTCTCCCTAAGATACTCAAAATTATCCTTCGGAAGAGCCTTAGTAAATATATCTATAATTTGTTCCTTTTTTGTCACATACTCCAACCTAACTTCATTCTTCAAGACCTTTTCTCTTAGGAAATGATATTTGATAGATATGTTTTTTGTTCTTGAATTCATAACCAAATTCTTTGAAAATTTTATAGCTCTTGTGTTGTCACAAAAAATAGGAATAGGCTCATCACATATCACTCCAATATCTTCCAAAGTTTTCTTCATCTACAAAACTTGTGTGCAACAGGATGCTACAACAATATATTCTACATCTACAGTGGATAATGAAATTGAGTCTTATTTCTTACTCAACCAAGAAACCAATCTTCTTCCAAGAAAGAAATCACCCCCACTGGTACTCATCTGGTCATCCACACAACCAACCCAATCTGCATCGGTATAAGCACTCAAGGTGAAATCAACACCCTTAGGATACCATAAGCCATAATCTGGTGTACCTTTAAGATATCTAAATATCCTCTTTATATCTGTAACATGTGTTGCTTTAGGATCTGCTTGAAATATGGCAACTAGAGATACTACATGCATAATATCCAGTCTCGTAGCAGTAAGAAACAACATTCCACCAATCATAGATTTGTATTTGCTCTAATCAATTTTAGTAGATTCATCATCTTTACTCAACTTACATTCGGTTACCATAGGAGTACTAATCAGTTTGGGGTCATCCATTCCAAACTTGTATAGCTATTTTACATACTTAAATTGTGAAATGAATATCCCTTTATCAGTTTGATTCACTTGAAGACCAAGAAAGAAATTCAACTCACCAATCATGAAAATTTCAAATTATTTTTACATTTCTTCAGCAAATCTTTTACACATGTCTTCATTTCCACCAAAGATGATATCATCAACATATACAACTACTAGCAACATTTTGTTACTTTGTACTTTTAAGTAAAGATTGTTTTCAGTAGAGCCTTTGCTGAATCCTTGCTTTGTTAGGTATCTATCCAATCTTACATACCAAGCTCTAGGAGGTTACTTCAGTCCATATAATGCCTTCTTCAATTTATAAACCATATCCAGTTTGTCAGATAACTAAAATCCTTCAAGTTGTTCCATGTATAGTTCTTCCTCTAATTCACCACTCAGAAATGTTGACTTGACATCCATTTGATATACTTTGAAATCCTTGTAGGTAGAAAATTCTAAAAACATTCTAATAGCTTCAATTCTATATTTTCTTTGATTGGTTTTAGTAGATTCATTAACTTTAATCATCTTACATCTGGTTATCTCTTCAAATTCTATGCCTTCAACTTGTGAATATCCCTTGCATACAAGTCTTGCCTTATTCCTTATAACTTCTCCATTTTCATTTAGCTTATTCCAAAACACCCATTTTGAGCCAATTACATTCTTATTCATAGGTCTAGGAACTAGTTCCCATGTTTGATTTTTTTTTATTTGTTGTAACTCATCTTTCATATATTTCATCCAACTCTCATCTTTACAAGCTTCACTCATAGACTTAGGTTCAATTTTAGAGAGTAAACATAGAATTACCTCAGCTACTACTTTCCTTCTTTTCTTCACACCTTCACTCTTATCTCCAATTATCTGTTCCTTTGGATGATTCTTCTGCACATACTTAGAAGTCTTAATAGAAAGTTCCAATTCATTTTCTTCTTCTTTAGTCTATTCTTATTTCTCTTCTTCTTCCTTGTCCTTATTGTTTTTAGGTACTTGTCCACAAATAGGGTCATTAGGTTCAATTTCATGTATCTCAATAGGTCTATGTATGTCTACATCGACTTTCACATTAGCACTCTCAATAATCTTTCTCAATATTTTATTGAAGCATCTATATGCTTTGATAGTAGTAGAGTACCCAAGAAAAATTCCTTCATCACATCTAGCATCAAACTTCCCAAGATTTTCATCTTCTCTTTTAATGTAACATCTACTTCCAAATACTTTGAAGAACTTCATAGTGGGAGTCTTACCAATCCATAACTCAAAAGGAGTCTTTGTGTTGTTGCCTCGAATATGGACTCTATTAAGAACATAAACAATAGTGTGTATTGTCTCTCTCTAATACACATCTAGTAGATTTGATTCTTTCATCACAGTTCTTGTAACTTCTTGTACCATCCAGTTTCTTCTTTCAACTACCCCATTCTGCTAAGGGGTTCACAAAGAAGAAAACTATATTTTTATGCCATGTTGTTCACAAAATGTATTAAACTCACTAGAACTGAATTCTCTACCTCTATTAGATCTCAAAAAATTTATTTTCAAATTCACTTCATTTTCCACTCTTGCTTTGAATAATTTAAACCTATCCAAAGCTTGAGTCTTCTCTCTAAGAAAATAAAACTATGTCATTTGAGAATAATCATCAATAAGGAGCATGAAATACCTATCACCATTTTGGCTTGTTGTTCTAGTCAGACCACAAAGGCCACTATGAATTAGCTCCAACATTCTGGTAGTATATTTCTCTTTTCCCTTATAGCTGCATCTCATATGTTTCCCCAACTAACAACTTCTACAAATAGTATTATCAAGCTTTGTGAGTGATTCTAGGTAGACCTCAAACAACATCTCTTGAATTGATTCTGACTAGATTATCAAAATTTACATACATCCCATTCTCCGATTCCATAACCAACTTTCACTGACTTAAGATACAAGGTATTGACCATCAACTCCCTTAAGCTGATAGATGTTTATGTGAGTTATCCTTCCAACAACAACCATATCTCCATTTTTGGATCCTTTTCTAATTTAACAGGTATTATTTTGAAACACAAGTTTAAAACTATTCCTAGACATTTATGTAACAATCAAAAGGCTATGCCTCAAACCCTTCACATAATATACATCATTAGTGTTGTGTATTCCATCAAAACTAATTGTAGCTTTCCCACAAATCTTAGTTCTTGAATCATCACCAAACATGACTAAACCACCATCATACTTTTCAAGTTTAGTGAACTTACTCTTATCTCCAGTCATGTGATTAGAAAATCCACTATCAATCACCCAATAGTCTTCTTCTTGTCTTGCATGAAACGTGGTGACCAAAATACCTTCCATATTATTCTTTTTTGTTCTTTGGAGCATTCTTGCTTGCACATTTTCAAGGGTTTGTAGATACAAATTTTTTTTCCAAAGCTAAAAAAAAGCATTCACTATCATCAATCTCATTTTTAGATTCATCATTAGAGATTTCAGCTTCTTCTTTAACATAATACAATTTTTTGTATTTCTTATCCTTTATATCCTTATCTTTATAATCCTTGTTATTCTTATGTACAACTCTATTCAGACATGTTGAAGCATAATGACCAATATTACCTCAATTGAAACATTTAAAGGACAACATACCTTTATGCTTTCGAGTACCTTTCTTCAACTTCATGGTGAAATTCATATCCAACTCATCAGAACCATCACTCTTCGGATCATCTTCAATCTTCATTGCCATAAATTTTGTCTCTATCTTTTCTTCTTTCCAGAACTTTCTCATCTCAAATGCTTGCAAGGTGTTGAGCAACTGTTCTTTAGTATACTTCTTAGGATCATACATTTCTTCAATAATTGAGATCTTATCACTGTAACAATCTGGTAGGGTGATCATGATCTTCTTAATTATATCTTCATCGGTAAATTTCCCCCTTGATTCTTAACTTCATTTGCTATCATCTCAACCCTCTAGAAATAGCTCATAAACTCTTCACCTTCTTCCATTCTTAGATTCTCATATTTGTTCTTTTCCACCAGCTTCTTTGTCAAGTTTACCCTTTCATTTCCTTCATACCGTTCTTCCAACTTCTTCTAGACTTCATGAGAAGTATCTAAAGAAAGAACCTTAGTTCTCTTAGTTTTAGATAAAGCACTGTAAATAGCATACCTTGCTTTCTCATTCTCCTCATAAGTAGAAACCTCATATGTAGTAGAAGGACCACCTGCCAGAGCAAAATACTTCATCTCAACAACCCTCTAGGTCTTGTACCCAAGAGAAACAATATATCTTCTCATTTCACTTTTCAATCATTGTCATTAGATCCATCAAACATAGGGATTTCCATCTTATGCACCATCAAATCTTCCTTAAGCGGTTAAGCTCTACACCAATGAACCAAAGCTCTGATACCAATTGCTAAAAGGTATGGAACAACTGAGAGGGGGTGTGAGTCAGTTGTCACACAAATTCAAACTTAAAACTTTAACACTTATCAATTCTACAACCACACTATTCTATTATTAAGTATGAACATGAAACACAAATAATATAAAGTAAAATCAACACATGAAAACTAGATTTTTGATGAGGGCATAGCCCAAGACTTAGAAAATAACCCACAAACAAGAGAATAATTTTATTATTCAGAAAATGGAACTTCTTACATGTAGAAAATCTCAAATCCCCAAGTTCTACAACACATGCAAGTTACAGAAAGCTACAGAATAACCCTTTCGCAATATGCGAGTTTGTCCCCAAAAAGCTACCCAAAAATTAAAAACCCGCCCATAAATAGAGATCCTCTTTAGTTTGGAACCAAAACAACATTAAAATTTGAGTTTAGGTGGTTTGGTTCCAAAAAATTACAACGTGAAGTTCAAATTTCAAAAGAACATTTGCAATTCTATCTTCTAGAAAGTTTGCCAACTTCTCAGGGCCATAACTTTTGATCCAGGACTCTGATTCGCGAACCGTTTGAACTGTTGGAAAGGTCTCGAAGTCAAGAATGCACTCAAAATTTGCTATTCCAATTTTGGTAAGTTTTGGGGCTGATCTGGGAACTCTAAGTGCCTCAAATCTAATTCAGAAGATTTTCAGGTGCAAATCTGGGAAACTAAAACTGCAATATCTTTCCACCTAGGAATAAAAAATAAAAACCATAAATTAGGAATTTCATTATGACAAAAAGGGTATCCAAAAATATAAAAACATCTAAAAAATGAGAAACTTGAAATTTAACTATTTTTGGGTGATGCAAGATTGCCCTTACACCACTGGATGCTCCTGCATCAGACACCCAGGGTAATTTGAGAAGTGACCC